>CM053617.1:67859259-67937778 GCA_028646535.1 Procyon lotor | reverse complement strand
TTATGGTTTGTCTCCCTCCCCATCCCTTCCTGTTTCATTTCTCTCCCCCACCCCCCCAAACTCCTGCCTTGCCTATCAAGTTCTTCATATCAGAGAGATCATGTGATTTACAAGCTTCTTAGTACGAGTGTGGCCTGACCTCTTTCTGTGGGAAGCTGTAATTCTGAAACGCTTCTTCTGCGGTGTGGGTGTCCTCCCCCTTTGATGCCTTCCTGCTGCTAGCCGAGAATCCTCACCACACACTGGGTGTAGTGACTCGAGGATTGGCAGGTCAGTAAAGGTCGATTTTCAGATAGTCCTCATCCTCCTGGTGGCTCCTGATGATCTTTGGATTCTTGATGGAAATCGTCACCTGTGGTGGAGTCACTGCTCCCAATGCGTTTCCAAAGGAGTCCTGCCCACTGGTGACGATCGCCGTGCTGGAGGATTCAGGCTGCGACTTTCTTATTAAAAATAATGAAAAAAGGACTAGTTATTAAGAATGCATTTATTCTTAAAATCAATTTAGTTTTATTTTTATGTTTATTAAATATTAAAAACACTGCTTAATTATTAAAAGTTAAAAAATTAACCTTTGAGTTGTTGATCAAGACGCACGTCGGAGAGACAGCACAGTGCGGTTATCAGGACAAATACCCATGTGATAAATGTAAACAACACGCAAGTTTTGTGAGAAAGTCCTAGTCCAGGTGTGTGGCGCTCTTCCCTGAATGCCAGCGGAGAACTGACCAGGGAGATTCTTCTAGGGCATGTGTTTTAAGAAAACACCCATTGGTAAGAACTTAATGAGATTCCTGTGATGATCATAATCAAAATGACATTTCACATATGTAAAGTGTCCGTGCATCAAATAGTTCAGTCACTTTTTCCTCTTGAAGCACGGGCCATCAGCATATCACCTGCTGGCTGGAAAGCATGACCACAGACTTCACATTTGTTAGATCTCATTAATCCTCATGGCACCTCCCTGAAAGCCAATATCATCACCATTTATAGATAAGGACCGTCAGCCCTGCCGGTGGCCACAGGGCAGTGGAGGGCTCAGTGTAGCCCACTGCAGCACCCTGCCTTCCTCCAGAATCCCTGGCAGATGTGGGGGTCAGGAGAGGAAGACACAGGGAGGAGCACCAGACCTCAGGGGAACGTTGTGACGTGTCCATGAGTTTGTCCTTCTCCTCGGTGGCCTAGACGGGAAGGTAGCCTGGATCAGCCCTGCTCAGACGCAGCCAGGAATATGCCCCGGTGCATGTTGAACCCTGGCTGTCCATCCCGCCCAGACAGCAAAAACCCTCTGAAGAGGTGCGTGTGTGTCCTCTAAACGTTCATGCGATTTTGTTTTCCCTGCGCCATTTATCCTTGTGGCTTTAAGGAGAAGAGATTTTAAAATAAAATAGATCAATGTGAGTACTTTCGGGAAATGCATTGTGCTCACTTCCACCCAGCGCACTCCCTTACTTGTGGGGTAGAAGGGCTCCAGCCTCGTAGCCTCAAGTCTGGGATTCTGGAATTCTGCATCACGATTTAAAAAGTTCAAAGAAAGAAAAAGAAAAATGGCAACAAAAAAACCGACCCAACTTCCTCTTTAATGTTAGGGGAGTGAACTGGGCAGCTGACCAACTTTTTCCTGGACGGCCTGAGACTTGCCAGTTTCAGCATAAACGTCTCGCATTCTGGGGACCCTTTGGTCCCAGCAAACTGAGGAGGCCGATCAGCCCAGCTAACAGTGTCGGGACAGATGTCATTCCGCTGTGGGTCCGTGACCCCTAAGCTCAGCTCAGAGTGCCAAAGGGGTCCTGTCTTCATTTCCCGGTGCAGATGTGCCGGGGGTTAGTCTGGAGGGTGGGTGTAGTCCAGGACACACACACAAACCCATGCTGAGGAGTAAGTTTGGGCCCAGTACCAGGAATAAGTCACTCATTTTTGTGTTGAACAGATAAAGTTCGTTCCAGGCGAATCTGCTTCTGCCATGTTGTCGGATCTACTAAAATTTGGATCATCCTTGGTCTATGGCAGCTTCCCTATCTCCGGTTACCTTTCTCTGGTATTGGAATGTTCAGCCCTCACAAACCCTCAGCTCTGGCCTACTCATGATGGCTCCTGTCTTCTATCGCATTCCCCGCCTGCCCTGTTTAGATCGTTTTAGCGACTCTTCACACCTCTGGCCCCTCTGTGCGTCCTCGTGTGGACGAAGGAGAAACCGGGACGTCAGGAGTCACCAGATGTTATGCCATCCGCGTGGCTGCGTCCCGGGGCTCCAGCCCGCCCCGGCCCGTTTCTACCCCAATCTCACCTCCTCCCGCAGAATGAAATCGACTTTTAGGGGATAAACGTGTAAGGGTTTAAACTTCGGTTCTGGTTGTTTGTCCATGGTCTCCCTGTTTCTTTACTCAGGTGCAGGCATGAAATCAAGCGGCTGTCCGTGTCTCGGAATCCTACGTGACTTCCCCAGCGAAACCCGAAGCCGCCCTCGGAGATGGGAGAGCATTTGGTGGTCTTTTCGGTAAATACGGCCAAAAGGAAGGAAAAAAAAAAAAAGAACAATGCCTAATAGATCCAACTTTGGAGTCCAAGCAGACAGTTTAACCCTTGGGTCATCGTGTTTGTGTTTCACTTATTGGATTGTTAATAGATTTTCTTCATTTGTGCGAGACGTTGCAAATGATGTGCAGAGGCTGGCCGGTGCCTCCAGTGCGGGGACCTGAGGTCCACCTGGAAGGAGATGGTGTTAAAAGCTGCTGGAGTTGCTGCCTCCTGACAACATTCCAGCTGTAGACTAGCAATCGCAATTCTCGGGTGGCAGTTTTAATTATCGGCACCGCGATACCATCGGCAAGTGTGTAATTATGTGTCAGTTTCCTGGCTGTTGGGTATGAAAAGTGGAACCCGTGAAATGATGATTGTGGAAGCGGTAGACTCATATTTAAACAATTCAAAATGTGTAACCGGCAGTGTCATTAAACAGAGAGAGTCTGACCCCAGCTGTCACTTACTTTTCCTTATGCAGATTCGCTCGTGCTGTCTGTCAAAAGAACTCCATGGGCTGAAATGGGACAGAGGAGGTGACATAATTCTCAGAGCGAAGAGGGCTGCTCTCCTCAACTCCGCAGAGGCGTCCGTTAGCCTAAACACATACGGCCGCCGGAACTGTAAATAAACCGAGGCCATTACAGGAAATCATATAGACTTTTGCTGATGAATACACAAAAGCAGAATATCAAACAGACATCCCGGCCTGGAAAAAAAAAAAAAAAGTGAACAAAACCTGCCCGATTACTGTGCACTTGGAGCATAAGTGCTGTTGTAATTAGAAGGGTTCGTTTTTGAAGAAGAAAATGAGATGATCCTTGTAGTTTTCCACGGAAATTTTGAGTCCGAGATGGACAAAAGCGGGGCTCCTTTTGCAAAGTGCTCAGTATCAACAAGGAGCAAGGTGATTGGACACAAGGGTTACACAGATTTAAACTTGGGTCTGGCTTCGGCTGTAAGTTGTCAGGGCCTCGCATGTTTTTTTAATCCAATTGAGAAAACTGATATACGTGGGCTAGATAAAGGAAGGTAAAGATAGACATGAGTGGCTTTTTCAGGATGAGTCAGGAAGGGACGAGTACACAAGTCACTGCAAACTAAATCAAGTGGGTCTGCAGCCCACCGACCACACGGCCCCCACCCCACACCGGGACTAGAGCCAGGGACGTTTGCTCTTGAATGCCTGCATTTACCTGGCATGCTGAAAAGGAGCTGGGTAACCAAGGGTTAAGTCTGCATGCATGCAAAAATAAGTGAAAGGCGCATTTATAAAATGAACAGTGGAGGTTAAGTGTGGGGGTTAAACTAACACAATGAACTGTGAACACAAAGAAAAATGTTTCTTTAATTTTTAAAATGTTTTCATTTCTCATAATAAACTGAACTTGCAATTGCATACAAACAACATTATTTCATACCCTGAAGACACTGCAATTTAAAGCTTTTGGAACTCAAATTGATTCTAGAAGCAATGCCGTAACTACAGAGAAGCTTTGGCCATTGTGATCTTCTGAAGGGCATCAAATCACACCTCTCGCAGCACATTTGAAAGTAAATACGCGCTCATGCACACACAGGTAGGAGGCATTTAAAACAGGGTCAACTTTGCATTTATTTCTAGTTTCAAAGGCAAACTTACTGATTTTCTCACAGGCTAATGGAAGCCATATTAATTGCCACGGTACATTCAGATTGAAAGTAATAAATAGGCACATATTAAATCCTCTAAGGATTAATTTGTATTTTATCAGCTGTGAAAAGGGCAATTTTTTACATATCTCGACTTAAGAGGTAGCCTTATTAGGCGTTCATTGGAAAACAAATTCTGCATATATTTTGTAGCAAGGTTTAAAGAGAATCATTTTTTTCTCCCTCAAAAGTAGTATAGTGCAACTAGGAAAGCAATTAGTGTTTATATCCTAGACAAACATGGTTTTGGAATTTTCTGGCTTATAAATATTTGTATGACCGGCTGCAGGAAAGGTATGCCAGAAATGGCGCGCTCTTGGGTATTTCATCGTACCGGACAGAGGGAGGCTTCAGAGCTTTCAGACTATATTGTGCCTGTCGTGTAGATTGTCCAGCTATGGCGACCATCCTTGCTTATCTTCTGGTGGAGGACGTCCCTCGGGGCTCTAACAGGCTGCGTGGGTTGCCAGTGGAGCAGGATGGAGGAGGCACTGTGAGTTCCCTTTGTCGCCCCAAGAGATGCCTGTGGTGCTGTTGTCGGTGAAGTTTCACCTGTACCCTCTTAGGGTGCGGCCGGCTGCTCCCTGGCTCTCTCTAGCTTAGGGAAATGGGACCTTCCAAGAAGAGCCCCCTTTCCCATGTCTAAGCAAGGAAAAGAAAGTGTTTCAGTAAACCTGTATTTATGATGATGCTTTCCTTTGGAGAAGGGACTTGTTTCAATGGCGCTTATCATATTTTCACCCAAGATCTGTTAAGTGGTCTACTTAAACCAGGGAACCTAGAGGGGAAAAATTGTCCTCTGCAATATGCTTCCTCGAATGGGTTGTCTTGTGTGATTTGAAAGGTCCCTGGGGAGCACACTCCCACAACTTCTTCTGGAAGTCTGTTCTGCAATCTAATAGATCTTATTGTCAAATGCTTTGTTAAACTTTTACTGGAATATGTGTATTGCACTCAGCACTGGTGAATCTTGAAATTCTATCAGGGAAGCACAATCAAATTGGTCTCCCATGACTTGTTCTTTGGTCGACATGGAATGGGTTCCCCTCTGCTTCTGGCATTTTCCAGGGAGGGGAGCGATGTGGGTGCCCTGCCTTCCCATCCCATAAGCCTCTGTATTAGTACCATGCTCACCAAGGATAAGAGGATGTCTCCGGGAGCACGGCTTGTGATTTCATTTTCAATTTTGAAAAAATCATGCCATGTGAAGTTAAACTTGCAAAGATTACATGTGCTCGCCAGTTTGGTCTAGAAATCCCTAATTTGGGAAGTTGAATGCATTCGCCAGAGATCATTGTCGGTGACTGGTTTTTGTGCGGCCGAGCTATTTTAAATTGTTTTTCCCTCTGTCTCTTAGTTTACTTCTGAACTGAAAAAAGTTTCTATCTGCAAATGAATAGCTTCTCTGTATGGCCGTCCCAGGGATCTTGCTGCTTCCCCCAAACTCCCTTGCTCTGGAAGCTCTGATGGCCTTTTGACTAATGAGGTGACCTTAGGAGAAGTCCTTTCCTGAGTGCTCAGTGTGAATGGCCACTTTGGTGACAAGTGTGAATTGCATACAGAGCAAATGGTCTCAAACAGTTGCTTCTGATGTCACTGCTTTGCCAGTAAGTCTGTCCTATTAGGCTCCGGAAACAGATAATTTATATTACCTACCATATATTAACGGGATTCAAGCTAAGTGTTAACTGCCCATTATCACCTGTCACCACACAGTTAATAGTTACCAAATACCGATGATTTTGGGCACAGGTACTTTACTGTCTTCTGTAAAGAGAACATAGGTTTAGAATCAATGACTTCGCCTGCCACGTCTTTGAGGCAAATTCCTACCAACCTACGGAAAAGAGCATGTGGCATATTTGACCCATCAGTTCCCTAGATTTATTTATTAAATGAAAGGATTAAAAGGACAATAAAGAGAAAAGAGGGAAAAAACTCACCAATAGTTTTTCTTGACTTTCTAAAAAACCTGTTGTCTTCTAGACCATCCTCAAAGTGTGGCCAGCAACGGCAGCACCACCTGGGGCTTACTGCGGAAGAACCTCGTGGTCCCCCAGACTAAGAGTTGGAGAAGCTTAGCTCTGTGCCTCCCTGGTGACCTTCTGCAGCCCCGCCTGGCATGGCCGGCCAGCGGGAGCTCCTGGCTTCCTCAAGTTTAGAAGAGATTCAGGCTGTAAATGGCTTCATCCTGGGGTTTCTCAGAGTTCCCCTTGGGGCTGGGGTTGGGGCAATGTTAGACTGTAAGACTTGACAGCAAAATTTTCCAGCTCAGGCTTCGCTCACAACCTCTTGACTCATCGTGGCATGACCCTGTGGTCCCTCAGGAAGGTGGAGCAACGCGTGGGTCATGGCTGGAATCCTCTCCGGAGGGGGATTCCCTCCCATTGCCTGCAATTTCCCAGTGGTCAGGATCTTGTCTCTCCTTCTCTCTCATTTCCACTTCTTGGCCTGCCCTACCTCCACCCGAGTCCCCGACGGTGGCTCACCTTCTGGCATTCTCTGGAGCATGGCTCTTCCTGAATGTGGCTCCCCAGCGGAAATGGGAGCCAGCAGGATGTCCAGGGTGTCCACCTTGGCACCGAGGGCACAGGTAGGAGAGATGACTGCTGTGATCTCATTGGCAGTGTAGGGCCTTAAATAGTTTCCTCAAACTGGGATATTGGTTGAATGATGGTGCACTTTGTTCCAGACATCATTATTCTGTGGAAACCCTAGTAGCCCTGTTGGAGTAGGTCGTGACAGAATTTTTGGGCTGAATGTCCTCACTGGGGTCTGTTGACTTACTCCATGAATTTGATGAGAATCAATGAGACAACGGCATGTGAAGAATATTACCAGCGATGCCACTAGAGTGTCACTGGTGACTTAAAACAGTATTTCGCCCATGGGGGCCATTCAGAGCTCCCTGAAAAGCAACCACCATCCAGGAGGGTGGCACTCACTTCCCGGGGGGGCCCCTACTGGCTGTGGGCCTCCAGGGCTCAGGAAGCAGATGCTTTGTGCTCTTGAAATACTTGATCAACGTTTCATAGAAAAGCATGTTGTTGTAAGGCACCGTTGTGCAGAGGATAGCATGTGTTTTGAGTTACATATTCTTTTTTCATTTCTGCATCAAATCAGATATTTGGTACCCAATCTATTTAATTGATGGGATAAAGCTGGATCCATTTGGTGATGATTTGCACATCATCCTTCTTTATTACCCTTCGGGTTTTGCTCATCACGCCATGCACTTCCTCGGAGGACAGAGACAAATAACTAGTGCTCGCAAGGACGAGGTGTGAGTTGAATGCATCTTAAGCACTGCATTCTGTGGCTGTGGTCTACGTTTTTAAATATGACCAATTAAACACTGAAGTGACAAGAGAAACATGCTTTCTAATGACCCAGCTATTGCATTTCTATGTAAGTGCAGTATTTAGAAAGAAACATTCTTTCTCTGGACTTCACCAATTTGGAAGGAAATAAAATGATTATTACCCTAGAAATCATGTCCTGAGTATGTATCATCACCTAAGTATTGCTAGAAGTTTTCTTCCATCTTGAGTGAGTCTTACCTTCCTTTGGAGTTTATGGGTTATGACAGTTTTGCAATTTAATATTCTTTTCTTTTACAAAGAAAATTCATCCTTCTAACAGAAAACTCTCCAAGTCCAGAAAAATATAAAGAAGATGCAGATACCCTCAATCCTACCTGGAGAAGATTCTCCAGTAAAAGGCTGCATTTTTGGCCAAAACAATAAAGTTTTAAAGTTTCAAGGACGGTGTCTCAAAGTAGTACAGTTGTTAGTCTCTCATTTTAAGGTATTTTTTAACTTTATTTTAAAAACTTTCCATATGGGGTGCCTGGGTGGCTCAGTTGGTTAAGCGTCTGACTCTTGGGTTCTATTCAGGTCAAGATCTCACGGGTCGTGAGAGCCACTCCCATGTCAGGCCCCGAGCTCAGCGCGGAGTCTGCTTGGGATTCTGTTTCTGCCCTTCCCCCTGCTTGTGTTTCTCTCTCTCTCTCTCTCTCAAATAAATCAATAAGTAAAATCTGAAAAAAAAAAGAAAAAGAAAAAAAAGAAGAACTTTCCATAAGGTCAATGAAGAGCCCAGAATTGGCTGGGGTTACCTTTAAAATCACGGAAGGACCTGAATTTAAGCTCCATAGGAATGCTGACACCAATTCTTGGTTCGACAGGAATCTCTCCTTGTGCAGCTTGCGGTCAGGACTGATTTCTCAGGGCCAGAAGATGTGGAGGAAATCAGGCCAGCCCACTGGAGAAAAGGTACAATGGGATGGCTGGGTAGGCGTGAGATTTGTAGGCATGGGGAACCTGTGGGATGCTTGTCTGAGCCAGGCAGGGTAAGGTGTGCACGGATCTCCGTGCCAGATCTACTCATGGCCACAGGTGACTGAGAAGTCGCTGCATCTGCCTGCTTGTACCACACCCACACCTTCTCAGGTAAGGGTTCACCATGCACTCGTGCGCACCTTGGTTTCTAAGTTTGGAAGAGATTGTTGGCTGGTTCCCAGGCAAAGACGTTGGTTTGTTTCTCAAGGATATTTGCAGAAGCTTGGATGAAATGGACTCCTTTAAAACTGTTTTAATCTCTTGAATCAGCTCATGAAAGCCTTTCCCATCAATTTTGGGGATTTTACTAAATCTCAGAACTCATCACCTAACACAAAGAATCAAGTTCAGACAAAGGCTGTGCTGATGCCGAGGCACACGGGGATGCCACACGTTTAGAAGAGGAGCTGGAGCAGCCCACAGGCCCCCCAGGAAGTCTGTTCTGTGTCCCAGCAGTGGGAACAGCCGTGGGCTTGATGCCGGCTGCACGTCGCCACCTCCTAAATACACACATGTTCAAAAACATCTGGGCCGTTCCGCATGTTCCCTCTGGCCTTCCAAGGTATGCACTCGTCGAGTCAGGATGGTGCACAGAAGAAGGACCAGTGTCAATGCTCAGTTTCAGGGAAGTCAGGCATAAACAGAAGGATCTGGAGCCTCAGACCCTTCCTCCTTTCAGGAGAAGGAGGCCCACCCTGTCTTGGATCTTTGGCATGGGGTGTTAGGTCAGGAACGCCAGTCCCCGAGCAAGCAGGGCAGAGAATGCCGCCGGTCACTGGAATGGCTGTCCATGCTTTGGAGGGGCTGCAGCGGGGCTTATATCAGAGCCCCAGCCTCCAGTGCCTCAGCGGGTGTGGGAAGGAAGAATCGAGAAGGCAGGTTCCCATGTTGCTGGGCAAAGATTGAACCCTGATTTGGTACCACGTTTAGACCAGAGCGTCAGGACGCACAGGAGGGACAGACTCGGGGAAGCAGGTGCAGTGGGACACAAGCATTGGAGAGCAGGGCCCCAAGGACAGGTGGAAACAAGCAGGTTTATGTAACTGGAAGGACAGAAAGTCAAAAGATGAACACAGGAACAAGCTCAGGAGCCAACGGGAGAGATGTGTGCGTGGATGTTTGTGCATGTATGTTCACGAGTGCGTGTGTGTGTTCAAGGAATTTTTTTCCTAGAAATCAGAACAATTTGTTAAGAAAAGTTAGGTGCTGCTCTCATAATTTTTTCAATATCCTTCAGGAAGGATATGTGTTTCTTTGAGAATAAGTGTGTAGTCCAAAGATGTCTATAAAAATAACTTGTGCATTTGTCTTCCTCTCATACTCTATCCTCCTTCCTTCGGACCCGGACACAAGAGACCATGCTTGCTGCCCACCCCCCCCCAACCCCCAGTCCTGTAACAGCCCATATCACAGGCTCAGACACTTCTATCAGGCCTTCTGGTCCACCTCTCTGGTTTCCAAGTTAGATTTGCCCTAAAGGACAAATCAGTGCTCCCAGGTAGATGCAGAGCTCACGTGCACCTCTGATAGCCATTTAGGAGTCCCGTTGGGTACCTGTGACAGTCACAGACAAAAGTTTCCCGTGTGACTCTTGTCTGGTCCCAGTGTCTCCCCAGCCCAGCGGGCAATAAGGTGTTATTCCCTCCTGCAACCTCAGCCTGTGGTTTCTGGGACTTGAGTTTGATGTTGAGCCAATCATCCATTCCTCTGACTATGTTTGACCTGTGAACGTGGCATCCCGAGCAGCTGTGGGGTGATTTTCCACCTGTCTGGGGATCTGCCTTCCCAGTATTACTCCTGAGCTCTGACTCATTTCCCTTCTCCTCCCCTGCACCTTCCACTCTGTAGTGTTCCCCTGGGACAGCCCTCAGATGAGCAAACCAGAGCACACAGTCTTCTGGACACAGTGCCCAGTCCAGGATGGCCTCTGCCAGTTTCTTCCCCATGTCATGCATTTGTCTTCATTGCTGGGCTCACTGAGCTACTTGGAGCAGTTTTGGGAATATCATGTGCTCTGGGACCTGGACCAAATTCTGTGGTCAAGGACTCTGCCATTTCCAAAATTTTGGACTCTGGTTCAATTGTGTTCCCCATCACCAAAGAGCAAATGCTCAATTTCAATTTCAATTTTGCACAAGTTCTCTGCTCAAATCTATCTTGACTCACAGTTAGTGATGATTTTGTTAAGCTTTGATAGACTTTTAATTTCAATTTTTTATAAACATACATTTGACAAAACAGTCATGAGAGGTAACACCTTTTGTTATTTACAGTTAAGCTCTCTCCTACTCTGCTCAAGGAAGAAATATATTTGTTTTTCTTGGTGGTTATTATTGTAAATCAAGCCAGCAATTTACAAAAGGAGATGAATTAACTCTTGGGTCACTGAAGAGTTTGTGGCATCGTGGAAGAAGCTGAAGTGAGGGAAAGAAAGGCATACAAAGGATAGCATGCTACCGGTCCTCTTGGTTGCAAGAGACTGAGTTCTTGGTTGTAACTCCTTATACAGAAGCAGAAATTCACTAGAGTTGGTCCAGGAATATGACTGAATCAGAGACTGACTCTATGGCACTGAGAATCTGTGCTGTCTTTCTCATTTCTGGGTTCTGTTTTCTTCAACAATGCTAGCTTTGTTCCTCTCACCCCCACATTAAACAAAAAATACGGCCATGCGTACTGTGGTCAAAGAATGGTAGCTTTAGAGACAGAACAACTGAGGGCTCAGCCATAGCTCAGACCCGAGTGTTCCATGACGACCACAGGGCCAGTTATGAGACCCAGAGATATAGTGCTCTGATGGTTGGGGCCTGGGTGGGGAGCCATCCCTGTGCTGGGATGGCAGGGTTCACCCTACTGGCCATGTAACTGATCCCACAAAATGAATACTTCTATTCTCATGGCTGATGGGAAAACTCATGGGATAAACAACTCTCTAGGCATCAAGGACCAGGAGAGATGCAACCTTATACCTCTGAAAAGCTGAGCTGTGGGGGACACAAAGATTTCAACTCTGTCACTTATATAAAGTGGATGCATTTTATGAGCATTTGTTTGAATATCGTCTGTATCTTGTTTTTTTTTTAAATTTAATTTTTTCAGTGTTCCAAGATTCATTGTTCATGCACCACACCCAGTACTCCATGAAATACATGCCCTCCTCAATACCCACCACCAGGCTCACCCAACCCACATCCCCCCCAAAACCCTCAGTTTGTTTCTCAGAGTCCACAGTCTCTCATATTTCATCTCTCCCTCTGATTTCCCCCAATTCACCCTTCCTTTCCTTCTCCCAATGTCTTCCATGTTTTTCCTTATGCTCCACATGTAATTGAAACAGTATGATAATTGACTGTCTGCTGGACTTATTTCACTCTGCATAATCTGTTCCAGTCTCGTCCATGTTGATACAAAAGTTGGGTATTCATCCTTTCTGATGTAGGCATAATATTCCATTGTATATATGGACCATATCTTCTTTATCCATCCATCTATTGAGGATTATCTTGGCTCTTTCCACAGTTTGGCGATTGTGCCATTGTTGCCATAAACTTTGGGTCACCTGTGACCCTTCTTTTCAGTACATCTGTATTTTGGGGGTAAATACCCAATAGTGCAATTGCAGAGTCATAGGGTAGTTCTATTTTTAATTTCTTAAGGAATCTCCACACTGTTTTCCAAAGTAACTGCACCAAATTGCATTCCTACCAACAGTGGAAGAGGGTTCCCCTTTCTCCACATCCTCGCCAACACTTGTTGTTTACTGTCTTGTTGATTTTGGCCATTCTAACTGGTGTAAGGTGGTATCTCAGTGTGGTTTGGATTTGAGTCTCCCTGGTGGCTAAAGATGATGAACATTTTTTCATGTGTCTGTTAGCCATTTGTATGTCTTCTTTGGAGAAGTGTCTGTTCATGTCTTCTGCCCATTTTTTGACGTGATTATCTGTTTTGTGAGGGTTGAGTTTGAGGAGTTCTTTATAGATCTTAGATAGCAGACCTTTGTCTGTAGTGTCATTTGTGAATATCTTCTCCCATTCTGTGGGTCGCCTGTTTGTTTTGTTGACTGTTTCCTTTGCTGTGCATAAGCTTTCTATCTTGTCTGTATCTTGTGACTCGCATTAGTACCTTTATTTACCTAAATTCCAAACACACTTGGTTACATTATACTGCATTTTACCTTGGTTGACGACACCTCACCAACCCGATTGGACCTAGCCAATACATAAAAGGATATGTTACAACTCCTGAGAAAATCGTGCTTTCCTTCATAAAATCTTGGGATGTGAAATTGTTACCTCTGCCATTATAGACTGAACACGGCCCCAGGTTAACCCAAGAGGTAAATCTCACTGCTTCTCCAGTTCACCCACTACTAAGTCAATATGAAATCAAAGGATTCCTTAGCAGTGGTTAGCAATTATTTTGGTGCATGACTATTCCCAGAACCTGCTGCCTTCCAGGACTTATACTTATGTGTGTGTACACACACAGAAACACACAACTGTGTAAATGTGTTCTGGTGAACTTCTAAATAGACTGGACAATGTATATATCTTTCTAGCAATTTTTTGTTTTTTCAAAATTCTGCAGTGCTATGATATTTTTTTCCCTCCTGTTACGTGGAAGAGATGGGTTTCCCTTCCCCTGCCTGTGAGCTGGATTAATAGTTAATGAAGCCTTGGGAGGAGGAACAAAGTCTGTGGGGTGTGATCAGAGATTAGTCTTTTAAAACACAGCTAAACATTTTGTCCTGGTTTAGCGGCTCACTGGTCTCCCACTGGGCCTCCCGCGGAGACCACAGTGTTAGAGCACGGATCCCACTCCGTGCCCTGGGCAGTGGAACCGAGATTCCTGGGGGCAGGGTAGATGCAGACGGTGCCTGGGATGGGCAACCTTCCTGTGCTGGAGCCTTTTGCTGACCAGATGATGGCCAGACCTGTCATTCTCATGGACTGTGTTTCACTCTCTTGCCGTGGGCAGGAAGTCATGGGCCTACCGAAAGAGGTGGGTCAGAAAGGGGAGCCATGAAGACATCTTCCTGGTGGCAAAGTCCCTGAAGGAGCCTGGAGTGGGCAGAGGTGGCACTGGCAGTTAGCTGGGCAACTTGGAGAACATTGACCCTCCAAAGAGAGGAATCCCAGTAGCCTCCTAGCAAGGGGGATAGTGCCAAAGTGAAAACTTGCAGCCTACAACTGGGGGGGGATGCAGTGTGTGGAGAAGGGGATGATGGCCCTCACACTAGCTTTTGGGAGGGAGGCTCTGGGACTTGGTGCTCCTTCACTAGTGGACGCCTAGAGACATAGGCTCTACAAAGGACATAGTTCAGTTTCCAGGCATTCGAGCCCAGGGGAAGCCAGGGGGTCTCTCCATTCCCTGTGTGAAGTTCAGGTGTGGAGAATGCCAGGCTGTCATCTTGCCAGGAAGCTTATGATGCTAACGGGATGCCAGGATGGCCACAGAGGGCATGCGTGCAGCTCTGGCTCCCTTGTGCATCAAGGGAATTCCCTGGTAGGACCTGGGGGGCCAGGATGAACCAGTCTCTCCAGAATACCAGCAACAGGAAGCAAAAGGGCCTTCTCCAGGCAGGGTCTTGGACATGGCGCCGATGCCTCTGTTTTTAGGAGAAAACTTCCATAGCTTTCACTTTCAGATTCCCCGGAAGGAGGGGTTGACATTACCCACTGGGGAGGAGGTGATGCTCTGAAGAGACACCTGGGTGCTACTGGGAAGGGCATGGAGCACAGACAGCCAAGAGCTCCGAACATCTATCCTGCGGCCCTTGGAAATGGTTTTCCTTCAGATCCTTCTGGAAGGGATTACTTTTCCTGGAATTCTTTCTTGTATTTTTTCCCTTGCATTTTGCTTTGGACACACAGTAGGGATGTCCTTAGATCCAGAGGGCCTGACTCCTCATGAAGTGCCAGGAACAAAGTTATCACCCAAACGGCCCATCGCACGTTTCCTTCAAGACCCTGGAACTGGCTCAGAGGCTTAGGTCGGCACGTGATTTGCTGGAAGAACACAGATGTGCTGTGCCTGGCTGGCTCATCGACGGGACACCCTTCTGTTTGTGCTTTGCCACAACTGGGCTGACTTTGCCGAGAAAATGCAGTCGGGGCCCCAGAAGCCAGAGAAGGCCAATACCAACTTGTGGGTGGAGTAACTTTCCAATATCACTCCTGCAGGCTGGGACCCTCCATGAAGGTTGACCTCCACTATCTACTAGCTGGGAGCATTACCATTTACCACTGTTCAAAACCAAAACGTGCCTCTGGGAGCTGTGTGGCTTTGGGTGTTTGACTTTTTCTGTTTCCTCCTCCATAAAGTGAATGATTTGATGTGGGGGAGCAGCTTAGCCCTGTTTACCCGCACTTCGTGCTGGGCACTGGGGTAGATGGATGGATCGAAGAAGGTGGAAACCCAAGGGATTATCAAGCAATCGATCCCACTGGAGAAGAAGGAAGGAGAAACTGTTTGCAAGCAAAAACAAATTCATTGAACTCCACCCAGTGATCCAGCCATAGGGCAATTAAGCAATATGACTTCTTGGGATGCACGTGAAAATAAACAGGCACATCTCAGCGTTTCATCTGTGAGACGTATGAAAGGCATTTGTACATGGCAACAGACTAGGGAACAAGGCGGATATTAAATCATTGGCCTCTGTTTGAACTTAGAAATATTTTTAATTTGAGAAGTATTTAAACCAGTAACTTTCATAAACGAAGTTACGACAGCTTGACAGAATAGAGAAGTTGCCAAACAGGACAAATATTTTCATAATGGTTTTGCTTTTCTCATTCCTTTAAATATCCAGTAATAATATTTTTAATGTTTTTGTAAACATGAGATGTTTTAATGCTTGAAAAATTGTATCTCATAAATAAGCTTTATTATCTGTCAAAAAGGATGAAAATATAACTTTACATTTCTGTTTTAAAGTAATTTTAGTGCCTATTAGCTATAAAGTAACAGTTATATATAATTTAGAGTATGTAGTCACTCGAAACAACTTGACATTTTCACACAAACAGAGAACCGTAATAATAGTCTTGGGATTTCATTGGAAGTATGCACCACTACAGGATATTAAAATAACTTATGGTGCACTGTAATTCTTGTTTTGTATTTGTCCAAGTAGTTGTGAAGAAGGCAATAAAGTAGTAAAATAAAAACCTGAGCTCCAACTCCAGCTAAGCTGCATTCTTAAAGTTATAGTCATCTTTTCAAATTAAGTGTGATTAACCTAGTTGACATTTCTTGGTGTCATCTTTGACTTTTTCCTTCCCAATAATTTGTTCCAATGGCCAATTCTATTTATCTTAGCTTATTATTCAAGACATCGTAATTGCCCTAAGATAAAAATGCTGATGGTGTGCAGTAGTGATTCTGCTCCTAATTGTCAAGGAGGAAATTACTTGTTGCTTTTAAGAGGCTCTGGACACAAGAGAAGTTTTTTGCTTTGGCTGAGACAAACCAGCCAACCAAAGCAGAACTTGTAGCAATGGTGGTTTTGTCTACTGGTTTAGTTTGAACACATAAACAAGATTCATTAGGCGGTTGACCAGCGTCTGGCTAAAATGGTTTCACAAACTGGGATGCATGCACGGGGTATGCATATAAATGAACAAAGAGAACATTAAATCATATTCTGCTAACTTAAAAGACAGATATTTGGATGTACTCTGGTTTATCAAAGTCTATCTTGGAGGAATCTGTGAGAGGAGCATTTTGAGACTATTGTAAACCAGATGTAAGGACAATATTTAACCTACTTAAGAGAGAAAACCATTTACTGCATCATTTATAGAGCTGACATATAATTATGCTTGCTTCATTAAAGCATGCCCAACATTACCCTCTTTCTGGCAACGTGTATCCCTGTATGCCCTTGAATAGAATGAAAAGGCATTTCTTTAAAATACTTCTTAATTGTACTTTTGCATTAATTTTGATTGGCTTTTTGCCCACTGGTAAGGTCTCAGTATCATTTGCAGTGGCCATACAATAAATGAAAATTTTTTCATGATAACTAACCCTACACTTCAGTATTATTCCTGAGAGGGAGGCCAAGGAAAAAAAAAAGAATTTTTGTGTGGTTAAAGATGGGCGCCATTTATAATCTACATATTGCAATTAAAACCACTCAAGGATTTGACTTCCGTTAATTTTAATTGAAGTGGTATGCGGGTAGGGATTAGGTGAATGCACAGATGTGCACAAAAATTAATATGAACCTGGAGAAATGTCTTTTCTCCATAAAAGGACTGACCAAATGTTCACAGATGGAATTTGAGAGGACCCTTATTGAATAAACCAGTAGGGCTCACTTGGGTCATTTCTGTAGCAATTCCATATACTTTATGTTGGAAAAGGCATGCCCCTTTCTTTTTCTTTATAAATTATTCTCATGCCTGATCCGTTAATGTCTTTAATTTGCATTAGTCCACCTAAATGAAAGTAAAAACAAATTAGTCCTATAAAGGTACTTTATAGATGATGGTTTAAGGAGATTGGCCGTTCTCAGCTAACAGATATTAATTAGGAATATTAACCATCGAAGTCTCTGGTGTCAGTTGAGATGCTGGGGATAAAGTAAAACAGGAAAGAAAAGAACAAGAAGCAGTTTTTGGAGTTTGTTTGAAACTTTTCACATGTAAGAGGTTATGAAGCATTTGGAAATGTGAGGCAAGAAAACTGAAAAAGAAAAATACAGGTATCTTTCTGGTGTTTCCAAAAACTAGTGCAGGGACTGCCTCAGGTCAGGTGTGTGATAAAACATTTTGAATAAACAAAGGAAGATGAACTTATGTATCACATTTTTAATTTTAACAGATTTTTCAATACCTCTAAATAAATAAGAAAGCAATGCTACACAAGCTCAAAAGCGTACTGTGTTAAATTTCAGTAATAATTAATAATGTTAAAGCATGACAGGTCATTCTCTGCAGCGTTCTGTATAAAGAACAGTGGCAAAAACTGAAAATTAAAACAAAATCTCACAATAGCCAGCGTGAAAGGATTTTAGTTTTTAAAGTAGGTCTGATAAGATTTTGAAGATAGAGAAATATAACATTAAACAGAAGCTTAATAAAGATGATTATTAACAGCTTCCTATAGGGAGATGCACTTTGAAATCTGTCCTTCCTTGCATTGTGTAATTCATTCATAAAGCAGTTCACTGCAGAACTGCACATTCACTGCAGAGGGGAGCCCTTTGCCTGGATAAATCCCTGGGACCTAGCCCATTAAAGACCCTGGGCTCTGCTTGGAGGCTCTGACATTGGCCCTTTCCCGCTGTCAGGAGGGCTGACCTTATCCTTCAGAGTCCATCAGCCCTGAAGCAGATAGCCTTACCTTAACAGCATCATCCATGTTGTACCTATAATTCCTTAAAAGGTATTTTCTTGAGTCCCCATTGCAAGCTTGGGCGAGGGCACAAGTCTGTGGTGACAGTTTATTACTTGAAGACTTAGGGAGAAAGAATCAGGCTAAACTTTCTGACTCCCTGGCCAATGCTCAGGCTATTGGACTAATTAACTTATCTGTTAAAGATTACATTTTCTCTTCCCAAATTGTAGGCGGTTCTG
The DNA here is from genome assembly GCA_028646535.1 of Procyon lotor. Taxonomy (NCBI): domain Eukaryota; kingdom Metazoa; phylum Chordata; class Mammalia; order Carnivora; family Procyonidae; genus Procyon; species Procyon lotor. The sequence goes on along the minus strand of CM053617.1, from coordinate 67,919,636 downwards.
ATAAATCTAGATACACTTGACATAATTATGAAGAGTTTCAAATATCTCTTTTATGAATTTCACAATTCTCCCAAATTCTCCAGCTGAAATATCATTAACTTGCGCACAGGGGTCTGTGTTGGTAGGTCTGACGTTGGCGAAGATGATGAATTGAATTCCGAAGGGATCATGGAAGTCAGAAAAATCCAAAAATGGTTCATCATTTCCACCCATATATTTTACTAATTGGATGAATGTTTTAATTTGATTTTTTTCTATCATATAAAAGTGCTCTGATGGAGACCCTCCCGACTTTCCTGCTGTCTGCCAGGACTTGGGTGGTCCTTGTTTTATAACTCTAGGAAATGAGCAAACCAGTTTCCTCCAGGCAAATGACTGAACTCCGATTCTGGGTCACGGAATCTGGGAGATTTATAGTAAACATGGGTCCCTGCTGCACCTAACTCACTCATGGCCTAAGAGCTGTGGCCCTTGGCACTTGCTTCAGCAGGGGCACACCCAGTTGATGATATCACACTGTGTGTCCATGACTCCTGAGTTGCAGCAATACCCTGTTCTCTCAAGATAACATCAGATTCTAAGAAGAATAATGGCGATAACCTTAATATTTTCTTCTATGTCTAAATGATCGTACATTTGATTGCAATGATTGCAATCTTTAGCCTTTGTCTTGATGCCAACGTAGGCATAGCTGCTGTCCTCATCCAACACAGCAGGCTGCTGTGGCCTCAGGTAGATGACAGAGATAGGTATTCAGGGTCAGCAAAGGCCAATCAGATGCCTGGGAATGTCACCCCCATACTTGTCCCCATCCCACTTCTGGAAGAGAGGTAATACCTCTACTTCTCAATCAGAATACTGAGGAGCAGGGAAAGACTTCCTTCTGTGAATAATTTATTATGTTCCTAATTGTCTCCTGTTAAAAAACCCAAGTAGAGCAATTCTGAGGTACAGCATTAGCTCCTAATAGACTTTCTTATTTTCTTTTTTCAGGAAAGAGGAGACTCACATAGGTACATGCTCTTTACTCTCCTTGACTGCTGGAATCTTTGAGTTAAATTTATTGCTCTGTGTCAACATAACAGTTACAACAAGTTTGATGGTGCTGCAGTAACATATAGCCCCCAAATTCCAGAGGCTTAAAACAACTAAGGTGTATTTCTCACTTATATCGCATGCCTGTCCAAGTTGGCTGGGACCCAGGCTGGCACAGTGGCTCCTATCCAGGATGCCATCCCTGCTCCTCTCATGGCAGAGGGAAAGAGAATGTGGTGAAGCATGTACTCAGTCTTCAGGCTTTTATTGGAGGTGACATGTCACTTTTGTTAATATTTCATATAATTCTGCTAATACTTCACATTTCTTTTTTATTGTGTTATGTTTGTCACCATAAAATACATCATTCGTTTTTGATGCAGTGTTCCAAGATTCATTGTTTATGTACAACACCCAGTGCTCCATGCAATCTGTTCCCTCCTTAATACCTACCACCAGATTTAGCCATCCGCCCCACCCCTCTGCCCTCTAAAACCCTCAGTTTGTTTCTCAGAGTCCATGGTCTCTCATGGTTCATTTACCCAACCTATTTCTCCCTATTAACTTTTCCTTTCCTTCTCCTAAGGTCCTCCATGTTATTCCTTATGTTCCACAAGTAAGTGAAACCATATGATAATTGACTTTCTCTGCTTGACTTATTTCACTCAGCACAATTTCCTCCAGTCCCATCCGTGTTGACATATAGTTGGGTATTCCTCCTTTCTGATGGCTGAATAATATTCCATTGTATATATGGACTACATCTTTGTTTATCCATTCATCTGCTGATGGGTATCTCAGCTTTTTGCACAGTTCGGCTAATGTGGCCATTGCTGCTATGAACACTGGGGTACATATGGCCCTTCTTTTCACTACATCTGTATCTTTGGGACAAATACCCAGTAGTGCAATTGTGAGGTCATAATGTAGCTCCATTTTTAATTTTTTGAGGAACCTCCACACTGTTTTCCAAAGTGGCTGAACCAGCTTTCATTCCCACCAATAGTGTGAGAGGGTTCCCCTTTCTCCATTATCTTCACCATTTGTTGTTTCCTGCCTTGTTAATCTTTGCCGTTCATGGTACTGGCACAAAAACAGACACAAAGACCAAGGGAACAGAGTAGAGAGCCCAGATATGGTCCCTCAACTGTATGTTCAAATGATCTTTGACAAAGTAGGAAAAAGAGCCTCTTCAATAAATGGTGCTGGGAAAATTGGACAGCTATGTATAGAAGAATGAAACTCAACCATTCTCTTATACCATATACAAAGATAAACTCAAAATGGATGAAAGACCTCAAAGTGAGACTGGAATCCATCAAAATCCTAGAGGAGAACATAGGCAGCAGCCTCTTTGACAACAGCCACAGCAGCTTCTTTCAAGACACATATCCAGATGCAAAGGAAACAAAAGCAAAAATGAACTTTTGGGACTTTATCAAGATAAAAAACTTCTGCACAGCAAAGGAAACAGTCAACAAAACAAAGAGGCAATCCGCAGAATAGAAGCTATTCGCAAATGACACTACAGACAAAGACAAAAGACACTACAGACTCGGATCTGATATCCAAGATCTATAATGAACTTCTCAAACTCAGCACCCAAAAAAAAAAATAAGCACCTCAAAAAATGGGCAGAAGACACGAACAGACACTTCTCCAATGAAGACATACAAATGGCTAGCAGACACATGAAAAAATGTTCATTAGCCATCAGGGAAATTCAAGAATTTCACATTTCAAGGGGGAGAAGACATGCTGTCCTACTGTGTGGCTGGAAGGAGAGGGAGCAAGCATATTTCTGAACAACAGGAGATCTGTGATAGGCAGGAGGGTTCTCACTCCACCTTCCTGGTATAATATCCTCTCTGTCTCATTAAGCTTGGTATCTCCTTTGAATTTTTTAATTGAAATGTCATGTTTCAGATGGTATTTGATGTTATGCGTTGCTTTAAATATTTTGGGGCTATGCAATATAAATTATTAAATATTAGTAGATAGAGTGATATTAAATTCAACTATTCACTCCTTGATTCACTACAGGTTCTACTTCAGGATGACTCTTCCTTCTTTTCAATAGAGGATAGACCTCTGATTTTCTTTTTTTTTTTTTTTAAAGATTTTATTTATTTGACAGAGAGAAACACAGCGAGAGAGGGAACACAGCAGAGGGAATGGTAGCGGGAGAAGCAGGCTTCCTGCCGAGCAAGGAGCATGATGCGGGGCTCGATCCCACGACTCTGGGATCATGACCTGGGCCGAAGGCAGACGCTTAACGACTGAGCCACCCAGGTGCCCCTAGACCTCTGATTTTCATAGCTTAGTTCCAACTTTATCTCCTAATGCTATTTTGGTTTGATTTTTGACCAGCACAGCAAGATAGAGATAGGCCTTAGGGCCCTCATGCCAGAACCCTTGTTCATGCAAAAGAGGCCTGGCCTTCACCACCAAGCATGATCACGCTGAGCATCGAGGAAGACATTCGCCCACCTGCCGCCTCCTCCTCCTCTTTGATGTAGCACCTTGTGAAAATCAGAGTTTGAGGAAAATTTTGTATTTTTTTCAGGAAGATTAATGAAGTAAAGAAAGAAATGGATGTTGATGGCATATGGGCATCAGTTTAATTTTCGCAAGATATGGAATGTCTTTTGAGGTCAGGTGAAGTGTGTGTGTGTGTGTGTGTGTGTGTGTGTGTGTGTGTGTGTGTGCGCACATGAATGCACCCATGTCAATGGGGAGAGAATAATGAACAGGACATACTCAGGGAGTATGTAGAGGGAGACACAAGTAAATAATCAAATAACACACCTGAAAAGCTGGCAGTTTTCATGCCGCCCAGATGTTGGGTCAAGAAAGAGATAACTATAACTAGAGAGGACCTGGAGGAGAATAGAGTTAGCCACACACGGGACCTCGGGTGCTGGGAGGGCCTGCAGTGGGGAGACGCATGGTTCAGGATAAAGAAACAGTCAGTGCAGACTCCCAGAGACAAAGAACATTACACAGCCACAGCAGAAAGCTGTAACTACTCCCCACAGGGCTAATGTACACACAAAGGAGACAGTGCATGGGTGTGGGAAACAGTCCTGGGGCCTCTGGTGGCCTGGACACCCGGCTCCTCTGCTTACAAGCTGTGTGATGCAGGCAAGCTACTCAACCCCTCTGTGCTTTTGTTTTTTCCTTTTTAAAATGGGAATCATGGGTGCCTGGGTAGCTCAGCTGGTTAAGCCTCTGACCCTTGGTTTCTGCCCAGGTCATAATCTCAGGGTTGTGGGATCGAGCGCCGCATTGGGCTGTGCACTCAACACCGAGTTTGAGGAGAGTATCTTCATCTCCCTCTCCCTCTGCTCCTCCCTCTGTTCGTATGCACTTTCTCTCTCTCTCTAAAATAAATAAAGTCTTTAAAAATAAATAAATAAGATGGGAATCATAAGAGTGCATTTCTCACAGTTTGTTCAAGGGTTCCGTGAGTGACTGCAGGCGGTGTGCTGAGCATGGGTGCTGGAGCAGAGCGAGTACTTGACCTGAGCCAGCTGCTGGGTCTTCACTGTGTAGCACACCCAAGGGCAGTTATGAGCTCATGTAAGGACCAGCTTTGGCCACTATGGCGGATGCTGGCCATTTTCCCCTCAGGAACACAGGTCGTAAACACACAGTACCTTTGAAAAGCTCCCAACTTGCTACGTTTACCAAAATTCTGTTTAGGTTAGGAAAATTTGGAAACTTGATGACAAAATAAAATCCACGAAAATATTTTTTTTCTATATAAAAAAGGCAGTCATGTTCATTGTAAAACTTTTGAAAGTCAAAGAGAAGACAGAATCCTAGCCTGAGACATACTCTGCGTGGCTCGCCGTACCTGCCCAGTCTCTTTTCAAGGCATGAGTGTGGTTGAGTATTTTGGTAAAGTATTTCCAAAGTGTAATCGTATTTTCTGTTCTGTTTTCTGATGTGCGGTTTATACTTGACAATAGATTGTGGCCATTGCCCCACGGGGGTAAGTACTCTTAACATAAATCTAAAAGACAGAATAGATGCTAGTCTATCAAAGACAAGTGACAACATCCATCCGAGCAGCCCCAACTGGATGGACACTTTTTGCCATTGTAAATATCATCGTGGCGAACAACAAGGAACATAATTAGTTGCAATTGCCTTTGAATTTCCCCTAGGAAGTCTTCTTAGAAGTCGAATTCCCTGGTCAAAGGTTGTGCCCAATTTAAAGCATTTTATAAAATTGCATATCAGAAAGATTGCATATAAAACAATCCTCATGAGTCGTGCATTCCCCAGGCTTCTCACTTGCACTGGGCATTTCGTGTTCTTTAATTTTTGTGGATTTGAAATCGTAGAAATGATGCTTTATTGTTACTTTAATTTGCATTTCTTTGATTACAAGAGGTAGAACTTTTTATTACTGCATATTCTTGGCTCTCTGGCATTATTCTCTTGTAAATTATTTGATTCTGGCCTATTTATCTAATGGGGTGTTTATGTTTTGTTGTTAATTTGTAAGTGCCTTTTATAGATTAATGATATATGCTTACCGTATAGCCTGCAAGTGCTTTTCCCTTTGTTTAGTATTCATTTTATCTCCTGTGTAAAAAATTTGTGTTTAAAATTATTACTTTATTATTTTTAAAGATTGATTTATTTGTTTGAGTGGGAGGAGGAATCGAGAGGGGGCAGGGGGACAGGGAGAGAGAGAATCTTAAGCAGACTCCTCGCTGAGCATGGAGCCCAATTCGGGGCTCGAGCTCACGACCCTGAGATCATGACCTGAGCCAAAACGGAGTCAGGTACTTCACTGGCTGAGCTGCCTGGCACCCCAAAACTATCACCTGTGTAAGCACATTCTTGTGTTTGCATGTTCAAGCACACCATCTTCACTCAGTCCCCCAACCCCCATTTCAGAGGCAGCCTCATTTTCCCATCTTATGTGGTGGATTTTTTATATTTTACTTTAACGAATCCACCCGAATTAATTTTAGTGTTTTCTGGGAAGAGGGATTTGACTTATTATTTCTTTTCTAACTAGTCATTTGAACTAAGCCATCAATGACGACTTCCTCCTGGGCTCAGAGATTACTGCTTGGCTTGTGCAGAAGTCCCATGCACTCTGAGCTAAGGCTGCACCGTTCATGCACTGATGGGTCTGTTCTCCCTCCATCACTGCCCTGTTTCAACGCCTGCAGGTTTACTGCCCCCCTTCCCAAGTTCTTCTCCTTCTGTCCCAAACATTCTCTGATTGTTCTTGCTTACCTATTTCCTAGGTTAATTGTAGAACCATTTTGTGAGAAAAAACAATACCATTTGGAGTTCAAATTAGTTTGGGAAGATTGGAAATATTGTCATACTCACACTATTAATTTTTCTTCTACTGAATGTGATGGGACTCTTGAATTATGTCTTCCTGCTTGACCCACCATCGATTCTGCAATCAACTTTAAATATTCTTGTTAAAAGTGTTCCTTTGTATTCTGTGACTTTTGCTTCTCTTGTGAATACACTCCTTGTTATGTTATCTCCTTTTTCTTGATCCTATATAGGAAAAGCTATAATTGTTCTTTATTTACTTCTATCCTACTATTTTTGGCTTATCTAATGAGTTGTAACAGTTATTGTACAGCTCATTACTTTTTCTCCTAATACAGACAATCCATGAATATTGATATTTTTGTCTTATCTTTTCTAACATTTACTCCTATTTTTTTCCCTACACTTATGAGTTGGCTGAATCAGAAATTTCATTTCTGATTTTTAAAAAAATATTTTTTTATAATTTTATCAGGAAGGATGTTAATGTGCATTTCTATTAGGTCAAGGAGATGACTTTTTATTTTTGTTTTATCCATGCATTTGAAAGCCATTTACTGAAAAAAAGAAGACATTATTTTCTCTTTTGCTCTATCGATTGATTATATTACCGGGTTTACGGAGATTAAACCATCTTTGCCTTCCTGGAATAACTACAGTTTGGTCATTTCTAAAATGTGCTTATTTTTTTCATTTCATTTCAATTTTTGAAGCTATTATCATAGGTTCCTACACAGAATGCCCTCTTAATGTTCTCAGATAGCCTTAGTTGTGGTTGTCTTCTTTCTCCTTCAAAAAGTATATATTTGTATTTTCTCTACTTTATCAGTGCTTTATAATTTTAATTTTTGTTATTAAATTAGAGCAAATAAGACAACCTAAAATTGTGGGAAGAAAGCGTTAGCTAGTTTTCTTGACCTGTCTCCACGCTCGCATTCCTCCCCTTAGCCCATCAGGTCATCATCGTTACCCCATGGCAACATGGTCTATCTTCTTACATGTGTCTCTTCACATGATACACGTCTATATACAGCTTGATTTTGCTTTGTTTTGTCTTACAAAAATAGGACCATGCTATAATGTGATGTTTGTAAGCTCATGATGTATCATGAGTATCCCCTAGGCTAATGAGCGATGCAAAACCTATTCCTTAAAAGAATCATTTAATATTCCATAGTGTTTTGTGATAGGATTGTTTACTTACACCTGCCTCTCCTGATGGGCATTAGGTTGTTTTCAGTTTTCTTTTCTTTTTTTTTTTTTTTTAAACAAACTGCAGTTATAAAGATGAATATGTATGCTGGGATGTTTATTTTATAGAGTAAGTTTCCAAAGTACAAATGTGTGGTTAAAAGGAAATGTGAATTTGATACTTCATAAATAATGCTAGTCTGGTTTAAGAAATTTTGTAATGATTCATTCCCTCATCAGCACTGTAGGAGAATGTCCTTTCCTCAACATTTTTGCTACTACCAAATATTCCAATATTCATGATTTGTGTCCATGAGGAGTGTAGGAGAGGGAGTGGGATCACTTCTTTGCTTCACTTTGTATGACCTTGACCACATACTGAGTAGGTGTGTGGATTTTCTCTTCCATTAATTATTAATCCAAATGTCTGTCCATTTCTCCACTTATTCTTCAATTTTCTACTTATAAATTTGTAGATTTTGTAATTCAGAGATATTGATGCTTATTAGATGCCCATTGTATTTCTATTTCATTCGTTGTATCTTACTGCATACAGTTAAAAAAAAAAATATATATATATATATATATAGTGAAATGGTGAAATTAGTCCCCTCTTTCCTTTATTGCTTCTGAGTGTGCATTCTTGGGAAAGTTTGCCAATCTCACGATTGTATAAATATTATCTTAAAATCTAGTGTAACATTTGGTACACTGATTTAGTCATTTATTCCCAAATGAAACTGGCTAAAATGACCTATCCACTTCATGTCATTTTAAATTAAATTTTAGATGGATTATAATTTTTTTTTTAAAAAAAAGGTCTTCTCAAAGAACAAGGTTTTGGATTAATTGTATCAATTTTTATGTGGTTTAATTCATTGATACCTGATGTATTTAGTGTAGTAGGTACTTGCTCCTGTTCTGGTTTTGAAGCTAAAGGCTTAATTCATTGGATTTTATTAATTTTTAAATAATTATTAGGCTATGAATTGATGCTGGAATTGTTTTACAAATGAAAAATAACTTGGCTGAGTTATATTTTTAGATCATAAAATTTCCCCCCGCTGACATCTGTAGATGCGGTTCCTCATCTGGCATTTCGTGTCCCAGTGGATGGATCTGGGACCATCTTTTGCTGTTCCAGGGCAGGTGAACTCTGGCTGTCTTACTGACAATAGGGTGCTCTCTTCTTCCTCACATTTCCATCACTTACTAGGAACTATGTAAATACGCCTTTCATCTGTGGTTTTTACATGACAACTGTGGATTTCTGTAATCCACGAATCCAGATTGCTGATATTGTGCTCTTTTACTTCTGGAGAGTAACCTGTTTGATAATTGCTTTTGTTCTTTGGCGGGATTGGGGGGGCACACGACTACCACATACACTAAACTACCAGTTTATTTTGTGTGTTCAGATTGTTTCCGGTTCTCATTTCTCAAGTTCTTTTTTTTTTTTAAACCATCATTTCATTTCTTTGTGCTTTTCCTCTGTTGAAAGAATCTCAGATCTGTATGGCTGATTAACGCTTATATGCCCCTTGTTCAGTCTACAACATGGATCTGAATCCCGCTGTAGTTTAAATCTTTGTTGTTTCCCTCTCTGTACTTCTTTCTCTCCCTGTTCATCTCTTCCTTTCATCTTGTTTTCCAGTCTCTCTTGTTTTGATCTCCGTCCTTTCTCACTGGAGATGCTATTCTAACTCTCTGAGTATGCTAAATAGTTCCTGGAGTTTACTTCTGATGTTTGTTGCAGTTCACGCGCAGGACGTTCTTTCTGAATTGAGGACGACATTGGCATTGTCATGTTGTGCTGTCCTTTTGAAGTTGCTTCTTGTTGTAGTTTTCCTTCTTATTCATTCTTGAAAAAAAGATGAAACACAGGAAAGGAAGAGCTCCCAATGCTGGGGTTTGAGCTGCCCTGAAAGGGGGCTGAGCCTGGTGATGCACCGCACAGGTGGTGGGAGGAGGTGGTGCCCAGGGCTGGGCACTTAGCTAGGACAGGTGCCAGCATCCAGCGGACTTCTGACCTACTTCATGTCCCCTCTTCCTACCTGGTGTGCCAAATGGACATGGCCAGGAAAACCTGATGCCAGCTGGTGTTCTTCCCGCCCTCTTGCCCTGTGCTTCCTAGACCAGGATACAGGGCACAACTGTGGGCTCCCCAGCCTCTCCTCTCATTTTCTGGGAATCCCTGACTTTTAATTCATGTACGAGAGCTGTCTGGCTTCCCTTCATGAATTCCAGTGGGGGTGGTGTGTGGACCCTCCTCCCGCCGGTGCAGCTAGTCTCATGAATCACAGTCTGAGTTGGTCAGGAGGCCCAGTCTGGAAAAGGGGGTTTTGATTGTTTATTTTCTAACCAGTGTTCCCTTTGCCTCACATTTTGTGGAGGTTTTGCCTTGATTCTTTCATTAAACTCTTAATCAATCTTAATTTTCAGGGGAGTGCTGTGATTTTAGTAGAAGCCTGCCTCGTTTCATTGTGCTCTGCTTTACTGTGCCTCCCAGATATTGTGTGTTTTACAAATTGAAGGTCTGCAGCAACCTTGCATCAGGCAAGTCTATCGGCACCATTGTTCCAACAGGGTTCACTCCCTTCGTGTCTCTGTGTCACGTTTTGGTAATTCTGGCAGTATTTCAGGCTTTTTCATTATTATTATATTTGCTAAGGTGATCTGTGATCAGTGACTATGACTTGCTGAAAGCTTGGATAATAGCATTTTTTAGCAATAAAGTATTTTTAAAATAAGATTTGTACATTTTTTTTAGACCCAATACTATTGCACAATTAACACACTATGGTGTAGTGTAAAGATTTTTATTTATTTATTTATTTGACAGAGAGAGAGAGATCACAAGTAGGCAGACAGGTAGGCAGTGAGAGAGGGGGAAGCAGGCTCCCCACTGAGCAGAGAGCCCGATGTGGGGCTCGATCCCAGGACCCCGAGATCATGACCTGAGCCAAAGGCAGAGGCTTTAACCCACTGAGCCACCCAGGCGCCCCTAGACTATGGTATAATGTAAACACAACTTTTATATGCACAGGGAAACCAAAAATTTATTTGACTCACTTTATTACAGTGGTCTGGAACTGAAACTTTGAGGTATGTCTTTATTTTTTAATATCACCTTATAAGTATCTTCATAGATACAAAAAATTTATTTAATGAACATTTTTCGAGAACTCATCATGTACTAGTTTATGGGAATATATTCTTTTCAAGACAAGGTTAAAGATAGATATAGGCTATGTCAGGGTTGCTAGCTAGGTGCCATTTTAAATCAGAGGAGTAAAATAGTGGTGTATTTAAAACACCTAAAATGCTCCCTGCAATATAGTAGGTGCAACATATTCTTTTCTCCTCTCTCCTACCCCACTCCTTCTGTCTTGATGTGAGGAAGCCCGACTCCACATTCCATTTGCTTGCTCATAACTGGAGAGGTAGAAGGAAATGAAATCCCTCATGGGAAGACATCACTGGTGAATGCAGGGGATGAATCCAGGGCAACATTCTGATGCCAACAACTAGTGACTCCATCAATAGCAAAACCCTTGGTGTAACCACACCGTCGATCAATAAATCTGAAATCTTCATGAACAATAACAATTTCCTTCATTATTTTTTTAGACAAAAGGGAGAAAATAGAGCAAATGATTCTCAATTTTTAGATCAAAATGTTTTAAGACAACAAAACCCAGAGTTAGTTTTGTCTAAATAAAGGATGAGTATAACGGTTGAGGGTGTAAGTCCTGGGAATAGAAAAGTAAGCGGGCCGACTGTCAGCTGAAATACGATAAGAGAATCCATGTTTTTAAAGATATGGTGCTGTAGTTCTTAAAGGTAGCGGTTAGATAAAGGAAAGGGTGGGAGCAAGTCCAGGTCCCTTTGGGAGTCCCGATGACAATGTAACAGATGACTCCAGATGACAGAGTTGAGGAGGAATGGAAAGAAATTATATTAACAAACTGTTGTTGATGGTTATAATAAGATTTAAGCAACCAAATAACCGAACCTGAAAGACCGACATATTTTTCAAGATGATTTAGAAGGATGCTAACGTGGAGGATGTCAAAAGCCGCAATTATGTCTGAACTCATTTCGGGAATGGATTCCTGGCATCGATGCACCCAGTGTGTTATCGTGTCTTGATGAGGGCATTTTAGTACATGACTGAAATTGGACTAAACTCCTAAAACACATCCTTGTCATTCAGATGTATTTCCTCCATATCGCTATTACCAATTTGAATTAGCTATTTTTTTTTTATAACAGGAATTAGCAGTTTTAAAAAATCCAACATACTTAAAAGAAACTGTTTTTAGAAAGCTTGAAATTTTCTACAGGATAGATGTATTTATGTCCCTTTAAATAACACAAAGTAAAAAAAGAATATTTAGAAAGCTTAAAATATTTTAATTTTAGGTAGTAAGATTTAAAGACAAAAATATTGAGTCATACTTTCTGGTTATTACTTTTCCTTATTAAAGCTATTTCCTTATTATTATTCCCTATTACTTCCTTATTAGCTATAGATACAGATTAAATCCACAAATATAGCACTGACCTATGTCTCTCATTTTCTACGTATACCTTCAAGGATCACTGGGAAAATTCTTTTGTTCTTGAATTAGAAGTGTTGCCTTGTTTTTTGATTAATCTTTGTTGTCATCAGCCTTTAAAATGATAGAAATTGTGATTTTGGCATATATCCTGAGGCTTTATTAAACATTAAACTGCTTTAATTTACAAGGTTAGATTTAGCTTAAATTTGTGGTTTTTGCAAATCAATTGCTTGGCTCAGGGTTTCTTATCCTCGGCACTACTGACATTTTGGACCAGTTAATTCTGTGTGGCGGGGCCATCCCGTGCATTGTGGGAAGCTGAACAGCATCCCTGGCCTCCATCCACCAGATGCCAGCACCAATACTCTGTTCCCCACCCCTTCACCCAAGTGTGACAACAAAAAATGTCACCAGATATTGCCAAATGTCCCCAGCAGGACATCTCTGGGTGGATTTGCTATTCATGGAATAAATACACAAGCTGTCCTTTTCTCCTTGTATAAGCCTAGACAGTGCCAGACGGTCACGGTCTTACTATGGGGAGAGGCGTTCCTGACACTCTGGGCTCGCTGAAATGTTTACCTACTCCACTAATTTTTCTCCACTTTGTCAACATTTTTGTAACTTTCACATAACATAATTTACAACCTATAGAGAAGGTGAATAAATAGTATAAGGAGCTCCCATATACCATGACCCAGTTATTGATGGCTGAAGTTTTTCCCTCTTTGAGTGTTTTTCTCTCCCATATATATCTGTGTATACACACACACGTACAGGCATATACCTGCATACATTCAAACACACACACACGTAATTAGTTTTCCTGAAAGAATCGAGGGTACATGGCAGATAGTATGTTCTCTTCATTCCTAAATATTTTAAAGCATATTTCTCAAGATTTAAAGCATGTTTCCCAAAAATTGTTATATAGTCACAATGTAATTATTAAAATGAGTCGCTTTAAATTGGTACCTAATCCATTTTCAAACTCCATCCATTGTCCTGCTGTCCCTTGGAGCTACACCTCACTTCCCAGAAGCGGGTCCAAGAGCTTGACTTGAGCCTGGCTGGTTCCTCAGACTCTCTTTGTCTTTCTGACCTTGACATTTTTAAAGAGTACAGACCAATTATTTTGTAGAATGTCTCTCAATGTGTGTTTGTCTGACATTTTCTTATGCTTGGCTGCACCGTTTGCATTTTTGGCAGGGACACTGCAGAAGTGATGTGATGTCACTGGTGCAACAGGTCTCTGTGTCAATATGGAGGTTAGATTCGATCGCTTGGTTGGAGTGGCGTCTGCCAGATTTCTCCATTGTAAGTGTACTGTTTTTCTCTTGGTCACGGATAATTTGGGGGAAGATACTTTGAAATGACTGTCACTCTTAGGTTCCTTGTCAAAATTTCATGAACTAGTTTTTGCATCTAGTGAGGATTCATATCTTCACCAATTATTAGAATGGCAGCTGGAAAATGCAGATCTCTTCACTGCCGCACTTCTACTGGACATTCGACTGTGAGGAAGAGCTGTCCTTTACCTCCATTTATTGTTTCATCCATTTGCATCAGCACAGACTTATGCATTCTTATTTTAAGCAATGGGTTTAATCTGTTCTTATCACTATTTATCCTGTTTATCACTTTGACTAATGACCAAATCGCCCTGGATTTGGCCAATGGAAGCCCTTCCATGCTGAGTCTGGGTTACATGGACACAATCTCCATTGTTTTCTAAACACTTTCTGACTTTCTGGTACAAATTTTCTTCTAGGATTATCTTCCCTTGCTCCAGCCCTAGATTCAGTTATTCCTCCAAAGAGAAATGTTTCCTTTCAGTGGAGAAAGTATTTGGCTCCTTTTAGTAGGGAAAGTATTTGAAAACCCCTGTTTGGGTGCTTGGTGTGCTGACTGTTAATTGAAAATATACTCAGGCAAACACTTGGGGATGACCGTAATATAAATCATCATGCAGAAATATAGGATTCCATGAAGGACGGCATGGAGATATTTTGGAAATTGGTTATCTCTCAGATTTCCTTGATGAATTGCCTAACGCAAATTCATCCACCTTCAGAGCTTCCTTTGCGAGTGCACACAATCTGGAGATGCTGGTTGTGCCTATTTCTCTCAAGAGTTGACTTGGAAATAGTCAGACCCGGGAGCTTCACCCCCATGGTGCTTGGAAAGGCATCACACTGGACCCACATTCTGTGCTGCTGTACAGAGGAGCCCAATGGAGGCAGCAGAAATGACAAAGTGCGGGGGCAGCCTGACCTCCACTGCCCGGCTTGGAGCTCCTTGAACTTGGCGCAGTGATTGACTTCTTTGGGGGCTCAGAGCGTGGAGGGGAGAGGCCCAGCAGGAGCGCGCGCCTCACTAATTGCATTACGATTGCATGAGATATTGCAGGGTTTACTATGAACTCTTGGCTTCAGAACACAGGCTGGTGAGCTCCGGGAGCATTTGGCAGCAGGAGAGGAAAAACGACAATCATTTGAAGAGTCAGCACGGTGGCAAAGCCAGAGTGTGCGCACTTGGCCCAGGGCTCTGACTTCTGGCTGAGGTGCGTGCTCCACAAAAGAATCGCGCTGGTGAAAATGTTGGCAGGTTCTAGGAGGTATCTTCTCCTTCTTTTGTCTGGTTTTGATTGCAATAGTTTGGGAAGCTGGCAAACAGTTTGGTTTTGTTCTGAATGTGTTGGCCAGGAGCCTGAGCCATTTCTTTCTTTCTAAGTGTTTTGAACTTGGACCAATCACCTAGTGTATCAAGATAATTTATCAACACAGAACTACATTAAAAATATTAAATTTTCAAAGTCAGCTTTTGATCTGATTATTAGACCAACTACTTCAAATGGCAAAAGGAGTAGGTAGATGGCCCATTGGAATCCCCTCATGATGGCGCGTTAGTTATTTCAGACTATGCTCACAATGGCCCTTCTAACGGGCAGCCCTGGAGGCTTACAAATAAGGGTTTAATTCACTTTGACTAATGACCAAAAAAACTTAGTCTAAGCTGAAGAACTTTTCCTATAACATCTCTCTATACATGTATCCAGACAAAGCCTCTCGGCCACCTAGGAGAAAAGGCTCCATGTCACCATGCACACAGCAAAGTGTCAGCTCTTCCTACCAGCCTGTGGAACATTGCATGATCTTTGGCCATGCTCCAAGGAAAAATCTAGAATGGCTGATCTTTTTAGACCCAAATGAACTTCTCATTTCACTTGGACATTTACCTCATACCTGAGAAATTATTTCAGTGTCAAAGAATTTGCACAGTGACTGTGATAAATTTAATAATGGGTCTAAGTTGGCCTAATGTTTTAAATGTTTATTCTAAGTCAAAACACCAACGTTGACTGTGTCCTGTGAAAAAAATGAAGAAAGTTGTGTAGGTCCAGAACATTCTCAGATTATTTTATGGATGGATAAATATCTTAAGGTCTTGCCAACAAACCAGATGCACTTTTGTTGGATTTATGTACATTTTGGGGAAGAGAATAAAAATTCTGATTATTTTGAAAATGAGAAACAGCCATTAAGTTGGTAAACTCTCAGATAAACATCATTTTCATTGTTAATTTATTCACTTATTTAAAATATTTAATCAGGGAAAAAAGCTAACAACCCACATATCTAGAGTGATGGCCTGGGGAAAAGACAGATAAAAATAGCAATACTCTGGGATCCAAAATGTATACTGTTAATACAAATATTATATTCACATAAAAGTTTTTGTTTACTTGAAGTTGATGTTAACTCTTTAGCTATGTTACAACAAGCTTCAACTGAATTAATGAATTTTCTAAAGATCAATGCAGTAAGCAGTTATGTCTCAAAAGAGACAAAATGGTAGCAAAATAATTGCCTGATGGCACTTTATGTCAATTATTTCATTTGTATTTAATTAAAAGGAGTCAAAACAAGTTGGCTGAGGTATAAAAATTCCCTCGGCTCTACCACTTTGAAATTGCCTTAAGAGTTTTTGTTGCTGTGTATATAGTTGGCCTTTTGAAATAATCTGGAATGTATTTTACAGACTATTACCAATAATGTCCTTGTTGTTATTTCTTTGGGAAAACAACTTCAGAGAACAAAGACCGGCATGATTCATTAACATGGTCCTATGAGTAGAGCTGGGGTCAAGTTCTTATATGGCTAGCAGTCCTGGGTGGGCTCTGCAGAGCACTCAGGTTGATGTCACCTGGCAGAGCCAGGTAAGTGTGCTGGCATTTCTAGGAGGCAGAATGTGGCAGTTGGAAACTAGAGAAAGAAAAAGAGATGAAAACTCCTTAGTCACCTCTACTGAGCACAGAAAAGATGACCAAGGGCATTGGGATAATTTTTACCAGGGTGGAAGGCCGAACGTTTTCCTTATTTATTAAAAGTGATCTATGTTCAAGGTACCGAAGACTTTAGGTCATTCCCCTTGGCTTTTGTTCTTTTTCTTCATGTACCACTCTTAATGCAAGAGGGAAGATTTCATGTCAGGATGAATAATGCAATGTGCTGTAACCAATACCCCTAACCTGCTGGTGGTTTCATGTGATAAGATTCTTTTTTTCTCAAGTCACTTTCTGATGCGGTTGGTTGGACTTCCAAACAGCTGTCCAGCAAATGGTGACTCAGGGACTCAGGAGGTCTTAATCCTGCGGGTCCTTCAGATCACAGCTGCCTTGGCATCAGCCATTGGCTGGTGGGGAAAGAGCTAGGGGAGAAATTAGGCGGGGAAGATGGGGAAAAGAGCACGTGGGAAGGCACACTGCCTTGTAACTGCTTTGGTCACTAATGCCCAGCTTTCTTTGACCAGAACTAGCTAATTGATTATTCCAGTTGCAAAGGAAGCTCAGAGTTTTAGAGGAACGCACGCCTAGCGGGGATTATTCACAGTCTCTGCCATTATAGGCAACCAAAATTAATTATTCAGGACTTTATTTGATTATATGTTGTGGACTGACCACTTCGCTATTACTTAGACTTCCCTAGGAATATATGAGAAGTAAACAAGCCGTGAAAAGTGATCAAAATGGGATCATGAATCTTCCTTAATCTGTTAGAGTATCTACATAAAACTACTTAATGGTGATGTTCAAAGCCTTTCTCCTGAGATTGGGAACAAGACGGGAATGTCTGCCACTTGTATTTAACACTTTATCAGAAGTCCTAATCAGTGCGATAAAGAAGGAACATTTAAAAAGGCTCAAGAACTGCAAAGGAAGAACTAAAATGAACATTATGTGAAGACGATATGCGTGTGTGCAGAATGCAAAAGAATTGTGTGTGTGTGGAATCCAAAAGAATTTACTACTAATTTAGAATTAATATGGAGATTTAGAAAGGTTCTATCAGGGTTCTGTCAATATACACAAATTGATTTTATTTTCAAATAGCAGCAACCTGCAATAGAATACAAAGTTTAAAATGCCTATTATTTGTAAAAGTTTGTGTCCTGGGCCACAAATGATCACAAATATAGTAGTTTAAGGTGACACACGTTTATTATCTCACACTTTCTGTGAGTCAGAGCCTGGGTACGACTTAGATGGGTCACCAACTGCAATCAAGATGTCAGCCTGGACTGGGGTCTCAGCTAGAAGCCCAGCTGGGCCAGGGTCCACTTTCGAGCACTCACCTTACTGATAGAATTAATTTCTTGCAGTTCTGTAGATCTCATGGAAGCTTGCTTCTTTAAAGCCAGCCATGGAGTGAGAAACTCTGGTATTAGTGTACCAGGAAGGTGGGGACTTCCATAATGGAGGCATCTGAGAAGTAGCACATCCATGAGAATGATATTCAAACACCTTTGCCACGATCTATTGGTTAGAAGCAAATCATGGATTACACCCACACTCAAGGGGAGGGCGTTATCCATGAGCAGAACACCAGGAGGTGAGTATCATGATACCTGCCTTACTGTTTATCTGATAGTCCATTAAACTGCTTGAAAAGCACCAACTGCTTAGAAATAAACATAGTAAAAGATGTGTAAGACCTCTACATAGAAATTTAAAAGTACTTTTGAAAATGCAAAGAAGACTTAACTAATTAGAGAGATATATAATGTTTTTGGATTAAAAGACTCAATGTCTTAAGGATGCCCACTTTCCCTACATTAATCTAAAAATTCAATGAAATCACAAAGTTTTAGTGAGTGTTTAACTTATTTTTTTAATCAACAAATTGAATCTAAAATTTTATAGTAAATGCAAAGGATTAAGAATAAGAAAAATTAATTTTATTTTTATATACCAGAAAAAATATATTTCTGTACTTCAGCAACAAAAACCAGAAAATAAAATTTTAAAAGAATATGTAACTTAATAGCATCAGAAAACATCAGTTACTTAAGTGCAAGATGAAAATTCTTGACCCCTTACCTTATACCATATGCACCATCAATTCCACATGAATTACAGAAAGAAATGTTAAAGGTAAAACAGAGCCCATTTTCAGAAGAAAATGGAAAGAACATTTTCATGACTTTGGAGTAAATAAATATTCCTTAAATAAGACACAAAAATGTTAATTGTCAAAGAAAACAACTGATAAATTGGACTACATTAAGTCAAGTCTTTTTGTTTACATAGATGACAAAGGCCTCATATCTAAAATATATAAAGAATTCTCACAAATCAATAAGAAGAGATTATCAATCCATTCAACAGTTGAGCAACAGATCTGACCAGGTATCTTGCAGGACAGAATATCCAAATGGCTTATCTGTATATGAAAGGGGGCTCCTCTGTACTGGTCAAGAGGGAAATGAAGAGTAAAACCATAAGGTGTTTATCATGTTATGATAAGGCAGCCAACTGGGAAATAAAGAGTAAAACCATGACACATCCATCAAAATAGCTAAAGTGAAAGACAAGTCAAGTGTTGAAGAGGATGTGGAGCAACAGGAGGGGGAGTAAGTTTATATAGCCACTTTGGAAAGCCAATTGGCAGCATCTATCAAAATTGAAAACATACAAACACTATAACCCAGCGGTGGAACTTCGAGGCATATATTCAACAGAAATGTGTATGACAAAAGATGCATACAAGGATTTCTCAGCAGCATGAGTATAATAGCCCCAAACCAGAAACAACAAATATGCCCATCAGTAAAATATATGAACTACGAATATATGCAAACAACATGGATGAACCTTACAGACATCTCAAGGAATGAAATCACCCCACGCGTAAGAGAACCCACCAAATCATTCCTGTAATTCAACAAACACATCATTTCTATACTATTTGCTTTTCATTGAGGGACGGACGTTTGTGTCTGGAAGGTCTGAATGGACCTCCTCTGGTAATAAGCTGTTTGTAATCTGGGTGTTGGCTACCTGAATAGATTCATTGTGTGAAATTCCTTGAGCTGTGTGCTTTGATGTGGGTATAATACAATTACTAGAAATAAGTGGTCAGGCACCTAAAGAATTTTGTCAACCAAAAATCTCTTTATATGAGTGTGTTACTGTTATCCTCCTGTGTTTTGAAAAATCTCAATATTGATGAATTTCATGTTTCAATAGAGACCCTGTGCATTTTCTGTCTTTTCATAAGAGGGTGCCAATCCTGCATCCTTTTAATGCATTGGGCGGCCTGAAGCCTCTAGCCTCTAAGTCCATGGAGTAGGGGTGGCTTGGTTACCATGTCATTACATGTATGCCTTCATTTGAAACCCTAAGCACCCCTCCTTTAGAGACAGCTTATATTGAGATAAAATTCACGTATCATAAAATTCACCCTTTTAAAATGTCCAGTTTATTGAGTTTTGTATATTCACAGAGTTGTACAACCATCACAACTACCTATTAGAACATTTTCTTTGCCCCCAAAAGAAATCCATTAGCATTTACTCCCGTTCCCTCCTCTGTCCAGCCTTTGGGAACCAATAACCCACTTTTTGTCTCTATGCATTTGCCTGTTCTGGACATTTCATATAGATGGAATCATACAACATGTGGTCTTCCCACTGGCTTCTTTCACTTAGTATCACATTTTCAAGGTTCATTCATGTTGTAGCATGTATCAGTATATCATCCCTTTTTATGGCTTAATAATATTTCATTAGATGGATATGCCATATTTTCTTATCTGCTTTTCAGTTGGCAGACACTGGGTTTCCATTTTTTGGAGATTGCGAATAATGCAGTTTTAACATTCATGTATAGGCTTCTGTGTGGACATATGTTTTCAGTTTGCTTGGGTCTGTGCCTAACAGTAGAATTGCTAAAAAAATACTCTGTGTTTTATATTTTGAGGAGCTACCAAACTGTTTTCTAAACTGGCTGCATCATTTTATAATCTAGCCAGCAAATTCTGAGGGTTACAATTTCCCCATATCCTTTGTCTTCATATCATATGGATCCTCATATCCAGACTTGTTATTCTCTTTCTCTCTCTCTCTCTTTCTCTCTCCACACACACACACACACACACACACACACACACACACACACACATACATTCATTCTGGTCAATGTGAAGTGATATCTCATTGGGGATTTTATTTGCATTTCCTTGAAAGCTAATAATGTTAAGAAAATATTAATGTGCTTGTTCAACATTTGTGTATCTTCTTCAGAGAAATGTCTATTCTGGGCCTTTGCCCATTTTGAAATTGGGTTGTTTTTTATTATTGCATTGTATGAGTTCTTTATATATTCTGAAAACAAATCTCTTATAAGATACACAGTTTGCAAATATTTTCTCCCATCCATGGATTGTCTTTCCACCTGCTTGATGGTATTCATAGAAGCACAAAAATTTTTAATTTGTATAAAGTCTAATTTACCTGTCTTTTTTGTCTCCAGCACTTTTAGTGTCCTATATAAAAACACATAGCCTAATCTATGCTCACAGAGAACTTGTTTTTTCTTTTAAGATTTATTTATTTGAGAGGGAGAGATGGGGAGAGTGAGAGAGTGAGTTGGGGGGAGGGATGGAGGGCAAGAATCTTCAAGCACTCTCCCTGCTGAGTGCAGAGCCTGACACAGGCTCAATATCACAACCCTAATAAGGCTCATGACCTGAGCTGAAATCAAGAGTCAAATGTGTAACCAACTGTGGCACCTGGGCACTCTGACTTGTTTTCTTTTAAGAGTTTGATCACTTCCGTTCTTACATTTATGTCTGTGGTCTCCTTTGAGTCACTTTTTGTGTATGGTGGTGTGTGTGTGGGGGGTCTGTGCTCATTCTTGGGTGTGTCACCATCCACTTTCCCAATATCATTTGTGGAAATGGTTTTTCTTTCTCCATTGAATGATCTTTGCACTCCTGTTGAAAATCAACTGGCCATAAATCTAAGGGTTTATATTTGGACTCTTTGTTCTGTTCTGTTGACCAGTGGCTCTCCTTGTACCCTACCATGGTGTCTTGATTACTGTCCTGATTTTGTAGTAAGTTTTGAAATAGGAAGTGAATCCTCCAACTTTGTTTCTCATTTTGAAGATTGTCTTGACTACTCTGAGTTCCTTTCCATATGAATTTTAGGATCAGCTGGTTCGCTTCCAGAATTTTGATGAATTACATGGAATCTGTAGTTCGGGTTAGGTAGTCCTGCCAGCTTCATGGTATTAAGTCTTCCAACCTATGGATGTGGGAGGTCTTTCCACATTTTTAGATCTTTTGAAAATTTCTTTCTACATTTTTCTGTAGGTTTCATTGTATAAGTCTTATATTTCTTACCTCTAACCTTATCTCTAAGTGCTCTGTTCTTTTGGGTACTATGGAAAATGAAGGTGTTTTCTTAATTTTATGTTTTATTATTCAGTGGTATTTAGCAATACAATTCATTTTTTTTTTTAAGGGAAGAGGGGCAGAGGGAGAGAGAGTTTTTTTTTTTTAAGATTTTTTAATTTATTTGACAGAGAGAAACACAGCTAGAGAGGGAACGGTAGTGGGAGAAGAAGGCTCCCCACTGAGCAGAGAGCCCGATGTGGGGCTTGATCCCAGGACCCTGGGATCCCTGGGTCTTTTGTCTTTTCCCTGCCTTTGGGCTTGTGCTTACGAGATGTCCTAGTGACCAGACCTCAGTCTCCTTTCCTTGGGGTTATTTGGACAAGATTGTGAGCCGAGGGCAGACGCTTAGCGACTGAGCCACCCAGGTGCCCCCAATTCATTTTTTATATTGATCTCATATTTTGTACCTTAAACCTTCTGCAGACCTGATCCAGGTTCTGAGCTGACAGAAGGACGGAGTTAGTTGATGGGTAAAATGAGCATGAGTCACTCTGCCCTTGTTGACACTATCACTGCCTGGTTCTTTGCAGGGTTGCCTTTAATACATGCAAATCAGCTGAGTAGCAGCCTTCACTGGAGCATCTGTTAAATGGATTTGAAATAAGAGCCCCCAAACAGAGGGTAGGATCAGGCACAAAGAGCAACCCACCCTGAGGGATAAGAGTTACTAAAACCCAGTCATGTTTTAATGTGTCCAACAGGAGCTAGTTAAAAAATCATGTTTATCTTGTACATTTTGTGATTCTGGGCCATTTAACAAGACTTGTAGTAGAGGAATAAATGACTTGTCTATTTTATACTCAGAACCTATAAAATTGCACCTATCATTCAGATGCCAGTGAATAATCTGAAGTTATTTTGGGACACTCTTTTCTTCTTCTTACATTGTCTTTTAAAAAGTAGTTGTTTAACATATGCAAAAGACTGTGTAATGTATATGTTGCCTACAGGGCCTAATCATGCAATAAACCCAAGGCCTAATGTAAGAAGCATAGCTTGGCCCCAAAACTGTCCTTCATTCTCTGTTCCTCCTCATCTTGTGCCCCTAGTTCTCTCTCCAGAAAATCCTTTCTCCCAAATGAGAAGGAAATTGAATTTTAAAGTATGGCTTGATTAGAAATGTATACACGTTTTACAGCAAGCTCTTTGGTTTTGTTTGTTCTTGGGTCCATGAAAATGATGTCTCTCTCCAGGTAGCCTTCTGGGGCTAGCTTTTACCACTCCTGCTCTTCTTCAAGAGTCAGCCAGTGTGGTTGTAAGGTGCTGCGGTCCAGCAGCATTGTGTGAATATGCGTTTATCATGTGAATATGCATCCATTTATTTAGCCTTTTTCAAAACCATGGGTGCTTGAGAGTTCATTTCCAGGGTTCCCATCTGGAGTGGGGCTGTGTTCACTAGTCTCACGGGGCACATTCCTGTGTTTCTCTTAGCCTTGTACAGGAGTGTGACTGTTCTGTTTCCTTCCCACCCACGTGCTTGTCTTTTCCCTGCCTTTGGGCTTATGCTTACGAGATGTCCTAGTGACCAGACCTCAGTCTCCTTTCCTTGGGGTTATTTGGACAAGGTTGTGACCTTCTCAGGCTGGGACAAGAGTGGTGTGACATATGTGCAGAGGAGTCAGCCCTTGGCTACTTCCTCTTGGCTCCACACACAACAGACAGCCACACTTATGTGTGCTGTAACGGGCTTGCCCCAGCTGTCTGCAGGCTCCAGTGGGCACGGTGGGCACTGTACCCTGTGCCTTCTGCACTGTGTCCATTAGCAAAACTTTCAAGGTAAGAAATTCACTGGAAAATGAGTGGAGTGGACAGACAGCATGGATGGCTAATCCTGGATGTGCAGTGGAGCAGCCTGGGACAGTTCTGATGGTCATAATTGCTGAGCCTAATCTTGTACAGTGCAGAGAACCACCAGTGTCCCTGAAGACATGGATAGCATCATCATCATCAATACCAGCAAACTTGGACGTAGCCCTTATTATAGGCTGTTACTGTTATCTACGCTTTTAGCATATGAATTTTCTAATCTCACAACAGTGCTATGGGGCAGGTACTATTGGTATTTCTCTTTTCTCCAAAGGAAGTGGAGTGTGAGAGCCAGTACACTTCCCAAGGCCCACAGCATGCGAAAGGAGAGACCAGGACTCACTGGGTCCTGACTCATGATATGTGCTCCTGCTGTGGCCCCAATATTTCCTCTTTTGTGCAATTCACCAACCATGCTTGTGAGCACTCCTGGGGCAGATGAGCTGTAAACGGGTCTAAACAGTTTCCTGTCTTCAAGAAATTTAGAGCCTGTTGTCTGAAGTCTTAACTGACAACATGAGGCCCAGCTTCCAGTGGTAAAGGAGGCCTGTAGAATACAGAATTTGCTTGCACAGAGGGGTGATGGTCTCTTCCTGGGATGGCTGGTTGGCCCGCTGGCTTTGCAGAAGGAATGCAGGGGTCTGGGCAGGTGAGTGCCAACTCTTCCCTCCTGCATGTGTCTCATGGAGGAGGAGCCCTACAGCTCCACAGTTCCCCAGTCCTGGTGGCGGTGGTGTTGGACTCTGTTGACAGGAGGTCTGTTTTCTATGACTCCTTGAGTCTGGCTTAGGGGTCCAGCTCCTGTTAGGGTTCACAGTGAATGTATGGGTTGAAGTCACTTGGGGGTTTTCTGACCCATTTAAGTGATTCTTCTTTCTACTTCAGGATGGAGATGGAGGTATTGTCCCCACCTCTGCCCTGAGACCTATTTTTAGAGCATTTTTCCTTCAAGGGAACTAAATAGCACCCTAGAAACCAATGGAAACAAAGGAATAAAAGACACACACACACACACATACACACACACACACTTTCTCTCTCTCTCCCTCTCTCTCTCTCTCACACACACACACACACACACACACACACACACACACACACAAAATAAACGGAAGAAGTGGTGGCTAAAAAGTTGTCATCACTGCCCAACAGTATTACTAAAATTTTAGAGAGGCACAAGTTTCTGTGCCTCATAATTATTGCATGTGGGCCCCATTCATGCTGAACCTGGCCGTCAATGTGCAGGACATCAGAAGCAACCTAGCGAGGTCATTCACGCTTTCTTCCCCCATGTGCATCTTCTGTTTGTCTGTAGTACTTTTTACTACCCTGTTCTGCAACCCAGCCTGCAGAGAAGTTTCCACACAATTTTGAAATAAATAAATACATAAATGTAAATTTAAAAAATAAAAAAGGAAGCTGACATTTCCATGTTTCTGGTCGAACACAATGGTGAACGGTGGTTTATTCATGGGATGTCCCTAATCACAGTTTTGAGAGTAACACCAACCCAGGAAACTCTTTTTCTTTAGTTCCCTGTGGATGGGGACCCATGGCACAGGCACGCACCAAATGCTCTCCCATTTCAGCTCCTTGTAAAGGGTCACACACAAACTGTTCTTGCCATGACTCGTCTCTAAAAGGCAGCTAGTGTCTGCAGATGTTTATGCAAGAGATAGCCTCGTTTTTACTCCACTCCAAACACTCCTAACACCTTCTGGTTATAAAAGTAGTAAGTTCAGGGCGCCTGGGTGGCTCAGTGGGTTAAAGCCTCTGCCTTCAGCTCAGGTCATGATCTCAGGGTCCTGGGATCGAGCCCCGCATCAGGCTCTCTGCTCAGCAGGGAGCCTGCTTCCCCCTCTCTCTGCCTGCCTCTCTGCCTACTTGTGATCTCTCTCTGTCAAATAAATACAATAAATCTTAATAAATAAACAGACAAATAAATAAAAGTAGTAAGTTCTTCTATCATGTCGACTGGACCCAGCTATAGAAATTTAATTTTAATTTTTTTCCCAGTGCCTTGACCTTCCAGGTGTTTGACTCTTCATTTAAAAACATCCATTAGCATAGCAGAGGGGCCCTGTTTTATTATCAGAGGCCGCAGCCAAGACCGTGCCGGCTGCCTGTCCAGGTCATGCCCACATGAGTACTCCGTGCTGTCTCCCTGCAGGTTCACACCAAAGTACTTTTCTCTGCCCACTAAGCTTTTAGCAACTGCATGTCTATGGCCTCCTGATTTTTAATGCAGCTAGTTCAAACCATCATCATCTTTGGAAGTCATTTGTAATATATTTATAGGAAACCATCATTCCATAGCGTTCTGAATTCCTGCTTAGGGTACAATGGCAAAAGTCATTAAACATTAGCAGTAATAGTATTTTCACTGTAATAAAGTGTTAATTACTTCCACATGTTAATAGAGTGGGGGAGGGAGTTTTTGCTATTGTTACTCTGCCTAAAATAATTTCCATGTGATAATTTTCCAGGATATCAAAAACTGAATAATTATGCACTAATTAAGAAAGTAGGGCCTGCTCTAGGAGTTAAGACTGCATTAATTTTAATGTTTTTACAGTCCTTTAATTGGGGAAAGGGCTGTAAATTGGGAGCTGACGCACTATTCCTCCTTAAGTAGGCCTGCCTTTGCAATCGGCCTCCTATATATGGCAACCCAAGGTCAACACAAGTTTGCAAAATCCCTCTGCTCTTCATACGAAATGTATTGGTGGTGAAGCGTGCATCGATCACTCTGACAAGCATTTAACTCTCCAAGAGCACGCGCTCTCACTTCTTAAATTATTAATTGCATTAAATATATTTTCATATTGTGGATGGTTTGCTACAAACTGTTCCCTGGTAGGGAGGTACTGTCCCCCACAGTGGAGACCACTGACCTTATGTGCCTGCAGAGGACTCCCTGGTAGGTTGGCAAAGTCCACGAAAGAGTATGTCTATCAACCCCAGGTTGGCCAAAGGAAGTAAACTTGATAGTTGTGGCGGTCTTTCTGTGGTGGTTTTCTAAGCTGCTTTGTTATCTTGTCTATTTCTCTTTGGTTGGCTTACTCCATAGAGGCCAGCTTTGGGAACATTCCCTCAAAGTTCCAACAGAAGCTGCTTCTGCCTCACTGATATTTAGTCAAGACGGTGACAAAGAGGAGCAGAAATTCCAAAGGGGACCCTCTTAAAGAAAGCAGGATTCAAGCTATCAGATGAGTCTTGTAGGGGCCCTAATATGTCCTCTGCTGTAGTTGTTTCCTTAACCAAGTAGCTATGCTGTGCTCACCACTTCAGCAGGAAGAAATCTAGACCTCTCCTTGCATTTGGGGTGGTTTAAGCAGTGGTATCCACATGTCACTACAGAAAAAAGCTGCTGAAGCCTGACAGTCCTGAGCACATGCAGCTTTGAGTAAGTCCAGAGTGACCCAGCAAGTCGGAGCTGGAGAAAGGGCCAGTGTAGGGAGTGCGGACTGGAGGTGGGGCTGAATTCACTGACCATGAGTGTCGACAAGTCAACTCACAATTTTTCTAAGGCATATCACCTGCCTTCCCAAGAGATCATGATTTGTGTGTTTGAGCATCTTTGTTTTCAGGCTGCCATTTGACCAATGAAGTCCAAGAAGATAACAGTGACAGATGTAGGCTGATTCTTCTCTTTTATCACTAATTGGAAAATAAACATATTGAAATGAACTTCTTCTGCTTGTCCTCTGTGGATTTTGTAATGGGGACATCATTGAAATATGGTTTTATCCCTGAAATCCTAGAATGCAGAGTCTCTACAAAGATTGAGATGATTCTGGGGCAAGAGGCCTTTGACCTGGAACCTTGTGGGTATGGGGTATGTGGGAGTTTGCAGTGATGTCATGGACATTGTGGACAAGCTTGAAGCCAGGAAAGTCCTTTCCCTGGGCAGGATGAAGCAGGTCCTTCCCCAGCAAAGGATCATGGTGGTGATTCACTCATGGGTACTGACATTCTCCTAAATATTCTTCTCTAATATGGCATGGATTTTTGCCCTGGGATCATATAATTGACCCAAGAAGACCTTCCTCTTGTTCTTGTTCTTCTTCTCTCCCACTTCCTCCTCCACCCCCCCACCTGCCTCTCCCTCCCTCCTTCCCCTCCTCCTTCCTGCATTCCCACCTCCTTCCCCTCTTCCCCCTCATTCTTCCCCTCCTCCATCTGCCCATACTCCTCTCTCCTCCTCCTCCTCCTCCCCTTCTCTCTCCTTTTCCTCCTCCTCCTCCTCCTGCTGCTGCTTCTGCTGCTGCTGCTTCTTTTCTTCTTCTTCTTCTTCTTCTTCTTCTTCTTCTTCTTCTTCTTCTTCTTCTTCTTCTTCTTCTTCTTCTTCTTCTTCTTCTTCTTCTTCTTCTCCTCCTCCTCCTCCTCCTCCTCCTCCTCCTCCTCCTTCTTCTTCTTCTTCTTCCTTTTTGTAAGTAGGATCCATGCCCAGTGGGGAGCCGAACACAGGGCTTGAACTCATGACCCTGAGATCAAGACCTGAGCTGACATCAAAAGTCAGATGCTAAAAAAAAAAAAAAAAGTCAGATGCTTACTTGACTGAGCCATCCAGGTGCTGCTGTCATCGTTTTCTTCTTCTTTTTCTTTTTTAATTCTCTTTCTTATCCTTCTTTTTCTTTTTCTCCTTCTCTTCTTTCTCTCCTCATCCCTCCTTCTTCTTTTTCCTCATCTTCCTTCTTGAGAGCAGACTATACTTTTCTTACTTTCAAGGGACATAGTAGAACTCCCAGATGCATTCATAATGGCATTGGCCCTTTCAGATAATCTGGATCCCACAGTAGAAACCAATTAGGTCTGTAGATGATCTCCTGTGGTCAAGTTGTTTTAGTGGGATGTTTGCTTAGGACACCTGTTCACAGGGCGGGAATTGGTTCCTTCTCATGAAATGGCAAAAAGAATCTCTTATTTCAAGGATCCACATCACAAATTTACATTAAAACCTCCAGCAGTATCAGCTTGGTCTCTACGCATGGTGTCTTTAGTAGCCTTGACATGGGGACTTGGGGCCATTCAGTCCAAAGGGCAGACATTCATTCATTCAAAAAAAAAAGTACAGAATGCTTACTTTGCACCAGGTGCTGGCCTTGGTGTAGTGAACACAGTGAAGAGTATGGGGCTGTGGGAGGGAAAAGGGTGAGTTACCTGGGTATCTGGTAAAAGATTATAGCAGCAGGACCAGAGACCCCAAGAAGGATGCCCATTGAGATGAGCAAGGAGGGACAGGTAGAGAATGAAGTCAAGAGGTAATGGCAGGGCCTGACTGTGTAAAGCCTATGGACACGGGCCAGCAATTGGGCTTCCTCACAGCGATATGAGCACAAGTGGGGTCAAAGCAGTGACATGTCCTGACATGGTTGAGAAAAGATTATGGAGGGCTGAGGGTGGCGGTGGGCAGATCACTTCACTAACCAAGGTGAGAGGATGGTGGTTTGCACTGAGATGGTGAACATGGAGTGTGGAACGAGATCAAGTGAGGAGTTTTTTGGAAATCCAGCCAACTGGGTTTGTGTTTGTGTATTGGTTATGGAGCATGAGGGGAAGGAAGATGGGGCAAAGGGAAGCCCTATGGCTGATGGCTTCAAGTGTAGCATTGCCACTTGCAGCGATGAAAAAAGTGCTGGAAGGTCTGGCTGGGGGAGGGAATGTGAAGATTAGATGTGGGGATGTGAAATTTACAGCACTAATGGACAGATAAGTAGAGATGTCTGATAAGCTCTTGGTTATCGAGTCTGCACTTCACAGGACAGGACTGGATTGGAGGAGGGTGCATCTTCTGTCCTGAGCATCCACAAAGGAGGCAGCCTCCCTCTCACATTTATCACCAGTTTTTCTAATTCTGTGGTTATCAGAGCATCTTATCTTGGAATGTCTGAAAATGAACATCTGAGTATGAACTAAAACACTCCCTTTAAAATTTGAATTTAGGTTTAGATTAAGGTAAGAATAGAAAATTTGATTAACCAGACAACTATACTTATCTGCCAAATGACTGGATCACAGAGCTCTTCCCTTACATACACAGTTCATATTTATACACTTTCAACATCTGCTTAATGATAGCCTCTCCGGCTCCTGCAATTGCTTCTCTTGCCGATTGCCTATGGTGCTTGTTACCTGGAGTACTCATTTTGGTGCTTATGAAGTGCCTTCTAGATAATAAGTTCTTGGAAGGGAGGGATCGAGTGACATGAACTAGTATTGTATTGTTCCCAGTGTCTGGCACCGTGCCAGGCAAATAGTGTGGGATACATGGTTGGTTGGTTGGGTAGATGACTGAGTAAATGAATATAGTAATAAAACTATAGATGAAGACTCTGTCCTTCCTCACAGGAGATAGGTGTCTCATAGGAGATAGGTGCCTTTTATTATGCTTAACAAAGAAATCCACTCATAACCCAGGGCTCGTTTTGTTTGTTTGTGTTAGAGCCAGTGGAAAGAAAATAGAACATGAATGTGTTCAAGACAGGATGTGGTTTGGGGGTTGACAGTCTGGGCTCTGAATTGACAGCTAACCTAAAAGACCTGTTATTGGTTTAAACGTCTGCATTTAGAATCTGAGAGAGAAGGGAAAGGAGAGGGAGGAGGAGGGAAGGAGAGGGAGAGAGGGAGAGGTATGAACATTGCAAAGTCATATGATAAAGAGCAAACAGTGATGACTAAGGATGCTGGGTCTCATACCCCAACTTTTACCTGTGCTTACTCATAAGAGTGTCAGTTTTGTAAATGAATCTCTGATGCCCAGAACTGGTTCAGGGGTGGTCCTTGCTTTGTGACATGTTTTGTGTATGTGTGTGTTAATAACAAGGAACACCCACAAACTCACTAGTGACTAGAAACCTGGAACTCTACCCTAGTGGCCATGGCCCAGCCCCTGTGTGCTCCTCCCATCCTTAGCGTGGCTGGTCTGGTTTCCCTTGCGATCTACATCTATTTAGTAAAACTCTCCCTTTGACTCCCCAAGAGCCCAGTTTGGATGATGATACAATGAAGAGCATCCCCCACTTCTTGCTTCCTCTTTCCCAATGCACCATAATCTTGAATTACATGTTTATCATTCTCTTCCTTTTTAAACAGTACTTTATTTCAGGAATGGGTTTGCTACTGCATCTTGGATGATTAAATTTGCATTTTCCATGGCAGTAGGGAAAGAGCATTCAAGGAAGGGAAGCATAAGGAAATGGTTCTGTGCTCAGGTCGCAAGTGAGTGTGTTGCTGGAAGTGAAAATCTGCAGGTCATAGTCCACTCGATGTGCCATTTCATAGAGTGCATTTTCATATTATGTACTGAGGTGATAACTGATAATAGCTTCAGGAGAAGAGCTATCGCAACGGAGCTGGAGACAGATGATCTGTGCACTGCACTTCCTCCACGAGCGGTGCGCCCTTCCCTCTTCCTATCACCCCCTGGTGACTTGAATTGCTCAGCACGGGAAGTCGGGAAGTCAGCCCTACCTAGAGAAAAGATGAATGGGGCTTCGGGTCGTGGCAGAGGTTCTGGGGAACTGGAGGCATGGAAGTGAATATTAAATCACCTAGAAGAGGACCGGTAGAAACAGGGTCATGCGGATCACCGAGGGAATCCAAAAAGACAGAAGGTGGAGCAGGAGTGGCTTCTGAGTGGGGAGGATTGAGTGGGACCTTGGCAGGCTGCCCGGGGGCTTTCCCAGTTGGCAAGCGACGGCGTGGCGGCTGGAAGGGACTTCATGACTGTTACTCAAACTCCAGATTGGCTTCTGTGCGTTTTGCCTGTGTGCCTGTCTGTCATCAACACTGACCAGGCTAAGTGACCGATTTTAGCTTTCGGAGATTTGAAAGTTTTAGCATAAGTTTCAGTGAGCAGCGTTTTCTGAAATTCTCTGATGTCCTTACTAAGTGTCCTTCGTTGCATATCATGCTGGTCTGGAGAGAAATGTCAATGTCAGCACACTGTTGGAATGTCCCGGTGAACTTTTACTGAGCGCTGCCAGATGCTAAGCTCTGGGGTGCAAGGGTTGGCGAGATCCAACATGTGCCTGATGCCTCTGGGCTGGTGGTGGAGTGGATTACTAGACGGACGAGGAAACACGGCTGCTGGGGACGTAGCCATGGGTACACCCATTCGTCTGGGGAGAGACAGAAAAGGAGTCCCAGGAGGAGCTGTGTTGGCAGATGGGTGTTCCATTGTTGCTGGGATGGCAGAGTTCAGCTCGTAGCGACAGGGACAGACCTCTGCTCCACTACAGATTTTGTGGGAGCGATTTTAACGTCCCGATTTCATTGTCCTTTATGAAACATGTGCGCTATGCCACGTCCAAGATTGCTTTTAGGTCTAACATTCCCTGTGTCTTTAAAGCCATGAGCTCATATCTCCCAGCCTCATGACCTAGAGATTTCCGAACCAGTGAAGGAGTGTATATGGTGGGCACACACACCTTTGTGGTGTTGGTCCTGTAGCTGGCCTAGACTGCATCCAAATCTGAAAACAGATGGGATTCTAGGCTTGCTGGAAAATATGGGCCACACCTTCCTTGGGAGAAAGCACTGACCTGCTGGGGATTCAGTGGAGGCTGCAGATAGTCTCTTCTTCCAGAAATGGTCAGTGACTGATTCACTGCACGAAGCAGTCACCCTGGCTGAGAGCCAGTCAGGGTCCTCAGGCTGCAGCAAACTTGAGATGCCAGCGGGGCACGGCACTGAGGACGCCTTGGACCTGTGCCCACCCTGGTTAGTGAGAACCAGCCGGGAGCACCTGAGGCCCCCACTGGCAGGGCTCATGAATGCCTTTTTAAGAAAAGGCAAGCTGCCAACCCCAATGAAATATGCAATTGTCCATCTGTTGCTCAAATTAAAAATTTTTTTTCCCTTCCATTGCCAAAAATTTCTCTAACTACTGTCCAGTGGTCTAACCTTGCATTTTGAAGGGGAGGGGATTAAATAGGTTATTATTTTGAGGGGAGTAATTGGATCTGTGGACAAGGACTTACTGATATGAAGGAGCCAGAGGTAGGATTCTAGGTGGATGCCATGAAAGATACCATAACCATTTGTTTGTTTATTTATTTTTACCATCATATTTTAAAAACAATTTGAGAACTTTATGAATCACCAGCTGTTTTTCCTGAAAAAAAAAAAAAAAACCAAAAAAAAAACTAGAATCCTAAAAGATCATTTTCCTTCTTTATTCCAAACAAGTTCCTGTTGTCTCCATAGACTTCTGGAGAAGCTGGGGCTAAAGTTTGCCTCAGCCACTCATTTTTATTAGTAAGAATACACACACACATACACACACAGACACACACACACACACACACACACACACACACACACACAATCCTTTATTTATGAGAATTTTCTCTTTCCCACACCTAAAACAATATTCACACATCATATTCTTAAAACTTCAAGAGACTCCAATCTTACTTTTTCTTGTTTTTACCTCCCCCATTTTTTTCTTGAATCAACATTTTCCTCCTTTCTATAGATGAATCTTTATGAATATTGATTAATCTTGAACATTGCAGAAGGAAGTCAGATACGTCAAACAGAGAACCAAATCTCCAGTCATAAATGATAGCTGGAAAGACATGAGTGGTTAAGAGCAAAGGGGATGAGAGCAAGCAATGGGGAACATTCCAGGCTTCCTGATATGTCTGACAGAGAGTGGAGGGAAGTTGTAGTTTGCAGGGCGCGTTTCCAAGAAGAGTCTTCAAGGACAGGATGAACTCAAAACTGAGTAGTAGGGACTGTGGCAGAGAATTCACTTCCCTCCTGAACTGGTTCCCCATTGTATCCGCAGCAGGTGCAAGCTGGAGGGTGATGTCACAGGTTCCAGGAATGTGCTTTGAAGGGGCTCTTAGCAGGGGAAGGAAGTCCTGGAGGAAAGCTGTGGGGACACAGAGGGGTAGCTGAGTCTCGAAGACTGACCACTACTTATACTCCTGCTCTCTCCAGCTGGCTCACAGTCTCAATCCATAAGTGCCATTCTCTTTGTTCTTATTCTTCTGTTTCCTCTTGTTCTTGTTTTTCCATTTTCCTCTATATCCAAGTCCTAATTTCTCCCATATTAGCATTTTCTCTCTCATTGGGCCACTCTCCAGTGGGTAGCACTTTCCTCATTTTCTCTTCCTTCACTTTTTGGAAATTTATGTTTTTATTCACTGTCTTTACTGCTTCACTCCACTTTCAGTCCCCAATTCACCACAATTTACTAGATTTAATTTATACAAACTACAATTGCCAATCTAAGTGGCACTCAAGGTATTTCCTCCAACTTCTGTCAAGAATTTAACACACTTCAACATTTCTTGATTTTTTTTCCCCAAAGTGAAACAGCCACAATATTCTTCAACATAAAGGTAACACGTGCTTATTTAAAAAAAAAATTGAAAACTCTGAAACAATTAAAAAAATAATATAATTCCAAATACATGAAGTAGCAATAGTTATCTCCTATATACATTTATTCCTTTGAGAATTTTCTTTCTTCAGGTCGACATATATGGGATTATATATAGATTATATATCTGTACATTATATCTACATATAAGTGTTTGTATGCTTGTAAATATGTATGTCAATGTGTATATATACACATTTATTTTACACTCTATATTATTTTGTAATATATATTATATGTATTATTAAGTTATGTATTATATAATAATATATATTATGTTATATATGCTATATAAAACATACAGTGTGTTATGTATTATATAATAATATATTTATATATTACAATAATATATATAGAAATACAATAATATTTATTATATGTCATATTTTGTTTATATATATAAGCAGAGAGAGAATATAATATATATTTTTATGTTTTATAAGTTACATTTGGCATTTGATAGACAAAAACAAATCAGGGAGTGTTTGATTTCTATCTGTTCTCTAAGGTAGTTTGTGTGAAATTGTTCTCATTTCTTTCCTAGGTGTTTGGGAGAATTACAATAAAGTTATATGAGTCTTGAGTTATTTTCGTGGGAATGTTTTTAATGAAGAATTCGATTTTAGTTGTTGATATAGGACTATTCTGATTTTCTATTTCTTCTTGTGTCAACTTGGTAGGCTGTATTTCTAAAAGGAATCTAATTTATCTGTATTTTCCAATTACTACCATAAAGGTGTCCATAATTCCTTCTTATTATGTTAGTAATGTCTGTTGAATTTGTGGTGATGTCCCCTCCTGCATTCCTAATATTGTATACTTTTCATTTTCATTCTTTGTCCCTCTTCTTGATCAGCATTCCTAAGGGCTTATAATTTTTGTTTTTCTTGAAATTCCAAATAAATTCTATTAGTTGCCTGTTTGCTTTACATTTCATTGACTTCTGTTCTCAGCTCCTTATTTCCTTTCTTCCATTTTCCTTGGACTAAGTTTGCTGGGTTTTTTTCTTGAGATGAATGCTTAGTATTTAGTTTTTAGCCTTTCTTCCTTTTTTTCTGATATATAAATTAAGATAATAAGTTTTCCTCTAACCACTGCTTTAGTTACATCTTATATATTTTAATATGTTTTCCATATTTGTTATGTTTAGCTCAAAATAATTTTTAATTTGTATTTTTTTAAAGGATTTTCTTTTTTTTAAGATTTTATGTATTTATTTGACAGAGAGAGATCACAAGTACGCAGAGAGGCAGGCAGAGAGATAGGGAAGCAGGCTCCCTGCTGAGCAGAGAACTGACGCAGGGCTTGATCCCAGGACCCTGGGATCATGACTTGAGCCAAAGGCAGAGGCTTTAACCCACCAAGCCACCCAGGTGCCCCTGTACTGTTATTTAGATATTCATTAGTATACAGCTTCATTTGCAAGTATTGGAAATTTTTTAGGTATCTTTTTATCATGATTTTCTAATTTACATACACTATGATCAGAGAACATACTCTGAATGATTTTAATCCTTTGAAATCCATTGAGATTTTTTCAGTTACCTGACACATTGTTTGTTTTGATAAATATTCTGTCTTCACTTGAAAAGAAAGTTTATTCTGACACAGTTGGGTACAATGCTTTGTATATGCCAATTAGAACAAGTTTGTTATTCATATTGTTCAAATCTTCTACATCTTTACTGATTTTTTGCTCATGTATCAATTACTTAAGAGGTATGCTAAAATCTCCTCCTGTGATTATAGATTTGTCTCTTTCTCCTTTCATTCTATCAATATTTGACTCATGGATATTAAAGTTAAATTACTAGGTGTATACACACTTATGATTGTTATTTCTTTCTGATGAACTGATCTTTTTGAATTGTGATATATCCCTCTGGCAATATAGGGGAGAAAAATGAAAGGAATTCCCTGTTTCAAAATCTACTTATTATTATATGCACATGAGCTTTCTTTTGGTTAGAGTTTGTATAACATGATTTTCTATCATTTTACTTTATGCTTCCTGTGTTCTACTATTTAGGACATATCTCTTGAAGTAGCATAATATTGGGTTCTTTTTGTTTTTATCCAGACTGACACTTTTTCTTTTAATTAGAAAACTTTATCCACTTACATTTCTTTTTTTTTAATCCACTTACATTTCATATAAATTGTTCACCTATTAAACTGTATACATGTTACAAATCTATCATCTGGAAATTTTTAATTCATCTTTAAAAAATTTCCACCCTTATAAGTATACTTAGGAAGAACTCCTTGCCCTATGTATACTTCATCATACCTATTTTCTTCAACCAATTCTCTTTTTGAAACCCTTTTTTTCTTTGCCTGTCTAACTACTCAGGTATCTGAATCTGCTATAAGCTTTTAAACAACTTTTCCTAAGATTCTACTCACGTTCTACTTATTCTTCCTTGTGAATTAGTTTTTATGCAGCTGACCCGGAATATTGGTCATTTCTCAAGATCTTTCCTTGGGCCTCTTATTTTTCTCTAAGTTATCCCTGGGTAATCTTATATATTCCCATAAATCTGCTCTCCCATTAACGCCTTTTATATTGATATAAGCTCTAGACACATATTTCCAACTGTCTTGTGGATTTCTTTATCAGTATATCCCTGAGGCGATCAAAAGTCTTTATGACCAAAAGTTGACTCGTAAATTCTTCCACCCTTCCTAACCTGGCTCCCTCCTTTGAGACCTCTGTTGTTGGTAAATGACTTCACTTTCAACCCAGATACCTGAGCCAGAAACCTCATCCAAAGGTCTGTCTCTTCCCTA
Source organism: Procyon lotor (assembly GCA_028646535.1). Lineage (NCBI taxonomy): Eukaryota > Metazoa > Chordata > Mammalia > Carnivora > Procyonidae > Procyon > Procyon lotor. The sequence continues at coordinate 67,882,797 of CM053617.1, read as the reverse complement.
TTCCAAATAGTTTCTTGGCCAAACTGCTAACTGGTCTCCTTATTGGTCTAGTTGCTTCCATTTCATCTCTTCTAGTCTTGTTTCCCTATGGCTGATGTCAGCATTGGGCTGAATCAACGTTTTCATTTCCCCAAAGGTGAAGTGGAACCTCATTCACATGGCTTATAAGGCCTTTCCTGATGCAGCCCCTGCAGCTCCTCACTACTCCCTGTGTGGTCCTCACAGTGCATCCTGTTGGTATCAAATAAACTGTATGCTCTCCCAGCCCCTTCCTTTCGCACAACACCCATCAAAAGCTCTTACCTATCAATGCTCATCTCCTGGCTCATGAGTTCTTGTGTGTGTGTGTGTGTGTGTATGTGTTTCCCAGTCTCAGCTCAGGCTTTGCCTCTTCCCAAAATTTCTTTTGATCTCAGCAGAACTGTGTGAATGTTTTTTCATGTGATCTCCACACATCTTTTTTATTCCTCTGTTATGTCATAGACAAATTGCTATTTAAAAAGAATTGCTGTCTGTCTTTCTCACTAGATCCTAAGTCCCAAGCTCTGTTTTCTCAGTGTGTTCATGTTCCTAATATACAGGCATATATTGGGTACTTGATACTCCTTTGAATATTAAAAAAATGAAAAATATGTTAAAGAGTGTTATTACTAGGGTTATTGCACTCTTTTATTGACCACAGACTCATAAATATTTTTGGTAACACATTGAAGACAGGTATTTCTGTGTTTTCATTTAACTTTCATAATTTCGATGAATATTTTATTGCACACTCATTATACACTACAGTTTTTCCCCTTGACAGTGCACCCTGGTGTTTTTTGAGGGTTATGTTCTTGAGGGTTTCCCATGTTATAGAAAATAGTCTCTATTTCATAGATGAGAAATATAAAACAAAAAATTGGTAAACTATTCAACCAAAGTCTTCAACCAGGAAGTAGTACATTTAAAAATAGATCATAAGCTTTTTAAGCCTAGTCTTACAACATTTTCCTTTAAATGATTCTGGTTAGAAGTCCCATTACTTTTAGAGATTAATTAGAATCCTAGTGAATAGCAGTCACCAGTGCAGATTTCTTTCAGCTTGGTTTACTGCTGATAACAGAGTTTCACTTTAACAGTAATCACGGCGGCTATTTAATGAGTGTCATGATTGTAGATATTCATCTGTACATCTATACCTGTTAACTCATTTAACGCCTCCAGCCTTTGAGGAACAGATATTTTTCATCCCGCTTTTGCCAACGAGGGTACTGAGACTCTAGGAGTTCAAGTAAGTGGCTCAAGGCTGCCTAGACTGGGCATAGCAGAGCAAGAGGTCACCTCTATATCTGCTGTGCCCCAAAGCCATGAGCTTTCCCTGGGTGGCATTCTCCTATTCAGCCCTTCCATCCCGAGGGCACAGAGTCTTGCCAATCATCTGCACAGCAGTGGCCACCACACTTCCTTATGTTAAGGAGATGCTCCTGCAAATCCAAGGCAACGTGTAATGGCGATGCCTGTGTGTGTTTGGTTTTGATGGTGTTTGAGCAAGGAGAGCAAAGAGAAGTCCCACTGCTTGTTCTAACAGACAGCCTCCCTGGGGCTGTGGACATCAGTGTGTGTTCTGCCGCATCTCTGGCTAGCTTGGAATCTGCCGGTAATAAGGTGTCATGGTTTTGACTCCAAGTTGTACCTGGATGAACAATGTTATTCTTCAATGGTTAAAGTAATTTCTCTCCAACAGCGAGGACTTTCTTTTCCCTCTTTAAAAAGAAAAGAAAAGGATAGTGGCTCTTTCTTCTTGAAGCAGCTCAGCTGCAGAATGGGTCAGGCTGCACTCTGATCCTCCCTGATGGGAAGCCTTCCGCTAGGGGCGGCTGAGACAGAGCATCAACGTACTCAGTCCCCTGGGCGTGGACAGGACAGGGTCGCTGACATTGAGCTGCCAACAGAAATCGCGAGGGTCTGGGGTGTCCCATCTCTCGTTGGACTTTGAAGTGGCTGAAGAGTGGGAATCCCATGATAGGATGTTTAGTTTTTCCAGTGGAAGGAATGTTGCAGTCCCCCATGAGGATGGAGTTACTTACCTGCAGCAGGAAACTTTGGGATCATCTTTAGGTAAAATGTCACAAGATGCTGCCCACAGGGGAAGGCTGCCCACCTTTTATGAGGAGAAATTGCCATGCAAGGACACTGTCCTGGTTTTAAAATACATTCAAGGCCACTGGCTCTCTTTGCTAAGCCTACTTATAAAGGAAAATGACTCCTGTTCTCTTTTTGGAAGAGTATCTTTTCCGAGGTGGATTACTATTTGTCCAGTGGCACCCTGAGCACTAATCCTTTAATGTAAAGAATGATTAGGATGAGTAGTGAGGATAAAATGGGATTAAGAAATAAGGCTCATGACTTAATTATTAACAGTAAAACTATGAACAGAATCAATAAGGCTGCACATATAACAATGAAGGTAAAAACATTGATACCTCTGCAAAGGTACAGTTTCACCTGGAAGAAAAGCTCTTACCTATCAATGCAAGACAGAAAATATCTCTTTATAAACTTGTCGTAAATGTTCACTGAAATTTAACCCTATGGTTCAGGCTCAGAAATGTTTTTAGTTTACAGGGAGAGAAAAAAAAAGAATGTGTTCGGCAGTGAGGAAATGGAGGGCCCTCCTTCAGGATTAGGGCTCCAGAATTACACATGCTTTTTTTCAATGACTATTTTAATAAGCCTTTCATTCCAAGGAACTTTACATCCCGGAAAATGTCTGTATGAAGAAACGTCTTGGAGGAAGTCAGGAAGCCTAACTCACCCAAGAAGCCAGGGTTACATCCTGGCAACTGAGTCACGACCTCACCGCAGCCACTGCCAGTGAACTCACTGTCTGTGAGTGTGACAGTGGCTTGCCAGCTCCAGAACCCCATGCCCCACTCCTAAGGTGGAATCATGCCTTCAGCAGAGGGCTGTCCCAAGCATCACAGGAGCAATGGAGCAAGGAATTGACACAGAGCAGCCATACAGTCACAAACATCAGGGTCACCACTGTCATCTTGAACAAGAACCATAATCACTTGAGATATTTCTTAAGGTCAATTGTGGCAAAAGACATGGTCTGGAAAGCCTTAGCTGAGAGCTGGTCTCTTGGTGTTCCCGCCAGACTTCATCCCACTCATTGTCCTTGTAATCTTAGGCTTAACTCCCTAAATCTCCTTTCCTCATTGGTAAATTGGAGGGGTTTGGACTAGATAATCACTTTTATTGCTTTAATATAATACAGTTCAATGATTTTAAAAAAATTCACACTTCACGTAATAATAGCACTTGGACTGTTTAGTGGGAATGAATAAAAAGGCTTTTAAAAATAGGCACTGCTGGGGTAGTTTGAGATAATTGAGGCTATTATAGGTAGAAATGAGTCACACAGAAGAAGCGTTGTTGGGTAGTTTTCACTTAACAAACGAGAAATGTCCTTTTCTAGAATTTTTGCTGGGGGCTCAGAAACTAACTTTTAGCTACTGCCGATCTTGTTTGACAACAGACCTAGTCTTCCTATTGAGAAGTAAGTTAGTCACGTTCATGCTTGTAAAGTGTGTGCCCCACCGTGGACTGGAGGAAAGAGTGCCTTGCTTCGTAATTCCTCATGTGAACTGGGCACCAGCTCTCCTGCAGTGAGAGGGGCCAGAGAGGTAAGTAAAATGCTTGGAAGAACTCCTGTCACAACTGAATGTGGTGAAGACATTCACAAGAGAAGTTCCAGTGATGAAGTAGCATGAACAAGTAGATGAATCCACCCTGAATATACAGGTAGAACTTTAGACCATGAGAAATGAGCAGGCTGACACTGTTCCGTGGATGTGATGATACAGAACATTGGCCAAGGCATTGTTTTGGGCTGAATTGTGTCTTTCCCAAACCCCCATGGGTCAGAATTTGATCTCATTTGGAAATAGGGTCTTCACAGAGGCAATCAAGTTAAAATGAGGTCCACAGGGAGAGCTCTAATACAACATATGAAAAGGGGAAATTTGATTTCAGGGATCTGACCTCCAGAACCATGAAACCGCCAGTCCTGTTGTCCCGGGCCACTCTAGAACTTGGCGGTATTTTGTAATGGCAGCCCCAGGAAACTGATCAAGGCATGATAATATGTGCAGATTCTCTACTGCCCAGAATAGGAGATGATGTCTCCTTTCTGGAGAGCAGTTTGTCCCCATGTATCAAGAATCTCAACAGACAAATGGATAGAGAAGATGTGGTCCATACATACAATGGAATATTCCTCAGCCATCTGAAAGGATGAATACCCAACTTTTACATCAACATGGACGGGACTGGAGGAAATTATGCTGAGTGAAATAAGTCAAGCAGAGAAAGTCAATTATATGGTTTCACTTGTGGAGCATATGGAATAACATGGAAGACACTAGGAGAAGGAAAGGAAGAGTGAATTGGGGAAATCAGAGGGGGAGACAAATCATGAGAGACTACAGACTCTGAGAAAAACTGAGGATTTTGGGGGGGTGGGGGGTTGGGTGAGCCTGGTGGTGAGTACTGAGGAGGGCACGTATTGCATGGAGCACTGGGTGTGGTGCATAAGCAATGAATCTTGGAACACTGCATCAAACACTAATGATGTATTTTATGGTGACTAAAATAACACAATAAAATAAAATAGCTTATTAGAATAAAAAAAAAAAGAATCTCAAAAGTGATAATTTAAAGGAAATATCCTGACTCCTGGATAAGATGACCACAGGGGTTAGTATGAGCTGGGTTAGAAGCCATAGGGACCCAAAGTGTGGGCAGACAAGAAGGTTATGGGTGATTCAGGGTCACCAAGACCACTTTCAGGAGGTGGGGTTCCATGTTCGCTCTACTGTGATTCCTTGGAAGGGTTTTATGGTAGGAAATAACATCTGTTCACACTTACACTTAGCACCCCTGCGTGCTCTCAGGGGAGTGGAGAGGAGGGAGTCAGGAGTTGGGCAGGGAGAGCATACAGGGGCCACTGACGGGGCTCAGGAGAGAGTTGGTGTGGCCACGACTGCAATGCGGGCAGGGGACACAGGAGAACTGGGTCCCCTCAGCATGTGTTTTGTCGGGAGACCCACGGCACATGCTATCAAGAAAGACTGCTTGGTTTTCAGGGTGAGACACTGGAAGAATACTGTCACCCCTGGTGTGGGGACAGCTGGCTAAAAGCAGAGTGTGGGTGTCCATTGGGCACAAGTGGAGCTTATGTTGAGATGTCCAAATGGAGATCTCCAAGGAAAGATATGGACAGACTGGCAGTGAAACGTGGGGGTCTTTAGCTCAATGGTAGTATTTAAAATCGTAGGAGTGGTTGCCATCCGCTGGAGAAGAGAAGCAAGGGAAGACAGGGCCAGGGCTCCCCAGTGCCACACAGTGAACCCACCTGATCATGACTCAAGACACAGCAGCATTGTGATTGCTAAATATCTGCGCCTCGAGAGGAGGAACCACTGCCCACTGTATTGGCCCCACCACACTCGAGTGCTCTGTGCAGCGTGGACCGCCACGTCTGAGAAGCTGGAATATGCACCCAGGCCATCAACTCGAAAGACAGGGAGCCTCCGTGTAGGAGCTGCTAAGGGACTCGGGAGTGTGGTGTTTGGAGGAGCAGACATTGAAGGAGGGGGCTTGGTTGTTCTCAGATACTTGCTCATATAGCCATGCCCGGGGCTGCCGCGGCAAACCACCACAAACCAGGGGGGGCTCAGAACTATAGGAACCTATTGTCTCACGGATGCGGAGGCCATGAGTCCAAAGTGAAGGCCTTTGATTCTACAAGCCATGGAAGAAAGTTTGAGAAGGCGTTCGTGATTGAATTTCTCCCTCTTCCCCTGCACCAACCAAGTGTATTTATTAGGCACTTACTCTGTTCCAGCATCCCCGCCTGTTCGTGTCTCTCCATCCAGTATTGTTGTTCTCGCTAGACTGGGGAGCTTCAAAAACTGGTCAAGGACCTCAATAGCAGGGTTAAACTCCTCAGATCTTTTTTCCTGCAATATATGATTTTTTTTCCTCTAGTAAAACTAAGAACTGTAGGGTCCAGTACATTTGGAAATGACGAGCCACATGTCCTGAAAGAAATTTCTGTACTATAGAATTCTGAGAACCCTCAATTTTCGAATGGGCATTGTGTCTAAGAAGGAAGGATAGTGTACTTCCCATATTATCCAACTTCTATCCTACCAAACATCGCATACCATTACTATTCTAAGGAACACAGAATGGGAAATGTTTTGCATGATCAAGGCTCCGTTAGTATCAGCCATAATTATAATTCTGGAATGTGTCTTTTCCTCTGCTTGAGGAGGAAGTATTTTGAAAAAAAAAAAAAAAAAAGTCATCCTGGGTCCTGCAGACACAATGTTGGGACTTCAGTGGAAGAAGGCTGTTTTACAACGATGCACAATCCAGGAATTTTCAGATGTCAGGTGAATCCTGGTGCACCTGAGGCTTGAATTCGGTGACCTAATTGCACGTTTGTAGATTGGGGTCTGTGTCGGAGTTGAGGAGGTGGGGGTCGAACACCCCTTCTACTCAGCGATGGGACAAGTGTAGATTCTCCGGGAAATGATAACTCGATGCAACTCACTTTTCCTTTCAGTGGGGTTTTTTGTAGGTCGTTGAGAACATAGGGCCCTGTTTCCTGAGGAATCTGAGCAAATAATCTCTACCTTTCCCTCCTTCTGTTGAAACAAACAGTATTTGGTAATCATGAGGACCCACAGTGGCAACTCAGCAGAGACAGAGAGTAAAGAGAGGCAGGCAGGTTTCAACTTTTCTTTTTTCCTTTTCCTCTTTCTTTCTTTCTTTCTTTCTTTCTTTCTTTCTTTCTTTCTTTCTTTCTTTCTTTCTTTCTTTCTTTCTGCTGTTCCAATTTCTCTTTTGTCATTGCATTAATTAGAAATTTAGGTAAATGACATAAGTGCCCCAATTTTTTATATCTGCCAGGAGAACAATTAGGCCATTAGAAGTAACAAATGGTCCGGACTCATGTTGCCTGTTGAAAATTTTCAAGCTACATTATTTCTGACAAGAAAAAAACAAATAATAGTTGTTTTGGCCAATTTTTACCATAAGCAATGTCAGCTTTAGCAGCTGCAGCCGAGCCCTGCCTTTCTCTCCATTGTCATGCCTCATTAAAGTGTGCTGACTCTGGTGGGTTCCCAGTCCTTTAGGTAAACACTTATTTACATGAACTGCGACATTTTTCTTTGGTGACAATTTCTAATTGTTTAGGCAACCAAGGGTGATATATTAAACACTCGGAAAAAGGCTTCACCTGTGAAACAAATTACTTTAAATTAACTATCCTTTCAAAGGAAAGGCACAATTTCAAGATGGACAAATAAGACCCTTCGCAGGCACATATGGTAAGTGTTTCAAACACGTCCCCACTGGTACCCACTCCAGAGAACAATTCTTCATGATGGAGTGGAAGACTTCCTGGCTCATCTGGGGGTCCTTTCCATGCCAGCATTTGCCCGCGATGTGCTCAGAAGCGATCCCGCTAGGGCTGAACGCCGCGCGGGTCCCTGGGCGGCTGTGGCTTCGCTGACTCCATAGCCTTTGCTTTGAGAGATTAACTCTTTCTGAGACGCACGGTCGACACAAGGCTGGCCCCCAGCAGCTTCTGTCATTGGCTCCCCTTTACACAGGGTTTCTGGCAGAGCAAGTGGCGGCTGGGTGCCTGTTAAAGTCGGTCAAGGAGTCACACCCCCACGTCCTCTGAGCTGGGTAGACTGATGCCCTCAGCCCTGCCTGGGGATAACACGGCGTCAGGCGAAATCCGTCACCAGCACTGCGGTTCTCAGATGTTCTCTTGCTGGGGATGCTGGGTGGGGCGCATGGAGAGTTGGATGTTGAGAATCAGGGTCAGGGGCGCCTGAGGGGCTCAGTGGGTGAAGCCTCTGCCTTCAGCTCAGGTCATGATCTCAGGGTTCTGGGATCGAGCCCCGCATCGGGATCCCTGCTCTGCGGGGAGTCTGCTTCTCGATCTCCCTCTGCCTGCTGCTCCCTCTGCTTGTGCGCTCTCTCTCTCTCTCTCAAATAAATAAATAAAATCTTAAAAAAAAAATAAAGGTCAAGTTCTTACTGTCCTGGGTTGGATAGTGGTCGCCCTCCCCAATTTCATGCCTTTCTCAGAACCTCAGGACCTGCCCTTGTTTGGAAATAGTGTCATTTCTGATGTAATTAGTTGAGATGAGATCATAGTGGAGGAGGGCTCCTTACCAATTTGACAAGAATTAGGCCCAGAGAGAGGCTCAGGGGGACAGACGCATGCTACGATGGAGGCAGAGATTGGAGTGATCCATCCACAAGCCAGGGAACGGCCAAGGACTGCCCGAAAGCCCCAGAAGCCAGGAGAGGCATGGGACGGATTCTCTCTCCGCCCGCAGAAGGGGTCAACCCTGTCCCTCCGTGGACTCAGATCTGGTCCTCACAACTGTGAGGGAGCAAGCTTCTGTTGGCTCCCACCAAGCAGGCGGCCCTTTCTGATGGCAACTCGAGGACACAAATACACATCCTTGAAACGAGGCTCCAAGGCAGCAAGGGACCACAGAGTAAACATCACTGTGTCCCACCCTTCTACTGAGCCTCACTTGAAGGCATTTTTAAAGGAAGTCCCGCACACTGAACAATTAGGCAAGTTTTACTCAAAAAGAGTAAGTGCATTTTCACTGTAGCTGGGGTGCTTCAATGAACACTTATTTGCTGCTATTTTTATAAGAAACTTGAGCAAATGGAGTGATAAATGAGTGGATGTGATTTGAGAGCCTCATTCTGTGAGACACATCCTGTGTCCGTCCAAAGTCGGGTCCCCACTCGCACCTCCGCTGGGTGGTGGCTGAAACCACGACACCTGTCCTGGGTGGGGGGCTCCCGTCTCTGCTGATTGGATCGCGTCCCACGCCGGACCTTCACTCTCTTCGCTCTGACTTGAGAAGCTTTCTCTCTAACGTGCAGTTTCCCCTCTCACTCTGGGGTGCAACAGCTGGGACTCGTGGTGCGGGAGAGCCTCCTTATCTCTGCTGCGTCCTGTGCTAGTGACAACTGGGACCAAGCGCCTTCTACTGCTGAACGGGCAGAATCCTCCACATTAGGGGCTTCGTTCAGCACTAAGCAGAGAAATATCTGGAAGCCAAAAAAAAAAAAAAAAATCTTTGCGGAATCCAACTTCCCTCTCCCCTTCTGTGGTCCCAGTGCCCCCCAGCATTCCCTGTCAAACACTGGCCCTTGGGATGCCCCCTTGCCTGGGGGAGGGGTCCCGTCCACTCAGCTGAGGGTCTCACCTTTCTTTGCGGTGGAGTTTGCTCTACAGACCACATGAGGGGATGCGCATTTCTTGAAGCCATATTCCTGCACATAAACAGCTGTGAGGTTCTGCCAATTTGATCTCATAATTCTAGAACATGTGCATCAGCAGACACACACTAGGAAGGTAGGAAGGCTCTGTCCTAGATCCCAGACATTCCTTCAAGGGTTTCTGTTCAGTTGCAGAGACAGAATCGTGCTGGAAAGCCCGTGGGATCGTTGGATTGTGACTGCAGAATTCTAAAAGTGTTTTTAGTGGCATTATGGCTAAAGTCATAAATACTTTTCCTTCCTTCTGGTTTGCTGGAATCAGGTTGCTAGTGAAGCTTATCCCAGGCTTACCTAAAACCACCACACTTGGCTCTGGTTCTTCCTGGACCCTTGGTCTCTTCTAGACACTACCGTATTTCCTGGAGAAAGTGGAGTCCCTTCCTATATTTGTGTTCATCGTGGGTTCTTCAATTAACACATACTTATCACTTTTAGACACTTTCTATACATTTTCCATCCAAATATTTTAGACCTAAATATCTTAGACCAAAATATTTTCCAGAGCCAGTTCAGTGACATCTGTGAAGTTTCACATATTGTTACTGAAGTAATAAATTTCTGTTTCTATGCTTTTATGAACATCAATCATTGATTTATGCTGCTTCTCACAGAGGAGCATCTTGGGGGAGTTGGCCCTCGCTGTTTAGGAAGAGATGAGTGTGGGACATTTTTTGATTATCCTACATGTCTAAGCCACTTTCAGGGTTAAGTAGAATTCTTTAAAAAGTGGTGTTTTCATGCTTCATCAGCTCTTTGTCTGATACTTCTAAGAACAAAGGAGAAGTAGTAAAAAAGGATAAGGCATGCGTAGGGTTTAGAGTACATCCTGGACGGAGTCCGTCTTAAATCTAAACACACATGTGCTGAAGAACCATTCAGGGTTGACTCCGGTTTTGTGCCTGAGCTTTCCACCTCTTGAAAGGTTGCTCAGTGAAGCCCAGACATGAACTTTCCAGGGAGGGAGCAGTGGGGGAGACCGAGAGCATCCAGGGATGCGGAGACCCTGCAATGGAGTGACGCCCAGCTGTTTGTGGGTAGGAGGTGCTTGGCTGTCTCAGGGAAGGGACACGGCCCACCCCACCCCTGAAGCTGCTCCATCCGTCCAGCAAATACAGAGACTTTAAAGTCCTCTTGTCAGCGACAGCTGGTCCACAGCTGATGGGGTTGACAAGAGGCCCTGAGTAGCTCATTTGCTTGTGTGTCATTAATGCCCCCCCAACCTGTGTGCCACAGCCAGGAGCCTGGAGGGGAGAAGCATCTAATCATAATCTAGAGGCAGATTTGAGCCTAGGCATGAATTCTTTGTCCTCCTTCCAAACCTACTCATTCATCTGCCATTTCTGAGGGCTTACAGGGTCCCAGGATACACAAGATGACAGCTGGTATAGGTTGAGTTAAAAGATTCCAACCATAACAATCCAAGCATATATGTTGAAGTTCTAACCCCAGTATCTCAGAATGTGAACTTACTTGGGAATAAGGTCATTGCAGGAGTAGATAATTGAAATGAAGTCATACTGGAGTAGGGTGGGCCCCTAGGTAATAGGACCAGTGTTGTTGGAAGACGGCCTATGAAGACAGAAACAGAGGAAGGGAGAGGGGGAAGAGGAGGGAGCGAAAGGGACCAAGAGACCTGCAGCTGTGGGTCATGTGATCCCAGCTGCCCTGCCCTCCCCTCCTTTGGCCCTTCCCTCACTTCAGCAGGGTGGGTAGGGGGAGCAAGTGGCAGGGCGCAGGGGAGGGGAGGACCTGTCAGAGTTGAGACAGGGCCCAGCACCCTCCTCCAGGCTCCCACTGGGCATGAGCTGTGGGTGGTGGGACAGGCTGGGTGGAAAGAAAGGAAAGGGGTCTTTTGATCCCACCTGGGTTGACCTCCTTGTGTAATTCATCAGACATAAGCTGTAACAGCACAACATATTAGATTTTAATTAGAGACATGTTAAAATATATAAAGAGAATATTGTTAGACATTCACGAATAACAAAATTACAATGTCAGTGGGAGGATTTAACATATTTTCTCTTAACATCAAATAAAAACATACCAGATAGGAAATTTCGATAATATAATTAGTATATAAAACATCAGTAATATAGGTAATATGTTTAAACTTTGTACCCCATAAAGAATATACACTATTTTTAAATATCCATAGAACATTTTTTATTGTATTATTTGTTTCAAGGGTACGAGTCTGTGATTCATCAGTCTTGCACAGAACATTTTAAAATATCACTTATTCCAAAAAAAGCACCAATATATTCCCCCAAAAGGAGTGTTTTATTGTGACACAGTCTCTCATGACAGTGCAATGAAACTAGAAAGAAATAATAGTTTGAAAAACTATGACAACAACACAGGAAAATTGAAAAAATTCTTTTCCTGAGAATGAAAAAGGCAGGATACTAAAAATAGGTGAAGGAGAAACAAACTTCAGTTGCTGAAATGAGTAACATAATTGTCACAGGAAGTGTCCTGGGATGTGGCCATGGCTGTACCAATATGCAGACTGATAGCCGTTAGCATTTATTATTAACAACAATAAAAACAAAACAAACCATTCTATCAAAGAAGATAAAATGATACAACATAAATTTACCTGAGACTAATTGGAGGAGGGAACTGATAAGGGTGAGATCATCTGTTAGAACATGACAAGAATAATGAGCAAAACTGAGTATTGATTCTTGGAGAATAAATTTTAAGTTTATTTCGTATGATCAAGCAAAATAAAAAAAAAATCACCTTCCAAATGCACAGGGTTGTATTGAGGGACCATTCACGCAAGACACAGAGATGATAAAAATTGTGTCTGAATATAGTTGATAATCTTGATGACACAATGGGTTCCTAAGAATATGTATGATTAAAATTGGCTCAGAGTATGAGGTAGAGCCCTTGAGTAGGCCATGTCATCACATGAAACAAAAAAACAAACGAAACCATTTAACCTCTACCACCCAAAAGTCTAACAACCAAATGTAATGGTTTCAAGGGTGATTTCCACTTCTTTGCATCTTTGAATCTACAATTAATTTCTCCTCGATATAAACTATTTCCAAGCATAGGAAAGAAGGAAATCTTTTCAATTCATTTTATAAAAATAGAAGATTCTTGATATCAAGTTTTGATACAGATATAGAAAAAAAGGTATAAATCAGTTTCACCTATGGAAAAGTCCTCAATAAAATATCACCAAACTAAAAGGAACAGGGTATTCAAAAATAATGACTCACTCTAACATTTGTTGAGCACATTCTTGTGGAGGGTTTTGTATACACGAACCTCACTTACTCCTTGGTGACTGTCTTTCAAGAGGAGGAAGGCCGGATGGCTTGATGAGGTCAAGTAAGTTGTTCATTATCTCATAACCAGGAAGTAGAAGAGATGAGATTTGAACTTATATTGTTCTGAGTCCAGATTCTAAACTTTTGGAATGATCTACTATGACTTCACAGTGTTCCTTGCACGCAGGCGTGAATCACCCAGGGAGAAATCTGGGAGAACCCACCCCATTTGTAGGATACAGGTGAAAACACATGTGCTTAATGCATTTGATGCAGCCGAGTTATTTGATAAAATTGAACATTTCTTCTCAGTAATAACAACAAGGAGAAAAGAGGATATGTTCTAAGTATGGAAACAATATTTTATAAGATCATCAGCCCTGTGCCCCGCCTGGTCTCATTAGAATCCCATCTTTTACAGTTAAGAACGACACAAGATAATCATTACAATTCCTATTCAAATAGGCTACTTTGTAAGTTTTATTTTTTAAATTTAAATTCAATTAGGCAACTCAGAATACAGCATTAGTTTCAGATGTAGTGTTCAATAAATTATCGGTTTTGTAAATAGGCTATTTTGTAAGTTTTAGAGAAAGGACACAGAATTACTGGAAAGGAAGAGAAAAGATTAGAATGACTTCCAGTTGACATAACCGTTTGGGAAACCTAAAGAAAACAACTGAAACCACACGAGTTACCAAGACAATTTTAGCTGATTTTTCGTGAATATTTAACCATGTCAACTAAAACTTAGTTTATAGCTAATGTGCATAAATTAGCAGATTCTTAACGCAGAACCCCAGAAGCTGCATAGAACATGTATTCCAGGCAAAAAACATTTACAATAATGACAGAAATATAAAATAAGTCTGAATAAAATTACAAAATGTCCTGGAAAAGTATTAAAAATTATAAAACTTTGCCAAGGGAACGGGGTAAAAAAAAAAAAACTTAAATGAAGATAAAGAATAATGTCCTTGTACGAGAAGATTTAGTAGTGCAGATGTCAACTTTCGCCTAATTCATCCACAAATTCAATGAATATCCAATTCTAGTCCCAGTGGGATTCAGGGTGGAACTTAACAGAATGTTGTTAAAGTTCATCTGGAAAAATAAATGGCTGAGAAGAGCCAAGGAAATTTTGAAAAATAAGAATAATGAGAGAGGACTTGACCTACTAGATATTAAAATACTAGAGTGATTAGAACAATGTGCTCGTGGAGCAGGGTAGAGGGATCAATAGCACAGAAAGAAATTTCAGGGAGAGACATAAATAATTTAGACATAACCAAGATGACGTTTCAGGGGAGAAAGAAAAGAAAGGGTTACTCAGTAAATAGTTTGGGGCAACAAGTTAAGCATTTGGAAAAAGAAAAGTTAGATCCCTATTTTATAATTTATAAAATGAGCACCAGGAGGATCAATATTTTAAATTTAGGAATGGATCTATTTTATATTAAATACCAGCAAAAAAATCTATGTAAAAGTTGATTTAATCTTTCTGTAAGCAAAGGCTTTTGCAAATCAAATGTAGAAACCAAGAAAAATTGATGGGTTTGAAATTATAAAAATACATTTTTAAGTTAAAAAACTTAGATTGCAAACAAATGATGAAAAACATTTGCAACTTATATTACAGTTCAAATGTTAACATCTCCGGTGTGTTAAAATTCTTCAAATCACTGAGAAAAATATAAACCAAAAACATGCCCACCTTTAGGCGTTTACCCTCACACTCACAAAGTGAGTGAGTGTGTCTGTCTCTTTCTCCACACACGCACACACGAACACACACATGCACTTTTGTTCCCATCCTGTTAAAATGATAAAACCCAGATGAAGACACCCAACGTGTCTAACACTGAGGGACTAGTTATCTTATGCAGTCAGGAAAAGGGATATGGTTTGATTCTGGTATGATTATATGGGAAAATCTCTATCTCTGCTATTAACTATGAAAACAAGGCAAAGCACCGTGTGTGTGTGCAGAGTGTGTGTGGTAGGAATCAAAGAACACGACTTTCCAGTACAGGATTTGAGAAGAGGAACTGATACGGGCCATGGGGATAGAAAGGAGGCACATTGTTGAGTTTTCTAATCTTGCACAAGCACTATTTTTTTTTTTAAGATTTTATTTATTTATTTGACAGAGAGAGACACAGCGAGAGAGGGAACACAAATGGGGAGTGGGAGAGGGAGGAGCAGGCTTCCCGCCGAGCGGGGAGCCCAATGTGAGGCTGGATCCCAGGATCCTGGGAACATGACCTGAGCTGAAGACAGATGCTCAACGACTGAGCCCCACAGGCGCCCCACACAGGCGTTTGTTTTTTTTTTTTGAAGAATAATGTCAGGGACATTACCGGAGAGAGACTATGAACGAGTTTAGTTTTCTTCTTTAGGCTTCTTTGTGGTTAAACAGACCAACAAAAACAATGAAATATTAAGCTAAAAAATAAAATTATGGGAAGAAGAATATGCAGAAGATGCAGAAGTGACGTTAAATAAAAGAAAATATATAAACGGCCAATAAGCAGAAAATCTCTAAACTTGACGCGTAATGAAGTGCAAATAAAAATGAAATATTCTTTTACTTATAAAATTACATCTATAAATGTTTACTTATAAAAGCATTTTAATGACAATATGCAATGTTGAGAGGGTGTAGGGGCTAAAAGGTAAGGTATTTGATTTGGCCTGTCTGCTGAAAGATTTCCCACTTTTAAATCCTACTTTAAGTTTTCGCCTATGGAAATAATTATGGATGTTAATAAAGACTTGGCTTCAGAGATTTTTTTTTTTATTGCAGTAACTTTGGTGACCAGAAAACAGAGTGTAATCATGGTACATGCATACCATGAAATGCTAGGCAACCATTCAAAATTGTTGTGGCAAAAAAAAAAAAAAATGTGGAATACCATTTAGTATAAAATACTTAGTGTAAAATGTGGGCAGTATAACAGTCTGAAGGGTTTGACCCAAGTTTTAATTTAAAAAGTGTGAATTCTTATGGCAAAAGGTAGGGGGGGAAAATTCACCAAAATGTCTAAATGGATATTTCTAAATTTTAGGACTGTGAGGGATTTTTATCTTTCTTCCGTAGGCTCATCCTTAAATCCTACAATCTGGTCCCTCAAATGAGGTCTAGAGAATGGGACACCTCATTCATTCTTTCACTTAGCAAAAATCCGTTGAACCTCTGCTGTGTCCCGGGCCCCGTGAGGAGACATGTCTGGGAGGACCAGTGAGCAGAAAGGTACCTCCTGGCTTCTTCAGGACACCAGGAAAGGGTAGGGCTCAGCTGGGAAAGAATATTCCAAGAATGCCCGGAGCTCGTCTCGGATATCCTCTCCTTCTGCCCTATGCACCTCTAAGGGTCGGAATGCAGTCTGAACAGTTGTCCCCTATGAGCACAACCTTCTCGGGAGGACGGCCTTAGCTCACCCTGGATGTCCCCTTGCCCTGCTCTCAGCTCTGGGAGCAAGGTGGGCACTAAGGCTGGGGCGAGCTGCAGACTGTGAGGTCCATGCTCTGGGCTTGTGATAACCTCTCCTGGGTGAGGTTGCGAAAAGATCAAATAGAATATGACAGCCAAACCCATGTGAGATTAGTAATGACATACAGCTTTTCTCCACACCACTGGTAATAATTTCCTTATTTCCAGATTTCTTTGAAAGGCAGCTAAGGTCTGGCCAGATATATAAAAAATATTTGGAAAAGAGAGGGGACCAGCAGCAGCTCCTTGCCCCCGCCTGGCTCGCGGCAGAAGCTCAGGAGACCTCCTGGAATGTGTAGTGAAGGAGCTTACGGACTTGGCCTTGACCTCACCTGCTGTACCCTATCCTGGCTGGGCCAGGCACCTCCCACCCCAGCCACGGTAAAGGTCAAACCCTCCGCAGAGAGCTGGGGTCTTCACAGCCTGGGACTCCATGCCTGCAGGGGCTTTCTCTCTCTCCTCTGCGGTCCTGTTTCCCCCCGAAGACCTGCCTCCGCATGTTGGCACCTTTGATGCAAAGGGCCCCCCTTTTCATCCCATTTTATCATCAGTGTTCTGTTTCCATCCTGGATTGTTGCCCGCAGGGCTAGATGATTCCTGGGGCCAATGCTCGTTGTTGCTCCAAGAGTGCAAGTGACTTCTCTTGTCCTGAGTTTAGGTTTTGTATTTCTTTGTGCACCTGTGTCTCTTTCACCTTCTGTGTTTAAGCCTAATCGCATAGCAAGACAGTGTGTCCTGGAATAATGTACTCTGTCACCAGGTGCTTATGTGCACACACACATGCAAACACACACGTACACACAGGTGCTTTAATTATTTTGCATCTCTAAGCGTTCATAAAACAAACATTCAAGGAGAATGAAATTTGTGGCAAGCCTGAGAGGGGACGGGTGCCAAGAAGCAGCAGCCTTGTGATGAGTTCTCCCCAGTCTCCTCCACTGGAGGGTCCCTTGAGGGCCAAACCAAATGAGTCGTCTCAAAGCTCTCCTAGCACTTTGGTGGCTGGTCAGCACGACTGTCCATTGGAAAAGCCAGTGAATTTGGCTATCTTCATCCCAAGAATCTAGGATCTCAAGAACATTCTAACCTCGCCGGGTTGCTCCAGAAAAGGCACTCGGAGGATGGGGTGCTTACATCCAGAAGCTGGTCAGCTTTGCCCCCTGGTCTCCTGCTGAGTCACTGAGACCCATTTTGTTGTTAATTTCATGCCTTATGCTAAGTCCATATTGAGTACTTAATCTTGTTAAGAAACATCCACAAAATATTTATTACTGAGCAACTTATTTCATAGGTAATTGCCTTGCACTTTTTTTCTAAAAAAAAAACTTTTATTTTATGCCTTTTTGTGAAATAATTAAAAACATCATTTTCGTTTTGATCTTTTGGGGATTAAGACTATATTTAATCATGCAATTTTTTTTATTATTTTTGTTCTTGTGTTATAGCAAGTGTACAGTGGTTTTTATCTCCTCTTTGTACTTGCAATAACATATTATTTGACCATGAATCACTTTAATGGATTGAAACATAAGCATGTGAATTGAAAAATAGATACATTAGTCAAATCAATAAATAAATATGAAAATATATTTCTACGATGAAAAACCATCTTGGCTACTGTGTCCTCCAACTTGGACAGAGAGAGCTGAAATATACAGCCATAAAATATAGCTTGCCTTGTCAACTAGCCAGTGCCTGCAGCCTAAAAGGAATTTTGAGCACTGGGTACGTAGTATTTCATCAACAAAATCATAAAATAAAGACATTAAAATGAAGGGATGATGGAGTGCTGCAGGACGTTTGCAAAATCACCCTTCAGTCTGAGGCTGGAGTAGTTTAGGATTAGACATTGCGTACTTTTCCTATAAATTTGCTTACAAATAGCACGCCTTAACAAGCAGTGTTACGAGGCTGGCCCTGTAGCAAATATATTTCTACTATTGTTGCTAAACAAACTCTGCTTGTACTCTACCGTATAGCCGGGGTTGAAATAAATAATTCATCTCCGGTCTGGAGAAGTACAACTATTACAATCTTCACCCAGAGTATTTGTCTTTGCTAATTAATGACTGAACGTTGCTCCTTTTAGCTATTCAACAACCAGCTACCCATTTTTTTATATACTTCTTCTCGTGTGCTGTCTTTATTGGATGAAATCCCCTATTAGTCATAATCAATGTTCAATCTCTAATTTCATAAGATAATAAAATGGGCTGCAAGGATTATTAGTAGTTACATTGTGTAACTTATCAGTTATTTGTCAGATGAATGTTGGAATATAATTAACATGCATTATTTTAACGAATACAGCTGAGAAATAAGGATTTAAAGTGACTTGCCTTTCTCAGAAACTAGGCACAAAATACAGCAAGGAGATCTGTATTTGCATTTATTTACATACCAGCGTAATGTTTTGTTTGGTTGTTTTTTTTTCTGTTGTAATAGTATTAGTTAATATCTTTCAACTGCAAATCGCTGCAATTTGATTATATTTTTACACCCATTAATAAGATCAAATAGCATTAATTAAAATGCGTAGGTCCTATTGGATCAAGGGTCTTTTATAGATGTGAAATTAGGTAAGAGATTTATAGATTTAGGGTTGGATGGTGATCTAAAGTTCCTGTCACCCATGCCATTTCTAGGCATCCCTGTGTCCGCCATCTCCAAGCGCCAGGGACCACCTCAAGGGGAGAGGGGATGTCTCCTCCAATTTCACCAATCACCACCTCTGGACCCTTTGCCCTGCCCCCTCGCCCAGGGGGCCCTGGAGAAACATATGGCAGAGCACAGCTACCCCGTGGAACCCGACTCTACAAGATGTGAATATAATGGCTTTTGAATTTTTCTCTTCTCTTTGGTTTAAAGCAGCATCATTTTGCTGGTCCAAGGTCCATCCGAACTGCCACTGACAGCCATCTGGGGAGCCATGCAAGACCCTCCCCTCACATTTTAATTTATAATTTATTATTTATTTCCCCTTCCTCCCCAAGGTTTGTGGTGTGAGCTGTCCCAGGAGTTGGATTCCGCAAAGCAGAAGTTGGGAGGCAGGGCTCACGTGTCATCCAGGTACCCAGCGTGGCCCTCTCTCTGGGCTGTTTGGGGGGGAAGGATGCCCTCCAAGGAGGAGCAGAGGCTCAGAGACTCTGAGACAGGAGCCAGGGGGAAGATCCTAGGCAGCATGCTGCGAACTCTAACTGGCATCTTATTGAGCCACATCATCTGACCTTCCGAAGCATGGTCCTGGGAACCCACCAGAGAACCCTTGGGCTGACTCTGTCCCCGTGCACACATCTCAACAATTAGGGCACAGGCAGAACTCCTGTAAAGAGAGGCAGGCTCGTTCTGTCCTTCTTCCCAGGCCAAAGTCAGCCGGCACCTCCAGGGATGGGGACTCGCAGACAACCTGGTGACCAGCACAGGAAAGGTCTGCTTTGAGGAGTCATCTTACTGTCCCACATTCAACTGTGCCAGTTCCAATGAGCATTTTTTATGAAACATTTTATTCAGGGCAACTGGTGTGACATGGAGTTGGCTTTTCCTTTCTTTCTCTTTCTTTCCCCCCCCTCCCGTTGTCTTTCTTCCCCGTATTTTCTGATTTATTCTCCGTCCAGTTGGTTTTGGTTATAACGTAGCCCACCCACGTGCAGGTTGCAGAGATGGGTGAGTAAAAGTCAGAAACAATTCAGGGTAATTGTGGTGAAAGCTTTGTAGAACATCTGCGCATACCAGGGACGCCTTTGTGGAATAGACCGGCATATGATTCTGGAATCAATAGTTCAGATTTCTTATTCTTTTCAACTGATTTTTATATGTGCGTGGGGGGGGGGCTGCGCATATACAGAAACTCCTCTGAATAAAAATTATTTTTGAGTCACAGATATGTTAGCACTACTTAAATGCCAAATGGGGAATACTGTTTGCACATAAACATTTCAAATAATGCCAGTAAAAATTACAGTGACTCACTGTATAGACCGCCCTGTGCCAGCAGGATTGTGAGCACAGAGCTATTTCTGGGTCAACATCATCCTTTATTTAATGCATCGACCTCAACACACCGTTGTCATTAAAGTTGCTAATAAATGGGGTTTAATTTTTAATGCAGTAAATTGTGTATTGTGCCGATGCTGGGCTCTTCTTTGAGGAGCTCGTTGGGCCATTTCTTATCCAAAGCACCTTCCATTTTCACAAAAGTCAGACTTATAGTTTCAGCTGTATTTCTTGTGTCTGTGGCCTCATTCCCCGAGTGTGAAAACTTTATTGCTCATTATCTACTGGGCTGTGATGAAGTGACAGATGATTTATTGGGAGCCAAAAACTGTGTTTCAACGGCGAACGTTTTTATCCTTTTGCACTGCGGTCCCGGCCAGCCTCCTCCAACGGCCGAGGCAACAAATAAAGAAAACTCTGCTGGAGAGCCACACTCGCCCACATTTCCGATCCCACTCTGGTCCTAATTTGATTCAATTCCCCTTTGTTGCTTAAAAATTCAATTTGTTTAATTGAGCTGTTTGACAGTAAAATCTGAATTCCATGCATTTTAACCGTTCATAATAAATTTCCCTCTGTATAGTACTTTTTATTAATGTGCTTTACAGGCAAAGGCGTAATTTAAATTTGGTGACCTCACAAGCTTATAAAAAGATCTGAATTCTTGTGTTTTTTTCCCCCCCAAACCTAAATTAAAATGAATAAATGCAAACCAGTGGTACAGTTGTGATTTCTTCACTGAGTTTAATGAGTCAGGGAAAGGAAGACGCTGGAGCTTGGGGGTATGAAGTGTGAAAGTGTGTATGCGTGTGTTTTATGTGTGTATTTTCATATTTTAATAGATGACATAATATTGTGGCAGAAGTGAGAGTCTAAATGACCTGCCTTTAACAGTTAAAAAAGCAAGTCTCTCTCTCCCATTAAAATGGGAGGTGAGGCATTGTATAATGGATTATATGTTGTCTGCTTTTTACAGGGTTACACATTTATTGACATTTAAATAGCCGAACATCTTTTCCTTTAGGATTAATAAGATACCCAGAAACCAGCATCAGATTTTTAAGGTTTACTAAACTTTAATCTGTAAAATTTAATAGCAATATCCGAGTCGTTATGTGTATGTAGAGCGCCGTGTGACTTTACAAACACTTTTAAGCAATGAATTATGTTACAAGAATGGTTCGGCTGTGTATCATTATGTCCAGGTAAATGCCAGAATGATGACATAATTGGTAGTTGGGAGTAAAATACAACCCCTGTAAAATGTTACTAAGGTAAATGTGGAAGGATTGTAATTCATTATACATAAACATGACTTCTAGGTATTTATCATTTTATGAATTATAGACTAACTTGATCTCGCCAGGCATTGTTTTCCTCCTGCCTTTGTTACTCGATTCAGCAGTGTGACCAGGTCCTGCTTCAAAATCGCTAATTCCTTTTCATTCGGCCATTTTCCAGGGCACCTTGGTGAATTTTAAGTCTCTTTTCATGCACTGGAGACTAAGTATTCTGTAAATGCTAAATCCTAAAAACTGGCCTTAATAAGAATGATAGTCCACCAATTTCAGACAATGATAAATTTATGGCTTTGGATTAAAGGTCAGATGGCTATTTCAGACATTAAAGCAGCCCCATTTCATAATACCCGGCACCTTCAGGAAAGACATTTTTGCACACCGGTGCCTGTTAGTTCCTGCTAAAGACATAGAGTAATAGTTTGGAAGTCAGGGAGCCCATTTCCTACCTGTGCGGTGCGCTGGCTCCTAGCCCTAGGCGGCTGTTTAACTTTTAACCCGCTTGTTCACACAGCGAACATGCATAAAAGCACAATGTAGCACGTGAAGAAGCCAGTCTGGCAACATTTGTTTTGTGCCGTTGGCTGGAAGACACATCACTCACACGTTCAGACATTTTCTGCTGTCCCAAAGTAAGAAGCCATTTCCTCTAAATGGCCACTTTTGCTTTAAACGTGTCTGTTTCAGGTCATCTCGGCCCCTTCCGATGTTACCAGGGCGCCTAACCAGGAGAAAGGGTACAGGATAAAGATGCCTTCGAAAGAGGTCTTTGTTTGTCCATTCTTTCGGGGGTGTTTGATTTTACACTATTTCATCGAGCCCGTACCCTGTGCACCAGCCACCCTCCTGTCACTTGCAAGATGAACCGCTTTGTAACAATAAGGTCTCTCTCTCCTCACCATCTTGAGCCCCGGCCTGGGAAGAACAAGCCCCACCATCACTTGGTGTCTCCCCGTGTGCTCCTAGCCCCACTGATGTGACGGTTAGCGGTTGTGGCAGGGAAGACATCTGATGTGACAGCTGTGTGGCACATGGCAAGCCCTTGGCCCACTGGTTAATTAATGGTACCAGAGAATAGATAATGGAATCGTCTAGAATTAGCTCTCTCTCCACTAATGGGGCCCTTCATTCCAGGCTTGGGGGAACCACTCAGTGGAGACAATTAAAGCCACGGGGAAAGAGGCAGAGGGAAAACTCCACAGAATCCCGATACAATGGGGCTCCTCTGGGCGAGTGTTAACTGCTCCAAGGCTATGTCCTGCCCGGAGGCCTTCTGGGATCCACAGACGCAACAGAAAAGCTTTAGCGTCTCTAAACAGGTTTACTTCTGCATCCCTTGCATGGCTTTTATTCATTTACTTCCCTTTCTCAGATGTTTCCCCAAAGTCTACCATCCCAATTTACATAGTGACAAGGGATGGGATTTGATAGGTAAGATTTTCTCTTTGAATATTCCTGAGTTGACAGAGAAACTTCCCATTCTCTTCAGAATCTAGCTAATGTGCAACTGAGGAACCCATAAGAAAAGATCTCATCTTTTCTGGAAGAGGGCCATGCTCTTTAATTGAAAGGTGTTATATGCAAATAATGAATCATGGAACACTACATCAAAAACTAATGATTACTGTATGTTGACTAACATAGCATAATAAAAAAGGAAGAAGGAAAGAGAGAAAGAAAGAAAGAGAGAGAGAAAAAGAAAGAAAGAGAAAAAAGAAAAAGAAAGAGAAGGAAAGAAAGAAAGGAAGGAAGGAAGGAAGGAAGGAAGGAAGGAAGGAAGGAAGGAAGGAAGGAAGGAAGGAAGGAAGGAAGGAAGGAGGAAGGAAGGAAGAAAGAAAGAAAAGAAAGAAAACTAGCAAATGGATCTTTCCAGATGGGGGTAGAATATGCTATTTGAAGAGAAAGAGAAGTCTCCTTCACTCTAGTAAACCATATGAGGTACCACTCAAGATGGAACGGCCACCGTCTATGTCAGTTCTGAGCTAAATAATAAAGTCCTCATGCAAAGGCATGAGGAGAAGAGAGAAATAGAGGTGAAGATAATACAGAAGGTTGAAAGAAATGTGGAAGACATTTTCCAAACCTC
>CM053617.1:67820328-67858759 GCA_028646535.1 Procyon lotor | reverse complement strand
TCACTGATATGCTTGAGTCATTTGCACTACTGTACATTTACTTTCTATTTATTTCATTTTAATGCCTCTTTTTTTTTTCTTTCTTGCTGTTAAAAAACTGATTTAGTTTCTTTTTGTTGTACTTGTAATTTTGTTTTCTTATTCTAGTTCCCCTTCTCCACTGGCACTGAAGTTTTACACTTTAATTTTTTGTTAATTGCTATACTTAAAAAATTTATTATGTATGTTAAGCTTACGAAAATCTAAAGATAAGCTTTCAACTCTCTTTTGGAATAATACAAGTTTCTGAGAACAAACTTTAATGACCCCTTTTGACTTACATATTATCAATTTAAAGTGTTTTAATTCCTTATTTATCCCCACAAATTAGACATTGTAATGATTACTACTTCCCATAATACTTGTTTAGATTTTCCTTCTGTTTGCTTTTCATTCTTTGTTGCATCTCGTAGTACATTCTAGAATATTTTTCTTTTCTACCGTGTTTTTTAAGCTGAAAATTTGTTTATTCCATTCTCACTTTCAAAAGGGAGTTTTTGTGAGTACATACTCACAAAGTGAGGCTCACTTGGCAATTTAGAGATACTAATCCATTGGCCAAGCTTTCAGTGGCTTCTGAGAAGTCTGCCGTCAGCCCAGTAATTGTCCCTTTGTGGGCGATTTGCTTGTGCCTCTTGCTGCTTGACGACCTTCTCTTTGCTCAGATCCTGTGCTCCTCTTATGTTGCCTCTCCCACATGGTGTCTCATTTCCTTGTATGTATGGAACAGCTTTGACGGTAAACTCACATTCGATAGATGTTCTTCACTGACAATCCTGGCCGCCTATTTGAAGACGGTTTTCTCCTTAGGAGATACCCATTTAGTTTTGCTTGCATTGGGAAACAGGAGTCACCATTGACTTGGACCAACAGATAGTTTCCTATCTGTTTCCCACCTCTGGCTCTCACTGCTCTGATTTCAGCTCACATCTGGGGGCATTTCCTACTTTATTTACTTTCTGTGAGCCTAGCAATCCATTTTCAGTTATCTTTGATGGAGGATATAGCTGCTTTGAGTGGAAGGCTCTTCTATGTCACTAGTCTACTTGCCTGCTGAAAGCGGAAGCCTTGTGGCCTCTTTGTGTGTTCACTTCCACTCTAATCTGACATCGTTTTACTTAACTGTGTGTGTGGGAGGTGGCTTTTTGTGCAGCTGGGAAGTACCATCTTCAATTATTTCCTTATAAACTAAGATAGAAGTCAAAAAAAAAAAAAGATAGAAGTCAAATGGTCAATACTTTTTATACACTTGGAAGTTTGGAAAACCTTTCTTGCTGCAGTGAATTTTTCAGACTCCTGAGGCAGATGCCTTATTTGATCCCTCTCTCCTAATTTCCAGGGTGCCTTTGCAGAGGTTTTGGTAACTGCTCAATACATATTTGCTGTTTGGCTGAGTCCAAATATTCTACTTTGTTTCCTAATCAGAATGTCTGATATATTTACTTCTGTTTGCCCAAGACAAGCAGAAATTGAACATTTCTGAATTATGCAGACTGGGGATTTTGATGTGCACAGGAAAGTTATGCTGGAATGAGGATCTGAATTTATGACATGAAAGGAAAAAATGGCTTATTAAACCACATGGATTCTTTTTTTTTTTCCTTTTGCTAAATTTGGAAGGAATTCAATTCTGTCCTAAGAAATGGTACTTAAAGTTGGTCTCCCTTACTGGATCCCCTCCCCCGGAGTGTAGGTGCGACCTGTGTGAGCTTCTGCCCAGAACACAGTAAATGTGGTCACGTACCTGTGGATTCATTACACACAACTGTAACAGCTGCCTTGCCGGGAGACTCTTTTCCTTCTGGCTTTGAAGAAGCAAGTTGCCATATTGTGAGGACCATCTGGAGAGGGCCACACGGCAAGGAGCTGAGAGCAGTTTCTGGTCAACAGCCAGCAAGAAACCAGGGTCCTTGGCTCTTCAGCCACAAGAAAATGAATGCTTCCTGCAACCACGGGATGTCCAAAGTGGACCGTTTCCCAGCTGAGCCTCCAAACGAGACCCCAGACCTGGCCAATACCTTGACTGCAGCCCCCCAGCACATCCAGCCAGCTAAGCTCTGCTCGCGGGAACGGGGAGAATAAATGGACATTATGCTAAGCCATGAAGTTTGCGGTAATGCTGTTCCACGGCGATAGATAACCAGGAACAGATAACAGAAGAGCTTTTGGAGTCTCCTCTTCAAGATAATCTGCCGAGATTTTTCGAAGTGGCGTGGATAGTAGAGGCAAACAGTAGTTCTTTCTTTATCTCTTGGCTGTAGCCTCTGGGCTGGAATTATGTGGCTATCAAATTATAGAGGGCTTGGAAAAATTGAAAGGCACACTTGGAATGTGAGCTGTGGATTTTGGCAGAACACCGGCTAGTGCACAGTGAGTTCTACCATTTGCATCCAGAATGCCTCACATGTGCGGAGTAGAAAAAGGCAGTCGTGAATTCCCACTGTCGGGGAAACACAGTGATAGGCCTTGACCTTCACGTGCTGATGTAGTTGCTGAAATCACAGCTTTTCATGCCCTGGCTCTATTAGAGGGAATAAAACATCTGTCCATGTAGGAGACAGATAAGATCCAGAAAATAAAGATATCTGAAGATCTCATGCACAAAACACCTTTCCACCTGCTTGCTTAATATAATGTAGTCATTATGGCAATAAATGTTTCTAATAAAGTATGAAAATGGATTGTTTGCTTTGCTGCTTGTATGAACTCTCATTTCTCTTTTTATGATATTAAAGCTGACATTTGCTTACCCTTTATCAGTGGAATATTTAATCAAGTCCAATCTGTAAGAAGCAAGAGAATTTTTTTTTTTTTAATTGAAAACCTATCCCCCCTGTGAAAGGCTTGGGAACTGGACAAGGACCACAGGACAGGTGGGACTCTTAGAGTTACAAACGCCAACCTGGAGACAGTCTTTGAAAGAAGGGGTGCCTTGGCCGAGTGGCCAGAGTCTGGGCTCGGTGATGCTGAGGAGCTCTGGAGTTTTAAATCAATGCCTATCACGCTTGGTTCCGGACCTGATGGCAAACTCTGTGAGCAAGACTGCCTTCGTTCCTGAAGGTGACTGTCTCAAAGCTATGGGCCTTTGGTCTTTAGGTGAAACCGGTTCATGTTACTTTCCTATTGCAAGACCTTCCATGACTTGCCAGGGTCAATGGGATCCTCATCAATGTCCTGAATACAGTAGGAAGGGACACCCATAATCCAAATGGAATCCCTCTTCCCTTCCCAGCTCCAGTGGCCCGGGTCTAGCCCAGCCCTGCCAGGTTCCTGGGCCTTTGGCTGCCCTCACCTGGGCTCCTCACACCTGCCTCCACGGCTTCGTAAGTACTCGCCTCTCGTCCTCAAATGCTCCTCTTCCCTCACACTGGTAGCCCTACTCTTGTTCCAAGGTCCAGTGCAAATGTTACTTGTTCCTAGAAATGTTTCCTAAATCCACCTTGTTCCTCGCCCAGTCTCTGCGTGCGCGCGTGTGCCGCAGCTCACATCCGGGGCCCCCGTCCGTGGTTTCTTCCAGAACAGGAGGGATGGCATATCATCCCTTAACCCCAGCGCATAGCATGGTGTCTCTCACACAGTAGATGCTTTAAAAAAAGACGGTTGTGTGCATGGATGGTTCAGGAAATGCGGGAAGGGATTTGGGACTCCGTTTTGTGGGTGAGCATTTTTCTGGGTGTCTTGCACAAGGTATTTTTTTGGGGAAAGCCACGTGTGATTGCTTAGTTACTGTGAGCTCTTCACGTAGGTTATCCCACCCGTTTGACTGCGTTCTCTCATTCATTCAAAGAGCAGATATTTTGGTTTTATTAGTGAATGCTTCGTCATGGTAAGGTCTGAGAACTGGGTGCCGAGAGCGAGCAACCTTGTTTCAGGGTGCCAATGTCATGTTTTCATTTAAGGGGGCGCCCACGGTCCCGAGCTGAGCTGTGCAGGGTTTTGCCGCTGTGTGTGGCTTGACCTCCATTTCAGATGCTCCAGTGACAAGGGCTGGTCATTGGGAGGGCCGTGGTTTCAAAGCAGTGCTGCGTGATTTATGTTCCTGTTCTCTAGAGAGCATCCCGGCCTCCTGGACACAGAGCTTCCAAACTGACCCCCCGGTCTTTCTGAATAATAAATGCCACCCAGGGCATGACTAGGCTCCCCTGGCCAGCGGAGTGCGACCCATGAATCACACAGCAGCAGCTAGACCGGGGCTGGTTGTGTTCCTGAAATTTCCTGGTGTCAGCTTCCTCTTTCAGAACCATTATGTGCCCAAGCGCTGGAGCAGAGCTGGGAAGACCCCACATGCTGGGCAGGGAGCGACCGAGGTGGGGAAGAGTCCCTTGCCCCCTGCCTGGAAGCCTCCGTGAGATGTGAGATGTAATTACATGACCAGGACAAGAACCTTTGTGAAAATGCTACCTATTAAAAAAAGAAGAAGGATCGGGTACCTGGGTGGCTCAGTCGTTAAGCGTCTGCCTTCGGCTCAGGTCATGATCCCAGAGTCCTGGGATCAAGCCCCGCATCGGGCTCCTTGCTCGGCGGGAAGTCTGCTTCTCCCGCTACCATTCCCTCTGCTTGTGTTCCCTCTCTCCGCTGTGTTTCTCTCTGTCAAATAAATAAAATCTTTAAAAAAAAAAAAAAAGAAGAAGAAGGTAAAATTTAACGTTTTTTAAAAAGCACTTTTATGAGCCTGTGAGGAAGCAAGCTGCAGAATTCATAACCGAACGGCACTGGGGCAGGGGTTCAGAAATGTGGACGACCCGGTCACTCATCTGGAGCTGGCCCCACCTGGCTACGTGAGCTTCCCTGGGGCAGCAGCGCAGGTCATCTCTGAACTTTGGTTACCCATTCGTAAATCAAGACAGAGCCTTCCTGCCCCAAAGGCTTTTGATTTTTTTTTTCCTTTAAGAAAGAGGCATGGATGATCCCTGATAGGATAGCACCAGATTTGGTAGGGGCTGACTTCTTTTGAGTGGGTCTTATGACCAGGGTCCCGAGAGCCCGTGCTGAAGCGAAGTGTCGTGTACTAAGTGCAGTCCCTGTGACAGGTGCATAGACACCCTCCCTGGATGGAGAGGAGACTGAGCAGTTGCACTGGTTTGCTGGGGCTACCGCCACAAAGTACCACACACTGGGGGGCTTGGCCAACAAGAACTTAGTCACTCGCAGTGTGGGGGTTAGATGTCCCAGATCAAGGTGTCTGCAGGGTTGGACCCTTCTGAGGCGGTGGGGGAGAAGCTGTTCTGTGCCTCTCCTCTGGCTTCAGGTGCCTTCCGGCGATCCCTGTGTTCCTTGGCTGGTGGAAACATCGCCCTGATCTCGGGCTTCATCTTCACACAGGATTCTTCCTGCACACGTCTGTGTCTGGGTCTAAATTCCCTCTGTGCCTAAGGACGGCAGTCTTACTAGATTAGGGCCCACCCTAGTGACCTTATCTTACCCTGATGACTTCCCTCCATTTCCAAATGAGGTCACATTCATAGATCCTGGGGATTAGGATTTCAACAGCACCAGACTGGCGTTGACCCATGTGATGACCGTCGCTCTGCCAGCTGGACCAGGACGCCAGCCATAGAGGGGACCCCTAGAGTCCAGCAAAGCCTCGAGTGGTAGATTGGTCTGCTGCTGCCCAAATGGGCTTGAGGAAGGCTGTGGCCGGACTAATGCGTGAACACCCAGAGGGGGCCCTGGGCCGGCCGCGCCGTGTGTGCTCCCTTCAGCAGAGGAGTCTCAGCCAGGCACAGAGCTCCTTCTGGGTCCCCTGCGTTGGGGTCCTGTTGTCATTTCACCTGAGTTGTGGGTGTCACCTGGTGTCAAACCCCATAATGAAACACAAACCACAGGGTCAGCTCGTGGAGACGTCCTCTTCCTCCCCACATCACCACGGTGCTGTGTCCATGAGCTTAAACACAGAAAAGCCCAGACAAATCGACAAAGCCAAAACTCACAAGAGGAGTGTGTGTCCCTGGTCTCAAATCTTCCCAATCATTAGGTCATCTTCCCAAATTACACCTGACCACACGAACACTTGGTAAGTGGCCGCCGCAGTGAGGATGTCCAGAGTCTTGACGCCGGGCTTCCCAAAGCACTACGGTTCACCTTCGCTTGCTGCTTGTCCTTTGCTGGGGTCTGCGTGCCGAATGGCCCAGTGGGCCCCGCGCTGGCTGCGAGGCTGGAGGAAGGTCCCATCTGGGAGCTGGCTGGGCTTCCCGGTCACCCCCCAGAGCGGTGACGGCCACACTTCCTCCGTAGCCAGAGAAGCTTCGCTCCGGGGAAACCTGACGTGAGGCTCAGGGTGGAAAATGGATAGAGGGGGGCTGCTTTTGTTGGGGGGAGGCTGACACCCGGAGCCCCCGTCCTCGGGCTACTGGTCCCCGGCCACACCCCGAGAGGAGGAGCCGTGGAACCCCTGTGGAACCTCTGGGTTTCCGGGGATTTTGTTTAAAGCCGCAGCTCAGGTCCCTCCTCAGGAATGCCCACCGCCCTGCTCATGGCAGGTGGTGTACCCACTTCCCTGCCACGCCCCAGGCCCGGCTTCTCAGCCTCGCGGATAGTGTTCCATGTCTGAGAAGTCCCCTCGCATCCACATGCTCTGGAGGCTCGGCCCCCTGGCCCCTTCGGTGCATTTGGCCAACGCTGATCTGTCCCCCTCCGTACGGAGACAACGGTCGTGACCTTCTTCCCTACGTCTTGGCTTTACATTCACCAACCTGGTTCACGCACTGGTCCTCAAATGTCTGGAGTTCTAGGCTCTCCACCGGCTTGGCTCCCTGCCTAGGAATCCCACCCTGGTGGTGATTTTTCCCCGAAAATGCACATTACAGAGCCCCCCGCCCCAGTGTCAACAGCCCTCCATCTGGAAGCCGGATGTAGCTGGACGGTCCGATGCCTTCCTCACCGCTGTGTCGCACCGCGGTCATGAATCCTTCCTGCTTTTTCATGCAAACATTTGTAAACCCGCATCCCTCCCATCTTGGCGCTTGTATAATTGATTTTTTAAAACCTAAATACAGAGCCTTCCTTGCGTCCCTGTTGCATTTTATTTGGTCTCATGTCATTCATCCTGGCTTTGCTCTTCCTGAGCCCTGCGCTGTAATCGAGCACGATGGCGTCACTTGCCCTCCCGAGCTGTTTGGGCTACAGATTTGTCATCTCAAGCATCTGGGCAATGATGCTCAAGGTCAGGCCAAGTGCAAAGCTTTACAGCCGGCTCTGCACCAAGGCTCTCTCCTAGGCGGACACTGACTCACTGATCAGCACGCTCTGCTCTGCTGGGTCCCAGCTTGTGCTTCTCCAACTTGTTCAGAGAGATACACAGCGACAGGGCCTCATATGGATCCTTAACACGACCCCATGAGGTAAGGGGAGCGTGGACAATAATTCCAATTTGGTTAATGAGGGCACAGGAAACATTGGATTTGCACTCAGAATTCCCTCTGTTTGAACTTGGGGAAACTGCGTGCTTAGCTTCTCTGACTTTGTTTCCTTAATTGTAAAATGGGGATAATAATTGTTACCGTTTTCTCTGTCGTTGGCTGTGTAAGCAGAGTAGACTCTGTCTCCCTCGGGCCTGCCAGAGGGAACCCAGTCATACCCACTTTGACCCAAAGCCTACATCGCAAGGATTCTCCTGGGGTTCTTTGCCCACCTGACTCGGGGTAGCTTGGTTCCATCTCCCAGGCTACCAGGTACCCTGGCTTGGTCCTCTGTTTCTCTTGTTTGCTAACCCACTTGGATTCTCATCTCTGGTGTATGATCACCATTATACCTTCGCTTCTGCCACCTTTGGTTGCAAGGTCAAGATCTTAGCCTTTCTGAGTCTTGATGTTCAAATGGATAGTACCTGTCTGATAAAATGGCACCTGCAGGAAGGGGGCAGTGGGTAAGAATCTTGGAGGCTCACCTCACCGGGTGCATTACAGAGGCTCAGCACACGCTAATTCTCCTCCCCCTCCCTTAGTCCTGAGTGAGGCGAGACTCGCCTGGGTCCCCAGAGAACTGTGGCAAAGATGGCATTTGGAGCCCACCCCAAGCTTCCTGGAACCCTCCAGAGACAAGTGTTTTCTTCCACATTAAGCTCATTTAGGGTGATGACGTTGCCTTCTCGTTGAGAGCAGGACAAGGAGGACAGGTGCTGAGTTGTTGGTGCAATAACTTAGGGATCCCATGATGGCTCCAGGGATCACTGTTTGCCCCTCCACTGTGTGCTCCCGAACTGGGCTGCACCAGCCGGTTAGGAATTTATCTTGGCAGAAATATTCAGTTTACCAGCCCATAGTTTTTAGGATTGGTTCTTTCTTCTCTAGGAAAGGAGGTATTTCCTTGTTTTGGGCACATTTCTTACTCTCCCTTATTTCTCAAAGTGTACCCGTGGTGGCTCTGGGATCCCATTGGCAATGTCTCCCAATGCTCGCTGAGGCAAATCTAAACTCACAGCAGGGGAAGAGGCTTTTCTTACCTTCTTTGTCCTCCCTGTCTCAGCAGGAGCACTGACGGCCACAGGGCGGGGTCACTTTTCGGCTGAGGGGGAAACCTTCCTAGGAATGGTGGGAATGACTTTCAAGTCCTGAAATGTCTCAGTAAATCACCCTCCTGCTCCCTAGCTTTACCCTCTACACCGTGATGGTCCCTGCACCCTATACCAAGTTGGGTGAGTGCAGAGAGGCCCGGGAGCCCTTGTCCCAGGTTCCACAACCCTCACCAGGGGATCTGTCCCCTTGGGGTAACCCTTCCAGTCCATCATGAAGCCCTGTTCTGCTCCAAGGCCAAAGCAATGTGTAGCTTTGAGGGCAGAGACAAGGCCAGAACACTCTGGATGTTACAGCTGGAAAGGTCCTTGCACTCACCAAGTCCAACCTTTTTGTTTTTTAGACAAGTAAACAGAGGAGATCCAAATCCTTACCTTCAATCACCAGCAGACCTGGGACAGATCCATCTCTTACCTTTCTGTGCTGGGTTCTTCATGCGGGACTTTGCTGTCTCTCACGCAGCCTGGTCCAGGACATAAGTCGTCATTTAGGATACTTGCATCACGAAAGTCACATACAGACAAGTAGGCTGACGGATCATATTGACAAGGTGTGGGCTTAAACATTCAACAGACACAAGCCTGTGGTTTGATTTTTGATTCCTTTGTAACTGGAAGTTTGTACTCTTTTACCAGCATCTCCCCATAACCTCCAACCCCAAGTCCCTGCTAACTGTCGTTCTAGACTCTGTCTCTGTGGATAGACTTCCTTAGATTCTGCATATAAGGAAGATCATAGAGTATTGGTCTTTCTCTGGCTGGCTTATTCTGCTTATCAGGCCTTTGAGGTCCACACAATGGCAGAATGTCCCTCCCCATGACTGAATCACACACACACACACACACACACACACACACACACACATTATATGTTATATGTATAATCTTTTTATCCAGTCATCGTTGACGGGCTCTTAGGTTACTTCCCTAAGTTGGCTATTGTGAATAAAGGTACTATTTCATTTAAATGCATTGTGGCCGTGGGGTAGCAGAGCATAGAGGATGGGGGACCCCAGCTCTGAGCCCGCCAGCTTGGGGCTGAAGTGTCTCACCAAGCAGCTGTGTGGCCCGGGGGAACCTTGGCAACTGTTTCCGAGTCTGTTTTCCCACCTGAAGGATGAGGGTGATTCTGGCGTGCTGCCTGGGCACGCATCTCCCGGAACTCCCTCCGAGGAAGGACCTGCTGCCTAGCGATGTGGGGGTGCAGCTGCCGGCCCTCAGCTCCCGCACAGCGCAGCCCACGCCCGTCCCAGGCAGCAGCATCTGGTGAGAGAGCGAGCGAGCCAGTGAGCGAGGCAGGTCCAGGGGGATGGCCGGTTCCTGGTGACATGGGACGGCTCTGCGGGGCCCCTTGCTGAGAGGGGTCCCCTGCCCAATCCTGCTACTGCCCTGCTTCCTTGAAGGGTGTTGGGGAATGCACACCCCGCATTCCCTAGTCCATCCTGTGGAAGGAACGGGTCCTTCCCTAGGACCCCTCTGAGCACCGGTACCTGCCTCTCGGGACCTCTCTGAGGACGCGCGAGCTGACACTGTGCCTGGCACGCAGGATCAGTCGGGGAAGGCGGGTGTCACCGTGAGCCTCCCTCTGTGGAGGATGGAGTGGAGCCGCCGGGGCCACCCAGCCGGGGCCGGGCAGGCTGCTTGGGTTTCCTGTGGCAACAGGAGTGGTCTTTACCGAGGTAGGAGGGCCCCAAGCTCCCCACCTGCAGCATTGGCCTAGATGCCCAGAAAAAACCCCAGTGGACCTGCATTCATCTTTCCAGACCCAGGAATGAGTTTCGTGTCCCCCTTAAGCAAGACATTCACCTACTTTTAATGCCAAACAATCCACCCCAGGAGGCATGGGTACTGTCGGCCACCACCAGCCTGGCCGGACGACAGCCCTGGACAGACCCCAGAGTCTGTCCTTGCTCTGGGCTCTGGGGCCCTCCGTTTTCACAGGGATGCGCTGGGGACCCGCGCCAGATGCTGGGCTCTGGGCTGCGGTGGGGTCTTCTGCTCTGGCATCGTTCCTGCCCCCTGCCCGGGGCTCTGTCCTTTCCATCTGCCGTGACTCCTTTGAGCTCTGACTTGGGGCGGGGAGGGCCTGGCTCCCTGGTGGGCTGGGGTCTTCTCCTGGAGCTGATCATTGGCGTCTTCTCCAGAAATGGTCATTTAAATATGAACAACCCAAAATACAATTCGGCATGGAGCCTGCTGCTGGGAATCCCACAATGTTTCCCACAGCCAAATAGAAGAGATTTTTGGATGATACAGCATTTTGGATTTCCCACTATTTCTCAATTCCAATGTGATGGGATGGTGCCAACCAGACCGGCCTCCCTTTCTTGACCTTTCTCCCCTCTCCTCCTCCTGACGTCAGCAGAGCTGTCCCTGCCTCCTTGCCTTCCACGCCTCCTCTCTATGCACCCGTTCCTTCCAGCAGCTCATGGATGAATGCTGTCCCCATGTTGGAGAAACAACACAATTCTGCTTCCCAGAACATTCGGAAATGGTTCCAACCACCATTGCTCCAAAATATATCCTGGCAGAGAACACAGGCCTGATGTTTGTTTCCAAAACCTTTCAGAGGAGGTGGGGGTCACCCAGCTCTGCCTGCCCCCCACCTGCTGGGGGCTGCTCTGCCTCCTGCCTGGGCCTCCCGGGAAGCTGTGCCAGCCTGTCTCAGGCCCAGGGTGGCAGAGACCCCATCACCTTTTAAAGGCTCTTCCAGTGCCTGACAATAATTTGAAGAAAATCCCTCTCTAATTGGCTGTTCATGATTTCCCTGAACTGCCACCCGATTCGTAAAATGTGAGTCAATGACATGAATCTGTGCAGTTTCCCCAGTTGCTTTGAACATTATCATAAACTTTGCTGCTTTGGATTTGGCTGCTCACACACGGTAATAATTTATCACCCCTCCTTTCCGATCTTCTTCAACTTGGCATGGCCGTACTTCCTCTCCCTTTCCAATTTCCACGAGCCCACCAGACTACACTGAGACTAGGAAGGGACGGGCACCCCCGTATTATACAAATGGGCTAAATAAGAAGCCAGCATTTCTGCAAAGTAGACAAAGATCCTGCAAGAACACGATTGCGCTTCACTGGTGGAAAAGCCTTCATGAAAGGGAAAAATTCCTTTACTGGATGGGAGCATTTGCTCCCGATGGGTGTAGTGTAGAACCCAGTTCTCCCTCCAGGCTTGCTTGCTGTTCTCATCAGCTTGGTGGCCCGGAGCGGGAGCTCTCCTGCCGGTGCCTCTTCAAATACATGTGCGGATATGCACCGTTTTACAGGCACAGTTGTATACAAGAGAATTGTTTGAGATTCAGGTTAATCCAAAATGTTTACGAAACCAGAGCATCATCCTGCACGATGATCTATTACTCAGCTCACTTCTTGATTTCAGGTTCAGAAACACAATGGAGAGTCTTCAGTCCCAACTCCACTGCTGTAGGTAAGGGCCTCCTTCCGCGTCTGAAATGGTGGGGGTGCTGGCCCCTCTGTCTCCCCGTGAACCACTGCTGTCCTGCGTGCGTGCTCCCGCTCCTTCCTAAGCTGTCCCATGAAAAGTGGCAGAACTCAAAGACCTTAACTACTGGCCTGGGCTCGGAAAACGGCCACCATCCACCTCCAGGCTGCGGGGTCTGGTCCCCAAGGTAGGCAAGCAAATGGGTCCTGCCCGGGTTTCCGCCTGGCCTCGTCCAGTGCCCAGTGCGTGAACGTGGCTTTCCTGTGGCCTCCACAGGCGAAACGTCTACGTGTCAGCAGCTGCAGAGGAAGGTCGTTTGGGACACCCGTGTCGGTTCACATTTTCCATTTCCTCCCACACCTCATGTCTCCATTGCTTTAGAGAAGCTTAAGCAAACATTCACTTCTTTTGTTCAGGAATCCTCTTGGGTATAGACAATGGCTTGGATGAAGCCGCTGGGTGGTCTGTCCGGTGGGAAGGGGTGGGTCAGGCAGGTGGGGAGCAACTCCAGAAGCAACTTACATGCTCAGAGTCTCTCAGAAAGACGTGTAATCGCCCTCATTCTGCCAGAAGCTCCCTCCTCCCCTCTGCCTTTCCGACCCACTCCAGCCCTCCCGCTGTCCTGGGCTCCTCTCCCATTTCCTGGGCCTCTGCTCTGCTCTTGCCTCTTCCAGCCGTGCTCATTTCTGAGCCAGTCTTGCTGATGAGAGCCGACCCTGGCCCCCTGAGCCCTGGTCCCTCCCTGGTGGAGAGGAGGAGCGTGGGCGCAGGGACTGCGGGACGCACGGTGTGGAAGGGAAGTGGGGGCAGGCAGCATGGTGGGCCTCCCCCCTCCCCCTGCGCCAGCCTGGAAAGATGTAGTGAAATGAAGAGCGGGTGACCCGGGACTCACACAAAGAGATAAAGACAGCTCATTGACAGGCTTTGGAGAGAGACTTGGGGGTCACACCATAAAGGTATGAAGAGAGGGACAGGGAAAGCAATGTCAGTATTTGGAAAACCTTGAGCCTTGTCTGGGGTGGTGGTTAAATTTTATGGGTCAACATGGCCAAGATATGGCGCCTAAATGTTTCCTCAAACAGTAGTCTAAGCGTTGCTGTAAAGGCATTTTGTCGATAATCAATGGATTTAAATAAAGGAAATTATTCTTGGCAATGTAGCTGGGCCTCGTCCAATCCATCAGAAATCTTGAGAGCGAAAAGCCTGTGTTTTCCAAGAGACGAAGAGATTTGTCTCAAGACGATGATATGAGAAATCTTGCCTGAGTTTCCAGACTGTTGACTGTGGATATCAGACTGGCCAGCTCTCACAATTACATGAGCCAATTCCTTAAAATAAATCGTTCTCTACACACACACACACACACACACACACACACACACACACACACACTTGCTGTTGGTTCTCGTTCTCTGAAGAGCCCTGACTGATACCTCAGGGATGGGCAAAGAGACCCAGGTAATCACAGCCGTGTTTAGACTCAGCGTGTTGGCCAAAGCCCCTGTCAGGCTGACGTAGCCAAATCCTTTCTCCATCACAACTCTGCTCCCACAGTGTTTTTCTCTCACACAAACTCAGCCGAAGAGGCTTCAGCTCAACTGCTCACTGCCCCGCTACCTTCTGAAATGACGCTTCCCTCAGATTGACAGACCCCAGTTCTCCTCTTGAGATCTGCCAACCAGGCCTCAAGCAGGCGGAGCCTCCTAAGAGATCAAGAGTTATTATTCCTGTAGAATATGGAATGTCTTTGAAAACCAACCTCTCTTATGTGACCCTTGAATATTCTCCACAAGGATAATATTAATAATGGGAAATTCTATGAGGAGAATATTGAACATAAGACGCTGGCACAATGACAAAACAGAGACACTTCTTTTTGAAGAGCTCTATTTGCCTAACCAAATCTGTCATGTGGCCTTTCAATAAGAAAGAAGAGAGTCCCGTACTGTCATGTGGAAGAAATTCAGAACTTTGAGGTTACCGGCTAAGTGCTGATCTTCAGAGAGATTCTCGGGTCTTTGCTCTGACAGGCATAGAGGAGGGATTTTGATTCCAGCCATACCACAGGGAAGATACACATGGTAATTGTGGTGTGTAATTACCATGGGGCTCCCAAGAGAGCCACAAGAGGAGCCCGAAAGATCTCAGGAGAATGCCATCCTGACTCTGGCAAAGGGAGGTTGGGATATTTATCTATAAATCTTACACAATCTTGAGGTAATTTCCAGTAACAGTGCAATCAGGAGTGTGAGCGAGTGAGTGTGTGTGGGTGTGCGGCTTGTGCAGCATACAGGCTATAAAGTTCTTGTTGGCCCATAGAGTCAAAACATCTGCTGAATAGATAATTGACTTGTTGGCTGAATCCAACAGCATGAGAGGAGACGATTGGCCAGCTGTGCCCTAACCAGTTAGGGATATTTTACTGAAGTCAGTAGAGATTATTGTCTGAAGCAAGTAAACTCTAAGCCTGAATATTTAAAAATTAAAAAAAAAATAAAAAGCTTAGCTCTAGCAGGCATTTGAATGACAGGAGTAACAACTGCATAATATTGTTTTGCAGATTTGTTTTTATCATAACACTTGCCTCAAGTGCAGAGAACATTCATACTAGCTAGCGAGATAGAGTCAACATTTCTAATCTCCCAACTACACAATTTCTTCATTTCATTTGTCTGTCTTGTCACCTATTTTAGGATGTAAGCTTCCTGAAGATACAGATGCTACATGAGGGCATAATAACTATTAGTCAATGGTATCCTGGGGCTCAGGGAAGCGGGCTTGACTGGTGAGAAAAAAGGGCATCGGACTACTGCAATTCTGAGAATTTCTGAATAAAATTCAATTTCCAACCCCAGATCAGTCGCCTCAAGTAATGGCAAATGCTCCAGGTCCGACAGAGAAGATGGATTAGTCAACTGGAGTCCCAGTCTGGAGAGGAGCTAAGGTTTTGTAGCTCCTGCATTTGCAGGTGAGGCATTGACTCCAAGTGATACTAACCTGCTCTCATCCATATCCCCTAACTATGTGCATAAGCATATCCTTATCTCTGCTCCCAGCGCCATCCCTATCTACACCCGTAGCCATGTCTATATCCTCATCCTCAATGGCGTTCTCCGCCTCTTCTCCACCCACATCTCCATCCGCAGCCCCACCCGTATGCACATCCATTTCCACACCCACATTCCCATCCACTTCCCGGTCACATTAATAATCACATCCATATCCACGTCCCCATCTACTGCATCGACATTCATACCCGCAGCCATGACCCGTCTGCATCCACATATCTTGATATAAATGCCACCATCACTAGGATTGGGTCTAATGGCACGTGCACTTTGGGAAGTCGACTGTCAAACTGACAAGTGAGCCTGCAATGCCTTATCCCCATGAGGTTTTCTAATTAGCTCCTGCGAGAATCTAGAAGCTCCTGGTTCATAATTTGACCAGGTCCGCAAGATTAAGACAGCGTGCATTTTGTCTCCACAAATAACTAGCCCTCTTTGTGTCCGCCGACTGGTTGGCTATCCCGCCAGCGTCAGACTTGGCAGAGTTTCAGTGACCTAAAGCAATTGTGAAGTCCCAAAGAGCTCCTCTGGTACACCAGCATTTCCCTCCTGCCCAGCCTTTAACTACTTAGTCCGTCCCATTTATCAGTCCTTGGTTCTAATCCTGGTCCTTGGTAGATGCATTACTTCTTCAAAGTCACCAGAGTATTTTGAGACCTACATTGTCTTTCTTTCCCATTCAAAAGAATATTAACCACCACAAGCATCATATTAACAGTTGGTTAAAACTGTCACCTAGTTGGTATCCAACTCTTCTCCCTAACCACTGTTTATTACCAGAACAGTAGCAAACCTTTCAAAGACCTGACCCGTTCATTTATTGCTGGACCTGTATGGGATCTACTCGACTAGCAGAATTCAGTGTTTCCCTCATCACAAATAAACTAAATGAAATTGACGTTTTCTTCGATTCCTAATGAGGGCCTTGGTGGATCTTTTATTCTTGGTAAATTAATGATTATAGTCAACTTAAATCTTCTTTGGGGGAGAAGCAATTATTATTTTAAAAAGAGCTTAATTCCCATCTTTTTAAATAACCAGACAGGGGGACAAATCCATCAGTGGTTTGCTATTACCCTGCTTTGTCCAAATATGTGCATCTCAGTAGGTAAGTCTTACCAGATGCTCATTCACTTTCCTACTTTATTGAGCATCTACGGTGCAAGGCTGTGTGCTGGCTTATTGGAGCCCACAGATCTCTGAATGCGGGACAGTGACACACTCTGAAAACCGCATGTGTTGTAGAAGTCCCCATTGATTGAGGAATAAAAACCAGAAAGGGAACCCTTGTGTGGATCCCACGTCCCAGGGCTTAGAATTTGTCCTGGGGAGAAGGTTCAAATGGGCTCTGCCGCTGTGGCTGGCTGACCATGGCCGTCACACGGCGGGTTCTGCTCGGAGGCTGTGGGTCACTTTGGGACATGTCACCAGTGCCGCCCTCTTCCTAAAATTGTTTTCAGAAAGTCCAGGCCTTGGAGGAGGCAGACGGAGAGCTGCTTTGTGTCTCTGGTGGGATGCTGGTTGCACCAGGAGGCCACAAGGGGACCAAAGAATCTTTGCTCTGCAAGGGACAAAAGTTGACTTGTTCACCACAGATGAACTTGTGGGCTCTGAGGTCAATCTTAACCAAGGAGTTCCCCTTCTTTTTATTTGTGGGCAGTTGTACAAAGTGCCAAAGAATACTACCATGTTCCAGGGCCATTTTGCTCCTAAAAATGCTGTGGTTTATCCATGGGGGAAAACTGCACATAAGGAGTAATTTGGTTAAGAAACTTTCAATTAAAACGCTCCTAGCTCGATCTTATTTTTCTCCTGCACGGGATATAGTTTTCCCTCGATGTTTCCACAAATATGTAAAAAATGTTGGCCCCAAAAAGTAACAGTCAGATATTTATTTTACATTTAACAACATCAAGAGTTCCTTGAGTGTTTTTGTTATTTTAATTTTAAGGCTGCGGTCTGTTGCTTCATGTGAATGAGAGATAAAAATTTTTCTGCAGTTTAACTGATAGGATGTTTTAAGACTTAAGAAGTTAAAAGTAAAACAGCCAACTACGACATGAAACTTCCCTATTCCTGACCCTCTTCTTGTTCGTGTTCTTAAAATTCATACGAAAATTTTGGGCATTAAAATTTAATTAAAATTAAAATCACTGCCCAGGTGCGGGAAAACGAAACGACAGAGGCCAGTGGGCGTCCTACCTGATGGCTGCTGTGCCGTGAGGGTGTTTCGCTTCATGTTGGCAGAAGAACCGTATTTTCATTTTGAGACATCCTCTCGTCATTAGAGAAATATTTTCCTACTTTTATTTCCCATAACTATGTCCTCCTATTGCGTGTTGTAACGCGGTTAGCGGATCGATGCTTATTCGATGGGAGACTGAGCATTAGTGAAGTCAGGAGCAGAGCGGAGAGTGGGTGACAAGATTTGTTTTCTAAATCGGTTTAGCGCATCAGATTTCCAACACACTAGATTCCTCGAAGCTGAAATAATTGCAAAACACAAAAGCCAATGCCGAGCAGTAACTGACTTCAGTCAAGTGAAAACTCAAGTCCGTTTGTGTCTGGGCCACCACAGGGAGTGGAGGCTCGATGTGGTGGGAGGCCCCCGGGCCGCCAGCCGAGCTGCCCCTGGAAGGAGGGGTGAGGGTCCTGGACGGGGGGCGCTGTCCACACCCACGCCCTGGAGGACCCGGGTGGCTGAAGGCATCCTGCAGGTCTCCTCTCCGAATTGGGTCCTTCCGCTCTGGCCTGCTGTCAGAGACTGGGATCCCTCGGTAGGAACAGTGTTTGTGTGCAGGGGTGCGGGGGGAGGACAGCACGTCCTCAGGTGAGGCTCTCTCCTAACACGGGTGGGTTCACGTCTTCTAATGCAAGTGATTCTCTTCCTTCCCTGGGCGAGCGTGGTGAGGACCGTCCAGAGTGGGACAGGAGACAGGTCCCGACGTCCCGGTGAGGACGGCCCAGAGCCACATTCTGTGGGTCGCCCTCATGTACCTGCTGTGCTTGATGGGAAGCCTGGGAATGGAACTGTGCAGCTTTCACAAACCTTCACCTTCGACAGTTCATCTTATGGATAGATAAAGAAACGGCAAATTCAAGCGTTGACTGTGGTGCCCAGAGCTTCTCAGGCACATTGGGGGTTGGGGGGCAGAGTCACAGCTCTGTCTCTTGATTCCTTTTCCACGGGGCTGGGCACATCACATTCTTGTTTCGTTTTGAGCCAAAAGCAACCACAAAATAAAATGAAGTCTTCTTGTTTCCTGCAGAAAGATCCATATGAAACAGAGTTGTCACCATTTCACAGGAAAGGTCATCTCAGGCCATCCGTCCATCCTCCGTCTGCCGCACGGGGAGCCACCATCCCTGACCTGGGAAGTCAGAACACCCGTGAGCAGCACGGCGACCACGGTGCCCCGGACGGGAAGAGGCGGCAGCGGGACACACGGGCACCTGTGCATGTGGCGAGGCCCAGGTTCTGAGGGGCTGTGGACACACTCAATTGTGAGGTAGAAGACGTGTGAGACTCCCGCTGCGATTACAGGAATAACTTTCCTTTGCATAGAAGGCCTCCCTCCCCTCCCCGCCGCACACGTGAAAGGCAGGCTTTGGGCTGAGTGCCTGGCTGCTCGGCTGAAGTGGGTGAGAAGAGAGGTTTTAGCACAAATCCTTCAGTGCCTTGGCATTCTGCCAGCAGCCGCCACGGACCTGCTGTTCCTTGCACACATTCCAGATCCATCTGCCTGGGTGACCCTACGATCATCTTACGGCCTCAGACCCAGGCCGATGTGCATGTTCGGGCCCACAGAAATTTCATTTTGGACTTGCATTGCAGTTATATATGAAAATAAAGGTATTTGCTGTCCTTTCCCTTGTTCCTACAGGCAGGAATGGGACAGGTAGTGAGGAATGAGGTCCTTTACGGCACGAATCTGCTTCTAGATGCTGACTCACGGGAGGGGCCTGTTCGTCAAAGTCCTGCTTGAACATGGCGGGGACTATTTCAAAGTGCTCTGGGGTGAAGATTCCTCTCTGCCAAAGGCTGATAAATAGGACAACTTTATTTTCCGATCAGTCCTAGAATCTTGTGTTTCTCTGCCTCTCAGGCATTCATTTAGTCTACAAATACTTGGTGAGCACATGTGAAAATACCAGCCTTGAGCCTCACAGGAGACTAGAAGCTAGAGCGAGGCATGTGAGGCACAAGCAAGACCCTCAAGGCCCGGCCGCCGGCGAGTGGGGCCCCTCTGCCTTCGGGTGACCAGCCTTTGGGGGAGCACAACTCGGCGTGAGGCGGCACCGAATCACATGGTAAGAAATTGATCTCTCCTCCGGTTCTCTTTAAACCCTCCTGATAAGGACAAAGACAGGAGCTCCAGTGGGCTAATCCCTTTTTTAAACTGAAAATAACATCGGGCTCTAATTCTAATAACATGGCTTCACTGTTGTTCGCAGATGCAATTTTATCTTAGAAGATGATTCGGATCACCCATTTATTGTGATGACGTAAAGCGTTCTTGTTCTCAAGATAAACGTGAATTAAACAGGGATCGGTTTCTTAAAAGAATACCAAAAAGTAAGAGCTTAGTTGGGCACTGATGTGGAAGAGTCATGGGGGGGCATGGGGGTGCCAGGAGTTTAGGAAATGCTGTCATAGGTTGGGCTGGGTTTTACAGTGAGATGAGCCGCGTGGTTAAGGAAATGTGTGCAGAGAAGGTGCTGTTCCCATGGGTGGGGTCCCCAGGGAGAGCAGGAGAGTGTGGGCGCATGAAGGTTGGCCTCAGTCTGGTCGCCACACGCACTTATATTCTGACCAAACCTGACTGAGCTCAACAACGGATCCTCAGCTCCAAGAGAATCCCGTGGGACCAACACCCTAACTGTAGTCTTATGGGACCCATATCCGAAGACCCAGCTCAACCGTGTTGGGACTCCTGACCCAGGGGACTGTGAGGCAGTGAGTGCGGTTTTCAGCTAGGAAGATGGTTGTAATTTATTGTGCAGCTTAGAAAACCACACCCACGCCCGCTGCTGTCAGACAGGGTTACGGGGCAGAGAGCTGACTGGCCTCTTCAGAAGGAGCCTCTCTTTTCGGTCCCTCCTGGAGGAGCTTCTCACCCTTCTCAGGCACAATCATCAGTGTTACTGATCCAATCCTGGTGGGCAGTTCTGGAGGCTTCCTTTGTTTCCCGCAGGGGAGCAGGGTGATCACCATGGAGCCCGAGCTGTAGCGTCCAGGTAAATCATCTGAAATCAACAGGGGCTGGATCAGATTTGGTGTGGGGAGAAGGATGAGGTGTTGATACAGGCCGCGTCTGAAGGCCCCGTGGGGTGCTGGGGTGAGGCGGCAGGGGTTCGTTCTGCCGCACTGATCATCATCGAGGGCTCTGGAGACAGATGCCCGCATGGGCGTCTTGGGCCCAGACTGGAACACCCCGAGCCTCTGCTTCCTCCCAGTTCGTGTCAGGGTTGCAAGAACTAATTTTCATAGGAAACATCTAGAACCCACCTGAGAGTTGGCTGTTATTCAATGCCCATCTGCAGCTCAGGGGGAGGTCTGGGCGAAGGTGTGGAGGTGCATCCACCGGCAAAGACGGTGAATGACTGCACAGGCACAGGTGAGATCACGGAGTGCAAATGCCCTCATTCTTATCATTCTTTGTTCTACTGGGTCAGGAATGTCAATAGAGAAATGGAGATGACGGACAGAGGGCCTGCTTTATGGCCCCAGGTATGGAAATCTAGCCATTTTT
This sequence comes from Procyon lotor, assembly GCA_028646535.1. Classification (NCBI taxonomy): domain Eukaryota; kingdom Metazoa; phylum Chordata; class Mammalia; order Carnivora; family Procyonidae; genus Procyon; species Procyon lotor. The sequence continues at coordinate 67,837,934 of CM053617.1, read as the reverse complement.
GTTGGGATTCTAACCTGGACCCATTGCCTATTTCCAGACTCACTGAGGCATATGGTGGCCATGCCCGGGCTCTGATCACACTTAGGACTCGTGTCAGTCAGTGAGGGGTGACGAAACAAAGTGCCTTCGATGGTGGGCCCTAGCGGAGGTTTGTGTCCTGAGTTCTGGAGGCTGAGGGTCCCAGACCAGGGTCCGGCAGGGGTGGTTTCTGATGAGGACTCCGAAGCGTGGAATCTACCTCTATCTCGTGGCAGAGAGAGAGCGGGTTCTCCTCTCCTCAAGAGAGCACCGGTCACGTTGGATCAGGGCCCCGCTCATACGACCTCCGTCGCCTGAGCCACCCCTTTAAAGGTCCTGTGTCCAAATACAGTCACACTGGGAGCCAGGATGTCCACATGTAAATTTTAGGGGGACAGACATTGAGTCCATTATACTACTTACTCCCCAGCTTGTGTGCTCCCCTCCTAACTTAGAAACCTCAGAGTAGTGTTTCTGGGCCACTTCGAGTGGGAGAGAGAGAGGACCCCCTCATGTTCAGCCACAGCTCGGGTGGAAAAGTCCAGAACACAGACGACTGTACTCATGGTTGGAAAAGTCAATGGCTGACATAGGGAAAAGGGGCCATAATTTTATCTGTGGTGTGTGTGTTATGCACACACATGTACATATGCACATGGATGTGTATATGCATGTGTGTGCCTACCCACGCCTATAGAATACCTATGACATAGACACACAGGTGCTTATATATATTCCCGAGATGGTAGCTATTTCTTACTCCTCTTATGCACAGTCTGCTCTCCTACTTTGAAACTCTCACTGACCAACTGTGACAAAGCCGTCCCCAGTATTCTGCCTCAACACGGACACCCAGCTTGGTGGCATCGGTCGCCACCAGCCCCTCCCCCATCATGCCTGCTCCGAGCAGCCATCAGGGAGCACGGCAGCTCCCTCCAACCCACTGTAGACACGAGGCTTGCAAGGGGTGGTAATTTGGGATTCAGAGTTCTGATACACCTGTTGGGTGTGGGCTGATGAGCAGCAGTACCTCCGAGGTGCGTGAGGAGGATTTTCCTCATTCGATGCAAATTCAAAATGTCTCAGTTAAAGTAAAATCATAGCTCGTGTCAAAATTTGCTAGAGCAGTTTGGCTAAGTATGAAACGTGTCGAGAAATAGGATAAAAACAGCACAGGAGAGTTGGAGCACCTTCTCACCCATTTAGAGACCCAGATGCAAATCTGGTTCAACAGAACAGGGTCGGCAGCACAGAAAACTTGAACTCTAGCCATGACAGGTGCATCAGCTCAAGTTCCAACAGTGCCCCCAAGAGTCACGTGTCTGTCGAGGTCCCATGCACTCAGCGTGTTCCACATGTTAGTAAAACATAGGTCTTCTGGTACGTATTTCACCGGGTACAAGGTATTTTCTGGATTTCAGAAAGTCAAAGGGAAACCCTTGATTATTAAAGGTGCCAATGCGTTTTCACCATGTAAAATAAATTCTTAGAATCTAAAGTCCCTGCAACCTATTCAGGATTATCCAGAACATTTAAATTCGCAGAAGATCCCTGTTTTCGGCGGTCCTTGAAGGTGCAGTTTCATCGGTAAGTGTTCGTTACGGTGAAGGACAGCAGCAAACCAGTGGTCCTTAGATTTTCCTATCACACGAATGCTGCAGCAGTTTTCCTGCTGGAACTTACTGCCTTTGCACAAGGCCTGTGACCTTTTGTCTGTGTTTGGAATGGGGTCCGAGGGTCCACGTGCCCCAGGGCACCTGGCATGACCGCCTCTATCCAGAGGGGTGTTTTTGTTTTTCTCCCAAGCAACTGCACGTTCTCCTTGCGAATCTGGGCTGTCTCAAAACCCGGCTGCCATCGTCACTTTGGGCATGGGCTTTCTTGGGAATCAGAAGGGAGTAGGCAGGCTCTCTGCCACATAGCGAGAGAGCAGGCACGCCTCGTTTAAGAATGCAAAAGCTGTTTTAGAAAGTGTGTGAATAGAGTCCTAAGTGTGGTGGGCTCGCCTGGTAAAAAATAATATTCAGCTCAGCATTTTGGCAGAGATGATTATTACGAGGCAGACTCATTTGTTTACCTTCCCAGCTAGAAAAGACACATGTAGGTAGGCGGCCAAGAAGAGGAGGGCAGAAATGGGGAATAGGGAACGGGGCTTGGCTCTTGTTATATTGATTTTGGCAAAAACGCCACATGAAAAATTATGCCTCAGATAAAAATAAATTATAATCTACAAGTATTTGAATGAGAAGGGTTCCCTGTGAAAACTTCATAAGTGAATGCTAATTCAGTTACTAATTTGTAGCCATGAAACACAACCCGTCATGTTATTCCGTGGAGCTTTTTTTTTGGAAAAGATTGCATAACCCGTGAAGCAATCCTTCACAAAGTGCATAAAAGTGTCAGCTTATGTATAATTTATACAGCGAATGTTAGTTATGGTCTGTTTAATAGTATTTAATGCTGTCAGATGACATCATTCTTTCATTTCCCAATTGAAAAAAAAATAAAAAGACCAATCAAAAACATTTTATAGAGTCAGAAATACGCTTATTGAATTTGATAAAAATTGTAGAAGATGATAAACAGATTCACTGGGGGAGGTATCTCTAAAAGATTTTTGAAAAGAGTTATTATGGTAAAGCATGTTCCATATTTACTCTACAGTTATTTTAATCATAATTTACTTACTGTGTGTTGTCTAATACGCTGCTAATGTGCCTTAAGCAATTCATTTTGCCGACAGCACAGTAAATTGCCATATAGCCTTGGCCCTTTATTAGCAGCGATGATTAAATCCAATTTTAGTTGTACTTTACTACATTCTCTCCACTGCCTACAGGGCATCCCTATGGGGGGGAGAGGAGTTGCTGCTTCTGTCCTTAATCTTCCCATCTTTTAGCCAAAAATCTATTCTGTACATTTTCAGCAGGATGCACTCTACCCCTGTTTATACTATTTTCCTGCCGTGCAGGATATTTTTGGTGCCATTTGAGAAAGCAGGTCAAAATGTTTGAAAATTGTTGTATTAAATAAAATACAGCCCATGATCTGTCTTTATGCAGGGAAAGCACCGAATAAAAGGCAATCTACCCTTTCCACTGTGGGCGTGTGTTGAATCTGATAAGAAACCAAGGATTGACTTCATATATTATGGAACCAGAATATTCTAGTATGTTAACTCTGTGGGTGAATTCTCGTAGGGTATGTAACTGTATCACATAACTCCGCAAAGCGAGTCGGGGTACAATTTACATGAAATGTATTATAGAAAATGAAGTTACAAACTCACCCATGTCATGAACCCTGACACACGATGCTCGGAGTTTCACCGGATGAGAGACTGCCCAGTGCTGCTTCCGTTTCCAGGCTCCTGGAGTTCGCGCGCTAGACGTGCGCCATGTCTCAGAACCTCATTTTATTTGCAAATGCATTTTTTTTGGCCTCTGAGTTTGGGCTTGACCCAGGGGTCCTCCATTAGGCTTTTTTGCAAGAAGGAATTTTTCAAGTTTCCCCCGACAGCCATAGGATGCAGATTCCTGCAGCAGGCTGACAGCTGAGACCACAGTCCAATTGCACAGCCCAATGCAAGATCCCAATCCCTGATTCAGCAGGTGAGATGCCTGGGAAAGCACAGGGTTTGCTTTCTTACCCCATATGTCAATATCCAGTGGATTGGCTTGTGTCGGTGCTGCTTGAAAGGCCCTCAGCAAAGGTCCTTCTGGGACATCTCGGGGATGCAGAATGGCACCCTAGGGTTTGATAAGGGATTTTTCCCTTTCCCTGCTACCTTTCCTTGTCCGGTTCTGATGGTGTTCTCGGCACTAGGAAGACGGGAGACACACCCGAGCAGTTTATCTCGTGACCCAGGTGGCATGTGGGTCCGATTTCCGATGGTGGTGCCACAGTCCAGGGCAGGAGAGACGGTGCTGGCCAGCTCCGTGTCTGATCTTCCGGCCATGCTCTGCTGCAGCCCCTGCGGGGGATTCTGGGCAGGGTGACTTCTACGGTCTTGCTCTATCCGTGATGCATCCTAGGAAAAGCTGGGGAAGGTGACCCCAGGTCCCATCAGTCTCTGGCAGCTTTTCATACATCTCCTTTTGTCTGTTTTTCATTTTTCTCTCTTTCCTTCCTCTTTCACCCACTCTGGGCACTTCCCAATTCCTAGGGAAGGTTCCCTTTGCCCTATTTCTCCCTGTGACTACTCCCGGCTTCTCCCTCCCTTCCTTCTCTCCGATCCAGATGTTCCAGTACTAAATGTCATTCCTTTTGGGTCCTGCTGAGTGCAAATTTGGAAATGTGGGCTAATGGGGGATCCTGAGTTAATGGGCTTCCCCTCCCATGTAACACTTCTTGGAGCATTGCAGTCATGCTACTTTAGCCTAAAGGAGGGAACCGAGAGGGGGGAGATTCTTGCTTTCGTGTCAGGCCTTGAGCAAAGAATAGAGTTTGACAAGGGGACCTTTCAATCCTTTGGACTCGAATCATAGATGTGGCCACCCGCTTCTGTCCCCAGGGAGGGGAGAAGAGGGAACCCTTTCTCCTCCACTTCTTACGCTCGTCTTGGTCTGTGGAAGCTGGGTTTGTGTGCGTGAACTTTGGGCAGGCTCTGGACGCTCTTCAGCTGGCATCCGAGTCTGAGCTCCAGCCCTGTTCCCGAGTGTGTCTGGCTTTGAGACCCGGGGAAGTCATCCGAAGTCTGTCATCAGTCCAGAAGGCAGTCATGCCGACTTCCCAGGAAGCTACAGAGGCAACGCTGGGTAATGCGACGCAAGCACATTCCAGACTGTAGACTGTGATATGCATGTGGGGTATTATTATGTAGCCCGATCCTCAGGGAGATCCAGAAGACAGAAGATCCTGAAGAAGTCTTAAAACACGCCATCCTGCTGTGGTCTGAGCCATCACACGGTGTGGGTTTTGTGCTTGTAGTGCAGGGTAGGTGGAGGGCTGCCCTGCCGTTGACCAGAAAGAGGGGCTGTGACAGCATGAGGGGAAAAGCCAGCATGGCCGCCGCTGGAGACAGGAGTGCCCTCTGTGCCCAGGGAATGCTGGTGGGGCCAGAAACCCACCTTGGAACCCCCCACTTTTTGGTTTCAAGGCTTCTGTGCTGCTTCCCTTAACATGCCAGGATAAACCCTCTCCAGGGACTGTTGCAGCCTTGGGAGGCAATGGAATTCTCTTGGGCGAATTACCCAGAGAATTCCCAAATCCACATGATAATTTTAGAGATCCTTGAGCAGACCCACCACAGATGGCAGCACTCGGGGAGTCTGGAGGCCGCCGCTGTCTCCGGTGCCACCTCCATGAACTTGGCACTTACCAGGCCAACCGGCCTCTTCCAGTTAAGGTAAATCCAGGTTGTGGGGAAAATACAAAGTGGAACTCTGACTCTTTGTCATTTTCACATCTCCTCATTCTGAAGATCAAAGCCTCCGTCCTTCAGAGCGATTACTTGACTAATTGCGTAGTTATGGCTTAGACCCAATTAATAGTTAAATGGATTTTTACTGTTAAAATTATGCCTTCTCTAGGAGTTGCAAAGGAACAATGGCTCTGGTCGAGTCTGGTTGCTATAATATTGAGATCCTTCATGAATAGTAAAAAGATTGCTTTTTTTTTTTTTTTTTTTGACCTTCCTTGGTTAAACTGATCCCTTTTCTACAGTGGCTTCTAGAAATGCATAGCTTATGAAAACAACCTAAACAGTGGCTGTTGGGGATGCAATAGAAGGAGAAAGAGATCATTCACCCGGAAATACAACGAAGGAGCTGGAAATGCTCTGACATATGAGGTTCAGAGAAACTGCCAATAGTTTGGCTTCTCTCTACCTGGTCTTAGAAGTTGAAAATGTTACTTGACTGTTGTTTCCTGCCAGTGTTTTTTTTAAACTTCCCCCCTGAAGAAAAGCATATGATGTATTTGGTGGGGCCCCTTCTGTTGTCAGATGTCTGATTTCATGTCGTTTTTCCAGAATTGTCCCTAGTAACAGATTCCTAATTTGTTTAGTAATTCAGCTAAAATGTAGCCGGCTTCCTACGTGCCTCCCCAGAGCATCCCTGCCCTGCTGGGCAGGCCCACCTCGGGCTCCAGAAGGAAAACAAGGACATTGAGATCAGTTTCGTGACACGGGACTTCCGCATTGCCCTGGATGCAGTCTGCAAAGTGCATTTATCCGGGAAGAGAAAAAAGGCATCTTGTTCCCAAATGTTGAAAGAGAGACAACTAACAGCGTATTTTTAATTACCCGAATGCTTTAGCACTGAAAGTAGTCAGTTTATAGTTACCTTCAATACGTAGACTACAAATTATTAGTGCATGAAAATGGCATCCAAGTTCTGTTGCTGGGTCTAGTAATTTTGGATTTTTTCCATGCTATTACTGCCTGCTCCATATACCTTTACTGGTTCTTTTTGAAATTAACTTAATGGCACTCTGCAGAAATGGATTACCTACTGAGAGCGAGCGCTCGCCTGCAAAGAGGGACTGGGTCCCCACTGCGAGGCACTGATTTGGCACAAACAGAGAAATGCTTTAGCATTAATTTACTTGAGTATCAAATTATTCAAAATAAATAATTAAAGGCTTTTTAGGAGTCAGAGTCAATATTTGCTTTCAATATTTTGGATCCATTAACGCATATCCCGTATTGAGAAGGGCCGGGGGCCCTGCCAACTTCTGCCGCCACAGCAATAGATCCCTGAGCTTGCCGCAGGTTTTTCCCTTCGGGCATTAGATGTCGTTTCCCTGTCCCTGAAATTTCTCTGCAGCCCCCATTATGTTTATCCGTGAGCCCATCATTCCCTCCCAGGCCCAGCGGTTTAGCAGTGTCTGATGGCCTTCTCGTTTTACTAGCCTGCAGCCCGCCGCCCGGTGGGATTTTTCTGTGGGGACAGGGTCCTTGGGGAGGAAGAGGCTGCATGACCCCAGGGAGACTAGAAACCACAGCGAGGTTGTGCCGGGAAAAAAGCCCCCAGATGCCGCTCCGAGAGCTGCAGTTTGACCTGGTCGTCGATCAAATCGAAACGCATCTCCGTGGTCTTGCTCCTGCCCTCGCCGTGATGGTAAGCTCCCCCTTCCTCAAATGCCCTGGGAGTCTGGGCTTGAATTTCTAACTGTTGTTTGCAGCATGGGGAACACAGAGTCTCCCAAGTGATAGTGTAAGAGGCCCCGGAGAAGCTTTGGCCTGGTGCTGCGTCAGTCCTGAAAAGATGCCGTGATCGTTCAAGTCAGCGCACTGTGTTTGTGTGTGCACGCACACGTGTGTAGCCTTGCACAGAATGGTCATGTGGTCGACACACAGGAATGCCTTCTTCTTGCATTATTATTGAGGGGGCAACGATTGGGAAACCCAACACTTGAGATCTGTGGTTAACCCATTTTTAGATTGTGCAAACAAGAGCAATATGAATTTCCCTTTAATTTCTCTCTCTCTCTCTCTCTCTCTCCATCTAGAAGCAAGCAGGGACCCAAAGAGTCATGGGCAGGAGAGAAAGCTGTGTTAATTCTATGAAGGGTTCTCCAGTTACCCTCCTCAAAGACAGGACCAATTCCACTTGAAAACGATGACTTTTCAAGAGCTCTGTTCTCCTGGCCATTAACCCACAAGCCAAGGGGGTCCTTGTTCAAGTGTAGACTTGGGGACGCTGATGGCCCAGGCTCAACCCCATGTCAGTCTCCAAGCTGCTGCCATCTGATGGTACCATTGGGTCCTCGCAGAACTGGACTTGAGGGCCTCCATGGGGCCCTTCTGCCCTGGGCTATGTGGCCACAAATGGAGGCTTCTTATTGGTCCTGTCTCCCATACCTCATTTTCTTCAGGTTTTAGAGAGCTATGAATGAGAACTTTTAAAGGTTTTATCAAATTTTCCCCTTTTTAAAGTATCTTTTATTCACGGGGAGAAGTAACACAGTTATATACGTAGTAGACTAGGCCTTTTGGGGGGTTACGTCTGAAAGGCATATTTTCTGCCTGTAAGTTCAGCAAATAGCACTGAGCAGTGTAATGAAAAAACACAGTCTAAATTCCCTCCTCTTCTCTGAGTAGGAGGACTTTGACTTCCGATGTTAATCATTTTAGGCACAGATTTCATTTCTGTTACTCTACAGGGTCAACACTGTTTCGGAAGGAGAGAAATACACGGTGCTCTTTACCCAAAATGAAGGAGGGAGAAAGTGGGATTCCCCCCACCACACACCTGGGCTACGGAGGTCGAGTCCATAGTGCTAAGTGCTGCGGTCAGCACAGCCCGGGCACCAGAGGGTGAGCACACCTTGCATGTGAGCACACCTTCTCTCACGCTCCCCCTGTACCTGGTCGCTCACCTGTTTCTGGAGCCCTGGGACCAGCCTCAGCCAGACAACAGTGCTGAGCACTGAGCCTAGAAGAGGCTCGAGAGATAACTTGCGTGTCATGTCTCAGTTGCCATAAAAATTGAACCCACAGCATTGTCAATTACATACCCTCTTAAATTACATATTGAAGAGGGACATTAATAACTATAAAGATGGGGAGAGGTGGGTAAATCACTCAGAAGCTAGTCTGTGTTTGGTCATGGAGGTGGAGCAGATGTGGAACAGCAGGAAGGACCTTGACTCTTGTGAGCTGTTGCTTTACAGCATGAAGACAACGCTCTTTATAACTCACGTAAAATTAAGGTTTTTGTTGTTGTTGTTTTTACTAAACTGGAGAGCAGTCATATCTCACTGACGACTCAGAAAGCTGCCCATCTACTTTGACTCTGTCGCCAAGAGATTGCTCCCCTGCTAATCTGCCTGATAATACGCAGTCATCATTCTGCTCCAGACCCACCTGCTTACCCTGCTCGCCCTTCTGACAAGACAATCCACAGCCTTTCTCTCTGCTCCAACACTGAGGTTTCCGTGCTTCCCGTTCTCATGCACGCACCAAGGATCATATCACTGGTCACTACCTGTCACACATTTCTCCCGACTCCTATATTCTTTATCATCTCCTTTCAGCTGGAATAGGTAAGAGTCATTTTCTGAGGTTCCCATCATGAATTCGACCCATCTTGGTGCCCGGAGACATTTAATTTCATTGCATAAGATACAGAATATTACAACAGAAGGCTTCCTCATGCTTCCTCCGCTCACCGCCATACTAAGCTAATCACCATTCTGAAATCTATCCCTACGGCTTAGCTTTGGTATGAATTATGTGTTATCTACTCCTTTGTTGCACCTGACTTCTTTAGCTCAATAATATTTCTGTCCTCTGTTTTGTAGATGCAGCAGTGATTTGTACCATTTCACCGGTGCATAGTATTCTGTTGGACGGAAGGATCATAGTATAACTGTGTCCTACTGTTGACAGTTTCCTCAAGTTTGGGCTAATACAAAGGGCACCGCCAAGGGCATTGTTGTGCATTTGCTTCGATGAACATAGGGATGCATTACTACTGAGTATATTTCTAGTGGTAGAATTACTAGGTCAAAGGCCATGTGAGCTGTCTGCCTAATTAGACTCTGTCAAGGAGGTTTCCAAGTGGTTTGCATGGGCTCATACTCTCGCCGGCAGTGGGTAAGAGTTCCGACTGTTCCACATCTGGGCAATACTTATATCGGCAGTATTTCCCCCCTCCATTCTGGTGGCTAAGTAATGGTATCTCTTCAAAGCTATAACTGCAATTCTTTGGTGACTAATTATGTTGAATAAATACTACTTAATATGCTTGTTAGCCATTTTTAGTGAAATTCACATCAGGTCTTTGATTTTTGGTTTTTTGTTTTGATGTTTGCACTTATTCTTTAATGAAACTATTCTGTATTGAGAGAACTCTAGGTTCACATGTCATTGTAAGAAATGGTGCCATATACGCTTTATCCAGTTTCTCCCAATGGAAACATCTTGCATTTTGTGGTGCAGTATCACAACCAGGATGTTGACATCGGAGTCAAGTTATAGAACATTTCCATCACTCCAAGGATCCCCCATGCCTCACTCTAAGGATCCCTTCTTTAGCTACAGCGTCCTCCCTCTCCCCATTCCAGATCCTTAGTAACCACTAATATGTTTTCCATTTTATAATTCTTTCATTTCAGAAATTCTGTATTTCAAACTATACAGTTGGTTACCTTTGGGATTGGCTTTTTTTCCCCACACAGCTTAGTTCCTTTGAGATTCATCCAAGTTGTAGTGTGTCTCAATCATTCATTCCTTTTTATTGCTAGTAGTGTTCCAGAATATAGATATGCCAGCTTGTTTAACCACTCACCTGTTAAAGGGCATCTGAGTGGTTTCCACTTTTTGGCTATGAACATTCAAGTATTGGTTTTGTGTGAACATGTTTTTATTTCTCTAGGATAAAGCCCCAAAGTGCAATGATAGTTGCATATTTAGTGTGTAAGGGAATCTGGTAAACTATTTTCCAGGATGGCTTTCCCATTTTACAGTCCCATCTGGGATGTGTGACTGACCCATTTCTCTGCATTCGGCACTGTCACTGTATTGTATTTCAGCCATCCTGGTAGGTGTGTGGTGACATCTCATTGTGGTTTTATGTTGCATTTTCCTAATGACAAATGATGTTCAACATCTTTAGTGCTTCTATTCCATCTGTATAACCTCTTTGGTGAAATATCTCATCTTGTCTTTTGCCCATTTTCCAATTAGATTGCTGGTTTATTCCTGTTGAGTTTTAAAGTCTGTATATATTCTACATACTATTTTTTTGGCTATGTGGTTTGCAAATATTTTCTCCCACTCTGTGGTTTGTTTTTCATCCTCTTGACAGGGTCTTTCATGGAGCAAATGTTTTTAATTTTGATGAAGTCCAAAATTGATCAATTTTCCTTTTATGAATTATACTTTTGACTTTTTTAAAAAGCTGAGTTGTCTTTTTCTTAATTGTAGGAATTCCTTTTATATTCAGAATCTGAATTTTTGTCTAATATATGTTTTGAAAATACCTCTCCCAGGGCAAGCATTATTTTTATTCTTTTAATGCTATCTTTTGATAAATGAAAATTTTTATATTCAGTTCAATTAATAATCTTTTCCTTCATGGTTAATGATTTTTGTCTTCTATTTAGGAAATCTTTCCTTACCCAGAGGTCACAGTGATACTCTCCTATGTTACCTTCTAGAAGCTTTTATTGATTGTCATTTACATTTAGGTCCAGGAGCCATCTGGCACTGGGTTTTGTGTATGGTAGAAGATGGGCATCAGGATTCATTTTTTTCCACATGGCTATTTAATCACTACAACACCATTTATTGAAAAGACCATTCTAGCCCAGTGAATAAAAGAGGCAGCTCTGTCATATATTAAGTTAATAAAACATACCCATGCACGTATGTACAAACATGCAAATACACATACACACATAGGCATTTATATGAGTACATACATAAATAACTGGGTATGTTTGTGTTTCTTTGAGCTACAGAATTGATTTCTTTAATACCCATTCAACTTTTTGGGTTTTCTAGTTCTTACTTAGTTTTGTATGCTTCAATAACTTTTTCCATTTCACCTACATTCCCCAATTGTATTGATATAAAGTTGTTCAAATGATCCTTTGCATCATTTGTAATACTTATTGACTCAGGAAATACATCTTTATCTTATGAACCTGTAATACATTTTTGACTTCAAGAGTATCACTTGCATTTCCATATAGATTTGGCATAAGGAAAAACATGGAGAGCATTGTGAGAAGGAAGGGAGAGGGGAATGGGGGGAAATCAGAGGGGGAGATGAACCATGAGAGACTGTGGACTCTGAGAAACAAACTGAGGGTTTTGGAGGGGAGGGGGTGGGGGGGTTGGACGAGCCTGGTGCTGGGTATTGAGGAGGGCACGTATTGCATGGAGCACCGGGTGTGATGCATGAACAATTAATCTTGTATTTGGGAGAAAAAAAATAAAATAAGTTCATCAATTTCACATAAAAAATATCCTGGGATTTCAAGACTGGCATTTTATTGACTCTCTAGAGAACCAACAGAATTATGCCGTTTAATGTGCTGATCAATGCACATGATATGTATCTCCTTCCGGGTCAATTTGTAACTTTTCTCAATAATTTGCTATTTTCTGTGCAGAGATTTTACATCTTTCAGTATATTTTTCCCTAAGTATGTGATTTTTTATGCTATTATAACAGTGTCGATGAAAAAAATTCATTTTCTAGTTATTTCTTTCTAGTGTGTACAAATGCAGTTTTGATTTTTATACATTGATCTTGAATCCAGATGCTTTGATAAATTCACTTATTAAGCCTGATAATTTATCTGTAAGATTTTTCATGTACATAATAATGTCATCTAAAAAATGTATTTTGGTTCTTCCTTTCCAACACTTATATTTTTTATTTTTCTTGCCTTATTATCCTACTTAGGACATCTAGTGTGGTGTTTTGATGATAGTAATAATGGCAAACACTTTTGTCTTTTTCCCAGCTTCAGGGGGAAATTTCAATATTTCATCAGCAATTATGATCTTTGCTGATGTGTGTCTGTGTGTCTGTGTGCATATGTGTGCGTGCATGTGCATGTGTCCTTTATTAAGGTAAGTAAGCTCCCTTCTAGTTCTAATTTGTTATACTTTTATCATGAATGAATGCTTAATTTTATTAAATTCATTTTCTGCATTTGCTATAACGATTGCAATTTTTTCCTTTATTTTGTCAATGTAGCCAATTATGTTGATTGACTTTTACATATTATACTAATCTTGTATTTTTTAAAAAAGCCCCATGGAGATGGGATGCATTTTTTCTTTCACAGTGGATTTAATTTGCTGATATTTTATTTGGTATATTTACATTTATGTTAAAGAGAGATAAGCCTGTAATTGTACTTTTTCATAATGTCTTTGTCAGATATCAGTGTCAAGATTATATTGACTTCAAAAAACAAGATGGGATCAGGAAGGAGACAAACCATAAGAGACTCCTAAACTCACAAAACAAACTGAGGGTGGCTGGGTGGTTAGAGGGGTAGGGATAGGGTGGCTGGGTTATGGACGCTGGGGAGGGTGTGTGCTATGGTGAGTGCTGTGAAATGTGTAAGTCTGATGATTCACAGACATGTACCCTGGGGCAAATAATACATTATATGTTAATAAAAAGTCTATTTGCATATGTATCAATTAAAAAAACAAATTGAGAAAGTAGTTTCTTTTTTGCTAATCTTTGAAAAAGTTTGTAGGATTGACACCATTTCTTTCTTAAATGTTCATAAGATTCATTAGGGAAGTCATGTGGACATTGAGTTTTCCTTGTGGGATCTTTGAGCTACAGAATTGATTTCTTTAATACCCATTCAACTTTTTGGGTTTTCTAGTTCTTACTTAGTTTTGTATGCTTCAATAACTTTTTCCATTTCACCTACTTCCCCAATTGTATTGATATAAAGTTGTTCAAACTGCCATTTTTTTAACTATCTTTTTAATGTCTAAAATACTTATATAGATGGCCTTTTGTTGTGGGTGTTCTTCCTGGTGTTCCTATTATTGCTCAGCTTTTTCTTGATCAGTCTCGCTAGATCCATTTATCTATTTTGTTCGACTTCAAAAAGCCAACTTCAGGCTGTGTTTAATTTCAACTATATATGCTTTATATTTTGCTGGTTTCTGCTTTTATCTTTATTCTTCTTTCTTCTACTGCCACCTCTAATTTCATATTAAATTCATCAAGTATTGAATCTGTAAGTTCTGTTATGCATTTTATTTCTTTGGGCTCAATTTGCTTTTTATTATAGGTTCTTAATATGGATATTTAGGTAATTAGTTCTCAAAGTGTCTTCTATGACCTGTGGAGGTACCCAAGGTACCCAATATAGGTACCTAATACCCAAGGAATTTAGGAGCTCCACAAATTCAAAATATTATTTTCTTAATAATGCTAAAACAACATTATATAGTATTTACTACCTTTTCTACCATACTGTTCCTTACAGTAATGGTGTAAAAGCAATGATGAACAAAACTTTGGTGCCTTACCTTGAATTAGCATAGTAGCACTAAACCATACTTTCCCCCTTTATTTATTTATTTATTTATTTTAGAGAGAGAAAGAGAGAGAATGGGGATAGGGGAGGGCAGAAGGAGGGGGAGACAGAGAGAATCTCAATCACGCTCCACCCCAAGCATGGAGCCTGACTAGGGACTTGAACTCATGACTCCAGTATCATGACCTGAGCTGAAATCAAGAATCAGATGCTTAACTGACTGGGCCACCCAGGTGCCCCTAAACTGTGCATTCTTTAAAGCCAAATACTTCTATACAAAACGCTAGTTTCTCTTAAAAAAATATATGTGCTGAGTGGTAAAAAATATTAATTTTATTTTTCCTTTAATACTCTGCATGACAAATGAGAAGTATGCATAAAGCATTTCTGCCGAGTACTCATATCCGAAGACAGGCTCAGAGAAGCACTATTCTTATTGGGGTGCAAAGTGAAACTAGCCAGGTATGCTGGTAGTTTACTACTTTCACTTGAAAAAATAACTGACGAGTGTGAGTATTCCAACTTGGATATTTAACAGACACTTTTTTTTTTTCAAAAGAAGAATCAAATGAGCTTGTCCTTTCAAGGAAGATAACTGAGATTATGTATCGTCGAGGATAAATTCAAGCTTTTAAGCTAAAATGAAAAATTTGCAAGGCTTATAGTCTGCCAACTATTGACCGATCGTGCTGGTTTGCCTAAGAGTGTGAGTTTTTCTTCATTGGCAGGAATTTAGGTGATAAAATTGGAAGAGTCCCAGGCAAACTGGTATGTTTGGTCTCACTGTGAACTTTGTAACTTCCTAATACTTTAAGACTTTTATGAAAAGATACGTAGAGATATTAATTAATATAATTTTAAAGTATTGTATAAAGACATGTATCAATATTTGAAAGCTCTTCATAACTCGGAAATCAATGTTTTCTATTGATTCTGTAGTGTTACGAAATCATAAACGATTAAAGATCCATTCAATGTATAAGATGGATCAATGTGTTTTAATGAGTAAGAGTATGGAAATGCATTCATATGGGTTCAGATTTCACATTGCAATTGGTCTTTATGAAACTACACCTGCAAAACTTTGGTGTAGTATCAAAGAAGACCATACACAATTATCTGACAAGGTTATTAAAATAATCTCCTTTTCCAGCTAAATATCTGTGTGAAGCTGAACTTCTTTACATATTTTAACCAAACAAAATATCATAACATTGAATGCAGCTGCAAATAAGAGAATCCAGCTGTCTACTGTTAAGCCAGACATTACAGAAATTTCCAAAAATGTAAAACAGTGCCAAACTTTTCACCAAATATTTTGCTTTAGGGAATATAATTTCTTTTTGTAAAATGATATTATCTATGTTAACATGTAATAGATTCATTATTGTTATTTAAAATGAATTAAAAATTTTTTAAAGGTATATTAGTTTTAATTTAGATTATGGTAAATAACAATGGATATTACTCAGGTAAACTGAGTTCTTTGGGATCCTTAATAGCTTTTAAGACTACAAAGGGAACCTGAGACCAAAAAGTTTAAATGCCTTTGACTTAGATCATTTTCCAGGTGTTTCACATTTCCAATATATGAATTCAAGGCTACTGCTTTATTTGCAAATTTTGGTATATCTTGATTTCATTATTATACTGTCTAAAATATTTACTGATTTTCATTGTAGCTTCTTTATTGTGTATTATTTAAAACTATATTACTTAATTTCCAAATAGTTAGGAAGAGATTTCCAGGCATTTTTTGTTATTGATTTCTGGCTCAATCCTACTCATATCATGGAACATATTCTCTATGATTTCAGTTCTTGGAAATTTGTTGACACTTGCTTTATGATTAAACACATATTCTGTTTTAAGAAATGTTTTGTGTGTACTTGTAAAGAATATGTCTCCCGAAGGTATTTGGTACGGTGTTCTCTGGATGTCAAATAGGTCAAATTTGTTAATTGTGGCTTTTAAACCCTCCAAAAACTTACTGATTTTATTTTTTTTCTGCTTATTCTATCTTTCACTGATATATGGGTATTAAAACAATTAAATCTGGGTATTTCTATGGTTTTACTTTTACTTCTGTCTGGTTTGCTTTATATATTTTGAGGCCATTTTCTGAGGTGGAACAAATTTCGAATTGTTTTACCTTACTGTTGAGTTATCTCTTTATTATCATTATGCAATGGCTAAAGTGCATTTTGTCTTCAAGTCTACTCTGCCCTACGTGATAACAAGTATATGAGTCTTTATGGGGATGATGTTTGCATGGGATGGGTCTCTCTTCTCATTTTTATTCTCAAATGAACTGTGTCCTTGCAAATAAAACAGACCACATTTAGGATATTTATAAGCAGCATGCAGTTTGGCTTTTAAAATTTTAATCTTAAAAATAATACTGGTCTTTTAATTGGTGTATTTATTTTATTTTATTTACATTTAATCAAAATTTTGTATGTAGGGATTATAGTTAATCTCTTATTTTTTGGTTTTTGTTTGTTTCTTTGTTTGATCCCACTCTTTCCCCCATTGATCTTAATTAATTTAATGAAATATTATTTATTTAATTCTCACTGTCTGTCAGCTTGTGAGATATGCATTGTGTTATTTTCTTTTAATGGTTACAGTAGAGATTATTGGTGGGTCTAGGTGACTCACACATTCCTGACTAATTAGACTCAACCTCAAATTAATTCTTTTATTATTTTTCTGACAATGCAAGGACCTTAAAATACTTTAAATGCATTTATGCTATTGTTGTTTTGTATTTTAATTCTGTGTATACTAAAGCACCTTCAACGCTTTATTATTGGTTTTTTCCCCCAAATATGTTTATTTTATTTTTTCAGTGTTACAAGATTAATTGTTCATGCACCCCACCCAGTGCTCCATGTAATATGTGCCCTCTTCAATACCCACCACCCAGCTGGCCCAACCCCCCACCCCCGCCCCTCCAAAACCCTCAGTTTGTTGCTCAGAATCCACAGTCTCTCATGGTTCATCTCCCCCTCCATTTCCCCCCTATTCCCCCTTCCCTTCCTTCTCCCAATGCCCTCCATGTTTTTCCTTATGCTCCGCACGTAAGTGAGACCATAAGACAATTGACTCTGTCTGCTTGACTTATTTCACTCCACATAATCTCTTCCGGTCCCATCCATGTTGATACAAAAGTTGGGTATTCGTCCTTTCTGATGGAGGCATAAAATACCATTGTATATATGGACCATATCTTCTTTATCCATTCATCTGTTGAAGGGCATTTTGGTTCTTTCCACAGTTTGGCAATTGTGGTCATTGCTGCTATGAACATTGGGGTACATGTGGCCCTTCTTTGTACTGCATCTGCTTCTTTGTGGTAAATATCCAGTAGTGCAATTGCAGGGTCATAGGGTAGCTCTATTTTTAATTTCTTGAGGAATCTCCACACTGTTTTCCAGAGTGGCTGCACCAACTTGCCTTCCCACCAACAGTGGAAGAGGGTTCCCCTTTCTCCACATCCTCGCCAACATTTGTTGTTTACTGTTTTGTTGATTTTGGCCATTCTAACTGGTGTAAGGTGGTATCTCAGTGTGGTTTGGATTTGAATCTCCCTGATGGCTAAAGATGATGAA
>CM053617.1:67791330-67819828 GCA_028646535.1 Procyon lotor | reverse complement strand
ACTGGATATTTTTTTCCTGTTTTGTCAAAGATTATTTGACCATAGAGTTGCGGGTCCATATCTGAGCTCTTTATTCTGTTCCACTGGTCTATGCGTCTGTTTTTGTGCCAGTACCATGCTGTCTTGGTGATCAAGGCTTTGTAGTAAAGTTTGAAATCAGGCAATGTGATGCCGCAGCTTTGTTTTTCTTTTTCAACATTTCCTTAGCAATTTGGGGTCTTTCCTGGTTCCATAGAAATTTTAGGATTGTTTGTTCCAGCCCTTTGAAGAAAACTGGTGGAATTTTGATTGGAATTGGATTGAAAGTATAGATTACTCTGGGCAGTATAGACATTTTAACAATGTTAATTCTTCTGATCCATGAGCATGGAATGCTTTTCCACCTTTTTATGTCTTCTTCAGTTTCTTTCATGAGTGTTCTGTAGTTCCTCGAGTACAGATCCTTTACCTCTTTGGTTAGGTTTACTCCCAAGTATCTTATGGTTCTTGGTGCTCCAGTAAATGGAATCAAGTCTCTAATTCCCCTTTCCATATTTTCATTGTTAGTGTATGGGAAAGCAACTGATTTCTGTGCATTGATTTTGTATCCTGACACATTACTGAATTGCTGTATGAGTTCTAGTCATTTGGGGGTGGAGTCTTTTCGGTTTTCCATATAAAGTACCATGTCATCTGCGAAGAGAGAGAGTTTGACTTCTTCATTGCCAGTTTGAATACCTTTATTTCTTTTTGTTGTCTGATTGCTGTCGCTAGGACTTCTAGCACTATGTTGAACAGGAGTGGTGAGAGTGGGCATCCTTGTCGTGTTCCTGATCTCAAAGGAAAGGCTTTCATCTTTTCCCTGTGGAGAATGATATTTGCTGTGGTTTTAATCACTTTTACACTTTCTGATGGTCCTTGTTTCTTCTTGTGTTACCATGAATCTAGTTATGACCATTTCCCTTTTGTTTGAATTATTTGCCTTAATATTTATTTTCATGTAGGTCTACTGGAAATAAATATTCTCATTTTCCAAACTTTACGCATTCTTCATTTTCAAAGGATATTTCAATGAGCATAAATTCCTTAATTACTTATTATCTTCTTCCAGCATCTTAAAGATTTCTTTCCATTGTCTTTTGGCTTCTTTCATTTCTTCTGGAAAGATAGCTGTTCATCTTATTGTTGTCCCTTTGCTTATCTTTGGCCATTTCTGCTTCTAAGATTTTTTTTTTTTTGTCTTTGATTTTCAGTTTCAATCTAAGGTGGCTTTTCAGGAGCGTGTGGGATGTGTTGAAATTCTTCTGTCAGAGTTGGAAAATTCTTCCCTGACATCTCTTTAAATGTTGCTTTTAACTGGGTGTGGGGTGCGGTACATGAACAATGAATCTTATAACAGTGAAAAAATAAAATAAAAGTATTTGGAAAAAAAAATGTTGCTTTTATCCTGACCTTTCCAATTACTGTATGTTAGACCTCTCCACTCATATAACTCTAATGCTATTGATTGTGCCCCCCCTCAATTTTGGATATTTCATATTCACCTGCTTATCAGTTCATTTATCCTCTCTTCTGCTGTGTCTAATCTTCAGTTAAGTCAGGTAAATTCTTAAATTTTGAATTTTATTCTTCACTTTGATTCTCTCTTATGGATTCCCTTTCATTGATACAATTCTTGTTTTTCATTTATTTTCTTAAACATGTTCATTATAATTCAAGTTTGTATCTGATTATTCCGATGCCTGGATTATGTGCGAACCTGTTCACCTCACCAATTTTTTTCTCTTGATTTTTGATGAATTATCCCATTAACATGTCTTGTCTGATTATTTCTTAATTAAATGCCAGCACTTCAGAAACAAATCCTGAAGGCAGTGCATGGTGTTCTCACTTTCTTCTTGGAGGGTAAGAGTGTGGGAAGATTACCTTGACCCCATCTAGGCCAGATTTCCTGCTTTGGAAGGGGCGACCTATTCATTGTGTGCCCTTACTCCTGGGCTGTCGTCCTTCCAGAGTCTCAGCCAAAAACCTGAAAAACCCACCAGGCCCCTCCCCCTGAGCAGCTCCGAACTTCAATTTTTGTCTCTCCAGCACTGTGAGTCTGCCAAAACTCCTGCTTAGCTGTTAAGCCTCTTAGCACCTGCTTTCCTCTTGATTCCTCCTCCTTCACCCTGTGTCTGCATTTATTGCTCAGCATTGACTAATGCTCCAGGGGAATCGGATGCAGAAGATCAGGTTTCCTTCTCGGGGGTCCCCCTTACCCTATAATCTCAGCCCTTCACTTTCTGCAGCCCTGCACTCCGGTTGTCTTCTCCATTCCTCAAGACTTTTCTGGGCTACTACTTTTTTCCTTCAACTCTATTTCTTGTGCTGTAAATTGGCAAATATCCCAGTGGGGAAAAAGCATCAGCAAATGGAGGGCTCACTCCAATGCTTTTCTCTTCCCTCTGATATCTCCTACCCTCAAATCCTTGCTGTATTGATTGGTTTCCAATGTTTTAAAACAGATTTTTCTTTCTATCCAGTTTTTGTAGTTGTAGTGCTGCAGGCCGCCCTGTTTTAGCCAGAGATGTTCACCAGGTTTCCCTAAAATCCTTTCAAATTTTGCTTTGGAGTCAATCCTAGGGGCTACCACTGCACTTGGAATGTTCCTGGGGGAGGATGAGCTAGATTTGCTCTGAGGCTTGACATTTGAGAAGGGGTCATATGCTGTTTGTTTTCCTATGGATTTTGTTTCACTGATTGAAATATCCTTTGATATCCTTAAAATGCCAAGTTAAGGGTTACAGTCATTCCTCAGACAGGGGCTGGATATGTGAGCACTGCAGCCTCCATCTCAGATGGAGAAAGATATATTGCAAGCACTTTCTCTTGGGAGAATTGGATTTTGAGACACTGGGGACCTCCAGGATGGGCGCTGGCTTAAGGTAAACACTTGATGGGTTTCCCAACCAAACGTGTACTGGCCTTACGGCAACCCAGCCGTCTCATCTTGTCCTTCTACCGGCCAACCTCCATTCCAGGCTGCTGCTTGGGTAAACCCTGGCGCTTGCTCCTATCTCTGTGGGAGGAAAGTGAAAGCAGTCTCCTCAGGCAACTGGTGCCTTTGGTTTCAGGCTCGTCTGAGAAGGCCAGCTTGGTTTTCAACTCTGTTGTATCTCAGTTATCTGCCTTGGGCTCTAACTATCAAAACAAACCAATCTGGGTCATTACCCTTGGTGCCAGCCAGAATGATGATCCTGGTAGTTTCTCTCCAGCTCCCTGGCTCCCAAGCAAATAGGTCCCAGATCTTTGCTTCCGTGTGACCCTGGGCCTTTTAAAGCCTGCGTTTACTTGCACCAGCCAAAGTTACCATAATAACAAAGCCCTTTGCTTATTTTCCAGCTTTGTCTATGCTTTCTCCTGGCACGAAGGCTGGATTGTGGTTGGCTTCCTTCCATGGCCTTCTTTTCATCTTGTGTTCCTGGCACCAAGTGCTGGAACAAAGCTTGAAGTTGCCACTTAAGTTTGGGAAGCCAGAAGGTAGGAAATGAGGACCAGTTCCCTTAGAAAATGCCTATTTTGCCCAATTTACAAACTGAAGTCACTGATTAATGGGGCTTTAAGCTTCTAGCACCACCACTCTGACATTTTCTCCCTTCTGGACAACTTTGTCCTTTAGTGTGGCCTCAGGACCCCCTTCTCAGAATGGTCTTATTAATCCATGAAATGAAAACAAATATCAAAAATAGTTATTAGATATTGAAAAAACCTAACCGATGGCATAGATCATCGAGCAAATTTACAGCGTAGGCTTGTTGAGCACATGCGTGAGCTAGTTCTAATAGCCGGCTTTCCAGGGAGCTGAGAAATACTGAGTTTTCGTGGCTCGTTGTCATTGGTGCTGGTCTCTCAAGACACCTCTTCATTTTCATCACCACTGCTAATACCCCACTGTGGTTTTATTGCCTACATTCAGAATTAAAGGGTACGCTTCATTCCAGTGCCTTTTTCCGTCCTTATGCATGAACCCTTGATTCTCTCCAGGTTGAAACCTGCATGAAGGTCCCGGTGTCCCCCAGGCCTGCAGAGGGGGTGTCCACGCCTGTGCTCAGAGCAGCAGGAGGACAGCCCAAGCTTGCAGCAGGCTAAGCTGAGGCTCGCCTGCTTTCCTCATGAGCCCAGAGCACAGAGACCTCGTCCAGCCTTTATCAGGCTCATTCCCTGCCCTGGGCTTGTGGGTCCACATCCCCAGCTGCCCCCTGGGACCTCGGGTCCCTGCATCTTTGCAGATACTGGACGAGTGATATGTAAGCCACTGCCCTCAATGTTCCCGCCAGTGTCAGTGGGGTCCCACTCATCACGACCACTGTCCCCAGGGAGCAGCAGCACCAGTGCAGTCAGCCTGAGGAAGGAAGTGACCCCGTTACAATCCAGTGACAGCGTCTTGTTTCCTCCTGGGCCCACACAAAGACACACACAGACACACATGCACACGTGCTCATGCAGGAATAAGCGGGGACTGACAGGAGGCCATAGACAGCCTGGAAGCCCTGCTCCCATCTGGACAGTCACCTGGAGAAGGGACAGCCTCCTGTGCAGTTTAGGAATTGTGGGTCTCCAGGATGTGTGTTGGAATTCACTTGGTAGAAGCAAAGCCTAGGACAGCAAAGGCGTCTTGACCAAGAGAGTCGACACAGCCATGGGCGCACTGGGAGTGGCGGAGGTTGATTCCAGACCAGGAGGTGGACCGCAGTGGATGGCCAAGCTGGGGGATAAGGGACAACTGGGGTGGGGGCTGTCGAGGGCAGGTCACTGTAATCCTCATAATAAGGGGAATTGGTCATTCAGCCCATACTTACTTATTTCTAATTTTATCATGAAAAATTCCAATTTTTGCAATAATAGTAAAGAAGATTAAAACCACATCAACTGCAATTGCAATGAAGACAATGTCCTGAGCCCCTCGGCCACCCCGCACATGGTGGAGTCCAGAGCTGGAGGACACAGGGATCCCCACAGGCCATATGGCTAAATACTGCAAGGTTACAAATCAAACTGGACAAACTATTGAAGAAGATATCACCATTCCTCTTCCGTGACAAGGAGCTCCCATTCTGGCTGGGAGACTAGATTAGAATTTCAAGATGGTGGACTCATTGGCCCTGGGGTGGGGCCGGTGGGAACAGCTGGCTCCTGGCCCGTAGACCATACCATCCACTTTCCACCTCAGACTACGTCTTGCACTGTGAGGACCTTACACGTAAGTGCTGTCCCCTCACACGTACACATCAGCAGTCGTCCCTGGCCATCCTTTGAGGCTCTGAGTGGACATGCTTTCAACGGAGCCCATCACAGGACAGGTTGGGTCATATTGGCAGGAAGTTCTTGGGTCAGGCAGGGGCTATGAATTCCAAGTGGGTCCTCATGACCTCATCCCTCAGCAGGTAGGCGTTTGGGTGCAGGACAGGAGCTCGTCTGTCCCGCCATGAGGAGCTGCTGGCATCACAACTTAACTACTCATTTTGCACAGACTTCCAAGCCCTACTTCACATGCATGAGTATTTCAACAAAGTTGAAACTGGTGTATATGCCGGTTGGTTCATTCTTCACTTTCGATTTTAACACAAACACTTTCCTTGTATCTACACATTCATAGTTAAAATGTTTTATTTTTTTATGACCCTAGAAATATATAATCGTTGTAGATAAATAGGAAAATATGGAGAATTATGAATAAAAGAATTACTGTGTATTCCCAGAACTCGTGGATAGGTGCTATTAACATTTGGTGTATTTCCCTTCAGAATGTTTATGATACATATTCTTATATATATATTTCTTGTCAAAAATAGGATTTTCCTGTAATTGTTGTTTCGTAGCTTGCTTTTACTGCATTTACTGTATCTCAAGTCTCCCCAGGTGGATACATGTATTGTTCCAACATTTTCCCAACGGCCCCCGGTATTTCACCGTGTGGCTGAACCAGTCAGAGCAATACTGATCATAATACGGTGATACACAAGGTCCCTGTGCCAGGCTCTGGGCATATCCTGCTGTACGCAGCCTTCACGGTGCTGCCGAGAGGTAAGTATTGCCACGTTCACTGTTAGGTGCTCAGGCTTCTGTGGCCCCAGATTCACATTCTTTTCTAAGCTGCTGATTTATCAATGACACTGTGCTGCACTTGATTGACGCATGAATTTTTTGGACTTGTCACTGTTTTTCTCCAGAAAAACTCCTAGGAATGAGATTGCAGGGTCATAGACTATGCATGTTATTTGTACACGTTGCCAAATTTGCCTCTAGAAAGCTTTTACCCAGGTTTTTGTCCAAGGATCTATCAGTATTCCCCTTCTCTTCTATCAGAATAATGAGGACCCTGGTATCATCATTTTCTTAAAAGAGTTTATTTATTTATTTGAGAGAGAGAGAGAGAGGGAGAGATCACGAGCAGTGGGGAGGGGCAGAGGGAGAACAGACTCCCCACTGAGCCAGGAGCCCAAAGTGGGACTTGATCTCAGGACCCTGAGCCAAAGGCAGAAGCTTAACTGACTGAGCCACCCGGGGATCCCCCCCCACCCAGGTATCATCATTAAAAAGCAAAGTGGAGGGGCACCTGGGTGGCTCACTCAGTTAAGCAGCTGCCTTCAGCTCAGGTCATGAATTCCAGGGTCCTGGAATCAAGCCCCACATTGGGCTCCCTGCTCTGCGGGGAGCCTGCTTCTCTCTCTCCCTCTGCCTCTCTCTCTGCCTCAGCCTGTTGCTCCCCCTGCTTGTGCTCCTCTCTATCTCTCTCTGACAAATAAATAAATAAAATCTTAAAAAAAAAAAAAAAGCAACGTGGAACAAGCAAAACCCTAATAGAAAAGCAACAAGGAAAACGCAATAGAACTCTGGCAAGTGTGTACCCGTGACCATGGGTGGGCTTGTTCTCTCTGTGGAAGTGTGTTAGCTCTTCCCATTTCTCTTCTGTGAATTGTCTTGCTATATTTTTTTACCTATTTTTCCATTCATCGTTTTCTTATTGACTTGCAGGAGCTCCTTTTATCTCAAGGACAATAACCATGGACCAGTCATCTCTTTAACAAACATTGTCTCTCAGTTGGCTAGAGTTTTATTTTTTTATCACACATTTCCCCTTTCAGCAATTGTTTCATTTTTGTTCAGATAAGCTTCTAGCAATTTCTTCTCTTTTCTTATTTAGGTCTCGTACTTGGGAAGGCTTTTCATACACTAACTCTATACATTTTTTAAGGATCATGTATATTTATTACTTGTCCCTCTGTGTTATGTTTCATCAGCTTGTTTATTTCACTTGGAATTTATTTATTGTGAGATATGAGATAAGGATGTAGCTTTGGTTTTTTTTTTTTTTTTTTGGAAATTAGTTAACCAATAACAGCATCATGCATTGGAAAATGCATCCATCCTGCGCAGGTTCAAAATGATGCCATTTTTTTCTTGTATGTCAGGGTTTGCATGTTTGGTCTAAATCCTCTGTCTGTGGTCATCTGGATTTTCTGGGGTGACACCTTTTGCTGCCTGTGATATGCACAGTGTGTATGTCCACGTGTGAAAGTGGGAATTCTTACGGTTGCTTTATTTTTCAAAGTTTTCTGGGTTTGGGGGTTCTTGAAGATGAAATATAATATTTACTTTCATCAGATGCATATTTATTAAGTAATATATCATTTTTTAAAGCAACAGCTTTAGCATCTCTAGATTTTTTTCTCGAAGGAAGGTATTTTAGTAGAGCGCTTTCGTTTTTATTCAACTAACATTCCACGATACTTTCCAGAGTTTAGTATTTGGGTATATTTGCCCTTTCTTTTCTTCACATGAAGCTGTCAAGCCAAGACTTTTCCTTTTGTTCACACCTGAAAATGCCTTTGGCCTTCCTCACTTTGTTGCATTCATTGAGGCTCTCTGGGTGCAATTTTGACTTCTTAGTCTTCCATCGCTCGAAATTGTAACTAAACCCGCTAGAACCTTGGTTCTGTCAGAGCCCAGACGTAGCTAAGTCTGTTTGGGGTCGTATGTGTAGATCTGCGTGCCTTTAACCTGCATCATCATAGAGAGGCCCAAAGTGCACAAATTCTGGGCTGGGGGCCCTCTGTCCCATCGCGTCCTGCATAACCAAGCTGCTAGTAGGGGCTTCTTACATTTGTGTTCATTTAGAAAAAGCTTCCTGAGGATTCCTGGAAGACAAGAGGGCATAGAAAGAGAAAGAAAACCGTAGGCTGGAGTGTCATCTTCCTTTATACTGAGCCTCAAACTCTGTGGGTACAACGATCTTTGCTAGCTTCAAAACAAGCAGGAAGTGAACATTATGTTTGAACTCAGGATTATTTGGGGCAGCAAGGGGAGATAGAAAAGTATAGTATCCAAATGAACCACAAGACCAGCAGTAAGAGAACTAGGCTCTGTGCTCCCACTGTGGGCTCCTCTCTCCTCGACGGTGGGGAGCACAGCCTGTCTCCCCACTGTCTCTCTTCAGCTGCCCCAGCCCACAGGACTTCCAAGGCAGGTGCAGCCCAAAGCCTCAGCCTAGAGCTGGGCTCCCCCCATATCAACTGGAAGGTAGGAGCTGAGGCCCGCCGCACCATGACATTTTTCTGGCTTTATCAGCAGGCTCGGGTGCAGGAGGGAGAAACGGGAACCTCACCCTCAGGACAGAATGGCCTTGGTCCCACTGCGAGTAATGCTGAGCACTCTGATCCCAGATGTTTGGAACAATCCGCCATGCCCCTGGGTAATAGAACCCATTTCAGCAGGCCTGTCTCTGGCTGGATTCAGAGAAGAATTGCTCTGTTTTCCTACTGTTTTGCAAATGCATGAAAATGGTTAGAAATTTGGGTCACCACGTGAGTCCTTTTATTACAACTGAAAAGTAAGGAGGGGTGTTTTTAGTTCAAACAAATAGAATTACAGGCGCAATATGTTACATTAAGAAAGGCTAATTTTGTGTTATTAAATATAATCAGAAACACAACGTGAGGCTTGTCATGTTGACATGGTGTGCTAGGTACCTTAACATGGCTCAGCAGGCTGCCTTGTTTGCACACTGCTTAAACTTTCTCATCGATGAGTTTTTGCATGATAACCAGAATATTAAAAATACATGAAAA
Source organism: Procyon lotor (assembly GCA_028646535.1). NCBI lineage: Eukaryota > Metazoa > Chordata > Mammalia > Carnivora > Procyonidae > Procyon > Procyon lotor. The sequence continues at coordinate 67,810,739 of CM053617.1, read as the reverse complement.
GTGGCCTCACACTTCTCAGCAAATACAAACCTGGGTTAAGGGAAGGTAGCTCTGCTCAGTGGAACTTCAGGTTGCAAAGCCTCCGTGGCTACTCTGAGGCTCTCCTGGATCAGAGCTGAGCCCCATGCTTGCCGGCGGCCTCCCAGTGCTGGCCCTGGCCCCGGCCTCCCACATTTTAGCTCCATCAGTATTCATCAATTCCGCTAGGCACAATGGAGAGGACATATGCTTTGATCCTAACAGCTTTCTTTGGGTAGCAAAGCTCTCACTGCCTCTTACTAGCTCCCTGCTAAATCCCAGGCTAGCCCTGTTCTCAACATTCTCCTGCCTCTCTCCACCAGGACACTCTGGAAGGTTCTGGAAGTTTCCAAGAGGACTGAGGTAGGTGGCTTTTTCTTGGTGGGGATTTGCACCCATTTATCTTCTTCAAAGAATAGGGTTCTTTTGGAAAAAGAAGACCAAAGCAAGAGGTGGAAGATGTTTGGCTCTCAGACAGAATGAGTCCCCAGTCCTCTATTACTCTTGGCGTTCTTCAAAAAATGAGAGATACTTTGAGCAGAACATTTTAAAAACAGGTGTGGTGCCCACCTATCTCGGCCACAGGACACTCCCAGCCCTGCCGCTGTGAGACGCTGCGTGAAAGTGTCTCCTGCTCTATCTATTCAGGCATGTTGCTTAAATATAGAAGGAGAGAAAAAAAAAGAAATGAAAAGAAAGGAAAAAAAAAAAACTTATCCTCCAGTAGCCAAAAAGACAACTTTGAATTGATCATTTTCACTTTAGAGACTGTAGTGATTTATAGCATCAGTTGCATTTTCTGTGACATTTATAGTTTGTGGTTCGTAACAACAAGGTGCTGAATAATGGGGCAGATCTGCCATCCTATTTGGTAGGGTAGCAGGGCACACACTCAATCCATCTAAAAGTTCATATGACTTCTAAGACATTGATGTTACCCCAGAGCACAGCTCTATTTTTACCACATATTAGTTGGGATGGGTTAAGCTTCGCTGCTAGAACAAAACTCAGAAGCTTATTTCTCACCTATGAAAAATCTACCATGGGGTGGGGAACCCCTCAGGTGACTGTCCTCCATGGAGTAACTCAGGAATCCAGGCAGCTCCCACTTTGTGACCCTTCTACCTCAACCCATGGCTTCTAGATCCCAGCAGGAGGACGGGAGAGAGCACAGAGATCTATTCACTTTCCTGAGCTTTCGCTGAGAACTGATGCATGGCTCAGCGGCCCGTAGCCCAATTGCTGGGATGAGGAACATGGCCCCAATCCAGCTGCATGGAGCCTAGGATGTGTAGTCGTCCTCTGTGTCCTGCAGGAGGGGAATGACATGACCTGGTTAAGGCATGGTGTTGTTTCTAGAGAGACCACTAGAAATGAATAAAAGACTGATTGTTGAAAGACAGAAGAGATGGTTGTGGTCTGTAGTGGAGTCCTTCCAGGTGCAAAACATTTGCTTGGCAGGCAGGAACCTGCAGTGAGAAATAATGGCAGTGCAGGCAAATGTAACGTCTAGAACCTGAAGGAGGTGGGTGTTGCCTGATTTACTTCATTTCATTTATTTAATTTTAGGGGTTTTTCTACTAGAGGAAAAAATATATGTTAACAAATCAAATCATGCAGAAGCAGTAAGAATAGAAAGGAGCAATTTTCCTTCCCACCCCTCCTGCTCCATTCTGTTCCTTGGATAGAACTTGCTTGTCCTTTCTTGTCTGGTTGGCCCATATAATTTGAGACAATATGCTTATAACCCTATTACTTGATTTATCAGATTTATGCAATATTGATACTTTAATGCAGGAGAGAAGCACTAAACTTGCCTTTATTTTTTTTTTAAGATTTTATTTATTTATTTGACATAGAGAGCACAAGCAGGCAGAGTAGCAGGCAGAGGGAGAGGAGGAAGCAGGCTCCCTGCTGAGCAGAGAGCCAGATGTGGGGCTCGATCCCAGGACCCTGAGATCATGACCTGAGCTGAAGGCAGAGGCTTTAACCCTCTGAGCCACCCAGGCGCCCCTAAACTTGCCTTTATACTTGTGGGTGATACTGAACCTCTTTGACAACTGGTATACCACCAGCATTAGCCTGTTGAGGTGTGCGGGGCAAGGTGCTCGAGGAGGGCTACCCGGGTGCCCTGCCTGCCACGTATTAATGCTTTAGCTACTAGATGTGAGGAGATCCAATTCAATGGAAGGAGGCAGCCTTCATGGTAGGGGTGGGAAGTGGGAGGGGAGGGGACATGAGTCTCTGGAACTACTTCAATACCTTGACAGTGATAACCGTCCTTCTGAAGCTGGATGTCAGCCTTCTCTCCACTGATCTCACGAACTGGTTCTTGCATTCGATGTCACCGTATTCAATATTATTTCCATCTTATTAATTTAAATAACCCATCTAATTCTCTATTTTTGTTTCTGCATCTTGAACAATGCCCCTTGACTGAATTATGAAATGAATATGTTGGCATCCCAATTTTTCTGTTGTTGTTCTTTTTAATGTATTATTTAAGGTAGATGAGACTGACAGGTACATTTTCCTCTAGATAAATCCAAACACCACTTGAAATCATTCCCCCCAGCAAGGGTAGGGACAAAACGGCTCTGATGTTGGCCAGATGCCAACAATATGGCTCTTGCCTTCTGATGTTCAAGGGGCCTTATTGACCAGGGCGGAAATTATCCAGCCTCAAGTCTTAGCTGTTATTCTTGCCTCTGGGGATACTGATTTTTGTTTCAGGTCTAGTCTCAGTGTGTCCTGGGGCTTCACAGAAGAAGGTCCCATTGAGGAGCTAGGCCCAACTTATGCCAATACAGTGTAGGCAGAGAGACGGGATAATTGCCATCTGGAGACTTCCTTACCTTTATTAGCTTCCTGTTGCTTCTCCATGTAACAAAGGACTACAAATTTAGAAGCTTAAAATAAGGTAAATTCATTGTCTTACTGTTCTGGAGGTCAGAACCTAAAATCACTCTCACAGGCTGAGGTCAAGGTGTGAGCTGGCCTGGTTCCTTCTAGAGGCTCCCAGAGAGACTCGTTCCTTGCCTTTTCCTGCTTCTAGAGATTCTTGTGTTCCTGGCATGCAGCCTCCCCCAAATCACTGCACCCTCTTGCCTCTTCACATGTTCTATCCCTCCTTCTGATCCTGCCCCTTCTAGAACCCTCACGATTGCATTTAATTGTGCCTGGGTAATCCAGGTGGGCCTTCCTACCTTGGGGTCTCCAGTGAAATCTCACCAATGAAGTCCCTTTGGCCATGTTAGGTGACACAGTCACAGGTTCTGGGAATAGGATGGGGACGTTTTGGGAGGCCCTTTGCAGGCTATCACGTGACTGAAATGAGAGTAGCAAAGTCAATGGAAGGGATGGGGTATATCTGTTGGAGGACAATGACTAGCCAGGGACAGCCTGACCGGGCATCCCTCTGACTGCAGAGATGAGCCAAGGCTACTGACATGCTTAAAGCAGGGGAGATTTCAAATTTGTGTCCCTGCGTTGAAGCCGAGAACAGAGAGCTCCTCGGCACCGATGGACCAGTCTCTCCTCCCCAATCCTGGCACTGCAGGACCACACACCGACTTCTTCCGTCTTGGAGCTGAGCCTCTAGATCCCTAGCTGGAAATGGCTATCCCATAAACAGAGTTGAGGGTTCCCGACATTCTCCCTCCGTGTAGGGCACTCTTGTAGTTTTTCATGATTATCTGAGCAAAGATTTGTTTCTTCAAGGGGAGCTGGAATATGGGAGAGGAGATAATTTAAGACTATTCCCTGTGGTGGCAGTAGAAACAATAGGAAGGAGCAGTCATTGCCTTCAGATTTATTTATATCTCTGAGCATTTCAGGCATCTAAGGCAAATTATAGATAAAATGCCCAGGTTTTACATAATTTTTCTAGGTTTGTAGGGTGCTCAGATTTGGATTTTTATTCTGGTAGGCAGAATTCTAATCTGGTCCCCCAAATGCCACGCCCTTGGGGTCTCCCCCATCCCCCAAAATAGTACCTTCCCTGAATATGGGCGGGGCCTGTGGGCATGACAGATGTTGCCCCATGACTGCGTTAGTCTCTGGTCAAAGTGAAGGGTCCCTGTACACGTAATCAAGGCTCGAATCAGCTTGACCTTGAGTGAATCCAACAGAGCTTCCCTTGAGTGGGCCTGAGGATCCGATAAATGCCCTTAACAAAGGGACTGGGCCCTTCCCACTGGCTCTAAGGAGCGAGCTGCCATGATAGAGGGTCCCTGAGAAGGTTGCCATGGGGTAGTGGGCTCTGCGACCCGAGAACAGCCTATGGCTGACAGCCAGCCAGAAAGTGGGGACCTCAGTCCTACAAGCACAGGGAACAGAATTCTGCCGACAACCACAAACACCTTCCTTTGCAGCCCAAGACCCTGAGCAGGGACCCAGCTAAGCCATGGCTGGACTTCTGACCCAGGGAAATAGTACGATCACGAGCGAGGGTTGTTTTGTGGTGACTTGTTATGCGGCAATGAGAAAGTAGCACATTTACAAAACAGTGTATATGTGGAGATCATCCTGGGCAGCGGCGGGACGGTTGCATCTTACTGGACCTGGACAGACCCAGGGCTCCAGCAAAAGGAGGAGGGAGGGTCCCCCGGCCCGGGGTGTAACCTCTCAGGGCCGGGGAGCTGACAAGTCTCCATGAGGAGTGTGAGAGATACCGTGGATAACCAGACGTAGCTTACACTGAAAAATGTTCCAGCATCTCAGAAGTGGCTCTGCCGATTTTCACTGGGAAAAACTTCCTATTTTTAAATAATATCATCTTGATTGCACATTTCCATTCATCATGACAACATTTTCCTCTGCCAAAACAAAGAACAAATGCAGTCTTCATAAGATAAAACTGTTACTTAATTTTTTTTTTAATTTCAGCCAAGCCAGGGGTCTCATAGTCCCTGACTTATAATAAGATCCCAGATTTCAGACGAAAGCTGGTTATTGATGGCCTACTTTTTTCAACATGGTAGCATGTCAATAAATTGGAGAATATTTTAGTTTGTTAGATTTCCCCAAGCATTCTGGAGAAATCCTTAGACAATTTGCCATATAAACTCAGTTAATTGGTTTATAGAGCAAAGCTGTATCAACAACTTAGATATAGCATATGACACGTTCATAAGTATGAGGCAGACATTTGTCAATAAAATGATGAATAAGATAATTATTTTTATTATGTGAATTTCTACGTTGAAATCAAGATCATCTGAGCTGTGCTAATGACTGGCACGGCCTCGACGAGTGGTCAGAAGAATAAAGAGGGAAAAGCTCTGGGTTGTTTTCTGATTTTCCTCTGTTCTTCCTCATGCCTAGAATGTAAATCTCAGGGCACCGTAAAATTGAATAAAAAAAATGTAAGTTTAAATTATTTTTATTTTAAGTCGGGTAGGAGCATAATAGAAAAAGATCATCAAAACAATGGGAAGAAATAATTGTTAATTTCTACAGTACTTTGAAACAGAAGCCCAAGAGAATAAATGGAATAAGGATACTATTAAAATTTCCTCTTTTATTATATCTTCTCTGCCAGAGTAATCGTAGCTGTGTCCAATATATGCAGGGGACAATTTACTGGCTGTTTTCTATTAGTTTTTAACATTAACATATACAGAAATAAAATGAATAGCAAGCTATCTTTGCTTAATTGAATGACTGACAAGGCATAGACGTTGCTGGACCAACTCTTCTCTATCTTGTCTGGAAGCTGAGGGAGCCAAACAGAAGTAATATAAGCGATGCAAACTTCCTCCTTTATTAAGTGAATATTGATGCAGTATTATGGAATATTTTTCAGACTACGGCATAAGATGGGTCATGTGGTTCTGCAAGAATGATATATTAGTATTCAGAGAGGAAAAAAAATCCTAATGTATCCTTTACACACAAGATTAAAGGTTTGTGTAGAATTTTTTTTTTTTTCCTCTGTGAAATCATTGCCCCTCGCGGGTGCTCATCAGTGTCAATGTCTCTAACGGCACGAGGGCAGGCAACGATCAGTGATGGGACTCCTGCAAACACACTGGCTTGTTCCAAACCCTGGATTTCCTTCATGGCTTTTCCAGAAATAGAAAAATTGGCCTCGTTTGCATCTTCAGGTGTTTTCAAGGCTGGATCAGTGCAGTAAGGGATGCGAACCAGATGTGATAAATGCTAACCCAAAATAAGATTGATAGTAGTGTCCTTTCCTTCTGAGAGCTGGCGGTGCTCATGGCAGACAGCAGACTATGTGCTACTTTCTCTCTTCTCCCCCTCCACCTTTGTGTCTGTCTCTCCCTGCACACACACGTGCATATGTGTGTACGTGTGTGTACATATGCACACACTACTTACACACACAATTATTTAACCCAAGAGCAGCCCTTTGAGGCAGGCACTGGGAATATCCCCATTTTATAGATGAGGAAACAGAGGTAGAGAGGCTCAAAGCTAGAAAGTACATCCACGTATATCGATTGAGCCCAGCACGGCTGCACCTGGAGCAGGGGACTGACGGGTTTATTCATTCAGCAGGTATTTATTGAGTACCTACTGTATACTAGACATTCTCCTCCATGCTGGGGACATCTAATGGACACAATAAACACAGCCCATGCCGTCATGGAGCCGACATTCTAGATTATTTTTAATGATCTATTCCCTAGCATCATATGACTAAACTACCACCCCAGCCCAACTCAGCGAGTTAATTACAACTCAAGGAGGTTAATTAGGTATCCCAGGAAAATACATGATTGAGCTGGAAGTCTGTTTGGGGAGGCTCTGGGACTTGGTGAGGCAGCCCTCTCTAGAGTGTGTGGCATGCTTGGCATGCTCCAGTGTGCTTTGGTGCCCTTGAGGGTGCTGTGCGTGTTGGGGACTGCAACACATTTCTCCTACACCCCTTCATGCAAGGTGCGCGCCCTCCCTTCTGCGATTTCCTGGTGTTTTGATTTAGAAGCAGAAAAAGGATTAAATACAATCCGATGTGAGTTTGTAGGTAAATTGGCCCACGTGTGGTTCATCAGCCAGCTCAGCAAAGGCTCTCCCCACGTGGTGGTTCGAGTTTTTGCAACCAGAGTGGGCGCGAATGGGCAGGGGTTTCATTCTGTATGGCCCTAACCACCCGGGACCCTGCCAGGAAGCAGCCATTCAGGCTGGGCGGTCCCCGGGCCACCCCACACTCCACATTTGCTTGGTGCTACCAGGGGCATTTTCCGCACTGGCCGTGATTCTCTCCCCATTGCCTGTGTGGCCATCCCCGGGCAGTCCCAGATGAAATGCAGACTCTGAGAGGTTTACAGCGGGGGGATACAGCACCACCGAAGCACGGAAACTCCTCCGAAGAGCACCGTGGCCGTGAAGATACAGTAATTCACGTTTCCAATACTGCTAATAAAACTTAACAAATGGAAAACCCAAATGTCAAACAAGCAATAATACTGATGGTATTTCTCTTAGGCCGAGTAAAGACAATCATAGTGACTTTAATTGGTTGGAGTAACACAAAGAAGAGGGAGAAAGAGCCGCCATGTGACTTAGCTAGAGAGAGCGAGCCTAATTTTACGAAGAGTAGGTGGTAATATTGCACCAGGCCTAGGAGAGGAGGTTCTTTCGACGGGTGTAATTGACTTGGATTAATTATGCGGGTGATGAATAGTGTCCCCCTATGTAAATGAGGGTATGCCCGAGACTCGAGACCAATGAAAGTACAGCTGTGCTTTAGTGGACCGTGGCGTCATATTTCATGGAGCTCAAGTTGAAAGGGAAGAGGAGTGATATTTATGGAGTGCAAAGCACTGTGGGACTTTGTGGGAAACCACATATATTCCGCTTGTCAGAAAACATCTTAATATTTACTCCGGCAATCCCGAGACTCAAGCCCTCCCCCGCCCCTCCCAAGCCTTCATTCACCCATTTTCCAGATAGAAAGCTGCGGTAAATCCACCAAAGCGGCCGTGCTTTCTGGAATGTCGTCTCGGATTTGTAGATGCTTCCTCTGCGGTTCCACGACGGTGACGTGCGTGGGAGGAACTGCGGGTAATGATTTGGGGAATCGCGCTGAATAATCCCCTTGTTGCCATTTGTCACAACTGGATTCGATGCGGCCACCATTTCCTTGCTGGTGATTTTCCCGTCAAACTTTAAGCCCCACCGAGGGCCGGCATTCACAGGGAAGGGACTGTGGCCTTTTTTTTTTTTTTTTTTAAAGCAAATATCACTTGGGTTGCTTGAACATGATGCCTAAAGAACAAAGCAGCTTGCAGCGAGCTCTTGTTCAGATGTTTCCAAGGGTCCAGCCTTCACGAAAAATGGCTGCAGGTGGGCTGAAGGTTTCTGTGTTACCAGGAGGGCGCGGTGTGGATACAATCTTACCACTGTCGTCGGGGATGAATTCGAAACCAACTTTTTGCAGTTTTTGTCAACACGGTCCATGTTTCCATTCTCCATGAGTCTTTCTAGCGTCTGCTCCGGTTTCCATGACCTTTGGGACAGCACATCCTTCCCCAGCGGTTTGGTCTTTCGGAACTCCGAGAGGTTGCAATTATATAATTGGAGCTTTTTATTTTTTATTTTATTTTTATTTTTTTCTATTTGCCATGATGCCGCTAAAAATCAAAACACAAATAAAATGGGGGGTGGTGCACACAGCCCGTAGGTTGATCCATGTTTCATACGTAGTATATTACGTTAAGAAAGGTTAATTCTGTATCAAATAGAATCAGAAACACAATTCAGGGCTTGTCATGCTGACAAGGGGTGGTGGGGTCTACAGTGCTGCTCAGCAGGAAGCCTTGTTATATTTTTTATATGTTAGTAGATGTCTACTTAGAATTGATCAAACCTTTGCTTCCGAAACATATATGCCAACACCCTCCGCAACACACCATAAACTAGACTCTCAGAAAATAATAATGATGCTTATCAGTCACTCGCCTTGAGTTTGCTTGTGAAAAACCTCCAGCTAGTGTGCTATTGGAGCTCTTAAAACATAGATCTTTTTGCTGTACTGATAATTCACTCACAGCTTGAGATTGATGACTATGTGAAGTCCATAAAAGATGTTACCACTATATTTTGTTCTTATGATTTATTTTATCATGTTGTCAAGGTTTGCAGAAAACAAGAAACAAATCAATGAATGTCATGCTTAAATATTAAAGAAGGCTGTAATACACATTTTTATTCAGATGCCTTATTCAATCTTGTGGCTCAGAAAAGAGTAGTGGCAACCGAGCTTTTATTTGAATTACTTTTGGAAAAATTAATTTAGGAGCACTGTTGAATTGTGAATGGCAAAAGGTAGCTAACCTTATTTGCTTAAATAGGAATATATTGTTGCAGGACTCCTTGGAAAAAGCAGTACTAACAGACCACAAGGAAGTGAATGGATTTTAAAGCATCAAGAAGTTGGGCAAGAGTGGGCTTAACAAGTTCAAGCTGGCGGCATGGATAGATGGGTATTTGAAAAGAAGTGAAGGGATAAGACTTTGCTTCGGGGATGGGGGATGGATACTGTGCACTTTGCTTTTGAAACGAATCATTTCCTTCATCATTATTTGAAATGAAGATCACCATCTATTCCTAGGGAAGGCACCGTCTGCAAGCACAGCATATCCAGATTGTTGGCCTTTCCCACACCTCATTAGATAGCAAGCTGAGAAGAACAGCTAAATCTTGCTTTATTTTCCTGAGTTTGACTGGCTCTCTGAAAAGGGGCCTACCTGTGCCGATGTTGTCAATTGCGTATTAGAACAACCCCGAGTTGGAGATGATGTATTTCCAGGACATGAAAAGATAATATACTCTGAAGTCTGACTCTGTTTAGTTGTTTTGGGTTTTTCCTTTGTTTGTTTGTTTTTGTTTTGTTTTGTTTTTGAGACAGAGAAGCGTGAAAAAAAAAAAAAAAAGATTCAAAGGACCTACATCAAAAACAAAACTCCCAGGCCATGTCTGGGATGAGTGAACTTCAGCCTAATCCCTTTCTCAAAACCCAGGTCTGTGCTGGGTTAGGGGATGAACAGACCCCAGGATTGCCTGGCACTTTGAGGTCCTGAAAGCTTTTGAATTATCAAAGAAAAAGTAATTAGGTTCAGCATCATTTCATTGCTAAGTGTATTTTACTGTATTTTATTATATTCCTGTTTCGTGAAAACTGGTGTTCGACACAAGGTAGGTACGGTGGGTCCAGATTCACATGAATATTCAATTAGCCACAAGGCCCTGCTCTTGGACCGTTCGGAATAAACTGGAGTTTATTTAAATTTAGAAAACAGATAAATTAGGAGGTGATCATTTGCATTACAATAGGATTCTTCATTCTAAGGGAGGATTCCTTGTGGGATTCTTTTAAATAGAAAGCTCTCCAAGTACTTTGAAAAATATAATTTGATTTTTAAAAATTCTCTTCTCGTGTAGTTTCTCAGGAACATGCCCATTGTATGAAACGAGAGGCGTATCTACTTAATTTGGTAATGAGAGAGCTCCGCTGCAAATATTTTGGACTTAAAAAAAAATTCAGATGTACTCGTATGAAAGTCACACCGAGACCTCAAACTTAAGCCCTGTTGCAGGGCCGTTTCCTTCTCTCCTTCGGCTCCAAAGCAAATTTCAATTCTGTTAATTCACCTGCAACCAACAACGCTCGCTCTGCCCGTGCCTAGACGAGAGGCAGTTCTCTGGGGGGGGCAAGTGGGGTGCCCAAGATCTAGCCGGGCTGCTGGGGCTGTTGAGTCCTTGCCTTAGCAGACCAGGAAGGAGCTAGAAGTCAAGGGCATGGGGCTCAAAGAGAGAAGCCTCTGGATAAGGCAAGCAGTTTGGCGGTAAATCACAAAAGCTGTGTGTGTGCGTGCGTGTGTGCGTGTGTGTGTGTGTGTGATATGTCTTCTGGGTGGCTATTCTGGTGGTTAAGACGACAAAGAACAGATTGCTGAGGGAGAAGGAGATCCTCAGTGGATGGGCCGGCGGGGAGTCCTGGGCATCAGGGGGAGATCTGTCCTCACTGCAGGGGATCTTGGCCGCAAGGCCGCTGCTGCTGGGGCCAGAGAACCATCCCTTGTTCCCTCCTGGTTCCTGGAACCACAAGCTAAGCAGCTCTCCCTCCTGGGGTCTGGTTTTCCAAGGAGGGAAGGCTCTTACTCAACATTCATGGGACCCAAAGGGGTCCTTCTGTCCCTGGCGCTGTACGTCCCAAGCCTCATAACTGGTCTATTGGCGAAAATGGTCACAGAGTCAAGTAAGTTTAGAAACTTTGGGTGAACACAGTTAACGTGGTTCTGAGAAGCAGTGCGGTTAGGGGGCTTGCTGATCTATGTCACGTGGCTAGATCTCCACGAAGGGGACACGCCGTGCAGAATTTCTGGTCTTTGCAAAAAGCCCCTCCTGCATTAAGCGCTTAGTAGAACACACTTTAGAAAAGCCATCGGAGGATTTCCAGGTAGCGGGAAGGCAGTCTGAAGAAGCCCAATCATTCTGAGAGGGCAACGGCTCCTCCTCTCAACTCTTCTTGGGATATTTGTATGCACATCATCAGCAAAGCTCATCAGCCAGAATGAATTTCTTCACTGTTGGAACCAGGGATGTGATAGGGAAGCTTTCTGGGGGTGGGGTGGCAAAATCTTTGCAAACCCGAGAGCTTGGCCCCTCTCTGTCAGGGGGCCTCAGGGTTTTCAGGGGAATCCAGAAGGATCTTCTTGCTCCAGCCTAACCCTGTATTACTGTGGTGCCCGGCCGCCGGTAGCCCCCCACCGGCTCCCTTGTACAAGCTGGGTTGTCCCGGCCTTAGGTCATTATCTGCTGCTCCTGCAAAGGGGATTCATTTCTTGAGGAGAAGGCACTTCTCTTCCCCTGGAACATCAGGAGAGTCTCATGGAAGATGTGTGTGTCCTCCTAGGTCATGAGCTCCTGGAGGGAAGCCCGGCGTCCTGCCTCTTCTGTCTTCCTCCTCTGGTTCTAACAGAATCTCTTGCCCCATGTCAGCTGGGACTGCGGGGTTGAATGTGTGCTGTGGAGGATTGCGTCTCGAGAGGATTTAAGCAGCGCAGGGGCAGGGGCTCTGGTTTCCAAGTAGATGCTGTCCCGATCTGTGTTTGGAAGCTCTGGCACAGGAGCCTTCACAGGGGCTCGGAGCTAGTGGGTGCCTTCTGTCAGCCCGGACGCCGCAGTTGGGGGGCTCTAGGCTGCCTGCTCTGACTCTGCTCAGCCGGGAAGCCCGCTGGGGGGACTCCCCTCACAGTAGCACCCAGGCCTTGGAGAAGCCTTACGATGCAATAATTGGGCCACGTGACCAGCAGTCTGGGTGCACAGGGTGGCAGGGAAGGAGCCCCAAATGAGGAGGCAGGAGACCTGGCCTCAGGACACGTGCTTGGCCCACTCAAGGACTTCTCTGGCTGAGTCGGAGAATGTGGATGGAGCCTCAGTTTCCTCACCTGGAAAAGCGAAAAGACCCATCACACCTCCCATGTTTGGGGGTGACAGAGTGACGCATGCAGAAATAGGTACAAACCATAGAGCGCCCTAAAAATGCCAGATTTATCAGTATGTTGCTCAGGGTAAACTGAGGCACAGGGTGGCGACCCAGAGGCAGATGACAAAGTGAGTCTGTTCAGAGGCACTCTCACGCAGGAAAGTTAGCTGGTCTGCTGACCGCCCAAATCAGGCTCGTCCAGGAAAGGGAGTCAAAATAACTTGCTTTCTCTGCTTCCACATCTCCAGACCCCAAGGGTGGTACTGAAAATCAGATGGGCTTGGAAGCTTATCCTAAAGGCACATCAAGGTCCTCATTTTGGTGGCCTCGAAATAGTGGGATGCTGCCCGGGCCGCCCGTTTGCTGTCCTCACACTCAGGGTCCATGCGGGGACATGGCTGCGGCCAGCCCGGAGAGCCGTCCTTCTGGTTTCCTGAGACGAGCTCATGACTCCAAGAATCCCCTGGAATTCAGTCTATAAAAGCAGAAAACAGTTCACAGGCTGCATGCACTGGGCCCCGGGTTTGTGCAGCCAGGGCCGAGTTCCCGAATTTCTGCAGAGAATGGGCAGGTCAGAGCCTTTGTGAGGCACACGCAGACAGAGCGGCCTGGAGCCAGGCTTCTTCCCCCCCAATGACACACTTGATGGAGGTGTGGACGGTCAGCCACACAGCTCTCTCGAGTACCGAGAGGGCCGCACCAGGGTCCGGGCTACACGTGGGTGGAGCAGGCTGGGTGGGCCAGGAAGTGAAGACCCTTTTCTCCAGCCCCAGGGTCCGGTCCCCAAGCAGGGCTACACCCCACTGTCACTGCAGAAATGACCCTGCAGCTGTGTCTCCCTCCAATAACAAACAGCCACTCTTGTCCTTGGAAAGGTCTCAGCTTCAAGGACTCTGATCACATAAACACTCGATGGCTTCTCAAGGGCTTTTGAAAGATCTGAATTTCCTGTCATTGATTCGGTCACTCGGATGGGGACGGTTTTTCCAGGGGATGGTAGAAGACCACCTCGAAGCTTCCTCTTTGAGTGTGCTGTTTCTAGGACTTTCTATAGGCTGCCTCCTGTCCTGATCTCCTTTCTAAAGAGACCTGGACAACCCCCCGCCCCCCCCCCCCCGCTGAGGTGTGTCTCGAGGAGAAGCCCCCATAGGTCAGACCGTACCCTGCACTGATTTGCACAAAATCACGGGAGGAGAAAAGCGGCCGCAGGGGCTTCCTGAGCTGTCCGGCTGCCTCTGTGCGGTGTCATTGGCTGAATGGCCCTGCCGACCTTGGTGCTCGCCGACCCCGAGTGCTGGCGGGTCCTGCGTGTCCGGGCTCAGAGCGCGCGGTACACACCAGAGTTCTGAGAAGGCCGTCCGGCCAGGCCTCTGTTGTTCCTGTTGCCCCAGGTCTGAGCGGCGCTGGGTCCAGGATTTCTCTTTTTAAGCAAGAGAAACACTCCGATCCTGGAGGCGGGGAGCAGGACCCAGGTCCCACAGGGCCTCCCCTCTTAGGAAGGTAACACAAGGAAACGGACACGAGCCATGGGTTCGGGACCTGGGGCTCCCTGTCCAGAGATGGCACCGTAGTCATACTTGGGGGCTTCTAGATAATCAGGGGGCCGGGCCCAAAGCCGGAGCTTGCGCCCAGATGCACGAAGGGCCTGCGGGGCTCAGGTGTGGCCCCTGCCCTCTGCACCTTCTCATTCCCAACCTGCCCCACGACTTCTGACTTCTGGGCCAAGGTCAGAGAATGCCCATCTGGAGGAACTCAGCGGCCGCCCAGGCAGTTACATGATCCCGTGTCCTGGGGCAACTCTCCATAATGCTCAGGTGCCCACGGGGAGACCTCACACACACACACACACACACACACACACACACACACACACACACACACGATGCCTTCACTCTTCCCCGTCCAGGGAGTCATGTGGTTCCCCTGTGCCTGCGGTTTCTAATCGTGGGGTGGGAAGAACGGCCCCGTACACGTAAGAGCCATCTATAAATGCACCGGATAATCCCTTGTGTTCCCGACACAGAACCCCTTATGCCACAGCTGCTCTGAGCAGGAGCCGGGAAGGTGCCGGTGGCCGCAGGGTGAGCCCATGCCTCGGCGGGCGGTTCGCCTCCGCACATATTTCGGGTTTCCCTTGGATGAAGGTGGCACGTAACGGGGGGACCGGCTTGCGTGCTCCCTCCCCTGCTCAGACTCCCAGGCACGTGGGGTCCGTGTCCCACCGGCCACTTCGCAGGCGGGTGTCCTGGTTGATCCGAGAGCAGGAAGAGCCGTTGTCTGCCTTGGCGAGAGGAGGGAGGAGAGCAGGGAAGCCGTAGCGGCTCCGTGCACAGGTCAGTGACTGTCTCTGCCTCCCCTCCTGGGCTCTCAACCACATCCAATTAGCGCTGCCCCGCGTGACGCAGCCGGCTCTCTTAATGAGAGTCATGCTCCAGCAGAATGCGCGCGACCTGAGCCTTTCGAAACAGGTGCCTTCCTGGGAGCCCAGGTGGGGATGCAAGTAGGACAGGCCCCTCCGTGCCGCCGCGAGCAGCGGCCTCCGCCTCTTGGAACCGGAGGTTTGCTGGCGTGAGATCGGTTAGGCCATTTCCACTGTGTTCTGCCTTCCCCAAGGACCTGGACGAGAGACAGGGGGATGCCAGGCTTGTGCCCTTGGAGCGGGAACTTCTCTGGCCGCTGGGTTTGTTTCTTGGGGTCTGCTGGGTTAACTGGTTCTGGAAACTTCCCCAAACCTCAGAAGGGCTGTCTGCTCCTTGTACCTCTTTGCAGGAACATATTATATATATATGCACCGAATACACTGAAACATTCCCCTATGCGCACATTTCGGCCGGTAAGATGTGAGCATCTCCAGGGCCAGAGCCTCTCATTCATCGCGGCGGTGCCCGGGGCTGAGCACCGGAGCTGCTCCAAGGCTGACTTCCATGTACTTGTTCACAGCGAGATGTGATCACCTGCACCACAGGTGGCTTTGGAGCACAGGGGCCACCTTCCCGAGAAGGGAAGCACAGGGAGGGGGTGGTGGCCTGGCGAGGATGGGAGCAGAGATCGTTGGGACAAGGTCACAAGCCCAGGGGCGCTGGCAGCTGCCGGCAGCGGGGGTGGGCGGGGGGTGGGGGAAGGGTCTCCCCTAGCGCCCTGAGGGAGGGAGCACAGCCCCGCCCACAGCTCAGTTCCAGACTTCCTGCCCCGGCACTTGCTGTGAGCCCCCCAGTGTGTGGTACCTTGCAGCAGCAGCCCCAGGAATCTCTACACCCCCAGCCTCCCTTCGGAGCGATGACCCAGTCACTCTTCTCTGTGCTTCAGCGCCAGCCCTTCCTCCACTGCCGATGCCCACCCACCCCTTACTGACCCCGAGCGAAGCCCTCTCCTTCGCTCCTGAGCTCAAGCTCAGCCAGACCTCAAGACAGACCTCAAGCTCAGCCCACCACCCGGTCTCTGATCTGCCCCTTTCATCCCGAGGGCGGCGAGATGTCCGTTGCAGGGGGCGGGGCACTACAAGCCTTCGCTGCACGAGTCCCTTCCGGGTGAGCTAACCCCCCGAGGACACGGGAGGGAAAGGGAAGGGGGATCACGCGGATAGAAGTCACCTCTAGGTGCCCTTGTCCTTCAGGGAAGCACTGAATGGCCCTGTAAATCGGAATGTGCTCGGCATTGACTTGGGTGCGGAGGAATCAGCAGAAAACAGGAGGTTCGTCTCCCTCAAGAAGCTCAGTGCCCAGGAGCAGAGGTGGCCTGCAGGCGGGCGTCACTACTGGCAATGCTCCTGGAGCCCATCCGCGAGCCGCCAGACTCCGTGCAGAGCGCTTGGCCTCGGCTCGTCAGGGTCAAAGTCCGGGACGCCTGGCTGCACCTGAATTTCAGGCACACGACAACTTGTTTAGCATAAGTATGTCCCACACTATATTTGGGACATGCTCACACTTAAAAGTTGTCTGTTGTGTATCTGAGAGTCTGTTTTGAGCCGGGTGCCCCATATTTTCTGGCCACCCTGAATTTAGCCATCCTCGCTGTTCTATGAAGGACGTCGGAACAGAACCTTCAAGTTCCGAATAAGAAAACAGACGATGAAGAAGTTGTGTCATTTCATTTTTCCATCAGATTAGAAGCCACGAGGTCCGGGAGATGGTTATAAGGGGCTTTAGATGTGCACGGCCCTGCCGTCTACCGAGCACGCGGCCTCTCTCCCAGCGCCCAGGATGTGATATATTTGTAGGAAGCTCTGCGAAACTGCCTTTTGGTAGAAGCGCGGAGAACATTCTGCAGGCACCTGGGGGAGGGGAGGGACGGGGTGGGCTGGGAGAGGGGGTGTCCGAGAGGAAGCCCCTCCCAGGGGCCGAGCGTGGAATCAGTCCTGAGCGTCCCGCGTGTGCACCGTGGAATAACCCTTAGATGTGTCCTTGGCAGTCATGGGTCTTGTGGCCTCAGGGACGCACCAGCTGGTCCTGGCGGTCCCCTGACTACTCCGGCCTGTGGACCCCTGAGCAGCCCTGCCCCCAACAGGGCTGGAACTGTTTATACTGTGGTTCAAAACGTGCTTCATCACAGAAACCCTTCCTACCCCTTATACCACCGTCCGGCCCCAGCTGGAGCGAGCGAGACGCCGTCGTCTCCGATGGGAGGAGGGGCTCCCCTCACGCTGTGCACACCGCGTGCGTGGCTCAAATCAGCAGATCGTGGCCGCTCCCACACCCACCCCCTTGCTTCGTCATTGCCGCATGCTTAGAAACTAGTGCAGCGCCTGGCGGAGGTGTGTTCCCGAAGAATGTCTGAACAGAAGGAGGGACGGCCCGTCCGGGATGTGGGGCAGCCTGTTTCTCTCTCGGCTGACCGTCCGTGTCAGAAGACACTTACGCAGCACCTTCCTGATTGCGCCCTCCCTGCCCCTGTCCTGAGCACCTCTCCCCTCTTCTGGTCACAGCCCGGTTGGGCCGGAGCCTCTGAGTGCCGTCAGGCCTCTGGGTGCTGGAGGACAGCCGTCTGTCATTGCCATCAATAAGGGAAGCGGCTTCATGGGGCAAAACGCTGGCTGAGCAGCTGCGACCAGGGCTGGGACCGAGGGAGGGGTGCGTGTCCGTTGGCCTTGAAAACGGGCCCGAAGGCGCGACCCACGAGTGCTGGTGCCACGGGAACAGGGAGGCAGCTGCTGACCCTCAGCGTCCAGAGGACGGTACAGGCCTGGGAGTCAGTCTGCAGGGCCCCCAACCCCTTAGGGCCCCAACCCCCTTAGGACGGGGATGACCGAGGCCTTCATCCACCCGGGGAGGAAGCCAGCTGGGGGGGCAGCACCAGCTTCCTCCTCGTCCGCAGCAAACAAGCCCAAGGCCCATAAATCACCGTGCGAGCAGCTGATGGGGTCTGGAGCTCGCCGGATGTCCTCCTGAAAATTCTCACATTCCTTACTTTGCCATTTGTGGCACCCGCGTGGTCCCCGTGCTCTTCGCACCCCCTTCCGACGCATCCCTACCTGCTCCCCACCCCCCACGGCCCCTCTAGAGGAGCCCCAGCCTGTGTCAGCCTCCCCCGACCCCGACGGCAGCAGCAAGTGGAGGGACCTGTGACGGGCCCAGGCTGGCCGTGGGAAGGTCACACCCAGGGTGTTTCCCAGAGAAGAACAACACACCCAGCTTTCAAGATGGATTTGTATTATGTGTGTGCTTTCTGCGCACGGGGATTTTAGAACAGCCGATTGAGAGAGGACTGGGTTGGAAGAATCCACGGAAACCTTGGGCAGATGTAGCCCAGAGAGGTCGAATGACCCGCACTCATCATCACGGCCCAAACTATAGTGACGTCCGGGCAGGTCCGTCCAGACATAACGGCAACCAGAGCATGGGTGGGGGTCTCGCTTCCAGCCCTCCACCCACGCGCTGCTCGCACTGGGCACACTACCGGCGCCTTCCACAGCCCGGAGTCTTCCCGTACCACGGAGCGGCCGCTAGTGCCTCTTCCCTGGGGCTCGTGGAGGATTCCCTAGCACGATTCGAGGCCAGTGCCTGGAGAGTGTCCAGGGCTAAGCAAGTGCTCAGCAAACAGGTGCTGGTTCTGAGACGTGGTGCCATCGCGTCCAGGTCGTGGGACAAGCTCTTGGTGGACAGCAGGCATTATGATTTGTGATCTGCCTTGTAGAACGGCGTGCATACAGGATATTTTTAACCCAACACCTTTAAATTTTGGCCACAAGCACAGGACAGTGGCAACTGTCCCCTTCCTGCCCCTCCCCTCCCCACACATTGGACACAGGTCCCCCCTGCCGAAGGGATGGGTAGAGTGAAGACTCAGGACCAGGCGGAGGGTCTCACTGCGTCCCTCCCCAGCTGTGTGACTTTGGGCGAGTCACAGGCTCTCTGTGCTCTCCCTTCACCGGTAAGAAGAGGATTAGGGTACTAACTTCCTCATAGTTTCCTAAGAGATTGGATAAACTAACAGTCCCAGAATGTCCTCGGTGCCTGGTAGATATTTTGAGAGGGTGTCACTGTCACCAGTGCTTGGGGAGGGGAGGGGGACGGCTCGGGGGACGACACTGGGGTGTTGGATGCAGGACATTACGCATCTGTCGAAACGCAGGGAACGTACAACACGGGAGTGACTCCCGCATCAGCTGTGGGCTGTGCTTCCTAATAATGATCCAGTATTGGTTGACCAACTGCAACAACAACACTCGCTAAAGCAAGATGGTGGAAGCTGGGAGGGGGTGTGTGGACTGAGAGGTCCTATGGGATCTCCGCGTGCCTCGTGCTCTGTACTTTCCTGCAAGCCTGGTATGTCTCAAAGAAATAAAGTCCGCTAATTAACCCTTACCCAGGGACCACGCGGTTGTGCTGCTCGCCCCAAGGGTCCGCCTCCCTTCCTGTTCTTCTAAAGATGTGCGTGGTGGCAAGCCTTCTCTGCTCCCTCCTCCCACCCCCTTTCCTTTGGTTCCAAAGCCACGGCTGAC
>CM053617.1:67788824-67790830 GCA_028646535.1 Procyon lotor | reverse complement strand
TTATTATCATTATCATCATTATTATCACTATTATGATCGTTAATAAGGAATCCCCTGGAACTGGTTCACATCTCCGTTAGAAGCACTTGGTGAGGGGCCCCTGGGTGGCTCAGTTGTTAAGCGTCTGCCTTCAGCTCAGGTCATGATCCCAGGGTCCTGGGATCGAGCCCCGCATCAGGCTTCCTGCTCAGCGGGAAGCCTGCTTCTCCCGCTACCACTCCCTCTGCTTGTGTTCCCTCTCTCGCTGTGTTTCTCTCTGTCAAATAAATAAAATCTTTAAAAAAAAAAAAAAAGAAGCACTTGGTGACAGCAGAGTTACATCAGCTCACTGGGACGACAGTGACCGTCACTAGCTTCCCTCGAAACAGGAAGCCAGGTAATAAAGGCTCGGCAGGTGTGTCTTCCCTTTCTCTTTCTATTTTGCATTATTATTGCTGATCCCTCAGCATCTCATAGCCCCAGGTACTGAACGTGTGTGCTTTAGGAGTGAGTATCTCTGGACAAGACGCATCCCAGGAATTGGGCACCAAGCGCACATCAGTGGCCCCGTGGCTGGCTCGCTGCCGGGAGCCTGGGGTCCGTTGCTAAGGGTTCCACCCCCGCCCCAGTGGCTGGCCCATCCCGTCCTGACAGTTTCCTCCCCATCGGGCCAATGGGACTTCAGAAAAAGTGGGAGCCTCACCTTTTAATCCCTAGGAACAAGGACCAGAAGATGAGGGCTTTCCCAGGAGGGAAGGCGCGAAATGTCCTTTTCCTTTGGGTCCAGAACCGAGAAAAGTAAACAAGGCCTTACTGTCGAAACCTGAAATCCCATCAAAGAGAGTTCCCGGCCGGCCGGCCTAGAGCGGTCATCAAAAACACGGAAACTCGAACAATGAGCAGGGCGCAAAGTCAGAAATTTATAGGCTTTGGCCTTTGCTGCTACATATCCTGGAAGAAAAAAAAAAAAAAGAAGTGTTAAAAAAACAAAGGCGGTTGTGGATGTGGGGGCCCCGCCACCGGCCGTCTGACAGCGCGACCCTGGGCCTGACCTCCACAATATGTTTCCACAGGTAATTCCATAACTCTCCGGCCAACTTTTAAAGGCTTCCTGTTTGACAGCCGAGAGAAAGGAAGTCCCCGGCGCTGGGGAGCCCAGTCGCTCCCCGCCGCCGCCCATCAGTGTGCTGGAACCCGTATAATTTATACTCGGTTTCATCACCTCGTCGCGCACACATGATGAAATTTATTTCTGCTGATAACTGGGATTTTAGCCGCGCGGTGGTTGAAGTCCACGCGATGCGATGCCCTGTTTCTGATGTTGTTGGAATGTGCGCCGGCCTCGACGGTGAGGCTGATGAATGGCCGCTGTGGCAGATTCATAATCTAGGGTTTGGTGCAGCTGTGCGGGAAACTAATAGCTAGCAGGGACCGCCGAGGTCCCCGAGCTAATACCTGTCTCCTCCATCACAAATTGATGGCATTAAACAAAAAAGTTGACTCTTTTCACATCCTGCCAATCTAATTTTGGTGCCCCTGCAGCCATCGCAGTATCTGGTGGCACGGAGGGCACTAAATGTCGCCTGTGTGATGGCGAGGGGAGCATCTGTCATCCAGCCCGCTGCTGTCTGGCAGTGGGGGCGCGTGGCTGGGCACTCCTTCCCCTTGGCTGGGGCTGCAGGCCGCCGCCGTCCCACGCTGACTCTCCTCCAGCCGGCCTCGCTGGCTCGCCCTCCTCTCTTTGCTAAGCATATGGTTTCACTTTTCTCCTTCTTCACGGGGAACCGGGACAGTTGAGGCATAAACTGCTTTTACTTGTTCCTCTCTGAAAGGTTGGATGCAAGGAGGAAGGTCCAAAAATAACATCGGTGTGATAAGTCATTAGTCATTTTCCACTGTACATATGTTAACTTGACCCGCCGTATGTTAATTCATGCAACATTGGCCTCACATATGGCTACAATAGGAATCCCAACTGGTACTTCCTGAGGCACGGTGCCTCATTACTGCCACGTCCCCAGATCCAT
>CM053617.1:67781324-67783824 GCA_028646535.1 Procyon lotor | reverse complement strand
CGGCACGGTAGTGCTCGGCTCAGATTTGCATTTTAGAGTGATTCCCCCCGGCAGTAGTTTGGTTGTCCTTGCTTTATGTCTCATTGGGTCACCCTCCTGGGATCCCGAATGGTGGAGCCCACACTGCACACTGTGAGCTATGCGAGCGGGCAGCTGTGACAACATCTGCACCGAGCATGAGGATGGCATTTGGCGCTGGGGAGGGACTGAGAGCAGGGATTGAAATGAGACCAATAATGGGTTTTTTAAACATTTGTTTTATTCTTGCTCTAAATGCGCGGCCTCTTGTAACCCTGTGGATGGAATTCTATTGTGTCCAAGTGCACGGACGTTGGAGAATGGTTTTTGGTAAAGAATGTGTCAAGGAGAAGTAGAGGAAACCCTTCAAAGCTGCCCTTTCCAGGCCTTCCAGGCAGGCGGGGTGTCCCTGGGTCTGACTGCTCCGAGGTGTATTTTCGGAGTGGTTCTCGATGCGAGGGGACGGAATTTGACTTTTAAGCAGAGAGCGCTGTATGCAGGGAGATGCCTCTTGCATTGTGTTTAGAACATTTTCTTCATCAAAGCACGATGCCAAGAACCCTTTCTGGGGAAGTGGAACTCGGGTGCCAGCACGACCCCATTTATAAATAGCCCAGCCCTGCTCGGCAAGGAACAAAAATACCGAACCCGCACTCCTGCAGCCAGCGGGAGCTTTGAAGGATGCTGTCAACCGGTCCGACGTACACCCCTTCCCTGGTCATTGTAGGCAGAAACAATGCCACCTTCCCGAAAGGAAATCGGCAATAAAAACTCCTGCAGGACTTCCTATTCAGAGTTTTTTCCCATTCAGACCTGAAACGGGCATCTCCCCCCGCCCCCGCTCCCCCCAGCGCCAAGCCCACCACTGCTGAAATGCCTCCTCCATGTTCACTGGTTTCAGGAGAGTAAGTATCTGAATTTTCCCAAGTGGACAGAAAGTGCTTTTACAGTTCCACAAAGCTTTTTTTTTTTCTTTTCCTTTTTTTTCCCCCCAAATTGCCTTTCTGTTTCACATATCTTATGAAGCTTCTGACAAAATGTATGAAACTTCAGATGATAAAATGGCAAATGTTTTTATAAAGTGCCCTATTGGCTTAAGAAATCTTTTGTGATTGCATTTTTTAAATTAATAGGTGGATATGTTTTTCTTTCCCTCCTTCTCTCTTTTTAAACAAATGTTATGCTTTATAGCAGCACGATCTTGCTGCTTTACAATATCGATAAACGCAGGTACACCTGCACTATAAAATCCACTTTACATGAAGCAGGCCATTCCTGTTTTATAGCCCATTTTTCACCCATTGTTCTCGAGTCATGTCATAGGTGTGCTGTAATGGGCTGGGGAGGTGGACGCCTCGAAGATCAGTTTAACAAAATGGTCTAATTTTGCCAACTTTAGTGCCAAAATCTGGATTGAAAAACGCAGGAGTAATATCCCAGTAGACGCACAATATGATGTCACTTCCCTGAAAATGGCCAAGATAAACATCTATTTCCAGATCACTTGCACTTACAACATGAATTCTACCTCGTTTTCAATCCCCAAATTACGGTTCCTGTTTTCTAACAATTTTAATGTTAACCTGGTTGACATTTGAACTTTCCTGACTTTTTCTCAGACTCGAAGATTTTATTACACTGCTGGTGGAGGAGGCAAAATTCCATTCCAAATATAATGATACTTTTGGAGTCTGAAAACCTGCGAACTTTTAAAAATGAGGCGAGGCAGATTGAATAGTCCTTCTGACGGAAGCGTATACACAGATGTGCCATTGAGAACCCCAAGACTTGGCCCGACAGAGCTCTTTAGCGTGATGCTAGTTGATCAGAGGCTTTTTTGCCACAATGGAAGCCTCATATTGAGTTTTTCTTTCTTTTTGAGTGTGCAAGTCGAGTTAGTTTGTATGCATGCGTGGGATTACTACAAGAAATTATTTTCTTACTAAGTGTAGTGTTTGTTGAGTGTGTATTACATGGGGCAAGGCTCTCTGGGATATAGACATAGATCACCCGTAGACAAAGAAGCCGAGCATCTACATATGTCAGACTCTTCATGTGCATTACTGTAATTGACACAGACTTCAGGCAGACTCGATACCGTGCAACCCATTCCACAGACTGGCAAACTGAGGTTTAGCTACGGTAAATAATTCCATTGCTGCTGCTGATGATACAATTACTTACCCATCCTACAGATGAAGTAAGTGACAGTGGGAATCCTCACCTTACTTGGTGAACTGACTTGACAGCAAGTGCCGGCATTAACATTCACGGCCAGACCCCGTAGCCTGCTCTGGGCTATGCTCCATCATTGCTGTTCTCCTGAACACACTCCACAGAAAGACGACATGGGAAGATGCTCAGGTGCACCGTTACTCATGGAGACACAACGTGCAGCCGAGCTGAGGAAAGCAGGAGCAGCCCCGAGTGCTAAGAGCTTGGAGAAACGAGGAAGCCGGGGAGCCCTGGCGAGCTTGGGGAA
>CM053617.1:67688824-67776324 GCA_028646535.1 Procyon lotor | reverse complement strand
ACAAATTTTATTTCACATTTGTCAAAGGAAATAAAGCTGACAGTATTACAGGGGCTGTGTACTAAAAGTGGTATCTCAATTCCGAGTCTGTCCAACCTTTTCTTCCCTAGGGGGGCGTTAAATCTGGACCCAATTCACAGCTTTGTTTGAACACTATATTTTGCCTTTTCTTTGCACCTTTGATATTTATTTCAGTGTTAAATCTATTCTTCCCTTCATCTATTACCCTGTTTTATTTCTGTTTTTGAGAACCTATATTTTTGCTAATAAATATTCACTACAGCATTTCATCCTGTACTTAATATGCCCAGTGCATGTTTTCTGTGCTAACTTCGCAACAGATTGAGTGGACATTCCACTGTTGCAGCATAGTCATAAAATTCAGGAACTTATAAAACCTACCTTTCCCCTTCTACCAGGGCTTTGCTACAGTATATTTTCTGCCCTCTCCTCCCCCCCACCTGGCTCTGGTAGCCCTGAGCAGAGCCACAGCTCCCCCCTGTGGCCTCCTGGGGGGATGGCTTCCCCACCACAGCCTCCTTCCCACTCCGTCCTTGGCTGGTGCATTTCTGCTCGGACCACATTTTTAAACCCGGGGTACAGGCCTGACTTCAGTTGCTGGGAGGTAGATGAAAGAGAAAGCAGTCACAGAAAAAAAAAAATGTCCCGTACACAGGAGCCCCGGGTACCGATGCTCACGCACACAATTAGCGATTAGTGATTGCACTTGCTTTTTTGTCTTCTCGTCTCCTAGACACACACACGCACCGCACGCACTGCATTTGGGAGCCTGCGTGGAGCTCTGGGCTGTGCAAACGACCGTGTGTGTATATGTGCGTTATGGTCGTGCTCAGACTGCTCCCGGAGAATCCAGCACAAATTCTTGCCAGATTTGAGGCAGTGCTTAGTGTAAGAGAAACATTGTTCGCTTGGAGTAAGGTAGAATTATAGCCAACTTAAAATAAATAAATAAATAAAAAAGCTTAACATATGACAACGACTCAGCTGGAACCCTGCAACACATACCACACGCATCTTTGATCTCGCGCATCACATTAAGTAACAAAGACCAGAGGACTTCAGATATGTACTAGATAGACTGCGTTTGATCACAGTAAAAGGCTTTGCCCCATCCCGGACTATGGATTGCATCATCGATTTTTCTTTTCTCCCCCCCTGAAAGAAGGGACTCTTTTAAGTATGTCTGATTCCTTTAATTAGATCATTACTGCTATTGTAATGTTTACTCCAGTATCATCTCTCATGAATAGCATGGGGCTTTTCAACAGTGGTTGTTACACTGCCCCTGGTATCATTTGGGAAAATGTATTCAAATAGTTAGGTCTGAATAATAAATATGGCTGCATTCACATGTGCACACGCGTGCGCGCGCACACACACTCCACAGACTGTTTGAAATCACTTTTGAAAAACACCACCGTGTCTTGGTACTTTAGGCAACGAGCTAACGTGAGAGCTAGCACATCCGCTGTATTATGCATGTAAATGCATGCGATCCGCAGAGAAACTTGGTGTGGGGCGGCTGTCTGTGTTTGAAAACGTAGGAAAGTTTTATTGCGATGATTTGGAAGATTTGAAAGGAAATGCTTGAATCTGCAGCTTGATCCCAATCTAGCAGGCAGAATGTCTGAGATTTTTCTTTCTCTGTGTCCAGGGGCCTCGCTTTTCCTTTCCCTGGCTCCCTCTCTTGCGGTTGTCCTTCGTCTATTTACCTACCACTCCGTTCTTGTGTTTTTATTATGCACTCTTAACCTCAGTTTGATGAAGCTGAGCCATCCACGGGGTTGGCAGTGGTCAATTGGCTGCCTAGTGATGTAGCTGGAGTGCTTTGTGAATGTGCGGAGAACACATCGGGGAGGCTTCCTACACGCTGGGTCCCCGTGCATTTACGTGCAACTTAAGACAGTGATTGGTTTGCAAGAACAGCTGCACGTTTTAAGAAATCGTGGCCACTGATTTCAAATTAATAACTATTAAAGGAAGCACATACATTACACGATAATTTTCAAAGACAATAATTGGTATAATCGATCCCTTCAAATATCAACGTTTATGATGTGAGTAATGGTGGAAAGCATGGTTTATTTGTTTCTAATGAAGGACAGCATCATTTTATTCGGGGAAACCTAAGCACTTAGGCTCAGGCAACTGGACAAGTATGAAAGAGATTGTTCTTAGCATGTGTAATGTCACTTCCACGGCACTGCCTCTTAAAGTATGTTAAATAATAAATAACTTATTAAAACATGTTCAATGTAATAATGGCCTTTTTCATGAATTGTTGTAAAAGAGAGATTAGAAGAGTAGGGGAAGCAGCCTTCAGGGGAAAATAACGGGAATTTCCAGCAGTACAGTGCTCTAATGGTTCTATATTTTTTAAACGTGCCTGTACTCCATTCATAGTCATTTAAGTGCTTAAATAAGCACAATAAATGTAAATAATTTACTGCTTTGCAAACAGAAAATTGGGCAGAAAAGTAATTTTGAATTGCGAGTTGGCTTGCAATCTTCGATGATTTGGGACCCTGTAAAATGCAACTGACACGGCTGTTCATTAAGCTCACTGTTCTTGAGCCTTCTTCATGTTCATTAGCGATTAATTCCGACAGATATTTAACTTAATAAGGTAAGCAAATAAACAAAAAATCACTTTCTGTGCCTTAAGGTTTTTAGACCCCTAATTGCTTTTGTGCACTAATTATCAAGATTAACACCTTACACTTTTCTCACTCCGTTTCGCCTTGCAAAATACAAAACAAAACAAAACAAAACAAAACAAAAAAAAGAAAGAAAGAAAAGAAAGAGGAAGAAAGAAAAAAAAAAAGAAAGAAATGCGACCAGGGTATTTTGAAAATCTTTTAAGTAGGAAGTGGGAAAGGGTTAAGGATTTTCCTTCCTAAGACAAAATGACCACCCACCAAAATGAGGGACTCTGGCTAAGTTGTGCGTGGATTTTTTAAAACATTAGCTGAGCAGAGGAACCACACGCATCTGTGCCGAGAGGATAGAGCTTGAATGGAATTCTAAGCCAGGAAACGAACGCTTCTGTCACACGGATAAATCAGGCTTCCAGAAGGAGCGGTGGACGGTGCGTCGGCTCTGCCTGTCAGGTCTCAGGCTGCATTTTCGAGGCGGTGTTCATCAAAGATTTGCCATTTGGCTGTTAGATCTCAAAGTTTGTATTAACTTAAGATCATATGTAGTTATCAACACTTTGTAATTAGCGACAAACCACTTTCGGGTCCTTTAATATTTACTGTAATAATATTATTCATAATGGAGTCATTCTGTATTCATGTGGATATAATACATAATTCCATCGTAATTTAGCATTAATTAATGTCCACTTATTGCCGCATATTATAGTATAGGAAACAATTTCTGATAAGAGACACCAGTGTAATTTAAGGATGAATCTGATTGTAATTTGAATAATGATATGCATTGCTTCGTGTCCCCATGCCTCTGTCCCCACCCCCACTCTCCCGCACATGTGTGAGCCTGGAGGACTCTCACATGCATCGTACAGATGGGCACACATGCACACATATGAGTGTGGAGCCGAACAGGTATTTGTAAGCACATCAGTCTAAAGTGTTTGGAATCCCTTCCGAGATCTTGCTTTCAGATGTTCAAGTTTGTCACTCTCAGAGCTTTATGTCACCACTACAATAACCACGCAAATCGCTGTTTCAATGTCTGCTCTAAAAACACATCATTGTAAGACTGTTGCCCTTTCATGCAGAGGCACTTATTTTTAAGGGAAATTACAAAGGGACTGTAAAAATGAAAGCAAACGTCCACTGATCTATTTATCCATCCATCTCCCTCTCGTTCTCTATGTATAAATAACTATCGCATCCTTTTTTTTTTTTCCTGCCCACCACCTATCTCGGCACAAACCTAAAACGGACCCCCGAGAAGGGCCACCTTGGAAGGCGACGTGAGAAGGTGCTTCCCGGGCAACGGTCGCCGGCTTGGCGAGGCGTGGGGCTGCCCTGACCCGACTAGCCCTTCGGCCTCGGGTTGCTAATTGCTCCTTGCTGTTCTTGTGAAAAGTCAGGAAGCTCTACCACCACTCTGACTTGAACTTGATACCGTATTTCTCTCGTTCTTGTAGCATTAGGGGATTTAAAAACTCCTTTTCCTTGAATTCTTTTCTTTCTTTAATGGGTGACTGGATAAATTCAGTGGTGGATTTCTGTGACACTGGAACAGCCCAGAAGTCTATGATGCACTCTTGCTATGTGGTTTAAAAATCCCTCACCATATGTTTTCTCACTGGAATGCCTCGTCTTGCAAAATTACAGGAACCGAAGCTTAAAAACACAATTAGGTAGTTTAAAATGAAGTATTAAAGAAATACCGCTTATATTCAGATGCCTGCAATGTTTTCTTCCTCTCTCTCTCTCTTTTTTTGGTTTTGTTTTGTTCTTGGAGCAATCAAAAAGCCTCTACTGTATTTGATTTTTATACTAATCATGCCCCATATTTTTTGGATTATGTTATATAGGCTGTGGTTAAATTATAAATGAAAGAGTGAACTACCAGACTTCTTGTCATAACAGCAGCTTTTATGTTGTTACAGAAAAGGCAAAAAAAAAAAAAAAAAGGCGTTTTGCGTTGAAGGGTCCCCTCGCTTATTCTGTGCTGTTTAACGTATATAGGCAGACAAGCAAAGCAATTTGTAGAAATGTTTTTTGCAGTATTTTGAAAATTACAGCACCCTCTCCATCCTCTAAGGGGAAAATGAAAGGAAACTAAATACACAATATGCATAAATGCAGCTCGCCCCAACCCTCAGCTTCGTGCATTTCTCCTTAGGAAACGCGGGCACGCGCACACACGCACGCGGGCACGCGCACCCATGTGCGCGTGCGCAGAGCCCACTCCAAGTTAACCTTTCTTCCCTGTTGCCAGCTAAGGAAGCTGTTTCACGTGGCCCCCTAAAAACCACCTTCCACAATTCTAAGTGCCTTCTTTGGTTGTTTAAAAAGAAGGGAAGGCAACAAAAAGCCTGAAGAACCAGAGGATGAAGAAAGGAATGGAGTATCAGCTTGCAATCTCTATGCATTTTTGTTTTCCCGTTAAACTTAGCTTGAATTCACTATACATGAAAACACAGTAAAATAGTTTATAGACATCTTGTATCACACTGTTCAAAGCACTTGACTGAAAGGCTGCTTTATGTCCTGAACCTAGAGGGCTGGAATTTGAAGATATAATTTATACTCAGCAAATTGATGAAATATTTAGTTTATAGGCTGTGGCATTTTAGGTCTATTGTAACTGCATCACTTAAAAGACTTTGCTATGGTGCAGGCACGAAAAATAATTTTCTGCCTTAAATCTACTGCCATGCTTAACTGTTTTGTTAATTTGTCCCCAAACTTTTGCCAACTGGAGTGGGGTTAAGAGGTCAGGGAAGCCTGTGGAACCAGGATGGATTATCTCTTTGTCTGAAGCCATTTGTTGGGCTCCTTCTAATGGGAGGCGAGATTTCACAGTGTCTACCGGAGTTGCTCGGTTGCTTTCCATAAAGAGCAGATTCTATGCAAAAATCAATAGCATGGCTTATGCCCTTCATTTGTAGATAAGTGTATTCTTGAATGTCTGAAAGAATATTTGATGTGGAACTTAAAACAGTGCAGGAAAAATATCTGCGCCTTAATTGCCTTTCTCTCTGCAGTGATGTGAGCCACTTCGCCAAGGAGCTGCGTGTTGGGGGAGCCCTGCGTGCCGGGCTTGGCTCCCTTGCTCCCCTGTAACCAGCCTTAAGGACTGTGGTGGGTTTTTTTTTTTGTTTTGTTTTGGTTTTTTTTGGCTTCACTGGATGAACTGTCTTCCCGAGATAACAAATCTTCTTTTGCAGCACTTGGTGGAGTTTGGTTGGGGGCTACCTCTGAGCAACACGAACTTGGCCTTGCTGGTGTCTTACACAAAATACCTTCACTCCTGTTACGAATCAGGGTGCTCGGGAAACAGCCCGGGGCCATACAGCTGATTATTTCCCCAAATTTGCATCTTTTCAACAGTAATGGGGACGGCTTCCACAAATGCTCTCAGGCTCTAAATAGATGTTAAGTGGTTGTTTCTAGTTCCTTCTCTCTCTGTTCCCTGGAGAGCCACTTTCCAACCCACCCACTGCTAGCCTTGTGCGAGCCTGCTGGTGGGGCCGAGGCCGGCCCGGGCCTGGCAGTGGGTCCCAGAGGCCACAGCAGGCTGGCCCGGCTTGTCGTCCTGGCTGGGTCCTTCTGGGAAGCCTCAGCACCAGGCCTGGCTCCCTCCCGTGGCCCCTCAGCCAATGGCGGGAAGCTGATGCGCTGCACACGTCAGGCCTGCAGCGTGTCCCACCACGGGGCACCTGCCTCCCGCAGGAAGCCTGGGAGGACAGGGATATAGGGCTTGAAGAGGGGCAGGGTGGGGAGAGCGATATGCGCCCAGGACTGGGAGTCTCAGGTGGGTCACAGGTGCCAGCGAGGGGAGGGCAGGAACGAGCAGAGCTCCCAGAGAGGGGCGTCGAGGTATCCCCCCCACGCGGGGCAGGTACCCTCCTGTTTCTGACTGGTAGTGGATGTGGGCTGAGCAGAGGGGACTGTCCCAGAGCAAATATTTTTTAATATGGTTTCGATTAAAGATGAGATAAAGTTTTGTGTTCCAAAAATGTACCAGATGTTTGTTCTAATTGTTTACTGCCCTCTGCCGGCCCCCAGCCGGTCCGTTGTGCCGCGACACCGTGGGCGGCCCCCTGGGTCAGAGCTGCTGGGCTCTGCGTGTGGCCAGAACTCATTCAGAGAGGCAGGCTGGCCGCGTTGGGCCCCTGGGTGCTCGTGGGGTAGGGTTGCTTCTCAAGAGAAGAATGTCCTGGGTGGATCATTCTACTTCTGGCAGCCGCTTGGGAGACTGGAAAAGCCGAGTGTCCACAAGCAGCCCCCGGTCCTTCCATGGCCCCATACCTCTTCTTGTCTCGGGGGCACTTGGGGGCAGGGCCAAGGGTGCCCCGACGCCCCTTCCTTTGGGGCCTGTCCAGTTGGGAAAGTTTTGAGGGGTTTGCCCTACACGGACTCACTTCAGCATCTGCTGGCTCTGCAGGGCAGGATGAAGGTTCCAAGCAGCCGGACCTTTCCAGCAGGTGTGTCCCCGGGCCTTGCGAGTGTCTCGTGGACATCGCCTTGCATCTCCTGAGAGCATCTTTCTTAAGAGGCTCACGACTAAGTGCTGTGTGAATTCGCTTGCCCCGTTCGTGCTGCGGGAAGCTACAAAAAATTCTTTCCAAACTATGTCTGGAAAAGTACATTTTTTTCATTGACACAGTAGCACTTGAATGCCTTTCCCTTACCGTGACATCGCGGTGTCTCAATCCTTCAGCTCCATAAGGGATTAAAAGCCATGATGCTCTTAATTTTCCTGTAGAGATGACTTATGGCAAAACTCGTTTTTTCAAAACACAACTTTTTCTATTTTCAATATATATGCAACGGTTTAAATTTTAAAAATCTGGTAAATAAGATGGGATTTATTCCCCTTTGCATTGGCCATTGGGGTCCAAACCAAGGAAAGCAGGCAACAAACTCAAAAGAATTTACAGATGGAAAACCGGGATCAAGCTTTTTCAGATTTCATGTTTATTCTGTAATGACATGACTCAAAGCCTTAATGACATCATTCATTGCGGAAAATAGGAAATGAAGGAATGAGTCTGATCTTTCTCTCCAGAAGGCACATCTTGCTCTGTGTGCTTTTTCTCGTTGTTGACAAGGGGAGGGAAAAATATAATGAGACCCATTTCCTTGTCGAAACAACAAAGGGGCAAAAGCAAGGCGAGTGCCAGGGGGTAAGGGATAGTGTTATGGCGGAATTGGTCCTGTGGGGGTGCTGCTGGGCCCAAGATGGGTGGAGTTCAGTAGGAAACCCTGGTGAAGCCCGGGGATCTGGAAGCACTTACAGGTGTCTTTTCGGGCTGGAGTCCCATGATGACAGCAGGAATTCTGCCATGGGAAAACCAATGCAAAATAATGACCACCCTTACCATAGAATTTGTTGGATTCTTGGATTTCCCTCACCTTATCCTATAGTTGGTTTTATTGCTTTTGTGTGAATCGCATAGAAAGGGATCCCACTTGCTCTCCAACTTTCATCAGGAAATTGTGAATCTAAACCCACCACAAAATACAAACACAGGAGACCCTGGCCGGGCTGGCCGCGCCCTCCCGGGGCTCTTTGCCGACTGTCCGTGCTTCCCGACCTGTCCATGGTGGACTCCACCACAAGCCCCCTTCAATCACCCCAATAAAATATTATGCACAGAATTTAAGAGCTTCGGGACTGCTCCTTTGATTTTATGCGTCAGTTTGTTTCCATACACCAGCCTCACAGCCGCATCAACAGAAACGAACGAAGATTAGAAAAAAAAGACAAAATGAAACTATTCTTCTGTTAATAAGATATTTAGTCACTTTCCTATTTAGAAAGTAGATTTTGCCTCACATATAAATAAACATTAAACATATAAATAAATTTAAAATGTCCTTGGTTTAGCTCATTTAAGGGGCGGTCGTATGCCTATATATTTATTTATTTGTCATACACTTTTGTCTGTGTTTTATTTTCTTCTCTATGCTTCTATGAAACAGATATTAATGTATTATGTATTTGCAGGGCAGCCTCGTACCAGCATAATTCTGCTTATTTGTTGGTGCGCTTAGATGTAACAGGACAAAATCATCATTGTACCGGCAAGCTTGCCGTGTTCCGGAAAGATCTGTTAGGATTTTATTTTTTCAGATGTGCCCCCCGGTTCTCATGCACGTTGTAGTTCTTGGCTTACACTTTACCACCGCCATCAGCTTCCCTGGGAACCCCATTACTGCATGCACACGCATGCTCTGACCTGTGCTACTCAGAGATTTTCGAGATGAAGTCATTGCTGGTTTGAGTTACTGGAGAGACGTTAATTCGTCCAGCTGGGCTGGCTCAACAACCGTCCCGGCGCTTGGCCCTGACAGCCACCCTCAGTGAGCAATGGACCGGGAAGGAAGGGGGTGTGCTGAGGGGCCTGGGGGGCTCCTGATGGGGCCGGGACCGCAGAGCACAGACACGGGACCACGAGGAAGCAGATAAGCAACCCAGTCCCCGAAAGACCTGTGTGACAAACACCTTTCTTTAAAACTAGAATTTTAACGAAAAATCCTGGGCAGGGATCAGTTGCTCTATTATCAAGTGGACAATGAAATGTAGAGATATAAATATGTGTTCTATATTTTTGTGTCACAATAGACTATAAATACATATTAACACATCTACGTCATAAAAATAAGGTATGTTTTACGGGCCTGTTACTGTGACCCCGGCCGGGCGGTCTCTGTGCCAAGTGGGGGACGGGGTCCTCCCTCGGTGGCCACGGGCAGCACCTCCTGCTTCCCCAAGTCGTTTCTGGGCAGGAATTCCCAGGGCGCTCACCAGCAGCAGCAGCACCTGGAGGAGTGGGGCCCGGGGGAGAAGAGGAGGCGGAGAATGACCCCTCCCCTCCCCCAGGTTGTAACATGTCTGTGACCTCTCCACCCACACATTTACCACATAACATCCAGATGTCCAAAAACATTTTTGGAGAACTCTGTGAAATTTGATAGAATGTGAAATGTAGTATATGAACTCGGTGACTTGAATTGTAAAATAGCCCCAAGTTCTGTATGTAACAAGGCGGCAGTCTTCCCAGGGGGGTAACCCTGACGAAGACCAGCACGGAGGGGTCTCACGGGGTCGGGTAGGGGTGGGGGGCCCACCGCTCCCCTGCCTGGGCCCTCCTCTCTTTTTCTCCAACACATTTTTCCCCTCTGTGAGGTGCCTCTTCTCTCAAAAGCTTCCTGAAGAAAGCCTTTACTATTTTCTTTTTGTTGTTGTTGTGACCATTGACGATTTGGGCGACTTTTCTATGGGCAGCGAATTCATAAATGGCAGAAACATTTCTCAGACTCATGCCTTCCGCCTCTAAGATGCCGGGAGGACGGGTCCTGCGCCCACAGGCCTGTCCAGTCTCCCCCCTCCCCTGCAATGCAGAAGGGCGCTTGGGGAGGGGTGGGGTGGCTCATCCCTGCTGTGTGTCCCCACGAGGCTGGGAGTTCTTGGAAAACCGGCCCTGGCTTCTTCTCCTCTGCTTGTCCCATACCAGCAGTACCAGCAGTTGAATTAATTTTTGCTGAAAAGCTGCAGATATTCATACTGTGGAAAGTTCATAAATCCAGACAGTCAGAAGACTTCTGATTTATATCCTGTTAATAAAAGAAAACAAAGTGTTTGATGTCAGTTTAACATTAATGCCAATGCGGCTTTAGGTTAAAAAATTGCCTCTTTAAAAAAAAAAAATTGTATTACGAGAATAGTGCATGTCCAATGTGGAATTTTTAGAAATATGGGATATTGTTTTAAAAATTATAACTGGCCATAAACTCATTTTCCTTTGGTTAATATTTTAGTAATTTACTCTGCTTTTATTTATATTTTAATATATTTAATATATTTTAATATATTTAATATATTGATGTTGTTCTCTGTGTAAGCTATCCTTCCACTTAATGTTCTGTCCTAAACCTTTTCCTATTTTGCATCAAGAATCTATGCAAAACATCCTTTATAATGATGAATGTTCTTGCAAATGGATTTAACATAATTAACTGAAGTGATTCTTTATTATTCGATATTGGGTTCTTTTTCCTTATAATTGGATACAACCCTGTGTTGAGCATCTTTGTGTAGAAAGCCCATCTCATATATATGATTGTTTCTTCGGGGGTAGGTTTCAAAATATACAATTTCAGAATGAGAAGACTTGGTAGTACTGCTTCCAAAAGAATTTGCCTGATTAACTCTCACCAACAGTCCGGGAGATGGTGAGGCTCACGTTCACCGTGGAACATCAAAAATAACAGGTATTTGCAAATAATTTTCATAGCTTAATTTGAAATCATCTTGTTAGTGGTGCTATCAGACATATTTTTTCCTACAAATGTGCATCGCTTTCTTTTCTTCTTCTGTGAATTGTCTGCTTTGTTTTTAGAGAAATGAATCTATGAGAAACGCCAGGATTCATACACGGCTTACGTTTCATAATGTACCACCTGAGAAATTATGCTAATGGCCCACTGGTGTTCTTAAATAGAGTCACAAAAGTTTCCATTTGAAAATCCACAGAAGTAAACAATCAAGCAATGATTTCTCCCTTTTCCTGCTTTCTGTTTCCACTGTGGCATCCCTTCTGCTTTTGAAAAAAGCCATAGGAAGGCGCAGTCGCCCTTATGACCCTAAAGGCACAGTAAAGAGGAATATCATCCGGTTTTACCAAATATTCTCCTTTATCCACAGTGGGATAACCTGTTTATTATCATTTCTTTAACCACTTCACTGCCAAACTCCACCGAGACCATATTCTTACCTTGGGTGACAATTTTTAACAACAAAAATCATGTGCTCCATCCCTTAAAAAGGGAGTGACACAAGAATGAGGTTTCAGATTTAAGCGGTGATGATCGTTACTCAGCTTGGTTTGTTTAAGAATAAGGGTGGAATTGGTTTGTGCAGTGTTGTCAGTTAGAGGCTCTAGTCTCTGCCATGGGGCTGTTTCCATGCACTCTTAGAGCACTGACAAGTTCTGAAAATCCTATCTTGACCTTAAGTACATTGGGTGATCACGTCTCATCATCCGATGGTACTAAATGTATTTTCGAGGTGGAACTAAATATTTTGAAAACCAGGTCTTCCTCAACTCTCTGCCCAGACCCTGATATTTTCAGCAGTAAACATTGATCTCAAAGAGCATTTTTTGGCTCATTAGTGAGAATTACCTGAGTTACCATCCATTGTCCAGATTCATTATTTTTCGAGAACCAAGATATCCAAATAAGAAACTAAGATGTAGTTATGTTTGAATTGAGAACATCAAGGTCCCTTTCTCTGTAGCTGTCACAGTTAACGGGAGACACCCTAGCTGGCCTTGACGTTTTGTTGCAAATGGAAAACTGAATAAAAGCAGACATTTAAAGGGTTAGACCTCAAGGTTATATTGTGTTTCAAGAATCATTTTCATTTTGATTCTCTTTGTTGATATCCTATATCCTTTTGGGTCTGAGAGATTAAGAAAAATTGAAGAGTCAGGGAAACAGGTGATAGATGCCAATTAACTTAGTGCATCTCTATCGCAAACATCTGAAGTTTCTCAAAGATAGTGACCCACGTGGGTAATAAGTCTTACGGGACCTCAGATCTGCTTCTATAAAGAAAAGACTTCTGGTTTTCATATCATCCCATCCTAAGTAACACGCAATTATTGTCATTTTAATTTGGGGTTTTTGGACGTAAGTCTGTGAAGTGCTTCGTATAGATGAAGTTTGCAGCTGAATAATAAATACATGAGTTGCCAATAACTTGGAAATGGTGTGACGGTACCTCCTTTTTATTGTCAATCACTTTTAGCACAAACTTCTGTTGTGGGAGTGTCGTAATGAGCACACACGGACCGTGGAGAGAGCTTGAAGTTCTTGGAATGGAATCTTAAATGAGAAGATGCCCATTTCAGGTGTCGTGTTGAAAAGGGCTCCGGGCTTAGTAAACTTAGAGTTCTCGCACGGCGTGTGTGCACACACAGACCCCTAGACCCTCAGCACACGTATCCAGGGGCCGACGGCAGGAAGAAAAGCAAAAAAAAAGCACACTATTGAACACATGGACGACCAGTATATCAAACGTGTGCTTTAAAACTTCTTATTTTGCACACATTTCTACATCACATTAAAAAAGCAAACAATCTCCACCTTTGCTGCATGGTCTTTATTCAAATTGTGAAAGTGATTACGGTGTTGATTTAAAGACTTCAGAATTAAATTTTAATATGTATGTTAAAACTAATGGGGGCCTGCCCACCCCCACCCAAGGTTTTTCCTGCGGATTTCAGAAGAGTGGGTTCTCTGCCATTCCTCCAGCACTCTCTTTCTTATTATGAGTCCCTGGTTCTTTCCTAATTATAGGGCTGCAAATTATTTACTCTAGTTTTAAATTAAGAAGCAAACAAGTAATCTGGCGTAAGAAGCACCGGTCCAACTTCAGGGGAAAAAAAATGAGTATGTGTTTAATTTCTCTTTAGGTTCACAGCTGTACAGCCCCGTATAATGGAAGGGTTGAGACAGAATGCCCCCTCCACCTTGCCTCGGTGTAATGCAATTTAGCTTCATTAAATTACTGGAGGGCCAGTTACTTAAGCAGAATATTGATTTTCAGTCTGGCCCGTGTTTAACATAATTCTGCGTAGGCAACAGCTAATTCTGCATTTGAATCTAACACCCTAATGGAATTACAAGATGCCGCTTGACCGCAGGCGAGCACTCAGCCATCCTGTGCCACACCTTGGGGGCAGCCTCACCAAGACCCAGGGGCTGAGATGGGGGTCTCTGTGCTTCCAGGGTCCCCGGGACGCGGCTCTGTCTTTTTACTAAGGCAGTGGCTTGGAGGCCTAGGAGTCCCATCCTCGGCATCGTGTTGGTTACATGGTTTGCACTTGGCCTGAAGACCTATTGTGGGTGAGATCCTTAGACTTGGTTAGCCTTCTTTGTGTTTCTGATAAACAGAAATGAGGCTTGTCTTTAAATTCAATCTTTATCTTACTTCACCTAGGCCTTAGACTTTTGTAATTTGGGTGAAGAATTTTAGGTGAAAATCAGGCATTACTTAGCTGCAGGTCTTATGTGTGTTCGTGACGATGAACACAGAAAATGATCGTCAAAATGCAACTCAGATACTTATCATTTTGTTCTGTTTTCAGTGGATCACAGTTTCAAAAGAGAGAATTTCATTTTCCCCCCTGAAGCGTAGAAGCAAAAAGACACGAGACTCGAAGTCACCCTCTCGGCCCCTGGGAGGGCCTCCCCCAAAGGTGGGATCGCACTGGGGGGGACACGGCCAGAAGGCAGGGCCAGGAGGGAAGAGCCCTCCATAAGACCAGCCGCTGCGACAGAGGCTCTCAGTTCAAGGAAGGGGCCGTCCCTGGGTCAGGGCTGGGCCAGAACTTGCCACGTGCCCCTTATGGGCTTGCTTTGCCCGAGGAGGTGGGCATCCTATGTCTGACCGGAGCCTGCACCCCACATTCTACCGACCGTGGAAGGACTTGTGGGATGGGGATGGGGTGGGGCAGGAAGCTGAGGGAGCCTTCAGATGGCCGAGGGTCTGACCAATGTCCATGGGCATCCGACCAGAGGTGATGGTCAGGCTCTTCTCCCAGGTCTTGCCAGCCTTGACCAGACACAGAGTTTTTCCAGGAGCTTCTATGGCTCTCCTCGTGCTCTTTGCCTTAGCACGAGAATGTGCTAAATGACAAGTCACCAGGCTGATAGTCTTACGTATCCCCCTAGTTCCTTTCCACAAATGATGGTGAAACTCGTGAGCTCACTGGCCATGGAAGGCAGCAGCCCTGAGAGTGGACACTAGGCAGGTTTCTCCAGCACCCAGTGATTCTGAAGGGGCTTTAATGTCTGTGACCCCCACCTTCCCTCACACAGGCCGGCTAATCTGTCATCCCTCACTCCCCCCACCCCCGGCCCCCGGCATCGGCCGCCCCCAGGGACACAGGTCTGGACTTGCCTGCCTGGGTCCCAGGCCCTCCTGGTCCGTGTTCTGTCTGAGGTTGAACGAAGGTCACAGCAGAGCAGGTCCCACCCGTTTCCCTGGGACCTCACCTGAGGGACATGAGGCCTGCAGCAACGGGTCCCCTCCGAGGATAGTCCCAAAGGGAGGACAGCCGATTCTAAGAGGCAGACAGCGAGGGAGGAGGCATTCATTGTCCCAGATTTCTCGGGTTTGGGCCCCCATAAATCTCTATCCGTGCTGAAGTCACTGTTGGGGTTCCACGCTTGGAATTAATTAAATCCTGATCAAAACACTTCCCATCTGCCTCTGCAGAAGAATTAAACTTTCCGTATGCAGTCGTACTGCTTCTCCCCTGGTCCATGTCAGGCAAGTATCCTGCTTCCAGGCTGAATCTTAAAAAAAAAGAGAAAAAAAAAAAAAAGCCACAATAAAACATAGAAACACACAAACACACAAGGACTCAGGGCAACGATTAACAAACATCTCTGTATTTATGCCCGTGGAGAGCCTTCTTTCTCTATTTAATTACATTTGTATAGAGCCAGTTGATTAAATTTATGTTCTCCTCTTATCCTTAAAACAACTTTCCTTGTGCGGTCAATGTCTACTTTCAGTGTGGAGATGACAGGGTTGTTGAGCGAGGGGAAGGGGGGGCTGACTGGTGAGATCAGGGCTGGGATTTGAACTCGTTCTCTGTTGGCAAGTTCAAGTCTTCAGCAGCCTCGACCTTTCTCTTTCCGGGCAGGAGACCATGTGCTCTTGTTTTGGATGTTTTCCCTGTGATGGGGACAAAGCATAAGGTTTACCTCTCCAAAATATTTCTCAG
This sequence comes from Procyon lotor, assembly GCA_028646535.1. Taxonomy (NCBI): domain Eukaryota; kingdom Metazoa; phylum Chordata; class Mammalia; order Carnivora; family Procyonidae; genus Procyon; species Procyon lotor. The sequence goes on along the minus strand of CM053617.1, from coordinate 67,760,849 downwards.
TCCGACCCCCGAGCTCATGGGCATCAGAGTCACAGGACGTCCTAGTCGGTTTGCTGCCATAACAAAGTCCACAAAAAATGTTCGATAAATAACAGGCATTTGTCGCTCACAGTTCTGGAGGCTGGACATTCCAGACCGTCAGGCTCCATCCTCTGGGCTCATGGCTGGTGCCTTCCTGATGAGCCCTTCCAAGGCGGAAGGGCCAAGGGAGCTCCCTGAGGTCTTTTTTTTTAAGAGCAGTAAGCATCTCTCAAATACCATTATTTCTGGTGGTAGAGATTTCAATATGTGAGTTTTTCTGGTGTGTGTGTGGGGGGGCAAACATTCAGACAATAGCAATATAATAATGTATAATGAAATGGTAATCAACATAGGGTATCTTTTTACCAACTAGGAGTCTGCTCCATGTTCTTTAGAAAGTGTGTTTCCCTGGGTGCAGGTAGCAAAGCCAGAGAACAGTGAGTGAGGGGAGGCAGCCTCTCCTCTCTTACGGGGCAGAGGGAGAAGGCAGGCGTGGGAAGAGGGAATGCACCGATGGGAGGCATGTTTAGGGTCAGAAGGGCTTGGACATGAGGAGGAGGCTGGACCCATGGAGAGAGAAATGTCTGCGATCTAGAAAGACCACCCAAAAAGCCCGGGGGTGGAGGGTGAGTGGCCCCTAGGTGGCTGCTCTCCTGGGGAGACTGCCCATGGAGACTTACTGAGAAGGGAGTGTGTGCTGGAAACAGATGGAAGGGTGTGGGGTCTATAGACTCACCCCAAAAAAGAAGCCTTGAAAGGTGGTCAAACAGAGCAATGTTGGCAATAAAACCAGTCAATTACGTCTGTCTGTATCATACACCTATCTCAATACACACATAGTCACATCAATATGTATTTATATTAAAATTTATGCTAATTATAACACTAATCCCGATTACAATACACCTAATTCCTCCCTGTGGCTGTCCTTGTTCCTTGGGGCACTGGATTGGGGGAGGGGGGGCTTGTACAGAGATATGCAGGTTTGTGACACACAGGTGGACAGATCTCTGGGCAGGCGGCACCGACCCCGTGCTTGGTGGCAGCTTCTGGGCCCCGACACAGGTCCCTGCAGAGGAAAGAGCCCCTGAAGTTTCAGTGCTGCAGCTGTCTGGGGACTCTGCTGGCCCCTCCCATGTGGCCCAGCCTGGCCTGCCCACCACCCTTCAAGGAGCTGAGTCCAAAGTCCCCGGGGGCCTGAGTCCAGCCCTGCCCCTCTCACTGCAGCCATCGGGGCCCCAGAGGGCTGAGGGCAGAGCACCGTCTCTGGGGTTGAGGTCTTCGCGGGTCCACCGGGGGCCCAATAGTGCCTGGAGCCCTACAAGCCAGCCCTGGGGAGCAGCAGCCCAGGTGAGCTGGAGGACCAACTATCATTTCAGGCCCCGGGGTTGACCCTCTGAGAGGGGCCCAGCTGGGATGTTCGCCTGTGCCCCACGGGCCGTGAGCTGGACTCATCTGTGTGCTTACAGCCGGTTAGCGGGGCGCTGCGGGCGGGCTGGTCTGGGACAGCCTCCTCCTGTGGCTGAACTTTCTCCAGCACCCGGACCTCTGTCCCTGCGTGTGGCTTCACGTCCAGCTCTCCACAGCGGAGGCCTCTGAGAAGAGGCTGCTCGAGGCCTCTTCTTCAGCGATCACTGGCCAAAGTATGAGCCCTCCCAAGTCTGGGGGAGCTGGGGGTTGGGGGACTTGTCAGCCTTGTTAACCTATCACTCTGGGCATCCGTCTCAGATCCAAGGTATCGGACAGGAGATGAAGTCACGGGGCTCCTGACACCGGGCAAAGAAAGACTGGCTAGCAGGGCCAAGGATGTGGGGAGAGGGCGCCGCTAGGGTGGGGTTCTCCTGACCCCGCAATCCCCCCTTTCAGGCTCCGAGGAGCAAAGCTGGGCCTCCTAGACCCAAAGAGAATCATGAATTTGGATAAAGAGCACAAAACCCTGGCATTGCTCTTCCATCCTCCTCCTCTGTGACCCCCCATCTCCCAACTATGGAACATCATTTTACAAGAGGACACGTTTTGTGAAGGAAGAAGTATGTAAGCAAAATCCCTTTTTACCACAGTGGATGCTGCCTTATAAGGCGATTTGCCACCTCATTGCTATCTACTTCATTCATCAATATTTAATCAGTAGATCCTGTATACATTCTATGCTGTGTGTTCATGGGCCATTTCAGCTTATTTTTTATGTTTTGTTAAATTGATGAAGAACACTGTACACTGAATATGTCATTCTGTGTGTTTGGAATGAAGAAAAGATTTGTTTTCAGGCCAAGTGTAGGTAGAAAGAGTTAAAAAAAGAATCCCCAGGGTCAGAAGGGCTTGGACATTAGATTAACTTTAAGAAAGCTTCAACTAATATTTGGAAAATATCCTCGAAAATTCCCACTAGGAACTAGTAAAAATATTTATCCTAAGTGTCAGTAAATTAAGTATCATTGAAAGGTAGATGTACAAGATTTGTAGGTTGTCACTTTGACCCTAAATATCAAAATACCAACCTTTTCCATTTTTCATCAAACCCATTTGAAATAAAGGAAGGTACAAAGGTCAAGGTTTCTCGTTTTTATTTGTTTCTCACATGCGGTTTCCAAACTGTCTATGGGGGTGCACACCAGTGCTAGCATGGGTGGGTCATGTGACTCCTTCTGTCATTGCATCACTGTGTGAAAAATATCTGAGAGCCACCCCATTTGGAAATGGCCTGGTTCCTGTTTATTTGGGGCCCTGTGGTAAGTTAGAAATGTCGTTTCAAAGAATCGCTGTGGTGGGGACTGTGTTCTCCTAAGGCCACACTCAGCTGAGAGTTGAGATCAACAGTTTGATAGATGGCAATTTAAGGATGAAGGAAAGCCCAAGCAGGTATCCAGTAAGGAAATGCAAGTTTGGCTTCAAACTATAATCAACTTTGTGAGACCCATCCCTGTGTCTGTGTTCATATAGGCCTTCCTTTCGGGATATAACAAGTCCTTGTTCTACAAGTTGTTACCATTTAGATCAACTTGGCCAAATGGAAGAGAAGTTTTCCATGGCCTGTGCTATGGGCCTAGATGGAGGCTGTTGGCCAAATGCCAAAAAAAGTTTCTTCTTCCTGGACATATATTTAATTTAGCTACTTCCCCTAGAGATAGAGGCAGCTGAGTCCTACCTGGTAGAGCTTGAGCTGACTGATATGTACCATTTCCACACCTTGCCTTCCATTGCAGGGATATGGAGGAACACATATGGATATGGAGGAACACATATGGATATGGAGGAACACATACGGATATGGAGGAACACATATGGATATGGAGGAACACATAAGGATATGGAGGAACACATATGGATATGGAGGAACACATATGGATAAGGAGGAACACATAAGGATATGGAGGAACACATATGGATAAGGAGGAACACATAGGGATATGGAGGAACACATATGGATATGGAGGAACACATATGGATATGGAGGAACACATAAGGATATGGAGGAACACATATGGATATGGAGGAACACATAAGGATATGGAGGAACACATAAGGATATGGAGGAACACATACGGATATGGAGGAACACATATCCTTCAGTCACCACGTGGAGGAGAGCTACCAGCTGGAGGGAGTGCCTGCTCCTCACTGGGACGTGGATGGGACATTGCATGTGTTGTGCTTGAACCATAAAACATTCTGCCCTATTTGTTCCCACAACCTAGCCTGCCCCCCCCCAAATTGGTCGAAGTGCATGACCATGTTGTAGGTCAGTGGGAACCCCCTGGGATGATGATGAGATTCCCCAGGTCCCCATCCCAGAGTCTGGCTCTCTTGGTCTGGGAATGCGGATAGATCTATTCTTTTTTTATATCAATGTAGTTGATTCCAGTTCAGGAGTACTGCTAGCAGTCATCCTTTTCTTTAAAAGGAAGCAATGACTATATGGACTTTGATGGGATGGGAATGTATGCAGCCAATTATGCAAAGTTTGGGTTTGGATACGTCATTAAAATGGGACCTTTAAAACTAGGATTTATTTGCTTTTATACATTGCAACACTTCTTGTCTTTGTGGAGAAAATTTCTAGGTTCTCTTTGGAAAAAGTATTACTAATGGAACAGGGACTAACAAAATAAAGCGGTCCAGAGAGGTTCCTAATGAACAGAAGTTCCCCTGCTACATTCCCTCCTGTCCCCAGCTCAGTCTTTCACGGGCCATCACTCCCAGCTTTCTGTAAATGTTGGGTTTGCTTTGTAGCTACCAGCCGCATATACTTAGTGTGTATCTGGATTCCTCAACCTTCAGCATCACTTATAAAATAATTGCTATGAAAAAAGAATATTTAGTTGCATTTTCTCCAACCCTTCCTCTCTCTCCAATATGGTGAAGTCACCATTTTAGGTTTCTCAACTGGTGTGTTTTTGGAAAAACCAAAAAACATAATCATCTTCTTTATTTTCCACTGAAAGCACTTCTGGAGAACCCACTTGCCCCTTCCCTCTACCCCCCACCTGTTCCGCTGCCTCTCTGTGCTCCCACCTCTCAATTCTGACAGTTGTCCTTCCTTTTATGTTATCAAGGTTAGAGTGTTTACATTCTGATATGGATTCAGTCAGTCTTCAGTGAATTTTGTCTGAAAGTGGATTCCAAGATTTCAAAACCAATGAGTAGCATTTACATTGCTACGATTCTGGAAATAATGTTCATTGCAGAAATAAGTACTCTGATAGAATTACATTTGCTTTTCCTGAATGTCCAATTGGCCCTGAGTAGCTGTGTAAAATAAAATGTTCTTGACACTAAATTAAAATTGATTCTCCTCTTTTACCTTTGATAAATTCTCAACTTTTATCCAAGCTCCCAATTACATAATCTCACCTATACTGTGTGTGTGTGTTTCATGAAGACTTCCTCCCAAAGTTTTCTGTTCTTCAGTTCTAAGCCGTACTATTCAGATCATTAAACCCATTGTGAAGCTGTCATTTTTGAATTCCTCTTTATGTTCTCCTGGGTCAATCTGTTGATTTCTGGCCTCTCTATTTGCTTTATTTTGTTGTTACATCACCAAATATAACTCCCTGGAAATTTGCTTGTGAGCTAACCTTTTCCTATTCTTACTTGTCTCTTATTCTGCCTTCATATTAGAGTGATAGTTTGACTGGGTATAGAACTGAATTGAAAGTTTAAAGTAGAACTTCAGAACTTTGAAGACATTCTTCCGTTAACTTCCAGCAAGCAATGTTGCTGTTGAGGAGTGTGGTATAAATTAGATTCCTTTTACTTTGTCAGCAACCTGCATTTTTTTCTCTGATAGCAGTTGATTTTTTTTTTAAATAAATGTCTAATTTCATGATGATGGTTTTGTAACTTATAAGAATGATTGTGCTTGACATACTTTTAATCCTACGATATATTTTCTTCAGTTTTGGAAAGCTGTCTTTCATTTTTTTGCTCCTTTCCTTTGTTTTCTATGTTATTTCTTCTTGCAATTGTTATTAGTTGGAAATTAAACTAATTTTATATTACTCCTCACTCTTGACTTATCATATTCTCTGTAAAAGTTTTCTTTTTCTTGGCAAAAGATTCTCAACTTTATATTCCAGTCTATTGCTTTAAAAATTAACAAATATATTATTTTTATTAACTTTCTAGAAATCCTTCTTGTTCTGTTTTCTTTCTATCCTGTCCTTGTCTTATGAATGCAAGATCTCCTATCCCTCGGAGAATATTGATTAATATCTACATCTAACTTCTTTTATTTTACTGAAAACATGTACGCTTTCTTTAGAATCATGGTTGCTGTTTATCTTGTTATTTATTCTTTGTATTGCATTATGGGATTTCCCCTGGTGATTGTCTTTATTATATTCAATTAACTGCAGAATTATCCGTCTAGAAATTTTGGGTTGTCCCAGCATATTTTAGAGCAGGATATAGCAAAGTTGACCAGGAGTTCACTGTTTGTTGACTGGCAATCTTGTTTTATATTAATTTGGTGAGAAGTCATCTATTGACTGGAAGAAACCATGCCAGAATTTTAAGGGCTTATTTGGGGTTCTTAATATCTGCATGATTGCCTAATTCTCCTCAAACTGTTCATTTCATTCTTTAGAGACACATCCTCAGGTGTTAGTAGATAAATGCCTGGCTGCTAGTTCTGCTCTTAGGGGTAGGTGTTTGTCTGAAAATTAATCCTATCATTTTCAGTCCCCAGGGCCATCCATGCCTTTTACCATCTATGCCGTCTCAATGCTCTACTGGTACATTGGTCCCTTTACAGCTGATTCACTCTTCATGTATTTTCTGAGCTTTGGCTTCTTTCTGCTTTCCCAGTCATCACTTGATCCATTTTTTTGGTCTTCCAGAAACCTCTTGAAATTTCTTATTTGCTGATGGCCTCCCCAGATGCCTTTTCACTTTTGGGCATTAATAAACATTTTGAATTGCCTCTTATGACAGAGGAAAAATGCACATTCTGCCATTCTGGATTGAAAGCTCCCAATTCTTCCTCTTTATTTTCTTTTTATTTAGACAAAATATTTTGGTGTTGCTGATCTGCGATTATGAATGAAAGCAGATCCAAGATACCATCATAAAACTGTGTGTTTATTGGGGAAGAATCTGTCTGGCAAGCTAAATTGGAGACCTAATGCATTAAATCTCCAAAATGATCATGGCTAGTGTCAGATTGGAGTAAGAGCTTGAGCCTGGGAGACTGGAGCTCAGTGCGTATGTGCTGAACTGAAGTAAGGGCAGAGGGCTGATCCTGCTCTTTGTAGCTCATAGTCATCTCAACCTGAGAATTAGGACTCTTCTGGGAGATAAATGGGGTCAGTATGTAGTATCACCTTGTGATTCAGATTATGACTTAGAATACAGCTTCTCCTGGATGTGTGTCTGAGGCTTTCAGGCCCAGTCTATTTCCTGCCTGGCACCTGTCATGTAGGGTATGGGGAAAGGGATGTCCTCCTCTTTTCCTAAGAAGGTTTATGCTAGCCCTGGTAACTTGGGTTTCAGTTATTTGTCCTGTGTCCTGAGTCTTCTGTTCCTGACTGAAGCCTCATGCTCTATTCTTATTTCTTATCCCTTCACATTCTGAGGTCATTGTCTGGTGTCTGTAATCTTGGGAAACCACCAACTGTGAATTGACCCAGTTGAATAACCCAGAGAGAGGGAAGAAGTCTCTTTCTCTCCTAAGAATTTTCAGGTTTTCACTTGGGATTCGCAACTTTTATTTCCTCCTGTTTCAATCATACAAAAGGGAAACAGGGATACATCTACACCCGATGGGGAGAAAGATGGTCCCTGCTTTCGACAGAGCTGATTGTGTCAGGAGGCCCAATGCTCACCACTTCATGTTGGGTCATGTCAGCCCTTCAGCTATCTGCTTCACACCTCCCTTCCTGAATCTCCTCTGAGATCAAACCTCGTTGTGTGAATCACTACGGAGGTTCAGTTGATTAGCAGAAATGCAATATGCAGAACAGGTTTGTCATTGGGAGTCAATGAATGGCTTCAGGTGCCTCTCTGCATTCTGTCAAATCTGCTATGTCAGGTGATTGATAACTGGGCACATTGTCAAGATGCTGAATGTAATTTCTTCCCTGCCATGGTGGCAACAACTGGTGCACAGTCTTTTGTCATTTGAGGGACAGGGTTTTGATTTTTTTGAGAATTTTTTTGGCATAAGAGTTTTATTTGTAAAATAATGAAATCTCAGAGATTTGCACATCCTGGACTGTGAGGGTTTGATGGGAGAGCTTAGGATATCTACTTAGTGTACAAAGATTTAATAACTGGCTAAAAGTCTTTCAAAAGTTGCACATCCTTGTCATCTTTGAATTACATAATGAAAACAAATATGAACAAAATTTTGTGCCTTAAATTATTTGGTAACTTTGAATTTGCTCTTTCAGAAGAAAAATATGGACACTTTATGTTAGTGGAATTAAATATGCCTGAGACAACCAATCCTAGTCATGAAGAATGATTAAGTCTAGAGCCACACTGAAAGATCCCACTCTTTGAGTTACCTAGAAAAATAGTGCAAAATTTGTTTTTAACACTGAAAATGTGATTGTGTCTTAAAATATCATAGTTTTAAGATAGTTTTAACTCCATGAATCTCTGAAAATTTAAAAATAAAAATAAATATATCCAAATAAGTGGAAAAGAACACATCTGGAAATAAGTTGGAATCAGATCAGATGCCAAGTATATGGAATTCTAAGGACCACTAGTTTTGAAAACATGTTTATTTCAATACTTTCATGTTTCTAATACAATTATCAACCAAGTCAACCACAGTGGAGCTGTGAGACATTCCTAGAAGTGACTGGAGACACTGGACAAAATGAACCCAAAGGTGGAGGACCTTGGAATGACAATGCATCTCTATACATTGTGGAAGGGAGAACAGGAGTGATTGGGAATTGTGGTCACACTTGCCTCATGGAGTAGAGTTGGTATGACAGCTTGGGTTGGGGTCTGGCTATCTGCCTCATCATCTCTCTTCAACATAAAATTCAGACAAAATGAGATAAGGCCCATGAGGAGTTAGGAAGTAGAGGTCTAAGGAAATGTGCTGGGAAATCAGATGTGGGCAACACAAACTCATTGCAGATCACAAAATTCACTTTAAGTCTTCATGAGACTGTCCTTAATGCTTCTGTGACATCATCAAACACCCTTAGGTTGAAAGGGATTCTACCTACCCAAGAATGTGGTCCCCTTTGAGGGTACCCACTGCTCTGCAGTGTCCTAATGAAGGGACTTGGCTTGAACATTGCCCTCTAGTAGAGGAAAATGACTCTCGACTAAGAAGTCTTATTCTCTTGTTGGTCCCCTCTATCACCCTTGTCCCTGACTCCAGTGGCATTGTCTCTAGGTGTCCCTGAAAGGGTGGGAGATGGTGTCATGTCAGAGCGAGTCAGTTAGGAGAAGCCCTACTGAAGGGAATAAAAGAGCCACAAAAGAAGGCAAGCTGCCCATGGGATGCTTCGTGGAGAAGTACCTGCGTCTGCTTTTAGGGGAGTGTTTCCTTAGAAAAGAAAGAACTAAGTGCTTGTTAACAAACTACACTACTTGACCCAGGGCCAGGGTGGGGTCGGGGGGGTTACTGAGGATCTTGAAACTAAAGGGCTTGGAGCTTATTATGAAAATTATACTTAGAAGTGGAGGACTTTGAAATGCAGTATGCAGAGAAGCCTGTTGTCTGGTGATAAGAACGGATCATCATTTGATGGCCAACACATATCTTCTCCACTGGGTTATTCTTACTGGGTTAAAATTCTGTTAGATGCTCCAGATACATTTTGCCCTTCATCCTTTTTTGGTTGTGATCCATCATCTACACCTGTCTTTATTCCTAATGACCTTGCCTTGTTCCCTGCGATGTGGTAGACATCATTGCCCTTTCTGAGAATTTGTTGGTATCTAAAATTTTAAAAATATGACAAAAGGAGAGGAACTCTTCTGCACAAACATGCTCTACAACATATTAGGCTTGAAAGAATGGATTCGCGATATCTCAGTGGTGATGACCTACATTGCTTGTTGAACTGCAACTTCCTCTATCCAAGACCTCTGGCAGCTGACTGTTGGTTGGGTCACTGCTCCCATTAGTTCTGAACACTGGAGGCTAATTCTGGTTGAGTTGTTGCTCCATGGTGGGGTACAGCTTTGACCACAATAGGTTTGCAAAGAAAACTGAGGGTTAAGATGAGGAATATGAGTGGCACAATAGGTTGAATTGCAATGAGAATGCTAGGCAACCTGTCGAATGATGTGTGGGGAGAGGCGCAAACTGGTGGCTCAGAGTTTGTGCTATCTTTTCAACCAAGGGCCTTTTTGTGAACTGCGTGTGTTTTTGTGATGACCCTCAAAACGTAGTGTACTTCCAAGAATTAGCTATGCCTTTGAATTGGAGTCTTGTTATTTGTGCTAAAAGCAAAGATCATTAGATAAATAGAAGCTTACAGACCATTCTCAAGACTTTTTCATATATGACCATATTTGACTATGGTTTCATGCACCAGATTTTGGCAAATTAGAATAAATTAGAATATGTACCTGATTGAATGGATATTGAGTGCCCAGTGCTGTGCCAAGCACTTAATCCATGAGCACAAATGAAAGAGAGCCTGCAGTCCTCTGGAGGGTGAGTTATCGGGGAGATCCGTGTGGATGTCTGTATGGGGCGCCCCATGAGGCAGAGATGGGCTCAGTACTGCAGACCAGGTTCTCGTTGGAGAACTATTTTCAAATATTCATAATAAATATCTTTGGTATGGAAGAATATTTCCAGTGGATAATTTAAAAGAACAAAGCCTTCTCAATTTCTCATCTCTTACATATTCACGTTCGAATAGTAAAAAAACTATTCCACAAAAATTTTACATAATTCTGCATTTTTATTTCATATGCCCAGCAGCACTTCTTTCTTTTAGTCATAATATTAAATCTTGTCCTTTTGGGGAGATACTCCCCATATGTCTTCCCTCCAGCCGCCAATGCACCCCACACATTCCAGTGTTTTGCTTTGAAGGTGGGAACTGCCATCCCCTTCCTGGACCGGGGGGTTGGTCTAGTTGTAGATTCATGGATGCCTATACTTTGGAGTTTTGTCATTGCTTCTAAATCATGGATCTTCTCTCATTAGATTCCTCCAGAGCAAGTCCTGTTCTTCCTGCTCATGTCCCTATTGCCTAGAATATGTCTACTATGTCGGGGGTGTTCAATCAATATTTGTCTGACTAAATGGGTAAATTGACTTATCGACTGAGCAAATGAAATGGACACGTGGCCCCAAGTGAGAACTTCCCCAGGACTTTTCTGAAGGCCTCAGGATGAGAGAGTCTCTCTTTCTATTCATCACCAGGGTGCAGGGAAAGTAGCACAGCTTGTGGTGGCTGTACCCACACCAAAATAGGGTGGAGGGACGTTGATGGCGTACAGGAGAAAAGACGTTCTGGGAGGTGTGGCTGGTCTCTGACTCCAGCTCTCCCTGGTTGAGCAACGTCCCTCTTCTGACCAGTAACATGAGCCAGAATGTTCTCCTTTTGGATAAACAGGCTTTTGTCACGTGCAGCCCAAGCAACCTGATAACCGAACCCATCAAGTCAGGAACAAAACGAGTCTGCCTAACACGACACATACTCAGATTTTTCCTTTCAACCCTGATGAGGAGATGATATCTGTCTTTCTCTAAGACTGTTCATAAAAGACCAAATCAGATCACGTGGACAAAAGTGCTCTGCCAAAGCCAGTCTTCCATGAGCGTGGGCTACTGCTGTTTGCTCTCATTCCTCAGCACCATTGCTTAAGTTGGATCTGTACGTGACTTCCCACCTGCCAAACAAGACCATCTTCTCTGGATGCTCTCTTGGCCTCATCCATTCCTTCCCACTGCTCCGCGGTCTTGGGATCAGAGGTGCACCGTGGCCTCTGTCCAGCCTTCCTTCTGACTCAGGAATCATCTCCTCATGTCTCTTCCTGCCCGAAAAACCCATCTTTCTTGCATCTTGCCTCCTTCCCCACCACCTCCACACTCGTTTTTTATTTTGCTTTGTTTTGCTTTGTTTTGTTTTTGGCAGCCGACTTCCGTGCATTCCTTGCCATCTTCTGCTTCCTCTTTGCCCTGTCGCACCAAAGTTTCCCCAATAGTCCGTGGACCGTCACTGCACACATGTGCATGTGTGCGCGCGTGTGTGTGCATGTGCGTCAGCCGGAGTGAGGTGTGCCTGTGAGCTCATCGCCCTCCCTGCTGCTGGCTCCGTCATACCCCTTCTTCGAGGCCGAGCTGGATTCCTACAGCGTGGCAGAGCCCCTCTGCGCACGCCGGCCGTGGACCTCCCCTGTGCCGCCCTCCCTTTCTCCCAGGCTCAGGCGTGCTCCTCCGGACTTGGTTCTGCGTGGGCCCCGGCACACCCAACGCTTCAGGTGTTCGGCTCCCAGAACCGTGCTTTTGAGGAGCACTTCAAAACCAAATGCTCATTTTGTGTCTCTCGTGTCCCGAGGTCTGGTTGATCTCTAACATTCCAGAGTGCACTTGCAGCTGGGGTGCACAGTGAAACAGTTCCTTCCTCCCATCAAAATCTGAGAAATAACCGGCCAGGCTGACCCACTTCCCATGGGACCCACGCAAGGGCCTCGATGTTAATTGCATGTAACCTACCACAGTCCCTCATTTTTTCCCTTTATACGATAACTAATATGTAAACTAGGGTTGCACTTGGACATTCCTTTCATTTAGATTCTGTTACCGCGGCCCAGCACAGGAAAGAGCCATAACCCGTTTCATCAGCTGACCAACTGCACCAGGTGTCGGCAGGGGTGCCTGTCCGTGGGGGCCACACTGGCAAATGTGACATACTGCTTGGCCGACACCGACACGTGAAGATGAGAACAGTGGCGAGTGTATAATTAAATAGAAAATCCAACTCCGGTGCGATGCAGAAAAGTAGAAGTTCTGCACGATGGTAATACCCATCTTCTGACCTATAAAGTTTACCCCCGATGGACCTTAAACAAGAGTGCGGGTGTTAGAGAAAGTACAGGCCCCTGGGGGCGTGCCTTCCTCTTTCCTTCCTGAAGGGTTTTACCGCATGTGCACTCAAGCTCATCACCGCCCTCCTCCCCGTGGCCTCGGTGGACTCGTGTGGCTGCATGGCAGGGCCCGGGGTCATGCTGGATGTGGCTTGTCGGGGTCAGGTTTGCTCAGAGCTGCCGCCAGGCCACCAACCAGCCTTGACAAGGAGCTGGCTTTCCTCGTTCTCTTATCACGTTTCGCCTAGTGAGGCCCCCCGAGCTGCGCCCAGCCTTGCAGAAACGGACAGACGGACTGTGGACCCTGAGACGACGTGTGCCGGGCCCCAGGGGGACGGGGGGCCTGGCACCACCCGTCGTGAACGGGTCCCAGAGGCTCTGTCTACAGCACGCTTGGAAGGAAAGGCTGCCTCGAGGAGTTTCAGGGTGGAGGCCAAGCCTCCGCGGAGGGTCCCCGGCGGCTCCTGCAGCCCCTGCCTCTTCTCCAGGGCCCCTGCAGCCTACTGTGGGGTGCGTGGGGGGGCACTTCTGGGGGGCCTCCCCTCACTTTGGTGCTTTTGGCCGCCCAGCCCGAGGCACACACTCACCTCCTGAGCCTCATCTCATGCGGGGGAGGTGCAGGAACCCGAGCGGAGCCCTGTGTCTGTGCCTTGTGTTTGGAGGGCCGACGTGCCTCGAGGGTTGCTGGGGGACGTGGAGCTCACAGCCCGTGTCTGGCCCACCCGGAGCTCAGGGGTGTGGGGGCCCCTCTGCCCTCTGTGACTCTGGCTCCAGCCCCCGGGCAGCCGCAGCGTGGCCACCTTGACCGCAGCTGCTGGGGACCCGCGGGAGCAGAGGTGCTGTCAGATTCCAGCATGGGGGCTGAGGCGGGGGCCGAGGGGCAGGGGGCACGGCCACCACCACCTCCGTAGGCTTATTCCCCAAGGCAGGTGTCCCCCTCGGCCTCTGGGTTGCTCGCCGCTGAGGCCGCGGTCAGAATGCGTCTGTCTTGCCCTGAGCCGTCAAGCGTGGCAGGGTGTGCGGTGGAGATTCAAGCCAGATGTCCAGTCCTCACCCAGGAGCTGTCCTGCCTGCTGACTCTGAGTGAAGGGACCCACTTGGTCAGCAGCCCATGACTTCCCGCTTCCTCGGAATGTGTGCCGTACCCTCGGAGCAGTGGCAGGCTGTGAGCTACCCCGGGAGCACCTCCCTCATGAAGCCCCTCGGGATTGCTCCCACCGTGGACAGTCGGCCCTGCTGCTCCAACACTCTGGGCAGTTACTTCACATCAGATATGATCTGCTGATTCTTTTTTCCTGAGCTCCCTGTGATCTCCCAGCGAGCAAGCGTGGGACCTACCTGACTCCTGCCAAGGGCTCAGACACACTCGGTGCCCTTGCGCTTGTGAAGATGGAGGGGGAGTGGCCAGTGGGTCGGTTGCAGGCTTTGGCAGGCACACAGGCTTGGGCTCCAAGTACCTCTCTGACTGGTAACACATTTCATCCCCCTGAACCTGGTCCTTTCCCTGCAGGGGAGAAGCCTCAGGGCTCAGGGTGGTTGCAGGCGTGTCCTGAGACACCATCGGGAAAGCAGCAGGAATGCGGGCAGGAGTGCAGGTGGGCTTCCAGGGGAGCAATTGTCCTACTTACTCTCCTACCTACTCTTGCCGTGCAGGAAATGCTGCAAGAGCTGCCCAGGACGCATTAGTGCCCTTGACATGAGTGGGAAAGGGGGCTCCTGGCCCACGAGGGGCTTGGGTCCATGGCCATGCCTGGGAGGAGGCTGCTCCCCCCCACAGTGGGCCTGCCCCGGGTGCCCGCTGGCATGCTCCTGCAGGGGACCACCTGCCCTGGGCTGGCTGAGAAACTGACCTGCCTCAGCGCTTCCCTCCTCTCTGGAAGGCCCTGGAGGGGCTGCAGAGTCCGGCCCAGGCTGCCTAGACGCTGTCTTGGCTACTTTGGAGTTGGTCGGGTCCTCTGGGAGGGGGCTGCGGCAGAAGGGATGCTCCGATCTTGGGATCATGGCCGGGCTCCAGGGGACCCTCAGCATCCCGTGGCCCTTTTAGCTGTCAATCTGAGTCTCTGGTCCCTCTTGTAACTCTCTTCTTTTACAGATGGGGAAACCACGGCCCTCAGGAAGTCACTGGTGGGTGAGGCCAGAGCTTAGATTCTGAATCATTGGCCGTCGGTCGGCAGACGTTGGCGAGTCTGCGAGCAGCAGGCAAGGGCCTGGGCCCTTACTCCGAGCTCTGCAGTTGGGGCTGGGTGGTTGCGGGCAGAAAGGCCCCATTCTCGCCCCCTTTCAGCTGTGCGGCCTGAGCTCAGGGAAGTCAGTGGTCCTCGTCTGGATTTTTGTTTCTCTTTCTCTGGGCAAAATGAGAGTCAGAGCTATTGGTTTGTGATAGTCCGCACTGCTTTAAAATGGGAAGGACACATCCGTGCTGGCCTCTCTGACTACTCGGGGCCAGTCCTCACCCCCACGACCTGAGAGCCGGCTGCTCTGGGCTGCGTGTGGGGATCCTCCGACGCCCACCGCTTTCTCTCGGTCCCTGGGGTTGCTGTCTAAGGGCCACCTGACTTCACGGGGCAGGCCGTGTGGAGCCAGCCAGCCCAGCCCCGGATCTGGGCCACCACCTCCCGCCTGCCCCTCCCCTGGGGGGCGCTGGGGTCAGAAGGAACTCCTTTCTCCTCCTCCCCATCTTCCCCTCTTCCTTTCCGTCCTCTTGTTTTTATTGAAGGAGGGCCTGCTATTTGTGGGAAACGCCGTTGCTCACCCAGTTTTCCTCTGGGCCAGCCTTGCTGGGTCCCAGGACCGGGGCTTCAGAGGCAGTGGTATGACTCCTGTTGAGATGGTGAGGCAGGGGCAGGACATAGAACGATCCTTCTGGAATCTTCTACTTGGTGGATCCAGGCAGGGCTAGCGCAAGCGGAGCCCCTCTTTGCATCTCCCTAAATTCCAAGGAAGTGAGAAGGTGGCCAGAACAAGGGACATGCCCGCCGGGCCGTGAGCTCGATAGCCGAGCTGTCGGACCGGTCCTACCCTTTCCGGATGGGGCGCTCTCGCCCTCCCAGCTCACCTAAGTCATGTGAATAAAATAGCAAGCTTCCTCCTTTGTGGCATCCAGGCCTAACTCGAGCTCACTTGAACTTGATCGGGAAATAAAATGCTCCATCCCATCAATACTCTTCAAGAGAGCTCTTCAAAGGTGTGATCAAAGGGTCAGTGGCCTGCCCACTGCTCGGGCCCTCGCACGTCTGGGGAAGGACCTCTCGGCTCCCGGCTTTGAACCCTGCGTTTTCCCCGCTCCCAGAGCCCCCGCACAGCAATAACTTATCACAATGGAGTGTTTTCACTTGTGCATATGGGGGAGGGTATCTAAACAGAGGAGCTGAAAACAGCATCCCTTATAGAAAACATTGTGGAGCTGACTTCTCTCGATTTGAGTTAAACAAAAAAGAGTCAAGGTTTCATTTTCTAAACATAACGGAGCAGGTGGACAGCCAGGACATAGCCCGGGGGAGGTTAAAGAGTGACCCCACCAGGCCTGCTGCCGTCGAGTGGGCAAGGGACAGCTCCTGCCCTGGGAGCGGGCGCCGGAGCCGAGCGAGCCCCGGCAGCTGGGCCCAGAGAGGATGGACACGGGATCCCGCCTCGTGCGTTCCTGTCAAGGCAGAAAGGGGCCAGCACTCTAGGCGCACTGCTTGGCCACGCCGCGCCTGTGAGCACATGTCGGGGCCCGAGTTCCAGGTACGTCCTCCTTCCTCGGCCCCCGAGTCCCATAAGATCGTCCAGATAGGAGCCCTTCCCGACCCGGCCCTGGCTAACTCCCTCACCCTCATGTCCCTTTGGCTTCCTACCCTTTGTCATCAGTTCTTGCAAGCGTCTTGCTCACACTTCTGCCCCCTTGCAGATTCGGGGCCCTTTGCCCTCAGTGCCATCTACCCCTCTCTCCGGCACTTCCTTCCCAGCTAAGCCCATGCCACCCGCTCAGCGGGCATGTCCTTCCCCACTCTGCAAGGTGTGCGCTCCTCCCAGCAGCGCCCTCACCCCTCCTGCTGCCTGGGTCAGGGGCCAAGCCCCATGGCACCCTTGGCATACATTTCCCTACCCTCAACCTTGGCCAGGAGCTCTTTGGGTAAGGACCATGCCTTGCTCCTCTCTGGATCCCCAGGCCAAGAGGCGGGCAGAGGGTTTGTTCCAGAAAGGATTTTCATCTAGAGAAACACAATATTATCTTTTATCTTGGAAAAAGTAGATAAGAGCTAGTTGTCCTGATACCATTTTCCCCTTGGTCAAACCATGCAAAAAACAAAACAAAACAAAACAAAAAACAAATCCTCAACTCACAATGGAGCAACTTCCATTTCAGATCAGTTTCTCCTCCTCTAACATGGTCTATTTATTTTTATTGGTTTGTTTCTCATTAAATCCTTCAATTACTCTGCAGTGTAAAATGGTGAAATTATTGGCATGTGCCACCTTCATCATGTATCCGAGTTTGCTTATTACACTTGCAGAAAATGCCTGAATGGTATTTGGTTCTGTTGTGGATTGAGACAGAGTTAATAAATATTATTTGGTGTTTTTTTTTTTTTTTTCCCTGAGAAGCACTGCTTTTCTTGATTGTTTTTTACAGTTGGATTGGGAATATTGATTTATTCACCACTGTTACAATAATTGTATACAAGGCACAAAAAATGCGGAGGTAACATTTCATCAGCTCCAGCAGATTAATTAGTTGTAGTAGATTAGGCACAGTGTTATGGGGAAGATTTGCATTTAGAGGGAGAGAAAGTTTCTTCTTCTTTTTTTTAATCTTAAAAAAGCCAAGAGAATTTAATAGAGATGTTTTGCCATAAGCTGCTTCCCTCATTAGTCAATCAGGGTTTCTGGATGAGCCTAAAGGACAAGCGGAAATAGCACCTCCACCTTCTAAAAGAAAATATTTGATGACATCGTTGGGGGAAAAGACTTATGCAAAATCAGGAGAACACAGCGATTCCCCATGAAAGTAGAAATTAAGAAAATTATGAGAATTTGATTATGCGTATGCTTGTAAAATGTTCCTTCTCTGGATTTCACAAGGGCTGGTTACTCAGGGAATACATGGGCCCCCTTTGTATTTTTCTAACCAAACCCTAAGCATTGTGGTCTCCTTCACTTTTATTCTACCAAAATGTGAAAGAGTTTGAAGATGAGAAGAGTCTCTTTCCTTCTGTTTCTCAGACAGGCAAACCTTTCTGTCCTCTAAACACAAATATCGTAGTTTTCCCCAGGAAAACCGGACACGGCTCAGAGAAGCGTGATGGAGGTTAGGTCTTGTCCAAGGCGGCCGATCCTGGCAGATCCCCTCGGACAAGAGACGGCGCTTCCTCCCTGGACTGGAGGCATGGGGTGGCCTCCTTCCTTCCCTCCTCCGTGCGAAGGCGCCGCTCCTCCCTGGGCTGTCCCAGGCCTGCTCGTCTGCACCTCGGCATTGCTGTTTGGTGGAGTTTGGTCATCGCAGGATGTGTGCAAAGCCTTTTCCTGATCTAAGATACACCTGCAGCACAGAAGAGGGAAAAGCTCAGGGAAGTTGAGAAAGTTAAGGGGAGAGGGGGGCTGGGAGGGAAACCACAAGAGAAAACACAAAGGGGGGACCCAGATGGCATGGTGGCAGGGAAGGGTGGGCCTGGACTCGGGGCACACTGCGATGCCACACGCGGGCAGAAGGCCTCCCGTGTGACCGTGCTGCCAAGCCCAGACCGAGGAGGACAGCGGATGTGGTCCCACGTGCTCGCTCTGGCCAATCACCAAGATGTGCTGGCCATGGGAGGAGGGAGAGGCCGCCCGCCTGCGCTGGGGGGCACGTGGGAGCCCAGGGTGCCCAGCCCTGATCTAGCACCCCCACACCTCCCTCTCCATTTCCATGTGTCCAGCCTCATCCAGGAATTCAAGCTGGGGCAGGAAGTTAAAGCAACTGCCTTGGTCATTTGAACCTGACCTTCTAGGCACATTCTTCATTCTGTGCTGTAAAGTTCTCCCCAAGATGGGGAGTAAAGGACACCCCAAGATGAACACACAAGGTCTGGGTGCCTTCTGCCCTAGACTCAGGGCTTGTTTCTTCTGTCTGCTCATGTGTCAGTTTATGGGTTTCTGCTTTTTGTTTGTTTGTTTGTTTTAAGATTTTATTTATTTATTTGACACAGAGAGATCACAAGTAGGCAGAGAAGCAGGCAGAGAGAGAGGGGGAAGCAGGCTCCCTGCTGAGCAGAGATCCTGATGCGGGGCTTGATCCCAGGACTCTGAGATCATGACTTGAGCTGAAGGCAGAGGCTTTAACCCACTGAGCCACCCAGGTGCCCCATAGGTTTCTGTCTTTATGTAACCCCACCCTGAGCATGTTGTGAGGACATGTTCCAATAGGATTTAGAGTTGGAGTGACCGTAAGAATCTATTTGGAAGTTCTGTCTTTGGTTGTAACGTGAGTGGTGTCAACCCCAAGTCTGGACTCTATACAGAGCCCCAGGCCACTGCCCCCCGTGGTGTCAGAGCTGCTATCAGACGGGTCCCCGAGCACCCTGAGGGCTCCTGCTCAGCAGCCCCAGCGTGGTCTCTGCTGTGACAGAGGTCATCGGGAGAGGAAGTGGCCATCTCTGCACATTTGGCCATGGCTGGGACAAGGACACATGGCCATCCGCGGAGGAGCGCGTTGAGACACAGAGAAGCGGGATCCCAGCACGGCTGCTCCAGATGGCAGCCCTTCCCCTTGGAACCAGGGCGTCCCTCTGAAGACTATTTCTGAATTGCGTGAACTTCCTCTGATTTTTATCTCACAAAATTTCAAGCCCACAGAGAACTTTACAGCACAGAATGAAGCGCACAGGACATCCTTCACCTGGGTCCACCATTTTGCCACATGGCGTGTGGACACACACGCGTGCTTTCTGGACCACTTAAAGTGAGTTATCCTGTCACTTCAACCCTATTGCTTGAGCACGCATCTCCTAAGAAAAAGGATCCTCGCTCTTGGACGTGGTACTTGATCTCACTCAAGAAATGTAACACTGATGTAACAGATCTCATATCCAGTCTTTATTCAGACTTCCCAAATTGTCCCACTATGATTTATGGGCAACCCCATCTCAGATCTAATGAAGGATAGCACAGTGCATTCGGCTGCTCTTCATTCTTACAATTTGTAAAGAAATACACGTTTTATTAATTTGTTTATGAGCTATAACTAGCTAATGGTTAATGGGGGTTTCCAGTTTGGTGACCAGTTAATGCTTCTGCAAGATGTGTCTGTCCTTCCCTTTTCCTGTCTGAAACTAGTTTGCGGCAGCTTTCTCTCCCAAGTAGGTTGGAATTCTTCTGCAAGCTTGTTCACATGGGCTCCCAGGGAGAAGCGTCCCTTGTCGTACAAACTCAGGAACACTGTATATTATGCTCTCCTCGTGGAGAGCGGCACGTTATCCGAGGAAGGGGCTGGAAGGTGCCGCAGGAGAGAGCCCTGTACGCAGTGTGTGGCTAGTCTTCCCACTTGTTGTGCAGCAGAGCCCCTCCTTTGGCAGCACGTCTAGCGCCAAGGGACACGGTCCCTAAGTGAATTAATACCGAGCAGTGCGCAAAGCCAAAGTGGGCTCAGAGGACCTTCTCGAAGCTTTCCCAGAGAGTGACATTAGCATGATGCACACACGTGAGGTCTTCTCTGTGTGGCCCGAAGATTTCTATGCCTGGGGCACTGTCCATGGAAAGGGTCAACAGGGGTCCCTCCCAGGAAAGGTGTTACCTCAGCACTGCCGGCCCCCGCGGAGCACGAGGTGCTGCTGGCCGGGCTCGGGTGGAGTCGGGGCGCCGGGTCATGGGGCAGCGGAGCCGGGAGAGTCGGCCAAAGTCACGTGACCTCGGGCTTGATGCTAACAAATGTTGTGGGTTGATTCGTGTGCACGTGCCCAGAGGTTTCACCACGGCCGTGGAGAAGGGTAAACAAAGTCAGACAAATCCCACCACGGAAGAAGCTGACTCCCTCACCGGGTAGACGGTCCTTGTCCATTTCATTTCCTGATGCCAGCTGGCATCCCTCGTCCTCTGTCCTCTATTTGCATATATCAACTATTTGGAAATTGCTGACATACACATAGGTACGGATCCTGCCTCACAGCCAGCTGGTAGACCCGACCTTCTAGTATCGCGCCGTCGTCGGGGAGGGAAGCTGGTGGACAGAAGGAACAAGACGGGGGATCTGTTAGACCCACGGTTCTTGTGGCCGCTGACAGCAGCTGTAGGCAGGGGCAGAAGTCGCAGAAGACGGCCACCACTCCCCACCATGTGACTTTGGCTTCGTGGGGCCTCAGTTTCCTCGAGAAGAGAGTGATGCTATCTCAATGTGTTGCAAAGATGTCGGCACCTGGGCCGTGACACCAGCGTGGCTCAGCGTACCGGGCTGCCGGGCAGTGCAGGTCGGCCCAGACTTGGCGTCTCCTCCAAGTGCTGTGCGTCCTCCTCTGTGTGTCTAGGGTTCGGGCCAGACTGGCATCCGCCGTGGTTCCACAGAATTCCGTGAGGGCAGTTTGAGGACACCGTTGGTCTCGTGTGAGCCTGTTGCCCCGTGAGACACTTCCAACGTTTCTACGCACACACTCTTCGGCGGCCGTGGATCAGCCAACCCCAGGGCCGGCGGGCTGGGGCCGACCTGGGTCCTGGCTGCAGCCCTGCTCTTGATGTACTTGGTTTCCGTAAGAAAGTTCTGAACTACCTCAGAGCTTACCATTTTTGGATTTAGAGCTTTCTTCTGAACGATGGGAAGAGGAATGCCCAAACATCTTCCAGGTTCTTTGGGGGGAAATGAACTGGAACAGATGGAAGGGCTCTTTGCTGACAGGACGGGCCATCCCCAGACCCCGTTCTCTCTCGGAGCCAAATGAAATGACTCCAGATCTCCCTGAATGGGAAGAGAGGGGAACAGCTTCACTTGGGACCAGATCTCTGGAGAGCCTGCCACTTTCTGCCTTTCCTCTGGGGTCCTGTGAACCTTCAGGTGGGGCTTGCTGTCAGGGCAAGGGGACACTGCCCGGCCTGTCCCCAGACTCCCACCCAGTCACCGTTACTGATCATCAATCTCTGTTCTCCCCTTTCTGGTTGAGCGTCTTGACCTAGACCCTAGAGGGAGGTTCATTCCCTTACTTCCGGGATGCGGGGCTCTGCTGGGCACCGTTGGGAAGGACAGGGAGGGTGTCTACACCCACGGGGGTATTTCTGTCCACCAGTCCCCGTGGACAGGAAAGGTAGGATCCTCCAAGTTCCCAGACCAGGGCTCCCTTCTTGCCTCTGGCCCTTGGTAGCCATAGCACTTGGATTTTTTACTAAATTCTTTCCCCAAGAAAGAATTTATGTAAATTCTTTTACATCTCAGGTTTCTCACGAGCTAAATGGAAGAAACCTGTCCTTGCAAAGGTATTATTGGTCTAAACCAGCTCATGTCTGCAACATTGCTGGCTCTCCCTTGCCGCCCTGTAAAGCCGTGCTCCCTCTCTAGAGCTTGGGTGCTCTGGATTAGTGGGATCCAGGGGGAGAAGACTGTCGCCGGGCGCTGTCACGGACCTTGGGGTCCCAGGGCAGGGAGGGCCCTGCAGGCGTGGGGACACCAACCTTGTCAGAGGCTCCTCATTCTGGAGAGGAGCCCAACCAGGGTCCCTCGTCTGCTCACCAACATTGGCCCGTGCATGGTGGACCCTGAGAAGCCACTGTGTCTGTGTGGGCTGAGCACATCTTTACTTCTTTGTAGAGAGAAGGCTGCCTCTCTGAGTCTCTGGCTCTCGCCCTGCTTCCCAGGATGGTTTGGGGAAACTCTTGGTCAGTGGAGGAGTGGGTAGAAGGAAGAGCCAGCCCCCTCCCACCACCTCTCGGCTCGGCAGAGGATCTGGAGCCCAGGGGTGGCCCAGGGCCCAGTGTGGGCACGTGAAGGGAGGAGGAGGGACCCTGGACAGAGCGGGTGCCCCAGAGTGAGCAGGGCAGGAGCCGAACACGAGGAGAATCCAGCTGAGGCCGAGCAGTTTTCGGAACTTGCTGCAAGAGGCCCACTCCAGAAAGGGATTTAAATTCAAATTTCCTGCCAGGTTTCGAAGCATCAGTTAATTTCCTTCCCTTTCTATTTGGCTCCACATTCCGAGTCTCTGCTAGCACACGGCATCTGTGGGCACATTGAGGATTCGGCCTCATGGAGGCGATCGATAATCTAATGGGGAACTTCACAGCACATTTCTGATGAAGCAAAACCCATTTCTGACCGAGCCAGATGGGGACTGGGAGGAGGAAGCTTACAGAATAAATCCTGGAAAGTAGCTCTGATAGAATCACATTCTGCCTCTAATTGATCTTCTGCTTTTTCAAGGAAAAGGAAATTAACATCCAGTACGTGGTTTTCCTAAGGAAACCTGATTTCCCACTCAGGGGCCACAGTGCTCAGATCAGCGGGCCTGAGGCTCCTGCTGAGCCAGCGAAGTAATGTTGATATTTACTAGAAACTAACTTTCACATAAACACCTGGGTACCTGCAGGGCCTCCCTGGAGGTGCCAGGACCCCCGCCCCCCACCTCGCCCCGATGTCTTCCCTCTCCCTCTTCTTCAGCTTTGGAGAGGACTCTACCCCCACCCAGCAGGTGTTCCCGGTTTTGGTGGATCCCAGGGAAAGCTTCTGGCCATGGTTTGGTGGGGTTTGGGCAAGGGGTGCTGAGCAGAGATTAAGAGCTCGGTGCCTCGTCCATCGGGCAGGGGCCCGTGAGTAGCTCTGATGGAATGACAGTGTCCTACAAGGTGAGGTCTAGGGACGCTCAACTTACCCACCAGTGGTGACTGCTGCAGGGGACCGAGCCCCGACCTGCTGGTGGGAAAGGAGGCTGCCGTGCCTGCTCATACCATCAGGGGGCTCAGCACCTGGAACCCAGGCCATAAGGGTGTCCCCTTGTTCCTCCCAGGGCCCCAAGGGGATGGCTATTTGGGACATTTTACAGAGGAAGAGGCAGCCCTAAAGTCAGACGGCCCAGCGCTGGGGACTCCAGACCCTCCTGCTCCTCATCTGTGAAATGGGGATAACGGGGTCCCCTTGCTACGAGGGTTGGTAGCATTAGATTGGTCCTGGTGTGGAGTCAGGAGCGGAGGCACAGGGATTATTGTGCTTCTGTCTTCGGGACAGTGTCTGCAGATTGGGCAGAAAAGCCAGTGGGGGGAGCGGAGACCCCGTGCTGGGAGGGGCTGCGGGGTCTGACCCCAGCTCTGCACGCGGGGGCTGGGACTGAGGCAGGGGCCACGCAAGGAGCGCTCCGGTGTGGCGGGCACTCGCCTCTCGCCTCGCTGGGAAGCAGCCCTTCTGCCGAGTCTTCCGGGGAACGTTCAGCCCAAGGCAAGGCTCTCTTGTCAACCAGACGAGGAGCCGCAGCCACTGGAGGACAGAGCGGCCGGCAGGGTGGACTTAGTCTGGCGGCGTCTGCAAGCGTCCGTAGGTGCAGACGGGGCGGATGCTGAGCCGGGTCCGAGGGTGTCTGGGTGACAGCTCCGACCCTCGGCCTGTCCCCGTGGTCGAGTCCGTTCGCCCGTGACCTGCAGGACTCGGGCCGCTTCGGATCAGACTTAGGGCGACTTGGAGTTTCTGTTTCCCTCTGACAGACAGAAAAATGAGTCCTGTGCAATAATTCTACGGGAAGAACGTGCTGGAATAAAACAGTCCGGAGGACGGGACCCAGAGCCACCTGCAGAAGCCACGCTTAGCGGCCACGGAGAGGGCTTCCGACCGCCGCGAGGAGCTGCGGACCGCCGGGCCGAGGAAAAGTGTGCGCTCAGCAGAACCCGGCGAGGCGGCTGCGGAGCGGTTTTAAATGTCTTTTCCCTCATAACTAGATTATTCAGTACAATGTCATTTGCTGCCACTGACATTTTCTTTAAAGTCATAAAGCCCTACCTAGTAATAAAAGAGCCCGGAATAAAATTAGGAATATCACGTATAAATTATCTTTAACCTTAGCTTCATTTGGACTGTGACTTTTTAGACCTGATCAATTTTCATGAAACTATCCACATAAAACTGTGAAAAAATGTTTGATCCCTGGCTCTCGCGAAGGCAGTGGTAACAAGGCAGCTGCTTTGCTTCGACTTAATGCTGCTGTTGGTGCCAGTCTCGGTGGGCGACTCAGGAGAGCAGGGGATAATTTTGAATTTAATGTAATTTCCCAGAGCATTGTTAGGGAAAACATCTCCGCCGATATGCATATTTTATACAAGTGCTATGTCTTCAAGGACATTCAGGAACTTACTAAATTTTCTGCTTAGTTGGAAAAGCATTCGCTCACACCCCCGGGGCTGACCCTGGCTTCGCAAGGGGAAATGGGCCGGGCAGCCATTGTCACCGCTCCCTCTCTCGCATTATGGACAACATGGGCTTCCCTGCAGAGCCATCACCCGGGCCCAGAAAGTGGGTGGGAAGCATGTTCGGAAGCCCCCCGTCCATTCTCAGGGGTTGGGCATGGCCTGGGCCGCCTGTCTGGACAGGCAAAGAGCGTGTGGTTCTTGGGGGATCTGGAGCCTCACAAGGACTCCCTGAGCCATACTTGCTTCTAGAGCAAAGTTGGTTATGGTGCTTCCTCAGCTCTAGGGAGGACGCCAGCTTGGGAAACCCCGAAGTGGGAAGGAAGGTCTCCTGTGCCCCTGGGGACATTAGTGTAGTGTTAGGAATTAACCCATTTCTAAGCTTCTGGAGGGTGCGTTGGCCCTTCTGGGACTTCCTAGAGGCTCCAGAACGTGTGCTCCACCGTGCTGAGCTGTCCCGGGCCGGTCCTCCACGCCCCTCTGCACGTGCGGCTGCTCGCAGTGACGGGGGACCATGGTGGAGGGCTCCCCGCGGGGCTCCTCACTGCCCCCCACTCCAGGGACTGCAGTCTGTGTGAGGCAAGGGCGCCTGCCCCGGCAGACCCAGCCCTCCTCCAGCCCGAACTTAACGCGGTGACTGAGGCCCGAGGAGTCTGAGGTCGGCAGGTACAGAGCAAATGGGATTGGCCGTTACTCCCGTCGTCACCTGAACATCGCTCTTATAGACCTTCCATCCAGACGGGTCTCAGGGGGCATTTGCAAATCTAGCAAACTGGCCAAGAAGCCCAGCAACCTCTCAGGTGAACGTTCATAATCGCTGAACCGTGCCACCTCCCAGCCCCTGCACCAGGCTCTGGAGCCCAAGTTCAAAGTGGGACCTGGCGGCCCACGGACTCCAGCGCACCTGACGCTCCTTCCAGAGCCCTAAGCACAGTGTCTGGGACCCTTGGGCCCCTCAGCCTGTCAGGGAGCCCATGTCCCAATGACCTGTGGCATGAAATGACGAATGACGACCGTCCGCTGCACCCCACTCACCTGCACGTCCACCCCCACCCCTGCCCCAGGCATGTGTACTTTTCTCTGCATTCAAGTCTCCGTAGTAACATTTCTGTGCTGATTCGGGGTGTACCCTTCCCCAGGACAGTGCTTCAGGTTCCCACACTCCCTGTGGGCTCGGGGAGCCCCTGCCCAGCACTGCATGCTCGTTGGGTGTCAGGGCTCTTCGCTGTCCCTGGGAGGTAGGCCGCTGCAAGAGAGTGCTCTGTGCTGTGCATGCCCAGGATGGGGGGCTCAGAGGGCTGGGGGCCTGGCAGGGAACTGTCGGAGGGCTGTCCCCTCATCCTGCACACCCCCCGGCCGCTTGGATCAGCCAAAGCCGGATGTTTCCCCCAGGATGCCCCACCGAAGCAATAGAACTCCATATGGATTTCCTCGGGTGCTCTTCATCAGAAGATGTCCTGGTATAGAAACCAGCAGCTGAAAAGGCCGCCGGTCAGGTCTTGCTCCGATCCACAGTGGGGGACTGGGCCCCCAGCATCACCCCCCCCGTGTCTTCCAGAGGCCGGTCCCTGCTGTGCCCTAGGGCCTCATGCAATGGCCTCTTTCTCACGTACACATGTACACACACGAAGGCACATCTGTCTCTACCTGAGGCTGACCCCTGGCCCAGGACTCTGTGGGAAGGAGAGACGCCCCTTTCCAGGCCCGGCCAATGCCGAGGCTCCAAGTGTTTCCCGGAGGCACGCCACAGCCTGGCTGGGCCTGCACAGGGCCTGGGACACGGGCCGATGCAGAATGGCCAGGGCAGGCTGGAGGCAGGCTGCCGTGAACCGGTCACTCCTGGCCCAGGCCCAAGAGCCTGGCAGAAGGTCAGGTGGGAGCCGGGAGCCGGGCCAGCGTCAGGCTGGTAAGTATTTTCCAGGTAGTTTGGGATGCCGTGACCCAAGGAGCTGTTTCCAAAGAAGCAGGGCGGTGCTGGGTTGGGAGGGGAGCTGGGGAGCAGAGGCCCTGGGTGACCTGCGTGGCGAGGGCTCTCACGGAGCCTGGGGAGGGGGAATCCGCCTGAAGCCAGGAGTGCCCATGACGCATCCATCCATCCTTTCAACGGAGTCTTCCCAAATCCCCCCCAGATAGGTGGTATGACCTCCGGGGCAGACTGTCCTCTCCTGACCCTGGATGATGAGATCTGTGGCGAGAACTTGCACGTGGCCGAAAGCGTGGGGGTCTCGTGTGCAGTTACTGGAATCCAAATAGGGCACCAGGCTTCCAAGCTTTGCTCCCGATCCGAGGACTGAGGTCCAAGCTCCCCAGGCCCTTACCCATAAACTGGGGATACGGATTTTCCTGGAGCATGCTTAAGTCTGAACACTGCCGCCAGCCGTGTCTGGGTCCTCGTGGCTCTGTGAGGCGTGAGGGAGCTGCCTGGTGCACGCGGAGAGTTGCTCCGAATTCAGCGTCAGATAAAGCTGACCTTGGGCACCCGATCAGGACAGGAGTCATACTGGGCACCCCGTGTGCCCTGCCTCGCCCTGGTGGGACGGCTGCAGGGACCACTGAGGTCGCCCAAGGAGAGCGACCCCCTCCGTGTATGGGGCCAGCCCCCCTCCCCAAGCGGGGCCAGGGTTGGCGGCCGCGCACACGGGACGTCTGCAGAGGGCTCCCCGTGGGTGCTGGCTTCCCCCCTCTAACGCGACCTGGGCGGTGCCTCACATTCTGGATTTAATTGTCCTTGAAATTGTTACCTTCTGGGGAGGCATTTCCCTAGATTTGGGCCATCTGGGAAAAGGGGACCCCACCACCCCACGTCTCTGTGAGGCCCCTCCCCGGATCCCTCACGTGCTGCGGACCCATCCAGCCCGTCAGATGCTCCAGATGAGGCCATTTAGACACGAGAAGCTGCCTACCCCTGCTCCACCTTCTTTCTTCTCTTCCTCTTCGGCTGTGGGCCCTGAGTGTTGGTCGGGCCTCCCCGTGAGCCCCAAGGAGTCCCCAGTGGGCCACCCTGGTCCGATCAGGTCTGATGCCTCAGCTTCGCATTCTCAGCCCCTGCCGTCGGCGGGCCCCTGCTCAAGATGCCTCCTCCAGCCCCTTATCTGCAGCTGTGCGGGGGTCCCGGCCACTGGGGCTCCTCTACCCTTGAAGGACAGATAGGCCTGAGATCTGGGCAGGTCCTTGTAAAGGAAGACAGGCCTGACGCCGTTGGCATTGCTGGGAAGGCTCTGGACTCAGTACTGCCCAGCTCTCCTCTGCCAACGACACCCAGGCTCCCAGCGGGGAGTGGGCGAGTCCACTCAGATGAGCTGGAGCCTCCCAGACTCCACAGCCCCCAGCCAAGGCCTCTGCAGCCCACGTGGGTGGATCGGTCAGTCTGTCTCCTCCCGCAGCTCTGGCCCAACCCTGATTGTACTTACTCTCTTGTCTGTCCTGGATGCTAGCTCCTCTAAACCCCTCCTCGCCCAGAGGGTGCCACCAAACCAATACCCACTCGCTGGGCCTTACATGGTAGTGAGGTGAGCCAAGCGTTTAGAGAATGTGCTGTGAAACCGCTCTGCGGATCGTAGTGGCAAACCCGGGGGCATTTCAGAAAGACCTGTGGCATTCTTTAGAAACGCAGATGTCCTGGCCATGCCCGCAAGTTTAGGCTGCAACCTAGTCTGTTTTGGAGAAGGTTATGCTAACTTAGTGCTGATAAGTTCTATCGTCTTAAACCAAGGAGTTCTCTATAACAGAATCATTTATTTTGGGGAGGAAGGACCCTTGTAAGAACAAATGTGATGCTGCTGATTTCTCCCTGGTGCCCAGATACTAAACACCAGTCCCTGGCCAATGACTTTTTTTTTTTTTTTGGGAGACACGGTGACATCATCAACGATGATGGGGTCAAAGAAATAAAAGCCATGTTAATTTCAAGGTCCATTAAAACTCCAGTTTTAAAAAAAAATCAATATTTTCGGAACATAAATGGGAAAAATTGGTAGGAGATGAAGTTCTATTTTAAGCTTTTAAGTCTAGAACCAGCAAGGGATGAAAATATGGGCAAAAAAAAAAAAAATCCTAAAACACAGCTCTTGAGTGAGATAATTTCCCTCTAAAATGCTACGTACAAGAATAGGTTATTTAAGATCGTTTATTGAAACAAATGATGTTGTTGCCATTGGATTGTAACTTAAAGTCCACTTTTGCCAGTAAAGATGCATGATATCATGGGACCTGTGAGCGAGGCAGGAGGCATTTCTCCATCGGTGGGCACCTGCTCTTCAGAGAGAGGAAATGCACTTGTGCCCACCAGCGTGCTCTGGTTTGGTGACGCTTCCCACAGCGGTCAAGTAACACCTTCTTGACAGGTAAGAAAATCAATGCTGCACCAGGAAAAACAAAACAGAGTTTGGCGCCCTGCAGTATTTCCATCCGTCTAGATGAAGACTGTTGGAAAACTCTTCGATGCTGTTTGAAAAGTGCTTTATTGCAAGCTATTGGTAGTTGGAGGTTTCCCTCATGTGGTAATGGCAATGGCACATCGCCGTGTGCCCAAGTGCGGTGGGATGGACTCTGTTCTGTGACCCCCCGCCCCCCGGCAGCCCAGCTCACCCCCAGGGGCCAAGGAAGGACCGAATCAGGACTGAGGGATGTCTTGGGTTAGTTGACAGAGGAAATGCTCATTTCTCTGGACAGTTCACAACCGATAAGAGTTAAGACTTGCAACTCAAAACACCCTATAAAAAGCAAAACAAAACAACAGTTTACCCAGATTTCTGTTGTTCTTTTTGGAATAGAGACATGGGACATTGGTTTCAATAAATCTAAAGCTGATTTAGGTATTTAATAGTTGAAGTAATTAATACTTATTCTTAAATTAATTCTTTTTTAAAAAAAATATTTATTTATTTATTTATTTATTTATTTGGGAGAGATGGGGGTGCAGAGGGAGAGGGAGAGAGAATTTCAAGCAGACTCTGCACTGACCTTAGAGCCCAATGTGGGGCTCCATCTCACGACCCCGAGATCATGCCCTGAGCTGAAACCAAGAGTCAGATGCTCAACCCATTGGGCCACCCGGGCACCCCTTAAAGTAATTCTTTAGATCTCTCCCACCATTGGTCGCGTTGTACTAATGGAAAAAAGAAATTGCAGAGCTGACCAAAGTTGATTTTAGTTTTGTTGGTCCTGTACGGCATCAGGCATGGCTTCCTGAATTCTCGCCATGGTTGGGCACCAGAAGCCATTCCCGGTGCCTGAGTTTGCAGGCAATTTCCAGGAGCCTCTTAGCCCCTCTGATAGGAGACCTCTGGTAGAAACTTGTCTGTTTTGTGCAAACCATCCTCTCATTTTCGGGACTAGAGGCCCTGTTCCAGGCAGTTTGCATCCAGAAGAATGAACTGAGGTACAATTTCACGTCCCACCAAACTGGGAGACAGCACATTTTCCTTTCTTTGCTTTGGTAAAGATTTCCTGTTTCCACGATGATGGAGAGTCCGCATGTGACCTACGTGATGCAGGCTGCGTTGGCCCATTCACTTAGGCTACGAGAGGCCTGGCTTCCCTGGCAGCTCTTGTCTTCTTTCAGAAAGTGCCCTCAGCTGAGCTGGGAACTCCTTCAGCAGCTTAGTGGTGAGTGCCCGCCTTTTTCTTCTATCCCAGCGATGCCCATTCCAGACCTGATCATTGCTGCCATGAGATCCGCTCAGAGAGGCCTTGCTAGCTTCCTTGACTCACGCCTGCGATTTCTACTGGTTTCTGCTTGGTTCCCCTGGGCCGACCGTGCCCATCTCCAAGCTCTCATGCAGGTGCCCAAATTCCTCTTTCTCTGCCCCAGTCGTTATTGACTCTCTACATGGCATTGGTGGGGGTCGGAACTTGAGACCTTTGGTGAGTGGCCCACATGTCTTTCCAATCAGGAGAATGTAGTTTGGATTTCTCTGGAATCTTGCATTTGTCACCAGTGGTTTCAATAGCTGAACACCCAGGGCAAGGCTGGGCTCTGTCAGCCCTGGTGTCGGGAATGGTTGGTGAGGATACGCTAGGGACGCACTGAGCTAATTGTTCCAATTCCCCCAACTCAGTAGGGAGAAGTTTTCTTACGTTTCCTTTAAGTCTTGCCTTGAAAATTTTGGAGGAGGAGGGACATTTTAGCAATGCTTAGATTTCGAAGAGCAGATGTTTTTGAACAATTCCCTCCAAATGGTAATCCTGAACTTTGATAATTAGGTGCAGATGATAAGATCTCGCATAAGAAATCCGTGTATTTTACTATCCTTGAATTTCAGTCAGATTGAATCCTTGCATTTCTCCGCACTCAGATTGCTTCTGAAGTCAGTGGGGCACCCCTGACAAAGAGGGGGGGAGACTCAAAGATAAAAGGGAAAGGCTGATTTTCAAAGCCAATCTATGTCCATGTCTATGAGATTCAAACCAAAGTTTGGAGAGCAAAGCAGTGGTGTGTGTGGGCGTGGACAGGATTTTCTTAATCTGGGAAACTGGTTCAGGCCCATGAAACATTTCATCAAACACTAATATGAAACCGATGTGCTCATCAATATTTATGTCCCCCCAACTGGTTGTGGGCCTCTCGGCTTCCCCCCTTGCCTCACCGGTCCAGCCGACGAGTCCAGCAAAGGAAAGAGTGGAACCAAATAACACAGCAGAGCCTACAAGCACTTTCTTTCTGTAAACAAAATTTCCATCTTTCTTGTCACTATGTATGTTTCCTTGACAGATTTGCCTTTCCCTCCCAAACCTGGAAACACTTACCAAGTACTGACAAGCCCTGTCCATGTCCTTCATCCCCTGCCAGTGGCTGAAATTCACAGGAAGGGACATGGGAAGGAAAGTGGCCTCTGGGTTTCGAGGACCTTCTCCTGTTCAGCGTCCTAGCAGCCCTGAGAAACGGGTACAGTGAGGATGGTCATCCTCTTACCGGTGGGGGCACTGAGGTTCCCCGAGCATCAGTCACTTGAACTAACTGGCAGACTCAGATCTGGACTTTTCTGGAGGAGGCCAGAGTCTTACCCAGCACCCGGCCTCCTGCAAGCTCATGGCAGACCTGCGGCGGTCTTGCGTGGCTCAGCCTGCCTGGAGGGTGTGGACTGCCCTTCCTCCTTCTCTCTTCCAGTGCAGGGATGTTCAGGAACTCCAGGAGACTGCAGGAGCCCAGGAATAAAATGCTTATTTGGGCATCTTCCCTGCTAGATCGTATTTCCCCAGGAGGATGAGGTTGGGTCCAGGTGGTATCTGGACCTGGCGATCTTTCCGGAAGCCCAGCACCAAAGAGGTGCTGGAGAAATGGTCCTGAATGGGGAGGGCAGAGAGGGGGCTGTGGGGACAGAGGACAGCCAGGTGTCCCAGATCGCCTGCTTCTCAGGTGCCCCGCGTGGGGGGACGCCCCTGTGGAGACTCCTTGCACCACGAATGGGAGCCGCTGTCCGTGGGTTGTCTGAAGCCCATCCCCCGGGAGGGGCTGCTCCTCTGAAGGTCACCCCTTTTGCCTTGCCTTACGCCACGTCCATCATCTCAAAACGTCTGAGCTTGATTTCATAAACCTAGGGAGAAACAGGAACCCAGCCAAACCTGAGGCTCATTACTCACAGAAACTAATTTTTAAATACACAATTCTGGCATAAATTTACATACAAAGAAGGATGTTGGTCGGGGGAAAAAATCCTGTTATAACATTGTGGTTGGCAGACAGGACCGCAGGAGGCCCACGTGCGGGAGCTGGGGGGGCTCAGCAGCCGTCCTTGCCCAGTTTAATGCCAAAGCGGATACACTGATGGCTGGGCGAGCCAAAGGAAGAGCCCCCGTCTTCCACCCCTGGTGTCGTGATCTTTGTGATTCTACACGGTTGTGTGGGGGTCTGTGTGCCCACCGTCAGAATGTCTCCATCCTGTAGCCTTGTCACGGTACCTCCGTGGACTCTGAATGAGTGGCTCCCCTTGCTTGCCCTGCTGTCCCCGGGTTGTGGGATGGGGGGCTGGGACGTGGAGCAGACCCGGCCGCGGTGGACGGGCCTCGCAAGCCTCTGACACGACGTGACTGATGCCAGCTCGGGGCTCAGGGAACGGCTTTCTCTCTCGGTTGGGGACACACTCTGGGGAGAAGGGACCAGGGAAGCAGGTGTTTGGCCCCAGGGGGATGAGCGAGGAAACCCAGTAGTTACTCATGGCACACCATGCCCAAATCGGCCCTTCCTAAGCTCTCTTCCCCTCCAAGTTCTTCGGTGGTTTCTGTGGCTTTGGAGATAAAATCTGAACAACTTCAAGATTCCAACTGTCAGTTCTTGAAATAAGGCTCATGTGACAGATCGCTCGCTCCTTGCCCCTGACTTTGCAAACTCACCCTACTCTCTGGCTTGAGACGTAGACTCTAGCAGGAAGATGTGCTGTATAGCCAGTTTGCCGCGAGGCGAGGTGAGAAGCCCCGCCCGTCCCTGGGGGTCTCCGAAGCCCCGTGTGCCAGAAGGGAGAGAGGCAGGGCGCCCCACATCTCCATGCGGGCGGGGCCGCCCGAGACCGCCACAGGCCGGCTGGGAGGAGCAGGGGGCACGGGGTCAAGGTTAAGGCTCTGAGATCCCCCAAAAAGGTCCAGGTCGGGGTCTGCCAGTGAGAAGGCAGAGGCGCCAGGACCTCAGTTCCCGTGTCTGCTTCCAGCTCTCCTGCTACTGATCCGGTGGGATGTGCCAAGACCGGGACAGAGAGAAGAGAGCGGGGAGGAAGGCTGTTGCCCAAGTCTGCTTCCCTGCAAACAAGCCCCCCACCCCTGACCTTATTAGCAAAGAACTCGATAAGAGTTTCATTTTTGATTCTATCCTTGAATTCTGAAGGGTTTCCCCTAAAGGAGTGCCTCGGATGACAGATGGCCTCATCCCCGCGAATATTAATCAGCAGCCGCACCACTGCCTGTCTCTTTGCAGCGTGTGACCCCGTGTCTGGTCTGTGTTTGCCGTGACATTTGCTGGCCTCCACCTTGTTCTTTCTCGGAGGAGCCTTCCCCCGCGGGAGGGAGGGCGACCGTGGGTGTTGCTGCCTCCTCGCGAGTTCAGAGGAAGTGAAAGAAACAATGAAATGTGTGATTCCACTTGCCGGGGTCCAGACTCGCAGCACCGGCTTCTAAATGGATCAAGGTGAATGTCGGGGTCACGTGGGAAGCCAGCTCCGTGCCTGTTGCTCCCTTTAGCCTTTAAAATAGCATTGCTTTGGGAGTGGTCAAGGGCCCCTTAGAAGGCATACCTTGGAAAGGAAAGAGTGGGGCGTGGCTGAGGAATAATTTCCATGCTCGGGTATTTATTTGTACTGGGCAGACTCCTTTCAAAATGAAACCCAGTATGTTAATCACGAAGAAGGAAGAGCCAAAGCAGGGAAGATGCTTGATGATTCCCAGGCCTGATGACCTTCTCCTTTCCTGGTTTTGCTGAAACACTCTTCCTAAGTTCATTCGGGAGAGCCTATCAGGTACCATTAAATGGGTGTTTTCCTAGGTAGAGAACAAAATGAGATTTTAAAATCAAGAGTATATAAAGGGATACATTAAACATTACTAGATTAAAAAGAAATCATCCATTCCTGCCCCCACTATTCAGAGACAACCCCTATAAATACTCTGATCCTTGCCCAGCTGTCTTCTTAGTATTATTATTTGAAAAATTTTGTTTTTCTTTTTTTCGTTCCACAGCAAGTAAGCTCTCCTAGTGGCGCAGACCTTGTCTGTGTGTTGAAGCCATAAATACGATGTTGGAGGAATGTGCGGCGTGCCAGTCTGTGTTTATCAGTGCTCCTCCCCATCAGCGAAGGTTTTTGGCATTTCGGTTTAGAAACACGCACAGAGCTACAGCGAGGATCAGGGATCGGGCACTGAAATCCTTCTCGTAACCACAGTGATGAGTAGTATCTAAATCGCATATGCTCAGCTCCTTGGACACATCGCTTTCCTTCCTTTATGTCAAAGAAACTTAGTATTCAGCGCAAGCTGAAGTCCACTTATCAGCAGCGCTGCTCTGCCACCCCATGGAGTGGTTACATTTATTAAGAAAACATTGTTCAACTTTATCACAAGGTAAAATTCATGTACACTCCGCCCAGAGGGTGCAGGCAGAAGAGCGTGCGGTTCCCCCTCTCAGGACTGTCTCGCGAAGGAGGATCTTATTTTGATAACTGAGCGTTTTGAGCATCGTCTCTGGCTCCGTGAGTTAGAGTCTCTCAAACTCCTTCTTGGAATGATGCAGAATACAAATAAACAGACACACAAAGAGCCTCAGAGACATCTCGGCTCCAGTTTGAGGAGGGGCCCCAAATCACTGAGCCCACATTGTTCCACACACCTGTGTTTTCGGGCGAGACAAATAAAACTGTAGCTCCTGTGATCCGATTGGTCAATCTTACCGGGATCGACTGCGATGCTCAGATCCCGTATCGCCCTTTCAAATCTGCGCTCATGATGGAGATAGAAATGATCCCGAATGCCATGCGGCTCAGCTTTTCACTTAAGAAGTACACACAGCCTGAGTCATGCTGGCTTCCTGGAATTTTCAGAGACCCTGGGCACATGCCTGTCTCACTGCTCCATCTTCCCTGGTTGCCCTTAGGGCTGATGGCACCTCTTCTGCTCCTCCTGGGCTCCTTTCTGACTTTCTTTCTCTTCTAATTGACCTCTGAGGCTCGCCATCTCTGTTCCCCTTTCTCTCGGCACCCCTCCCATGGCTGCGGGCATGAGCTGTGTCAGCCCACCCTCTGGGGAGTAAGGCAGCTTCTCCTTTGGCTCCAGCCATCCATAGAGGTGCCCCCGCCTTCCTCTGCCTTTTTGGTATAAATTAGAATCCTGGGGTTTCCAACCTGCAAGGCCCTTAGAAACCAGCCAGGAACTTCTGCATTTTTTAGAAGAGAAAAGTGTCAGCCCATTGATTTCATTCATAAACATTCCCTGAGCATGCACCCTGTGCTAAGGCAAGCCCCCAAATCTATTTGGATAAACTAAATAGAACAATTCATAGGGTGGGAGCTGGGGGTTATATCCATTTGCTGAGGTCAATTCAGGAGCCTATTCTTAAATATCTACTTGTGCAAGAGTGAGTCTACCTCCCTATTTTTTCTTTTTCTTTCTTTTTTTTTTTCACAGACAATATCCATGTCCATAAGATTCATCGAGGGCGCTGCCCATCCCCTAAAATGATGCTTTCTCGTTCTTTCTGCTTGGGGATCTGCTCCTGACCGCCTTAATCTCCAAGGCCAGCTGCCTTGAGAAATAACATCGCATTTCCCTGCGGACCTTACTTCCCTCCACATAAGTCACACTGGGACAAGGGGTGAGTCCTTTAAATACATTTTCTTCTTCCTGGGTTTTTAAGTTTTCATGTTGCTTTTGCAAAATGCAACAAGGGCTGGGAGGTAGACATAGTGTGCAGGTTGCATCCAATCCAAATACATCCAGAAGTGAGGGTTCAAAGCAAAGACTCTCTGGGTTGGGAGAGAAAATAAAGGGAAACGTATGAGATAATGCTTGAGACAGATCGTCAATAGCATGGGGAAAGGCCACTTCACTCGCTCAGCTGGGCTGTTTTGAGCAGAATTCTGATTAAAGAAGACATTCCGGGCAGGGCTGGCGTGGACAGGCCGTCTGAGCAACAATTGCTCAAGATGAATAAATGTGAACCGCGGTGCGTGAGTGCAGGAACGAAGCGGGCCTGTCAGAGGAAAGGCGAGCCGCGTTTTCTCCCCGTGAGTGCGGATCGCGGGGTTTTGTGGACCAGCATAGCGCCCGTTGTCAATGGAGCTCATAAATCTGAGGAAAAAACAGAGAGCTTCTGACCAATTCCATGGCACAGGAAAGATGAAGGTCAAGGAACCAGGCTGCCCTTCTCCCCGACAGCCAGCTGATGGCCAAGACCCTCCCCGGGCACTTTCTCGGCGCTGGACCCCAGGTGCGGGCACCTGCGATGACACCCATCCTCCTCAGAACCCCCTATGGCCCCTGGATCCCCAACCACAGGCAACCAAAGAATTTCAATGGAGAAATGTTTGTAAATATCTGAGTTATCGTCATGTGGAAAGTTCTAGAAGAAGTACAGTTTTGGGGTCCATGTTCCGGTAAGGAAGGCGTCCTGATGAAGATTTCAGTCTTCTTTTATGCCCCCTACCCCAGACTCTGCAAAATGGGCGTCGCATCAGTACAGGGTCAGACACAGGTGGTCCCTGAGGAAGGCTCCCTGTGGGCGGGGCCACCTCATACCTTCCAGCCTCTCTGGTGGCCCCTGTGACGGCCCCTACCCCCAGGTGTTTCCTTTGCTCCTCATGTCTTACTCAGGAAAGTGGGTTTGTCAAAGAGGGTCTGAAGAGATGTCCTGAGAAATCCTAAGATTGTAACTGCCCTTCCAACCTGCCTTTGCCACTGGGTTTGGGGCTTGATTTGTGGCTTTCATGGGGGAAGAGGTGTCCATCCACTAAAAAACACTGTCGTTTTGCTAGGAAGGGTTTGGGGGCTGCCCATCGGGGCAGCAGGGACAGCTCGTGGAGATGGTGACTGGCCCTCCCAGCCGACAGCCTGTGTGCTGTGTCCAGGTGGGCAGCTCAGCTGAGCTGCTGGGTCATGGCTCGGGGCAGCGGGACAGCCTCTGGCTGAGGTCCGGGGAGGGGCTGTGCTGGAGTTGGTTGGGAAGAGGGAAAGCGCTGCCTTCTCAAGGTCCCTGAGCTGAGCCGGGTGCTGCCTCACCCAGGCCAGGCCCCATCCTTCTTTCTGCTCTACCGTTCCTGTAAGACCTGCCTGCCCTCCATTCGTCTCCCTTGGGGCCTCGCTGGGTGTCGGGTAGGGAGTGTGTGGCTACTTCATGCTCCGGGGCACCAGAGGGTCTCTGAGCTGACCCCTGTGGGGATGCCATTGTCTGTGCCCAATGGGCACAGGAACTGTGGGAGTTTCTAAGAGAGAGGGGCCTGAATGTGGCTCCGAGCACCTTCAAAATGGCGCTGCTAGGGCTGGCCAAGGCTCTGAGAAATGTTGGCATATAAGAGGGAGTGGAAAGGGAGGTCTTCCTTCATCCATCTACACTGCTCTTGCTCCTGTCTCCCATGGGTCTCCTCCCTTAGACCAAGAACCCAGCTTTGTGTTTCAGAGAAGGCATTGAACTTGCTGGTGCAAGGCTTTCCTTGGGATGACCAAAGGGCTGTGGCGTGTGGCTACAATGGGTCCCAGAACAGTGGGAGAGACGCTGTCTCCCGGCGTCTACGCATGTGTGAATCCCTATTGATGGCTGTGCTCCCCTGTGTCCCCTTTTTTTCAGCCCTCTCCACCCACCCGCCACCAGCAGCACCCTCCTGGGAACACACACCTCTGCTAATGAAGCATAACACAGGCTGGCCGGAAAGCAGGGGGCACCGCTGGAGAGGTTCCCCCAAAGTGCAATCTGGGATCCTCTGGTTTGCCGTGCCCAGGCAACGGACTGACCCCAACAGGGTTTCAGGGAAGGAAGGCAAGAGGCAGAGTTCTGGGGCTGAGAAGGGAAATTAGGACAATTTATTATTTCCCTGTTGCACTGAGTAAATAGACTTTAAGATAAATTATTGGTGCCCGAAGCCCGCTTGATGCAAAACCCTTAAGTAAAAGCAGACTTTAATGAACATATGCTAGCCTGCCCCCCGTTCTCACTTCAAGCCTGCTATTAACTTTTTATGCACTCGGGAACCTTTGGCTCATGGCCTAAATAATAGAAGAATAATTAGAATAATTACTGGAGAAGGCCAGGTCAAATATCCAAGGATCTTCTCTTAACTACTTGGTTATCTTTACTTTTTTTTTTTTAAAGTAGATTTTTTTAAGATTAACCAAACACTGCTACTTTGTATCTAGAATGTTTATTTTATACAAAATGAAATCATGGCTTTTCGTCATGAGCAGCCACTCACAATAAAAAAATCAAAGTAATGAATGTTCCGGTATAGATGGAATTTTTGTATCAGTTTTTGGTTGATTTTTCTAAGTCAGGCTTCCACAGGGTAGCCTGGAAAACAGAGCTCATCGGATCCCATGCACCTGAGTGGTCCCAAGGACATGGGGACTTTGGTCAGTCTTTTTGTCCTTCACTTAGTTGTTTTTGCGGGGGGGGGGGGCAAGAGCAACTCCCCCTCCAGTGGGAGAGGCGTCATGGAGCTGGACGTCCTCAGTGGGAGGACCTCCACTCGGGGTGGGGGAGGGGCAGCATCACACCCTCGCATCTGCGCCTGGGCCCCGACGCTCCGGGCTTTGGCCGCAGGGGCCAGGGCGTCTTGCTTGCTCCCCTGCACACGCA
This sequence comes from Procyon lotor, assembly GCA_028646535.1. Lineage (NCBI taxonomy): Eukaryota > Metazoa > Chordata > Mammalia > Carnivora > Procyonidae > Procyon > Procyon lotor. The sequence continues at coordinate 67,721,728 of CM053617.1, read as the reverse complement.
CAGCCCCGCTTCTCGTGACTGCCGCAGCCCCTCGTGTCCATGTCCAGCCTCTCTCCCATCTCACGGTGGCTGGACAGCCGGGGGCCAGGTCTTGGTGGGAGTCAAGGCTCCAATACCAGCTTGGGACTTGTCAGGTCTTATACCCTGGGCACAGACGTCGCTCACTGACAGCTTGGTGACTCTATTTCCTTATTTGCAAAATGAAGGTAATAATGCCACCTGCTGTAGCAGAGCTACGGGTCGCCGCTGATGCCGCTCATGGAAGAGACGGTGGATCAGGGTCAGCCTATTGTCTGGAGACCATCTTTGCATCTTCAAATCACTACACAAGCAACAAAACAAAAATTGGAAAAGGCATATGTGCCACAGCTGGGTGAGGGCCGTCGCGTGACTCGTGCGTGTTGATGGTCTGGGCATGACTGTGGACAGTAGACATGCAGGGGTGGGGGAGGAGGTCCCAACGCTCCCTCTTCTTCACTTATTCATTTCCTTGAGAGGCAGAGAGAGAGAGAGAGAGAGACAGTGCAGGGGGAGGGGCAGAGGCAGAGGGGGAGAGAATCTCAAGCAGACCCCGGGCTGAGCACAGAGCCCATGTGGGGCTCGGTCCAGCACCCTGAGATCATGACCTGAGCTGAAATGAAGAGTCGGGTGCTTAACCGACTGAGCCCCCCAGGCGCCCCGCTGGGCCCTGGGCGACGGGCAGAAACTGGGGCAGAATCATGCCAGGCACATCTGGGGGACAGGTGTTCAGGGCCGGAGGCTGTAGAGTCCAGGATGAGCGGAAGGTCACAGGGGTCACACCATGGCCATGAGGGCTCAGAGGGGCTGTGCCTGGGATTCCGGAGGGCGCCTGTCCTAGTGGGTAGGTGGATAGAGGGGGCCCAGGACCGGGGCGATTCTAGCACAGTGCTCCGCTCTGATGCCCAAGTGCCGCATGGCACACGCTTCTCATCACCCCCCCGACCAACTTGCGACCTCAGGAGTGAACTCTGGCGAATCCTGCCCGCGTCAGCCCACCCAGGCAGCCCACCGGGATGTCCCTGCACTCCCTCAATATTCCTCCTCCTCACTTTGGATAATGAACACTACGCATCAATGACGCGGTGCTTCAAACCTGAATCTATGCTAAACTCGACAGACGCCTACTGTCTCTCGGCTGAGTTTTTTTTTTACCCTAAAAACATCAGGGCCTCTGGTGAAGAGCGACTTCCGGGACGACGGGACCTGGCCCGGCTCTGCCGTTGCCATGTGGGGGACCTCGGACGCGCGCCGGGTCCTGCAGCCGGGGACCTTGTCGCCCACCTGCCTCCCTGCTGCTGCGGATCACTGCACCCTCTCGTGTCGCTGAGACACTGATTCGCCTTTGAGGTTACTGAAATTAGGGGTTTTGAGCCTGAAATCTTCACGGGCAGCTCTCCTCTCCTTGTACGTGCGGCGGCCCCAAGTTCCTCTTCCAGACCTGCTTCCTGATGCAGATGGCGCTGGAACTCCAGCACCGCGGCGTGCAAGCCGCCCCACACCCGCGTTTGAGAGATTCCTAAATGAGAACTTATTATCAACCTGTCATTCTTCCGTAATTATCCACAGCCAGGACGCTTTCGGTTGTTTCCATATCATTTGGAGTGACACGGACTAGATATTACCCTTGTCTGTGTATCGCGCACAGTGAGGTTTGCAGGGAGCACTCATCCATTTGCATTTCGAAAGAGGCAGAGGCCTGACAGAGATTCTTTTGAGCTATTATGAAGCACTTATTAGTAGAAACTGAACCATCCCCCCCCCACATCATCTCCTTCCTCATAATCATTATTTCTACAAATTCTCTGCACCTTCCAAAAATTCCAGGGCACACTGTCGGCAAAGATCACCTGCCACGCGAAGAATTATTCATTTGGGTTAAAGCAGCTCCAAATCCTAATGGTTCCCTCCTTCCTGTTTTCCGGAGATGGCGGAAGGAGAGGGAAAATCACTCCATACGTTGCTCGAACGTCCGGTCTCGAGTGCACGGGTGTGAGTATGTGTGTGTGTGTGTGTGTGTGTGTGTGTGCATGTGTGCACCTGTATGGGGCACATTTCAAACCCTGAACCGGCGTGTATGAGGGTTGCTGCTCATTATGTGTTTAAATTTGTCTTCCAAAGAAATTTTTTTTTGCTAAAAAAAGCTCCGTTGTGGCAGCAGAGAAAATGTAGGGATGTAGGGTTTGGAATGTTCTCAGCTTATTTGTATCAAAACCCTTGCTTTCATCACTCGTCATTTTCACACTGTTTAAAAATACCTGCGTATCAACAGGAGAACCAGATGCCCCCCTCGCTCTGCAAACAGGGACACATCGCCCCCCATGTGTGCTAACTCTCTTATTTCTTTACTTTCGACTTAGGCAGTTTTCTTGCCTTTCCCACTTTCTGCCGACTTCCTGCTCCCGCCCCCCCTGGGAACACCTCTACAGGACCCGGCGCCTGCTGCCATGGCCGTCTTTTGTCTTCCCCGGCCCCCGGGGCCCTCCCTTCTCCACGGAGAGGCTCAGCCTGGCGTGGCTCTGGTCCCACCGAGGCTCAGGGAGAGCGGTGAGGTCTCCTGATTTTCCCCTTCGAGAGGGGTCTGGCCAGGGTCTGCAGTTGGCAGCCCTCTCCCCACAGACTGGAGGGACCCTGACTCTGGGGGCTCTGGAACCGTCCCCCAGGGCCAGCTACTCGTACCCTGCCCACAGCACAATGTCTCGGCGCAGCCACCGCGGGGGGAGGCCCTGGACCTCCCCCTCTCAGCTTACCAGGGCCAGCACCTCGGGCAGAGGCCACTCCGGAAAGCCTAGGTCCCCAGAGGTCACCTTCCTCCGGCCCCCACCAGCGCAGGCGCGGCTTGCCAGTGGGGTAGACATGCATGCTTCCCACTGGGTAAGGAGCTCGAGCAGGGCCTCATGCGGATGTGCGCAGCGAACTCTGGGGAGCCTCCCACGGAACATGGAATTAAATTTGAGTATCATCATTATTATCAATTATTATTTATTGCGTGCCCACCGGCGGCCCTCGCATGCTCGGGCTTTAATGTTTCAATAAGACCTTATTTGTACAGTTCCCACCAGGGTCCCGGGTTTCAGTCCTGGCCCAAATCACCTTCCATGTGATGCTTTAATGATTTTTAAGACTCTCGGATTAAACCTTTCTTGTCTCTCATTTTACGATGTCTTTGTATACTTCTCCTGCGAGCCCCAGGATGATCTTTTTAGCTTTTTCTGTAATGTGGAAATTTTTCTGTTTTTTTTTTCCCCCCTCCTACTTTTCTGTTCTTCTTTGTGTCCTTTCCACACCCTGTGCTGGCAGGGACAATTCCGAGCTGTGCTCACACTGCAGGTGAACCTTCTGGCTGAGTCTGTCTCTATTCCTTCTCTCTCCCTTTCGGCACGTGTGTGTTCTGTCCAGGGCAGAATCCCGTGACGTGTCCCCTGTGTTTCCCGTGGAGAGTTTGGGCACTTTGAGGGGCCCAGCTTGGGGAGACTCTACAGGGGGGTAGGGAGGAATGTGAGGACTTGCGGGAAGCCAGCCCGGGACGGTGCCTCCCACCCCAGAGAAGGACTCTGACCTGCCCCGTGCCTCCGGCTTGCCTCTCCGGGGCCTGGGCTCTGCTTTCTGATACTGCGTAGCAAAATCCCAAGTTCAATGTAAGCAAATCAGGCCTAACATGAATCAATCACCATTGCCACGTTCATTATGGAGTTCGCAGGCACTATTTTATGAACCTTTATTATTTAAGGGGATCCTAAGCACCTCCCTCGGAGCATCCGAAAATAATGTCATCGACGGTATGACCCAAATGCGCACAGTTCTTAGAGTTTAGCAGCAGATTCATGCTAGAATACATTATTAGACATAGTTTATTTATCACTTATTAAAAAAAAAAAAGGCGGCTGTGGGAAAGGGAGTGTGAAGCTACAGCAGCATCCTTCCATCTCCGTCTTTGGGAAACTTTGTCTAAATCAGCCAAAGACAAGCTGACTACAAATTACGCTCGGCGGCAGTGGGGTAAGGTCGGCGCAGCCCCGTTCGGGGGGCCGTTTATCAAACACCGCAAACTGACATCTGCTTCTTCAGATCTGAGAGATCACAGGATATGAGCAAGAAGAACAGTGGCATCAAACAAACACCGCCCCCCATCACTTTTTGGAACGAAATGCAGAAGAGGGGCCCCTCTCCGCACTCACCCCTATCATCCCCCTAAACTACAGCTGCCCTTGGGAGCGGTACACTCAGGCTTCAGAGAAAAAGAATTAGTGTTTCATTTTCCAAGACTGTCACACCCCACCTTAATGAGCACTTAAAAGAGATGAATGTGCTGGGAATGAAAAGATTTATTTGAGATATTTAAATAATCTCTCTCAGCTATAACTAAGCTGACATACAGGGCTCTCTCAATGCTATTTCCCCCTATTTTTGATACGATCCAAGAGAAGTTTGTTGCTCGCCCTGCCTTTATGGAGAGCTCGCTTCACGCTGGCGCTGGTAGGGGAAGAGGCAGAAAATAACGCCGATCGAGACGCCTCACCCCTGCATGCCAAACACGCCCGTCAAGATATTTAATTACATCTCCGGATGCAAGATGCTAAATAAATATCTCGTTAATTTTTTTTTTTTTTTAAATGAGTGGTCCAACAGATCTTCGACACTTTACGGCATACTAAAAAATCCTTGTGGGGGTGACAGTGCCGTCCGTTACAATCAGCCATGAAGTACATTACAAAGGTAATGTGGGTTTAAGAAGGAACTACTGCAGAATGTATATTTTCATTATCAAAAACGTTAAGCCATTTATCCTGAGGAGTCAGAATAATCATTAATGGCTGGGAATTTATGGTGCCAGATCTTAAACTAATGTGAATGATTCCAGGTGTTACTAATGGCTTCGGTGAAATGTGCCAGGATCTAAGACTTCTACTAAATCTGAGGTAATAGTCGGACGCTTAATCTCGACAGATGAGTAGCAATTTAACTGACACATTGATTGGATTCTCTAGGCTTAAATGACACCCATTGTGAAGGCAAACGGTCAAACAGCAGTCCGGAGGGCGACTTAGAAGTCATTCTCCTCGCCCGCGCCCCTGAACCAGGCGGCAGAGACTGCGTGGGACTCCACTCCGACGGGATTTGGAGCCTGGGCTTACTTTTTGTGACACGAGTGATAAGGAAGTTTAAAACTCCCCTGCCAGCTTTTAACCCTTCTCTCTCCTATTTGTGCAAAATCCTGCGGGGTGGTCTTCTGGCAGCCTGGGAGCGGCTGGGTGGGAGGGAGGTGCCCAGACATGTGGACACTTCATCTGCCCCTGTACCCCCCGTGCACTGCTCGGGGCAGCCCTGCTCCACGGGCTTCGTCCAGCCGAGGCCAGCGCTGCTGTCCATCCTCCCTACATCCGCCCCTGCATCCCATCCGGCCGTCCCCTGCTGGATGCCGCCGTGGGGGGCTTCGCAGAATGGAACTCGGAGGACCGCCGTCTGATTCTGGGTCAGAATCGTGTTCACGAGCAGAATTGGGCCTCGGTGGTGCCGGGGCCGCACGTCTGGAGGCTGCCCGAACCGGACGCCCTTCTGGCGTCTCTGTATCCCGTGTGCTCATTAACGGTGACCGTTGGAGCTGCGGGACCCATCCTGAACATGGAGCATGCGTGCTGGGCGCTCCTGACTGCTGTCAACATCCTTTGAAAGCACATAAAAATAAATTATCCATAGGTTTACCTGTCGGGAAGATAGATTCGGTGCATCCGACTGTTGCAGGCATTTCAAGTGACAGGGGTGCCTATCATGTTCCCGTAATAGGGTCAAACAGCTGGACGGGGATTTAACGCTCAGCAAGGCCAGAAGGGCCCAGCACTCGGAGGGAAGGATGAATGGAGTGATAGGAGGCAGCGGGACCTGTTTATTACAGCGTTTTTCTGCTTCACTGCAGACCTGTAATGATTGCCGCAGAGCCCGATTGACGGCTGCCCCCTCTTCCAGTGCTTTGAGGAAAGTGGGTGAAGGCGGAGAAGTCTGCTTGCTGACCTATCGCTCTGCCCCATCAAGAGTTCAATTTACTTCTCCTGACAAGCGTCTGGGAGGCGGCGTGGGTCGCATTGGATTGGTCCATGTAGGTTAAATAAAAATTGGTTTAATGAATATTTCAAAATGTCTTGTCAGGATCAGGTACTTTAATTAAGGGACATGCATTCTGCATGTTGTGTGGGCCCCCTTTCCTCCAGGACTCTTCGGGGGGGGGCGGTCTATGGGGCCTTCGGCTTCAGAGGAAAAGAGGACGCTACAACAGGCGGGGCGATGTGGGTTTGGGTTGGGGAAAGCTCACACCGTGTTCGTAAAGAGGAGGAGGGCGGATGTGGGCCGGCCTGGGCTGTCCGTAAACAGTGAAGGCCCCAGATGACCAGAGGCCCCAGCGCGCGGGGCGTGGGGCTGGCGTGCGCCAGTGACTTCCTTCCCAAGCGTAAGGAGAACACCGGAGAAGTCACATTTTGGGTCATCCTACCTTGTTCCCCAGGGAATTCTGAGTTGGGCCACACCCCGTTGGCCCCCTACAGGCCCCCAACACGGCGCGAGTCTGACTTGCGTTGGATTCTGCCTGTTGGCTCCCGCCCGACCTGCGTGCAAACGAGGAGCATGCAGAGTGGTGCTCCCGGGCCTTCGTGGTGTCGGGCGTGGTTCTATTTCATGGTGTTCTGTGAGTTCCCGTGGTGCCCCTCGCGGCAGGAGGAGCACAGGGTCCGCAGCAGAGCCAGGATCTCCTGTCCTGCTGGGGCTGACAGGCTGAGGTCGAGGCCACAGCAGCAGAGACCACGGCAGGAGACATTGCTGGTCGGGGAGGGACGGGAGGCGGGCGGGCTGGCTCTGTGCCGGGCTCTCCACTAGCCAGTCCCTCGTCACCTCGCTGGCATCTCCATCCTGGGGCCTTGCCTCAGTTTCCTTCACTGGCAAATGGCTTCCCGGGGACAAGGAGTCAAGCTGTGACAGGTGTCACCAAACTGAATAGGACCTCCACGCACCGGGTCTGTTTGAATCCTCGGTGGATCAGAATCAAGGCCCCACACTACATGAAAATCACCCTAATGCTTTTCCACTGGGGGAAGAGTATTCTGAGGCTGGACCCTGCGGCCAGAAAGCCCCGTGGCTGCTGGGACATCCTCTTCTTACCCGGAGGCACACTGTGGGGAGCGCATCCTTTGCCACGAGTTCCCTGCCAGGCCCCCAAGAAGGGACGGGGCTTCAGAGATACTGGGCTCCCAATGCCCCCAAGAGGGCAGGTCCCCTGTACCTGTGGAAATAGGATGGCCCCGTGTTGGTGGCCTTTGTTAGTTTCCGAAGGTGACAGTTTTGTAGGCCGCAACCGATGGCTCGGACTTCTTTTGAATTTTAAGTCACATTCTCCAGCCAATATTATTTAGAAAGGGGGCAGGTTAGGCAAATGTCATGAGGGCATTGGGTCAATGCCCCGTGATGGATGCCCATAATGGTGGCCTGAGTTGGAGAAATGGACAGACTCACAAAGAACAAGATGGACACATCTTTAAAAGGTACCACGCAATGGAATAAACATGAAACAGAGTGCAATCGGTAATATAACACTATTTGTAAAAGTTAAAAGCATATTCGCAAGCCAAACAATGCTCGGGATAGGTACCTATGTAATGTGCATAGATAAAGTACATAGGGACGCACCCTTCTGGACCGGGCAGAGCAGGGACAGGAGAGACGAAGATGCAATTAACATGAAATACGGACGGGGTCTTGCCTGAGCAACAGTGATGCGCTGAGCTCAGTTCCACCCACCTCAGGAACAAATAAGGACAGGTGAATGAATGGGTGGATGAAGGTTCCCACCTGTGATGGAATCCGTGGTACAATGGAGCACCGGCAGCTTGCAGAGCAGAGACCGTTAAGGCCGGGGCTCTGTCTGCCTTGTTCACTGTGGTTTGGGGGTCTTGGCACACTTTTGGGCACCTAGCCGATGTCCAGTCAGGGTTTTCAAATGAACTATGGTCTAATTACCTATGCACAATTTCTTCCTCGCTTTTCATTATTATAAAAAATAAAATATACATGACTAAAAAAAAACCAACTTTCTAACATTTCGTAAGGGTGACAGTGAGCATGAGACCCTCCCTGCCCCCACCCCCACTCCCAGGCCCCAGAGGCTTCCTGGAGATAGCCCTGCAAATTTCTGGGCGTGTCCACTGAGCAGGATGACGTCATCCTAATAACAGCTCCATATTGATTGTAATGATGATGATAATCCTTTACAGGTGGGCATGCACTGTGTAATTGATGGGAGAATGCTCCTTGACGGTGCTATAAGCAGGACACAGACCACTCTTCAGTTTTATACCCAAGGACATGGAGACGCAGAGGTGGAGCTTCCTGCGTCCCTAAGCAGGAGGCACAGTCCCCAGCAAGGTGCTGGCCTGGAGCAGGCCCTGGGATGGCACCATTTCCAGGTCCTCTGCTGTGGGTGCAGTCAAGTCAGTAGAAAGCACTCGATCCTCCGCGCCGACTTCCTCCCTCTCTCCTCACCCTTCCGTCCCAACTTCAGGTCTCAGTTTACCCATCCTTAAAATAAATTGACCAGAAATGACAACGCCCTTGTCTGCCATCCTGTGGTTACGGTGCCCGGTACACATGTCATGCCAGCATTTGCTAGGGTTCTGTGTTTCACCGTGAATGCAAAGCATGGTTTTTAGGATGCTGGGTTGGATATTCCTGAAGCAGTTTTCCTAAAAAAAAAAAAAAAAAAAAACAAGAGAAGACAGGAAATGAGCTTCAAACACCTGGAGTTTCAAGATGACAGCTCCAGGTTAGGGTCCGTGGCTCCCTAGGCCAGTTATCTCCAAACCTCTCCTTGTCCCGTGGCACCGGTAAAATGTTGCATTCGGGCCATAGTATCTCCGTTTAAGGCAATAGACGTATAACAAGTTTAACAGATTTTTTTGTAAATTATGTAAAATTTTTTAAATGGGTAGATCTCATTTTAAGTGTTCTTGCTACCAAAAAAGAAAACACAGAAACAAAAACAAAGGGACCCAAGGGAACTTCTGGAGGTGATGCCTATGTCTGTTATTTCGACCTTAGGGATGGTATAAGGGTGTGTGCATAGGTCCAAACTCATCAACTTGCATATGTTACGTCTGTGCAGTTTCTTGTATATCAATTATACTGCAACAAGGCTGTTAAAAAATACCCCATTTGTGTCAAAGGGACACAGGCACCAAATGCAAGTGCTCCCAACAGCCAGGGCAATAAATAAATAAAGTATATTGGATTATAACCAGAGTATAAAATAAATGCCCGCGAGTCCACAGTAATACAAATAAATGATGGGGTAAATGAATAGGGCAGAACAGACACATCTCCAGTGTTAATTCCAAACAATTTCTGTAGTTACTCTATCGTCAAGGAGACCGAGCACCACCCACTGGTCCTGATGCATGTGGCACCTCCCAGTGAAGATGGCAGCAGGCCAGGGGAGAAGACGGACAGCGGGCAGCCCTGACGGATGGACCCCGGCCAGGTGATCGAGTCAACATGTCAGGGACAGGTCACGTCCACAGCACTGGCCTTGGATCCGATGCGATGAAAATCCTATCTTTGGGATCTTCCTCATCGGAATACACAACCCCAATCTGACCGTGAGCGAAATGTCAAATCCTGGTGGAGGGACAACTTAAACATACCTGACTACTGCCCCTCAGGGCTCTCAAGGTCAGTGAAAACAGGGGAAGTCTGAGAAGCTGTCCCAGCCCCAAGGAGCCTCAGGAGATGTGACCACGTGGGATCTTGGAGAGAATCCTGGGACAGAAAAATATAGTACAGGACTTTAGTCAAGAACAACATACCCACGTTGGCTCATTGATTGTGACAAAGGCACCTGACCAACAGAGGATGTTAATAACAGGGAAACTGGGTGTGGGCTCTGTAGAAACTCCCCGCACCATCTGCACGTTTTTTTCCCATGGATCTACAGCTGTTTTACAATCAGTTTGTTTTTGTAAATGAATGAAATTTAGAAATGTGCAAATAGAAGCTTTAATAGTCTCCTCCCCCACCCACCTCCTGTGAATTGTCCCATGCCCTGCCCTGTGTGACCAGTTCAGAGGCCACTTCTCTGTGCCTGTGGGAAGCCAGGTGCTCTGATGGCACGCACAAGGGACGGTCTAAAAATCCCTGGTGGGTTCCTTGCCCAGGAGAGTGGCTCTTCCCTTGGTGCCCTCCGGGTTTACTCAGAATCTTGCTGGCACAAGTCTGTCTTTGGGCCAGAGCGGTTTAGTTCAGAGACTAAAGCTCAAAGGCGCCCTTCGATGTAAAGGAAAATATGACATCCTTTTTTTAAAGACAAGGAATCTGGTATTTACTGTATGTGTTCATTTCTAGAGCCACTCTAACAAAACCCGCAAACCGATGGCTGACACCAAAAGACATTTATTATCTCCCAGTCCTGGGGCCAGAAATCTGAAATGGAGCTGTCAGGGGGCTCCTTCTGAAACCTGGGGGCGAGGATCCTTCCCTTCCTCTGGTCTGGTGTCTGCCCATGGTCCTTGGCTTGCAGACGTACCTCCGTCTCCATCAGCGCATGGCCGTGTGTCTCTCTTTACATGGCGTCTCCTCTCCGATCTCTCTTCCTCTTCCTAGAAGGACCCTGGTCACAGAGGATGGGGGCCCACATTGCTGACCTCATCTTCACTGTGTCTGCAGTCTGCACCTGCAAAGACCCTGTTCCCCGCTAAAGTGACATTAGAAGATCCTGGAGTTTGGACTCCCACCCACCTTTTTGGGAGACATACACAGCCGGTGACACGGGGCGTGCACACATATGCAGGATCTCAGCTGCTGGAGGCCAGAACTGCGCCCTTCAGGCCTGGTGCACTCCAGCCCACCCCCGCTTCTCCCCATGAGGGTGAAAACTCACATTCCACACATATGGTCAGCCCTCTGCCTGCATCGCCTCGCAGGATGGTTGTAAAGACAAGGGGCATGAACGCAGTTCTGCATCAACAAGGCTCTGGCCCCCTTCTCTGCCCCGTGCCAGGATCCCACAGCTGGGTCTGGCATTCGGAGGCTTTCTTCTCCGTGCGGTGCTGGGTGTCTGACCAGCCACTTCTTATTGCCTCAATAAAAATCCGTGATCACAACCCCAGAGGACATTAAAACAAAGAGAAAAAAAAAAGAAAAGAAAAGAAAAAGAAAAAAGAAAAGAAAAAAAGCAAAAGCAAAAGCAAAACCGAAGCTCCCGTTCTCTATCACATTGAAATTTGTAATAATAATTCATGTTTCCACTTCAAAATTGGTGCATTTCAACACACTGCAGTATAATTGGTCCCTGCTGTCTCCGTAATTACAGTTTTAGTGGGCAAGTATGTCCCACCACTTTGATATACTCTCCTTTGCTGAATATCAGGATTTTCTCATGGTTTTCACTATCGTAGATAAGGCTGCGAGAAGTTACCAGGGACAGAGTTGTTCTTAAAAAAATTATTTCTTGGGGCTCCTGGGTGGTTGAGTCGGTTGGGCGGCCGACTCTCGGTTTCGGCTGGGAGTGTGATCTCAGGGTCTTGGGATGGAGCCCCGAGTCGGGGTCTGAGCTCAGCAACGAGTTGGCTTGTCCCTCTCCCAGCCCCTCCCCCTGCTTGCTCTCTCTCTCTCTCTTTCTCAAATATGTAAAGAAATCTTTTAAAACAATTATTTCTTCAGGGCGCATGGCCGGCTCAGTTGGTTAAGCAACTGTCTTCGGCTCAGATCATGATCCCACAGTCCCAGAATTGAGTCCCGCATCGGGCTCCCAACATCATGGGGAGTCGGCTTCTCCCACTGACCTTCTCCCCTCTCGTGATCTCTCTCACTCTCCCTCTCTCAAATAAATAAATAAAATCTTTAAAAAAAAATAAATTTAAAAAAATTGTTTCTTCAGGATAAATGTGCAAGTTTGGAATTCTTCCTACATCAAAAAGTATCATTATGGCCTTAGATCTTATCACAGAACATTCTAGAGAAGGGTCTGCCGGACTCACAATGTTGCAGACCTGGGGAAGCGAGTCCCCCCGCCACGTGCTGATCCCCATCAGAGCCTGCCATTTCTTGTTGTCGGTTGAGTAGGAACAAAGTAAAACCACACTGTCCACCTTTTACCCTATTTCCCGATTTAATGCCTTCGTGTGAGAGTGTAAAGTCACGAGGAGGGGAGTGTCTGTTTTGACCACAATAAGAGTTCAGTGATGGAATACGTAGCAGGTAAGAATGAGTGCGTGTAGGTTTTGGCCCCAAGCGGTTCACAGCAGGTGTAGTGGGTCCAACATGCGAAATGGGATGGGCCCCGTGCGATGCCCAGACTCAGAAGTAAAGAGCATCCTCTGTGTTCTCACCAGGTCACTGGGCACTGGGGGGGAGGGCCGCTGCCCCTCTGTCCTGTGGGGTCAGCTCTGTTTCTGCCATTTCACAGGTGAGAAGACTGAACCCCTGGTCATAGAGCTGGCCTAGAATGGGCTTCAGAACTGCTTCCTTGTTCATCCCCGACGTGCTTCTTGGGCCACAGGAACTGACCCTTAACCAGGGAGCAGAATGATCCCCGTGGAGGTGACCAGATACCTCTTGGGGGGTGTCTGTAACCGCTGTTACATGACGCACTGTTCCTTCCATGGGGTTCTCCCGACCTGGGTCCCCCGGTGACTCTTGGAGACCTCTCAAACAGCCAAGAGTGACTTGGTAAGAAGTGGCCAAGAAAGAGGTGTTTTTCTCATTAATCAGCCCGAGGATTTGTTGCCCACAATGGAAGCACGGATAATTGCCATTTTTAATGGGGTTGATTTAGCAGCAACACTTTTGCAATTTTCTCTTTTCCCTGGGGCTGTCACCTGGGCCCCACACACCTGGGAGGGCTGGCGGGCAGCTGGGGTCTGCCTGGCTCCCCCGGGGTTGGCCTGCTTCGGGCAGGGCACTGACTCTTCAGACCCCCGGGGGCTCATTAACCCCCCGCAGCAGCCGAGCCCCAAGCACTGTGCCATGAGAGCGACCCTGGATACAGCTGGCTTCCTGCGACGGGGGTCTTTCTCTGGTGACACGGACAGCCCCTCACTGCCGCCGCCTGCGTGAAGTTTCTCAGTTCCGGTGCAGGGAGAGAAAGAGGCGACCCGGACTGGGCTCTGGGCCCACTGTGTCTGTGGCCGGCATTCATCGACATCACCTACATCCTCGTTGGAACAGACTGCGAGCAGGGAGCGACTGCAGCGGCCTGACTGCTGGGGGACCCTGGGCATCTCATCGCTTAAAATATTAAATATTTTAATATTTATTTTAATATTAAAGAAAGGGTTACTCAGTGAGATTAGAGCATGCGGGGCAGGATTCTGGCCCCAGGAGCTAGCGGACATTGTTCCCGGAATGGTACCTGAGGTCGGAGGGAGGAGGCTTTTTGGCTGCAGCAACAGGGGGTGGGTCCTCGGGATGCAGGACGGGAGGCCCAGTGCACAGCCCCCTCCGTGGTTCCGCTCAGCCGCAGCACACAGATGGCCTCTGGCTTCCCCGTCCTCTGTTCTTCCTCTTGAGATTCCATTCGAAGCCCCTGGGGGTCCTAGGACGCCTGGACCATATGCGGCTTAGCTGCGTCCCCCTGTGTCCTCAGAATCGCAAGGATCCAGGCCCCTGCAGCAGACGCCCACCTGGGGCCTCTCCGGCCTCGCCTGGGAGACGGGCCCTCCCACGTCGGCCAGCGGGCTGTAGAAGGTGGCAGCCCCATGGTCCTTCCACCGCCTTGGAATGACTGTGGGCACTCGATCGGTCCCCCAGGATTTCTTCGCCTCAGACAGACATGCGGGCCGGACGTTACCCGCTGCTCAGCAGAGAGGACGTCGGCCTGCGAGCAGGACCCTGTTCAAGCAGGTGCCAAGGGGACTGTGCCCGGGACAGTTCACCTGGGGGCTTCCCTCCCACCCGAGGGAAGTTTTATGTCATCCGATGGCAGAAGAGGACGAGTCTGAGACTGGAACCAGCCTGCTTCACTGCCCAGAGCACTCTAGGACGGGGGTGGTGGTGGGAGCATCCCTGCCCACCAAGGGTGCCCTGATCACATTCCAGCCCCTGATCCCCTTCTCCTGCCGTCAGACTGGTGCCTTCTGGGCGTCCCCTGAGGAGGCCACAGAAGGTGTCTCTCTAACCGGACTGTGTCCCTCCCAGGGGATCGTATCTCTCCAGCAGGGCTGTGTGTCTGCGGCGGGGTCGTGTTCTCCCAACGGGGCCATGTCCCAACAGCTCTGAGGAAGGACAGAGGGTAGCAGCTTCCTTTCCGCTTTGGCTGCTGCCGGCGGCCTCTGGGAAGAGCCCCAGCAGACAAGCTATGATGACTGCCCTGCTCTGCCCGGAACCAGGCAGCCCTATGGTGCTGGGCATGGCCGAGGCTTTTGGTTTGCAGAAGAATCTGCTGGGGCACTTATTTTTGGTCTGATCAGGTTTGTGTTCTCTGGGCCTCTCAGGTTATCTTTAGGATTACTTTCCCTTCTCCTGGATCTGCTTCCCCTGTGGCTTTCAAAAGGGCTCCGTTGACCTTAGTTCTGGAAGTGCCTTCCCCTGGCTTGTATGGGTCCCTGCTTCTGTCACTGATCCTAACAGCCAGTCCTGTCCGATCAGCCAGAACTGCTCCAACGGAATCAGAAATAAGTCGTAAGAGCAGAAGTGAACCATCAGAGACCCTATATAGTATTGTCTTTGCACGGGCAAGAGCTTTATGTGTCGTAGAGGCTCAGTTCTTTGTTTCCATCAGGCTTCCCGTTGATGGGCCGTCCACATTCCCATGCCTTTGCGTCTCGTCCCCTGGTCTCCGGAGCGGAAGATGACACGGTTGTTCTCGGTTCTCCATCACACACAGGAAATTCGGTGAACAGCAGTCGGAGCCCTGGGGGGCAGAGCAAGGGACGCATCTTACTCTCCATGCTGTGTGGCAGGAACCCTCAGGTCTGGGAGACCCAGCCAGACCTTGGGCAAGCCCCCTCGAGCCCCCAGAAGCCCGTTGTGTCCTTACAGAGCCTGTAACCACCAGTAATTGAATCCAATTAGAAGGAGACTGTCTAACTTTAAACAAATGGGAAACCAATGGAGCATTCTCTGGTGAGCTACAAACTTTATGCCTTGGCACTTTCGAGCGCTGTCAGGCCGAGCACATACCCAACTTAGAGCCAAATACACTAATGCCGAGAATTAGTTTAAAAGCACATGAGAGACTGGGAAAAAGAGAACGATTTTTAGAACTTAATAATTTAAAGGCCCAGTTTGCTCTATTGGAATATAGGCTGACTGGATCACCTTCTCTTTTCATAATTAAAATCTTCCAGGAGTTCTAATTTACAGGATATTAACTCCTTTTTGCCAAACCTGATACCATTTGTCCTTCCTCTGCCCTGGTTTAGGAAAAAAAAAAAATCTCTCCATGGAGATGGTAAATGTTTTTAATAAAAAGTTGATAATCCACTTTCCCCATACTTTAAACGTAACCCATGTTAAACCTTATGATCATATTACTTCATGTGTTCCATTTGGGGTTTTTCCTTTCTTGCAACCTGAGCCACAGAAGTGAAGACAATTTATGAAACATAAGAACATGGCCTCATTAGGTCTATTTGAACAAAGGCCACGTGACACAGGGAGGCAGGAAGATGGCTCTGCTGTCCATGGTGCTAATGAGAGCGTCCTTGGACCAGGGCCAGTGTTCTGGGCGTAGGGTGCACAGAACCACTACCAGGGCTCCTGTATGAGCTCCACCCTCCTGAAAACGGCAATTTCTGTGTCAATCATATACATTTTATGTCCTTCAAGCAGTAAATGATTGCACCACAGTGGTACATCCATATAAGGGAATATTACTCAGGAATAAAAAAGGAACAAACCATTGGCCTCCCAGCTGCTTGGATGTATCTTCAGAGAATTATGCTGAGTGAATAAAAGCCAATACTAAAGGTTAGATATTGTGTGAGTCTATTTATGTGGCATTCATTTTTTGTTGGTGTTCAATTAATTTAGAGACACGTTGCTGTTCATGGTATGTTGTTTATGCTACCGTGCGCTGCTTAATTCAAGTTTGTTGCTGTTTTTCTCCTGTGTCCATACACTACTTTTCTGTGACCAACAAAGAGTTGGTTCTCAGCTCAACATAGGCGGTTCAGAGTCTGTGTGGGGGCCAAGGTGGGTACCCCATATTCTCCTGGAAGCCTGTTGTGGGGGTGAGGGTGGGGGGTTGCTGAGCTGGTCCCATGGAGCCTGTAGAACCCGTCTGAAGAGCAGGGAAAGTTCTAGAAAATCTGGCAGAGGAGAGGTGGGTTGTCTTCCTTTTTCCCTGGACAGAGCCTTGGGCTCCACCTCCAGTAATGCTGGGCATGAGTTCACCCCCATAGAACATAGAAGCTGAGTATAGAGGCAGATGGAATCAGGCCGAAGGTGCCGGAGAACCAGGGAGACTCCAAGCTACCCTAGGGGATCCCCAGCATGTCTTGGAACATCTCTCTTTGGGGCCATTTTGTTCCATTCATTTGGAAATGAGAATAAGACTGAACTCAGACATTGAATGAGGCTCCTATGCAATACTCTATGTCAATGTCCTGTTAAAGTTTCTGCAAACCTGAGCACTTTCATTCCCAGAGGCCAGGGCACAGTCCAGACAGGCAAGGTGAGGTTGCCCTGGCCAAGGGCTGAGGATGAGGTTGTGAGCACTGTATCAGGGTTTCCATAACAGGTCTATGGGGATTTAAGGGCTCCACGGACCTCTTCCAAGGGCCACAGGACACAGGAGAGATGGGACCCCATCTTCTGTCCCGGTCACTTTGGTATTGGATGTATTTCATTTGATCAGCCTTGCTTTCCATATGACTTTGAACAAAATGATTGTGTGGCCAACCAAAGTTTGGAAATATAGTAAAGAGATGATATTTGAGGGACATTTTGATTCTCCCATCCTTCGAAGACACTGTTTTACAAAAAGGAGATGTAAGTTGTAAGGACCCAATCCTCTCTATCAACTGCCTGGGTCTTTTCTATTGTGAACCACCTCTCACATTTATCCACTTCCCTTCTTCAGGAGATATCTGTCTCATAATTCACACTGTGGGACCCTGTCTGGGACAGAAGAAACTCCAAAAGATGTAAATTAAGGAGAATAAAGAGTGAACGCAGCGCATGGATGCATATACTTGTAAGGTTTGAAATTGACTGGGACCCTCCACTTTTCTTTTAAACTGCCCACCTGAAAAGAATTTTCTCTGATGACAAATGTGGTTGATGTCTGCTCCCCGGGGCAGAACAGAGGGCATGTGGGACAGCATCACACGCCGCCCTCTTCCTGCTCTTCCCACCCTCGGTCTGTGTGCTCAGCTCGGCTCCTGAACACACTCACTTGGAGAGCAGACATATTTGGGTCATCCCTGTGCCTTTTGGCACAAAGATGCTCTCATCCTCCGCATAGCCCACCCCCCACCTGGAGGGCCGAACCAGAGCCTGGGGAACTCTGCGGAACACAGTGTGGCCACAGCAACCCACCGAAAGGAGGCGAGGCCTGATTCCTCCACTGACAGCCTCGGACTTGCTGGGACTGGAGAGCTATTCCCATCGGACCTGACTTTCAAAATGGAATGGGCTAATTGTCATTGTTCATTTTCAAAATACTTTTCTTTGTTGCAGGCCTTCCCTGTTCATTCAAAGGAGCTTGCCTCCCCGTGTGGATGTTGGTATGCTGAGTCAGTGGGTGAATGGATACAAGCAGGAAAATGCCTGCCTGCTTGACCCTGAAATAGTCTCTTAAAATAAAGACACGAGTGACACTCCAATCTGGTGACGAGGAGCCTGGCATTTGAGTGGGGCAGAGGCTGTCTTGCACACCTGTGCTCCCTGCGACCCATGGGACCTTGGGTAACCTCTACTACCTCTACTTATAATTCATGCCCCCTGGGATCTCTGCAGGAAGTAAATGATGGGGGTCATCTAAGACACCAGAGCTGGCACCCAGGAGATGCTCAGACCCTACTTCCCATAGTGATAATTCTTGCTACTGCTCTGGGTTCTTCAAAAGGTCACTTTGTTTCTTTGATGCATGTCTTTCCTTGTTCTCTCCAGCATCAAGAATTTCCATTTGTTTTGAAAAAGCTTTGAGCAACCAGTGCCTCCAAGCAGGTCCCTTGCAGCCTGGGCTTAGTGATTATCTAGTAGCTGGTAATAATTGGTCACAGACATCCATCCTAGGGGGTTGATTAACTGGGAATCAGCTGAGCATTTTGTATTTCTTTACTGTAAGGCTTTTTGGAGGTAATTCCACCCATCATTAGAAAGGCAAAGTTGGCTGTCCACCAAGAACCTCTGCCAAAACCATCTTTTCCATCAGGGCACTTTGCGTGAGTCTGTGCTGCTGTCTCCTTGGGGATGGGGGGAAGTCCCTCTGTGGGTCTCAACTTAAGGTGAGGACCCACTCGCATGTGTGCGTGTGCATGTGCGTGTGTGTGTGTGTGCGTGTGTGTGTGTGTGTGAGTGCATGTGATCCTGGATCTTCATAACAATCAAGGCTCGAGGAGTGCCATTTTTGCCCCTGTGTTCAGAAGCACCATTCTGCCATATTCCAGAAACTTCATCTTTATGAGCATGGAGGCCCCTTTTGGAGAAGAGGAAAAGCTCTCAGTGTTAGGTCTAACTCATGGGGATGCCTTTCTCCCCAGGAAACCAAGACTCTTTCACTTTAAAACACCTACTTTTCTCCTGATGCCTGGGTCTGTGTCTTTAAGACAATAATTGCTGAATTGAAATTTGAGACTGTTATCTTAATAACCAATTACTCAAATAACTTTGAAATTGGCTTAAATTGGCTCGTCATGCTACATTTACCTGAATCTTTTTATGGGAAAGTTAGGAACAAGAAAAAAAAAAAATTCTTGGCAGTCTCATTTGTTTGGTACCGCTATAGGGCCTTATTTGCAACAAGCAAGTGGTGCTGGGTGGTCTGGGCCCAGACCCCTGCCCCCGACGTGGGAGTCGACCCCGGTGAGTTCCGATTCAAGCTCTGTCCACCCAATGCTGCAAAGCCAGTGCCTTCTCATCGCCCTTTCTAAGCCGAGGCACAGTTAGCCATGAGAGAGAAGATATTTACGGGTGTCATACTCATTAAATAAATTTTCCTCTTTGCAAAAGATTTAAATTTTGTGGATTTTTTTTCCTTTTGGAAAGTAATAGATGGGGTTATGTAGCTTTAATGTTCTTCCTTCCAACAGTTATGAAAGCTTAAAGGTGAGAGTCACAATCTTTAAACTAAAGGAATTCACCATTTATTAGTGGCTTGAACAGAGGAGGATGGGTGGATGGGAGCAGTGTACTTGGATTTTATATATAGCTATAAAGCCAGTAATGGAATATTACATCTTTTTCTCTAATATAGTCTTATATGCCCTCATTTTTCTCATAGTCTAAACTAAAGTAATGGGAGTTCGTAATGCTCTGTGCGATCATACTACCTTTTTCTGCACTGTTAAAAATCTTGCTTCTGCAAACATGTTACTGATTATAAGTAATTCTGGGACAAGGAAAGGTAAAAGGGAATGAAAATAAATCAGGCACTAACCTTCCGAATAGCCAAGAACCAACTCTCTCTGAATGATTCCCCTGCCCTCCCTCCTCGCTGGGTGACGATCTCTCAGCTTGTGTCCCTGCTGAGAGTTGTGGGACACATTTGGGAATTGGGGGAATGGCTAGTGGGCAGAGCGGTGACCCCGAAACACAGGCCCATTACCTGAAGGACCCTTGCAAGACACTTGGCTGATGGGACGCTTAGTTTCTTCTCTATGTGGCAAAAAAAGGTATGTTTCCCACCTGCCCTCATGTGTTTGGGAGGATGAAATGAGAAAAGTACGAAATGGAGTTTGAAAATTGTAAAGCGCTCTGTATGAACATGAAATATTGGAGCTTTCATGATGCAACAAGATTTTCAGCCTCATAATTTACCTCGAACTCCAGGAGGAAGTCACCTTGTCATAAAAACATCTTGAAATGGTAATCCATTATTTTCCTATACCGGGAGAAAACTCAGAGAGGTTTCCAAAAGAACGAGATTAAAAAACTGTAAAAGAATTTAAGTTCAAAAGCTCTTGGAAACTGCTGGACTGAGTCTTAATAATTTAAGCAATTCTGCCAAAGTTTTTCTTTCTCATGGAATAAAAATGTTTTTTTGACAAACCAGATAATGTGTCATAAAGAGCTCAGATGGGATCCAGAAAGCGTGGAGCCGAGCCTTCTCCCACTTCTGATGTTCCCTTTTGGACGCTGGGCCTGGTTTCCAGGATGCTGGGGACTTCGGGGAATGTTTGCGAGCCAGACTCTTCCCTGGCCTTCCCTCGGGCCCTCCTCATTTCCACATCTCTCCCTCCCCCAGCTCCTTTCCCCCCTCTTCCTCTTCCCCAGCTGATGTCACAGTCGCCCCAGGACCTCGTCCAGAAGGGGCTTTCCTGCTCCCCCTGTAGTCCCATCTCTTCCTGCCCAGAGCCCGGGTGACACGTGTCACCTAGAGACCCGTCTCTGGGTGACTCTGGCCAGGGGAGGGTCAGGGTTGAGGGCAGGGGGGTGGGGGGGGGGGACATAGCTTAAGGTTCCGGAGAATGAGGGGATGCAAGAAAATAAGGGCCTTCTGCAGGTTATTCTCATCATTTTGGCAATGCCATAGTGACTTAGGATTTACAAGAGAACACAATTTTTTTTTACCCTAGGAGTCGTTTTAATATAAGAAACAGGTTTCCAATTTAATCTGCAATCCAAAAGGAAACCGAATATTCTGTATGCCACGGCGAACACTTCCAAAGGATTTAGGCAAACATAGTACTTCGTTTAAATATATTGTCTTTTTTTTTTTTTTCTATCCGCAGGACAATAATATTGAAATATGTGCTGGTATGTATTAAAGTACCAAACCTTTTGTAGTTTTTGCTCGGGATTCGACTAGGGAAAGTCAATTAAGAGGCATAAAAGACTCAGAGATCAGTTGTAAGAACCCTGAGTGGTCGCCAAAATCTCTGGCGGAGAAGTGATATTCTATCAGGAGGAACTTTCAAGAGGAAACATGCGGAGATGAGTCACACTTGATAGCTGGGAAGAGATAAGTAATCTTATCTAACTTCCTGATGTGTAGAGACGGAGCAGGCCCCCAGTCCCCAGGCAGCAGCGTGGGCCTCGGGAATCCCAGGGCCAAAGTGACTTCCAGAACCCCAGGCCCAGCAGGCTGCAGGGCCAGCGGGCTGACCTTGGACAGCCCCAACAGAGAGACCCAACAGAGAGAGGCTAGTCTGAAGGCTGGCAGCTGAAAGGGGTGCTGTGGACCGCACAGTCTCTCTGCACCTGTACCCGTAGTCCATAGACCCCCGGAGAGTGCCTGCCAGTCCTAAAAATGTGGTTTCAGAAGAAAAATAATCATGCAATTTTAGCTGTGTCCATTGCACAAATGTGAACTGTGAGGAATTTGCAGCAGCCCCCTGGCGTTCTGAAAGTTTGCACGGTGTTGCAAGGATGGAGTTTATCTTGATAATATTCCCCCCGCTCCCCCCACCCTACTGCTGTGTAATTTTATGTACGTGGTTATCGCTCCTCTTGGTTGCATTTGCACTTGTGTTGTACAATTGCATTGTAGTCAAATCATTTTTAAGGAGTCAATGGTTCAAGCATCCCAGTGAAATCCAAAGTCAGTGATTGGAAAAAAACTCTCTTCAGAACCGCCCCTTTCCAGTTGAAGAAAACAGGACAGGATCCCAGTTGTAGTTCTGCAGGAACCCTTGGGCCACCAGCCACAGAAGTAACAGCAAAGCAAGTAGAATATGTTCCCGGCACCTTTGTGACCACACAGCTTGGCCGCACACCGCGAGATGTGAAAGGAAGCCCATTCAAGAGATGCTTCTGGGATGCGGGCGCTGTGACCTTGCTTTGCAGGTGGGTGGACCCACCTCGGGCAGAATTTACAAGAAAGGTAGGTGCTCACGGCCGGGAAGATATTCAAGACTGTTCATCATGGCAAATCGAGGCTCCTGGAGAGGAGACTTTTAAAGGGGTCAATATTTATTTTGTAAATTGCGATTAGGTTGAGAAGCATGCTTTGTGATGAGACTTTTGAACGCCTGTCCCCTGCTTTGTTCACCAAAGGCAGCGGCAGTCTGCACTCAGCCAAGGAGTGAGAGTCAGTAAAGCTGTGGGGACACGCTCATCCTCCCAGTGGGGGACAGACAGAGTCAGGACTTCTCACGTGAAGACTCTGAAGGGTGAGGGGAAAGGGATAAGATCACAGCACGTGGGCGTGAACTTCACGATGGCCACAAAGCCATCAGGAGTGTGTCTCAGCAAAATCTTTGCTTTCTCGAGTCCCCTGAACTTGGCCTTTTAAACCAGGCGAAATAAATGATACTATATGGTATTGAGAATCCTCCAAAACTGCATCCAAATTATGAAACGGAGGATAGCGTGTTTTTTTCCAAAGCCAAATACCATTAAAATCCATTCGCCGTTATCTCCCAAACTGAAAGACAATTCCACCTTCTAACCATGGTGTAAACTAAACACATCAAAGGCAACTGCAGGGGCACCTGAGTGGCTCAGTGGGTTAAAGCCTCTGCCTTCAGCTCAGGTCATGATCTCAGAGTCCTGGGATCGGGCCCCGCATGGAGCTCTCTGCTCAGCAAGGAGCCTGCTTCCCCCTCTCTCTCTGCCTGCCTCTCTGCCTACTTGTGATCTCTCTCCTCTCTGTCAAATAAACAAATAAAATCTTAAAAAAAGAAAAAAAGGCAACTGCAGAGCAACTCTGGTCTTCAGTGAGAGACTCTTCAAAATTTCTGGGCCACATTCAAACCAAATGTCCAGACCCCCAAAGCTGACCATCCCAACAGTACACAGTATACACTCAGGATATTCCAACTTGGCAGTTTGGGGGGACTGGGAGGTGAGAAATAGCCTGCTTTAGGTTTGCACTCTCCACACTGAGTGAGGAGTGTGTTCCTAAAAGATTATGGATCATAGGATTACTCTTACCGATCCAAAACAATTATTGTAACTGTTGATTTGTAAAAATGTTATGTTCGAATGGAGGTACCCGAGCAGAGACCCGCAGGTAGGGAATGGTGAAGAAAAAGAAGGAGCAGCCAGACACATCTCGTACCATGTGGTTAAATCTAAATGAGTGATGGGCGATTGTCTGGAGACACACAAGCTTCTTGAAACAGAAGAGACATAGTGCCAAGAAAATTCTAATAATAATCTCGAAATAAAGTAATAAATTACCCGGCAAACCTGGGAGCCAGTGGGAGCTGTGAAAGGGGGAAATAAGTCATTCCCAGGGCCTCATCCGGGGAGGAGGGGTAGGGGAAGCAATTGAGGGGTCACCGAAGAAGTGGAGGACTAGAATATCTTTGGGGGAAGGATGTAGAGTCTATTTTCACATCGCTTTAGAGAAATATTGGTCTGGTGATGGTTTCCAAAGAAGGCGAGGATTCTCAGAAGGGACAAGCATGGACACTGCAGGGCCCCGGGGAAGGCTACCGGCCGTGCTGCTCCCAGTCCAGATGTGCAGGATGAGGGAAAAGTGTTAGCAGGACACAGGGCCAAGCACAGAGCTGGGAGAACAGTCTGCAATGAACGGAGGGTGCTCCCCGGCAGGAGCTGAGGTCTTTCCTCAAAGGACTCCAACTGCCCTTAGGCAGCTGCAGGTGGAATGTGTGGAACCCACTCCTTGAGCATCTGCACCTTTCCCTCCAATTTCCAGTTTCTGGCCATTGCTCCCGTTGCCTAGAGCCGAGCAGAGGCCCTGGAGTAAAAAAGCTTGATGCTGCGGTCCAGCCAACTCAGCCCCCGGACGCAGGGCACAGGGATGGAGACAGGCTGGGGGCGAGCCCAAGATGCCCAGCACAGAAGGTGACCAACATACTGAAGTCCAAAAGCAGCCAACGTCCAAATTATCAGCAGGAGAAGGAATGGCCAGTAACTTGATCAAAGCAGCAAAAATAAAGGAAGAAAAAGAAACAATGTAAATGTATATACACATAAATACATAAACATATGTGCGTATGTATATATGTTTTGAAACAGAAGAAACAGTGCAAAGGAAATTCTAGTTATAATCTAGAAACAAAGTAATCATATATTCACATAAATATACATATATTTACATATGCAATAAGTCCAAGGAAATCATGCCACAGAATATGCCAATAAATGGAATTTTCTCCCCTTGTTGCAAGAAAAGCCCCGTCTTCCAGAGTCAGCCCGCCGAGCCTCCTCTTTGATGCCTCTGTCTCCCCAGCCCGCAGTCTCCTCAAAGATGCCTTTCACTTTTTGCCAAAACTGTACGGAGCCTGGCACAGAGCTATTTTCAAGGCGCATTTGAACAAAGCACCCCTCTCCTTGTAGCTGCGGTTGCACAGAGGGGCCCAGGCCTCTGGGTGTCAGCGCAGAGAACCCTGTAACCCGCATGTTCTGTGGGCTCTGGCACTTTCTGAGAGAACCGCCCCCCGTGTCGGTGTTTCTACGTGGTGAGTAAGGAACTAGAGCAGACAAGTCCACAGTTTGCTTGACTGTGCAGCTTTCCGGAAATTTGACACATTACAATGCCTGTGAAGAGGAACATAAAACCCTTTTATTTTACGTAACATGGTTTTGCTCATCGCCCCTCACGCACTGATTAGTGGGCGCAGGGGAAGTAGCAAATGACCAGCTCAGTTTTAAGCTAAAACAGACCTTGAGGTTTAAAGGAGCTCCTTCGGTGGTTCACGGCACTCTTGGAGAAGAAGGCCCATCGCTCCGAGGCTGGCCTCCCCTCCTCCTCTCCCTCCCACTCCGGGTCTGTGGAGGAAGATTCTCGGCCTTGACCACGACCCCTCAGTCTGTGTGGTCTCCAGAGCATCATGGCTTCATCACGTGTGGCCATTGCCATGAGCTTGTCCGAGTCTCGTGGTCTGGCCTCACTTGGCTTCAAGCTCCTCGGAGGTACTGAGCCACCGAGTCCCCACCACAGCCCCGCCCGGGGTCCCAAATGGGGCAGAGGACAGGAGCCTTTTCTGCAACAGGCTGATCGTTTTTGACGCCCCCAAATTCAATGTCAAAACTCAGGGGCACCTGGGTGGCTCAGTGGGTTAAAGCCTCTGCCTTCAGCTCAGGCCATGATCTCAGGGTCCTGGGATCGAGCCCCACATCAGACTCTCTGCTCAGCAGGGAGCCTGCTTCCTGCCCCCCCAACCCCCTGCCTGCCTCTCTGCCTGCTTGTGATCTCTCTCTCTGTCAAATAAATAAATAAAATCTTAAAAAAAAAACAACTCACTGCCCAGTGGGTTGGCATGAGTGGTTGAGATCTTTGGGGGGTGATACGATCATGAGGATGAAGGTCTCCTGCGGGGAATTAGTGCCCTTGTTAAAGAGACCCCAGAAAGCTTCCAGCAACTTCTACCACGCAAGGGCACAGTGAGAAGGTGGCTGTCCATGAGCGGGAAAGAGGCCCTCCCCAGACACCAAGTCTGCCAGCACCTCGATCTTGGACTATCCAGCCCCCAGAACTATGAGAAATACATTCCTGTTTGATAAGCCACCCAGTCTGTGGTATTTTTGTTATAGTCGCTTAAACTAACTAAGATCTTTCCCCCAGCGAGGTCCCTGAACTTCTCAGTGATGAAGACAGAGATTTTCCAGAGACACCCTGCGGCCTCATCTCCCAACTGACCCCAGAGCTGGCAAGGGGCAGCTGCAGGGCCCCCAGCTTCTGCTTTCCCTCCGGCACACCCTCTCCCACCAGAGAGGGGGTAGGACAGCTACGTCCCGGTGGCCACCGACTCAGACTGAGGCCCTCACGCTGTTTGGATAGGCAGCCAGGAGGTAATAGAAAAATCTGGAAGACACCCTTCCCCAACAGTTGTCCTACTGGCAGAGCTCTTGGCGGGGGCATCACCTTCACCCGCACGCCCGGACCCAGGAAGGACCAGCTCTGCTTTCTTCCCCTCGTGAAAGGTCCCTACGATGCATCAGGCAGGAGCGTACTCTAGGCAGCTACTGCCAAAGACGTAAACAGATGGGACTAGTTGTCATACGGCCCTCTTTCAGTCGGGTTTGGAGGCATGCTGGCTTCCCCTCACATCGCTACTTTTTGCCTCGTCCAATAATGGTTTGCGGACAGGTGTTGGGTGCATACCCATCAGAGAATGGAAAGTGGGGACAGGGGTGAGGCTCTCCTGGGCTCATTTCACTATCTCACTTTCCCAGTCCCGAGTGCCTGGGAGCCGTGCCTTTGAGGTAGACTTGAAATTGAGGGGAAATAGCTCTAACATCACGACAGAGAGTTCAGGCTTAGCCTCCCGTCTGCAGACGCCGAGCAACATGCTCTCAAAACAGGAGCTGTCCTCGTGTCTCTGCAGGGATACAGGAGGCAGATAGTTAAGAATTTCAAATGGTGATATTCTAGGGGAAAAAAAAATACAACGAGGATGCTTGCTGTGTGTTAATTTGTAAGCAATGAACACGAGATTCTGTTATCGATTTAAAAAAGAAAGAAAGAAAAGGGAAAAGCAAGGTGAAGGTTTGCAGGGGAAGGAGGGAGGCTGTGTCTCAGAAAGCCGGAGTGGTGGCTAATAATGAGGGGCTGGCATGTGGTGAATGTCAAGCAGCTCCCACTTGCCATGGGCTTTGATCTGTGCCGTGGCTTCGGTTTTGTTTTCTTTGTAAGCAAAAGGCCTCCACTCCCTGGTCCTCTGCAGTCCCCTCCATCATTGCAAGAGGCGTAATTGGCTCTTCACAGCACTGTCAGCATCACAGACATTAGCATCAAGTGACACAACATGGTATAAATAATACCCACGTCCCCCGAAGATTAGCTCCATTAACCTTTCCGCTGAGCGGGAAGCATGACCATTCTGTGTCCCCCCAAAGCAGTCCACCATGCTCCCTTTCAGGGACGCCAACTCCAAGCACCTGTGTTTAATTTTTACCCAGAGCACCGTTTTCATTTCTGAGCTGCAAAACTTCCGTGCTCCTGGCCCCTACGATGTCAGAAATGCACGGTGGCAGATCGGCATACCGAGCTATTAATAATTTGCTATATGTGTTACAGATGTTGCATAAATGAGTGGAGTTCTATCACTATTTCTTGACATTGGGGCCCTTGGGGTGGCAGGCTAAGACCCAGATCTGTCTACAACCTGCCTGTTCTGGAAAGAAAGGGGAAAAAAAAAGTGGCCCCTTCGAGCGGAATCACATTCCAGCTCGCAGAGCCAATTTTTCAGATGTTCTCTCTTTCCTGTTCCTTGTTCCTCCACTCAGACCTCATCTGGCCGGGATGAAAAATGATGTGAAGCAATTTTTTATTCCGTGCTTGACACTCTTATGGAAGGCAATGTGGATCATTGATTCCAAGCTCCAAAAAGGTCAAAAATGAGGAACACCATTTTTGGAAGCGGCCCAGGAAAAACTTTCAAGCCCAGGAAAACAAAACTGCTAATTGTTAGCCCTTCTGCTGCTATTAAAGCCTCAAAGGAGCTCTGAGCTTGTTTTCCCGAGTATGCACTATTGCATTAAAACATTAGCGAGCCACCAGGTGAAATGTATATTAAGTACCCTGCTGAAAATGGACACTAGGTTTAAATTTTGACAGCAAACAGCTGTAGGATTTCTTAAACTTAATTCAAATAATGAAATCAATAGGTTATGCTACAGTTTCAAGTTTCCCCAAACAAATTTATATGAAAAATGATATTAATTTATCTGAGATTACTTCAGCCAAGAAATAGATTTTTCTCTGTCACTTCTGAAGGGTAGGGAGGGAAAAAAAATCTGAACTATTACAAAAAATGTAGCTTGGATAGTTGAGGGATCTAATAAACAAAATATGCCCTTTCAATTTAGATTAATCATGATTGCCCTGTTTACCCATTCTGCGGCCATGACGATTTTTGAAATGCTAATAAATTAGGTCTCTTTTTATCCCCCAAGTTGGGAGAATGGTTCTTTCCAAACAAAATACATGTGTGGGCGGCGTGCCCAAGCTTTTCTTCCCCCCTCTCTCTGCTCGCTCATTTTTTTCATATAAACTTTTTTAAAATGCCACACAGCAGTGAGCCCTCTATTGAATAATTCCAGTACG
This sequence comes from Procyon lotor, assembly GCA_028646535.1. NCBI lineage: Eukaryota > Metazoa > Chordata > Mammalia > Carnivora > Procyonidae > Procyon > Procyon lotor. The sequence continues at coordinate 67,693,611 of CM053617.1, read as the reverse complement.
ACTAAAAGCTGAAGGTTAGCAATCCAAGTTTAAGGCAAATAGTGCCAGATAAAATTCCAACTTAGACACGGTTCCAATTCACACTGCTTTCAGCCCGTAACCTTCCCCGAACAGTGCAGCCAAAAGATTTAATAGTGTCACCAGTAGGGCACACATAAATAGCAACTTTTATTGGTCACTATTTTGGAAATGTCAAGAGGGCCACAATATGGTTCTGGTTTGCGTTCAGCATTTGCCTTACACACCTCTCTGGATCTTGGAAAGCGTTTTTGCACCGTGATATAGTATAATGCCGTGTGAAAAAGTTTTTTTGCTCCCGGGACTTCTGATGTGGGATCTGGCAGCGCATGTGCCAGTGATGTCCACTAACCCACACCCACCAGTGATTCCCACATGGGCACAACGCCTGGCCTGGTTCCAGCAGGACCCACCGGGCCCTGGTCCCCGAGAAGCGCAGGGTCTAGGCAGAGAGGGGAGGGCTGTCCCTGGAAGAGTTCACGCAGGGCCCTCTGTCCAAATGGGGCATCTGAAAAGTTGTTCAGATGACGGGACCCACCTGGGCCCCGTCAGAAGAGGGTGTGGCAGGCTGCGGGAGGGAGGAAGGGCAGTCCAGGTGAGACGGAAGGGGCGGTGGGTGTTCTGGGCAACACACTCCTGAAGAATCACACGTGGGTTTTCATCCAGGTCCTGAGTTCTTATGATGCACATTCCTTTTGCAGGAGGAAGAAGCTACTATCACTCAGAAACTTCAATTCTGAAGACACATTGAGGTCAGGTTCTCTACCGTTTGCAGAAAGGCTGTGATTTTGCTCCATGTTCGGAGCTAAAGGCAGGCCCAGGAAGGCAAGGATCGTGCACAGGGTATATTCACCTGTTACTGTCCCGTTTCCTGGAGGGAGCATTTCAGAACCGGCCTCTGCGTGGATGGATCCCTGGCCTCCAGCCCTGTGCGAGGCGTTGGCGGGGCCTCGGGGTCTCCGAGGGAGAGGGTGCTGCCGTTTTAGGCTCTGCTGAGTCCAGGAGGAGGCCAACGTTTTTTCCAGACAAAAGATGTCACTACAGTGTTGGAAGGGATCCTTGCTTGAAAATTTCCATTCCCACCGCTGCTCGTTGGGGACCCCCTCAGTCACACTCTGCGGAAATGTTCTCACACCTCAGGACCGGTGCACACGAGCTGGGCTGGAGGGTGGCTGACAGTTCCGTCCCTGTCGCCCAGCTGGCCCAGGGTCCCCGGGCTCCTCCAGGGCCTCGGCCCCGAGGCTCCAGGGCTGCTGCAAACAGCCCTCGCTCTCGGCGTTGGTTTAGCTGGGCATGCTTGAGAGAAGGACGCGGGCTGGAAAAGCCCTCCCCCCAGGCCTGGATGGAAACAATCCCCCAAAGACAACCTCAAATATAAAACCGATCTAGAAGGAAGGCCTGTCTTGTTGAAGGAAACTTGAGAGCTTTCCCTATCACAAGGCCAGCCCGGTTCCTTCTCCCTCATTTATTGGTGACTTTAACAAATGTTTTAAACCAAATTTAGAACAGCTGGCTTTCCAGAAACTGCTGGAACATAAAGAGGGTGCTTCGTTTGGTGCCAGACCCAAATATACAGGAGTTTGAACCTGAAGATTTGAAGAGTCTGGCCCCTGGTGGCTCTGGTCGGTGAAAAATTGGCCTTTGTTCAAGAGAGATGATGTGACCTTGCCAGGTCGTGCAAGTTCGCATGCATTTTGCAATGAACGCAGTCACGCTGGTCGAGGCCATGTCTCCGAGACCTGGTCATTTTCCTAAAATGTGCACACGGACCCACACATAAAAATGACACGGGTGCGTTTTTAAAGACGCTTGCTTTTAAAAAATCCAAAATCGCTACTTTGTACAGGGTGTGATGGTGGTTTTTTGTTGTTGGTGTTGTTTAGTCTGTGCCTGGTGTACAGGTCATTTTTCAGTCATTCATGCCTTATGATCCTTTCTCTCTTCCTCATCAGAATATACGGTTTGGGTTTGCTTCCAAAATTCAAACAAACAAAAGCTTCCTGATCCTCGACGTTTTTCACTCCAGAGGTGAGCCCCTGTGTCTGAGACGCCCCCTTTCTCACGTGCCCGGAAGGGCGGGGCTCTTCATGGCTTCTGCTTCGTATTACAATAAAAAGCCAGCTTGCATTGCAAGAGGGAAAGGACCCCCCCAAATATGATCTCTGATGGTATAATTCTGGTTTCTATTCCCCTAGCAGCACTTACATGTTAATACGCCAGATATCAGGGAGCAGGGATCACTGGAAACATGTTTATTAACAATATTAAACTCAGTATGAAGACCCAGGTCACTCCCCCGGTCAGAAGGACCCAGGCTTCTAAATGAAGCGCATGCCGCAGACCAGGCCACTCCCAGAACCACAGCAGCAAGAGGCTGGGTCTGGGTGGTGCACAGGAACCCCTGCGGGGGACATTTAAAATGTCCACTTGAAATCAACACTGAAATACTAACTAGCGGTGTCCTGTGAACGTGGGAAGCTGAGGCTTAGTCCTGGGCTTGAGAAACGTGCAGGGCATGGGGGAGGGGGCAAGCGCCCAGAGTCCGCTGTGTCGGGTCACATCCACGCATGGGACGTGCCCTGAGGTCCAGCGGTCACAGCCGCCCAGCCCAACCAGATGGGCGGGTCTGCCTGCTGCTTCTGACCTCGAGGCCTGGAATATGGAAGGAGTCCCAAGCTCCTTTGTTTTCGTTCTGAAACATTAAAGCAAATCTCTCCGAACCCAAACACCTTCACTTTGTAGACATGCATGCTTTACTCCACACTTGATCTTAGCCGAAAGGCCGAGAAGCGATGTGCATTCTGTACTCTGTCAGCTTTCCCGAAGTAGCGACAAGCTCGTTCTGCTAACAGGGCTCTTTCCTGGGGCACCAGGGGCGGGGGGCGGTAAACATTCCCGTTTGGGGCAGAGCCAGACAGCGGCTTGCAAACAGGTCCGTCTGCAGGTAGGCAGGAGTCAGGCCCAGCACAGGTGTGGTCACACGGGACAGGTGTGAGAGAGCCTTTGAGCTCACCCACCTTGGACTTGGACAAGCAGGTAGCATGGGTCACCTAACACTTGGATCACGCTTCTGTCGGACAGACACTGTCCCCAGTATGAGTGTGTGAGTGTATATATATATATATATATATTATTTCTGTATGATATACAGTTTAGAACACACCAAAATAAAAATTCCAAAAGCATGAGGTGTAAAACTTATAAACAGAATTTCTAATATTTTCTTCCTGTAGCTCATTGAATCATCTTGACACTTGACTTGGAGATGGCTATTCTAGAACATGGAAGTCTGAGCTCTGGTATTTTCACGCCACTGCATGCAGTCTGATGTTGTTAAGCTGCCGGTGCATCCTACCCCTCAAGGCCTCTGTTTCCCCGTCTGCAAATTGAAGTGGTTAGGGTAGAGGGGAATGCCAGGGCTTCAACTAGACCAGCCAGCCCTACCTTAAACTTTACCTGCTCATCTTCTTTCCTCTCTCTCTCCCCCACTCCCTCTCTTCCTTCCTTCCTTCTGTCCTTCCTTCCTTCCCTCCTCCCTCCTTCCCTACTTTCCTCCCTCCCTCACTCCCTTTCTTCCTTCTCTCCTTCCTCTCTTCCACCTTATCTATTATCTATCTATCTATCTATCTATCTATCTATCTATCTATCTATCTATCATCATCTGTCTACCGTCTATCTATCTATATTCAACATCTATCCATGGAACCCGTGAAAACTTGTTTCCAAACTACATGCAGCTACAGTGAAGAGACTAGTTTACAGATCATAGAACTTGACCATCTCAAAGATTTTGAAGGTGATACGACTGATTTCAAATGGTAGTTTCCAAAGGAACTGATTAAAGGACATCTGGAAAAATTTTCTCTGGAGGTGATTCCCAAAGAAAGCTCAGGATTGGAACTGACTAGAAGCTCTTTAGCGGCAAGTGGCAGATACCCCACCCAAGCACCTGAAGTCAGGGATGGTCCTGGTTGTGAGAGCTCTGGGGACCCAGGAGCAGGAATGTGCCTGGGCCTCTTTCATACTTGGAAACCGGGAGACTGTCTCCATCTGTCTCCTGTGCTCATGCCTCCTGCTGTGAGTGCATCAGCCTTCTCTGTCTCAGTCAATGGAGACAAAACATGGCTGCCAACAACTGGCAAGTTTCACAACATACAGTTTCGCACAGTATTAAGGGGTTAATTTCTCTTTCCTGGATCGAAAGTTCCCAGAAGAGGTCTGATTGGCCAGAGAAAGACCCAGCCTGGACCAACCTTCTGTGGTCACAGTGGTTCTGTGGTAGCCATTCAAGTGGATGTGGGAGGGACCTTTCCCATAAGATGGATGATCCCCTAAGTGTCTACCAAGGTAACTTCCAAGAAATGCACATTTCCAGGCTCCACTCTGGAAATTCTGATTCAGTCAGTCTGGTGTGGGATCTGAAGATGGACGAGATAAAAATGGAGAGGAAGAGGCCACAACAGAGAAGGAGAGAAGGAAGACAGAGGTGAAAGATGGATAGATGATAGATAGATACATAGATGATAGATAGATGATAGATAGATACATAGATGATAGATAGATGATAGATAGATACATAGATGATAGATAGATGATAGATAGATACATAGATGATAGATAGATGATAGATAGATACATGGATGATAGATGATAGATGGATACATGGATGATAGATAGATGATAGATGGATACATGGATGATAGATAGATGATAGATGGATACATGGATGATAGATAGATGATAGATGGATACATGGATGATAGATAGAT
>CM053617.1:67643240-67679613 GCA_028646535.1 Procyon lotor | reverse complement strand
CAAGGGACCGGGTGCCCGACCGCTTTGTCAAAGCTGACGTAGTGCACGTGGCCGTGGAGAGAGCACCTCTGGGGAAAAGGAGAGGAGAAGAGGGGAGGGGAGGGGAAGGGAAGGGAGGGGAGGGGAGGGAAGGAGCCTTCCTTGGGCCCCTGCTTTCCTCTGCAGCATCCTTGCTGGCCCGCGGCTTAATGAAGGTGCTCCCTTACCTTTTTTCCCTCTGACTTCATTTAAATGAAGAATGTTGACTTGCTGCCAAAGTCCACAGGAACGTTCTCAGCCAACTTTAATAACAGGAAGACCAACTTTGACCCTGATGACTTCATGAGAGTCTCTTATAAACAGGCTTCCAGGCTCCTGATATGGCCTCCTTCCTGCTGTGAATGTTTATTAGCAACCAGCCAAGGAGGTGGAAGATGTTTCTCCGGGAGCGGCTTGGGACGTCTCCGCGTGGGTCCCCGTGCCAGCCCAGAAGTGCCTCCGGGTGGTGGGGGAAAAGGTGCCTCACCCCTGCGGAAGCCGCCTTCCTCCTGCAGCTGGGAGTGCCACCCGCGAGGACCAGCCGGGCTCTGCCTTGGCGGCTGCCGCACCACCACCCCCGGCTGTGCGGGGACATGGAAGCCGAGAAGAGGAACGGGGATAAAAATAGCAGGCTTGGGAATAGAGTTCATTAAGCATTCGATTGTCTTTGCCCCAAATTATATTCCTGGGAATTTCACTTAAAATCATTTTGTACTGTATTTTAAAACAAAGCAAAACAAAACAACCAAACCTCAGACTCATCTCAACCGATTGCTCCTGGCAGATGTCAGTGTTTTAATTCAGCGTGGAGTGGAGGGGACTGAATTCTAAATTGGTTTGTAGCGGGATATATTCATAAATCAGTCTTAAAATATGGATGCTTTGTTCCCTAATATGAATGAACCGGTTAGAACTCAAAAAATCAGAAACAAAAACCAAATAGCCTGAGACATTTGTTGAATAGTCTGGCACAATCATAGTATAAGTTCCCTTAAATTCAGGGAAAATGCGCTCAAATTAGTACCTGGCATATGCATATTTTAGGGCCCCTGTGCCTTCCTATAAACCCCACAGCCAACTCTGTCCCTTCCCTTTGCTTCCCACACATGCACATACTGCGATTTTGAAATTCGACTTTTAAAATCTGCTCAAGGAGAAATAGCTTTTATGTACAAACCATCATCCTTTTCCCTTTTACAAAATTTTGGGTCCATGTCACTGAAAGAAGAGATGCAAAGGGCCACCCACACTGCTTTGGGGAGGACCCAGAACCGCCCCCGCTCCCCATGGGTGAACTGGCTCTAAGCCCACATCCCCTGCCGGCTCTCGGTCTCCTCCCGGAGGATCTGAAGATAGGTGAAGCAATTGCTCCATCTTCCTCTGCTCCCACTGACTGTCCTTTTCCATCTTTTTTCTTTACTGTAGACTGCCATTCACCCTGCCCTCCCTCCGCAGCCTGGAGGATAGATTCAAAGACTTTCTCATTGAGTTTGACCCAGCAAGAATAGATCTTGACCACTTAACACACGTTCATGTCTCCTTGGGGCCGCAGTCCATTGCTGCAAAATACTACCCGCAATCCAAAAAGGACCAACTTTCAAGTCCAGACCCACAGGCTTCTCAGAACAAAGAGGCTTGACAGTCGGGTAAATATTTTTTCCTCCTGAGTTGAGAGGATGTTGAACCAGAGGCTGGCACTGGGCAGAACGAGAAGCTTGGGATGGAATGCCTCAGACATGTCCTGTCCTTGTGGCTCCCTGCCATTTGACTTCTCTGACCCTCTGTCTCCTCACCTGAAGGACTGCATTAGTCATACCCATCAGAGTCCCCTCTCAAGCTACTTATAAGGACTGAAATAGTCTTGCCTTGGTCCACTGTCCTTATTCTCCACAATATTATTGGAAATGATTTGAAAACAAAAGGAAAATTTACTGATAATGATATCTGTTGAAATCAACTAAAGTCAGTCACAATGACCAACTCTTTGTGAAGAAAGATCTAACATTGTCACTCCCTCAAGGATCTTTTGACAGACAAGGCACTCTCAAGCCTAGCTTTATCGGAGATCTTAGTTTGGCCCACTATAGGAGAAGACCCCAGATCAGCTAACCATTAACCAGAACTTCTACTGTCGCACTTAGAAGCATCATAATTCCCTAGAGCAGAGAGAGACCCTGGGTCTTAGCCAGCCGGAAGCTTTCATTTACAGAAGCACAGGTATAGAAGTCCAGAAAGCTGGCATGCCCCCCCCCCCAAGGTCATGCAGCTGGTTAGTTGGAAAGGAAGGTGATAGTGAGAGGTCAGTCCAGCTCTACAAACATTACGAGCTCATATTGCCCCATCGAGGCTGGGCGTGGAGCCCCCTGGGTGACACAAAACAAGGACAGGTGTGTGGGGTCCAAGTCTCTTCACCAGACAGAAGGCGGATGGAAGGTTATACCCTCATCCTCCCTGACTCCTTTATGCTTACTGTCACCTTCTGAGGACTTCCCCAAACTCCCCATGCCCCCCTGTCTTCTGCCTGGCTTTCAGAACTCTTTCAGTATTTGGTTTGGAACATCTCTTGCTCACCAACTGGGAATAAGTATGAGAATTCCAAGGGAGTAGTTTCCATGGCAACAACAACCTCATGGAAGGTTTCAGAACTTTTACCTCCTACTCATGGTACTGCAGAAATTCAGAAAGCAGAAGGCATAAAGACAAGTGCTAATTATCTGACCTGAATTTGCTGTGGTGGGCAGAAGAAAGACAAATGCACTGCAGCCTGGCAGACAGTCCTCATCGGCACATACCCAAATTACTTCCTGGAAGTGAATCACACTCATATTACTGTAATTTTTGTTGTTGTTGTTGTTAGAGGTGGCACCACGTATCAAAGAGAGGGTCACTTGTCTTGCACAGTGAAAGGCTCAGCCTCATGCTTTTGAGGGCGCAGAGTTGTTTTCTGGGATGGTCTTTTGGTCTGACTGGCAGAAATGATAATCACATCGATGCTGATGTGTCCATACCTGTGAGGTAGATGCAGTGGCAGAATACCCCGTAATGGTCAGTATTTAAACACGGATCACCATGGTCTTAAGCACTTGGTCTTCGATGTCTGAGCACCAAGTCCGGATTAGGCAGATGGGCTTTGTATCATCACCTGAAGGGTTTCCACTGCTGATGAAACCCAGGTGTGAGGGCGACTCGGCTCCATGCTGGGAGCACTTTGACCTCTGGGAGGCAAGGACAAGTCCCTCTGCACCACTCCCTGCAGCAGCCACTTCTCCAGCCATGGTTTTTCCATACAGCCCATCTGGTGACGTCTCATTACTGTGAGAGGGTGCGCCTGCCAAGCGTTGGTTGGTTAGCTTGGAATTTATTGCAAAGCAGGGCCATGAGGTGACCCATCACCTCACGTTTGCTTCCCACTCTACTCCAACCCTCTCTTCCTTCACTCTTATTGCCCTGGCGTGTCACCTCCGCAGTAGGACATTGGCACATACTCAAGCCTTGCCTCAACCGTTTTCTAGGAAACCGAAGCTAACACAAGACTTATTGTGCCAGGAGGTGATGGAAGCATTGGGGTGGACGGGTCAACATGAAAGGAAGGTCTATCGGCTCAGGAGCTCGACATCTTACAGGGCTGACAATAGACTTTCTTAAGTTAAGCTGGGATTTATTACAGCTAATGCAAATATATGGCTGACTTTAAATGGCTGGAGAGAGACTAAGAGACAAAAGTGACTGTCAGCCTTCCAGTATTTTGACATCAGATGTCAGCAGGCAAGGGGGTGATGCTGTGAGGTGAAGGCTGGGGCTGAGGAAGCCACTGCAGGTTCTTGAGCTCATCCTGCAAGGGTGGGTGCTGCTGCCTCAGTGTGGCCACGGGAAGATCCCCAGGGCAATTTTTTGTCCCAGGTAAGATTTTTGAGCTCACTCAGAGGCTATTTGGAAAGCTAGAACGGAACAGTCTCTGCCCCTTCTCTGACTCCGCCAGCACACACACACACACACACACACACACGATGTTAGGTACTTACCCAGTATTATGGTGGTCCCATCAACCCCTCACATTACTAGCTGCCTTCATTACACAATCCCTTGGAGACAGAGCCACCAGGTCAAAGGGGTTGCCTGTGAGATGAGGCTTGAGGATGAGAGGTTTCCTCTGCCCATTGTGAACAAAAAGACTTGGATCACCAGGGCTTTTATCTGTTGGCACAAGGCAGACATGTCCTCATTGTTTAAGCAAGCAAGGCCAGCTTCTCATCCATAAATGGAACACCAGAGCATTCCAGAGCCTTCTCCCCCAGTGCATCACTCAACATCAGCACCCTTGATTGCAGAAGTTTGTTTACAAGGATGCTTCTGGTGGAGTGGAGAGGTAGAACCTCCAGTGGTCCCTCCAGATAACAAAAATGTGATTCGGAGTACAAACCTGGAGATCCTTTTGGACCGTGCCCAGTTGTATCCTTTGGTAATGTTAACAGAGAGATCTGTTCTATCCAGACAAGCAGAATCCAAGGCACTAGAGCTCCCAGAAGCAATTCTTGCTTTACCAATTAGCCTAACTTTGCAGACCCAACAAATCATGAGGTAGAAATGACTCCATTGTAAGGTCTTAACCTTTTAGGTTGACATTAAATTGGAAGAAAGTGCTTGTGTTAGAAATAATTACTGCTGATAATGAATACAATTAAGCATAAAAGAGTCTTTATAACTCCCGTACCATTTGTGCACTTAGAAATCGGCTCATATTTTTCCCTTCACAGATGTTACAATAATGGTGTCAACACTTTTATTTCTTTGTCCATAAGCTGAAAATTATGGCTGTTTCATAAATCGGTAACGTGCTCAGAAGATGGAGGCCCAGCTGCAGAGCACATGAGTTCAGGCTCCTGCCCCAGCCTCATGTTTCACGATGACCTCAGCTTCCTGTGTCAATGGGAACCCATGCAAGTAAGTACTTGTAAACCTGGTTTTGAGGAGTGAAGTTATGAAGAGGGGCTGTGGTGTCAAACATCTGCTTCATCCATTACCCTCGAATAGGAGCCGGAATGTACAGTAGGGGGCAAGAAGCATCAATAAATTAAAATTCTCCTGTGAGTATACTTTCCATGCCTCCTGTGCCAATTTGAACCATGACAAAAAAAAAAAAAAGATACTGAACAAAAGAGAGTTTTGGGGCAGTGTTAATTAGAATCTGGTTTTTCTTGTGCAGCGGGTGGGCTTTGTCAAAATATAAGCATTTTCTTAGCTGCCCGAGACGATGAGGGTTCTCCTCCCTTTGGAAACCAAGTTCTCCCCCTCATCATCTTATATTTTTCATCAAAATACTAGAAGGATGAAAGAAAATAAATAAAATGTCATCCTAGTTAAGGGTGTAGGTTTCAGATGACCCAAATACTCAAATAATTATTTGTTATGCTTGGAACGCAATAGTGTTAACTGGTTAAATCGTGTCTACAGTCTCATAACGCACATTTTTGCCAAAACTAACGTATGTATTAATTATGAAAGAAACATATAGAGAAATGTAATAGAGTTTTATAGTGTTTAAGTGGGTTGCTTCAGGCTGATATTCTAACTGAGCAGTTTAGCTGAGAGACACTGTCCTGCCCTTTCTCACACACGTGCACCCGCCTCCGAGACCCATCCTCGATGCCAGAGGAGGGAGGCAGGAAGTTGGGGATGGAATGCTCAGTAACCTTGCAGCCCGCCCTGTACAGTCCTCTTCCCTCTCACGTCATATATCAGAGACAGTCCAGACTGCTCACAGCCTCACATCAGTCCTGGGGCCGGAGGCCAGGTCTCGACGGCACTGTGGGGTGGGATAGGGGTATGTGCCTGGCGATAGGAAACACATGCGGGGCTGTTGGTGCAGCCAGGAGCAGACGTGGAGTGTGGGGCTTGCAGGGGGGAGATTCAGAGTGTGCCCTGGCTGGGTCACCTGGAGCTCCCTGCTGGGATGACCCAGAGCCTGGCCAGTCCTTCATGGGACGTCTAGAAGGAGTGGACAGAACAGCTGCACCCCTCCTCAGAGGCATTTGGTATGCTCATCCCCTAAAACACCCATCACACTCAAACCACAGTCCTTCAGGCCAAAAAATCTGGGCTTTGCCTCATTTATCCCCTAAATAAATAAGTGCTGGTGGAAAAATGTTGTCTCCCACCTCAATTTCTCTTATAGATTCACAAAGACTAAATTCAATCTTTGCATCTACTTTTAAAAATTCTGATTCTAATCTGAGATGATGAATTAGAAGGCTTATTCGCATTATGCAAAATTATTCAAAACAGATGGTGAAGTCAATTTAAAGGCTATATATATTTTTTCTATCCCCAAGAACAAGTGCTGTTTGGAGGAAGGCAAAAGAGTAGATTTTAATCTGTTTGCCCTTTGAAATAACCATCAGCAGCCTCCATCCAACGACCTGTGATCACTGATCACAGTCCTGGGGGCCAGCTTCATGCATTAGAGGGTGTTGGCTTTGCCACCACACTATCCATAAAAACTCTGTTAGCCCATGTGACTTCATAGTTCTTTTTTTTTTAATTTACTTTTATTTTTTCAGGGTTCATTGTTCATGCACCACACCCAGTGCTCCATGTAATACGTTCTAATTGGCTTCTTGAGCAAAGGGAATGTTCAGTAAATATTTGGCTTCAAAGTCATTGTTCTTAACCATCAACCTCAAGTGAGATTTGCTCATTCAGGCAAACTTGGGTTTGAATCTCATCTTTTCCATTTACCAGTGCAGGGACCTGGACAGGCAGTGTGTGACATTCCCAAGCCTTATGATCTCCATTCCAAAAAGGAGGCTAATTGTGCTCAGAAGACTGTGGACAGGATTGAAGGAGTCAACACAGAGTTATTTTTGTTGTTCTTGGAACCTGGAGGCACTTTCTAACAGTGCCTGTTATTATTGTTGTTGTTATTACTAATATTTTAATCATGAGTTAATAAACATTTCTTGCCAGTTTTCTACTCTCTTTCTCTCTCTCATCTGCCTGCCTTGGTGTGATTATAGTTGAACCAATGGGTCTCAGAGAGTTAAAGACAGATATGAAGCTTAACGTGAGGGCTGTGTGATGCTCTGATTTTTTTCTGGGTTATTTCATGTGTTATTATTAATCATCTCAAACTGGGTAATGTATAGTTCATTCTCAGCATCCCATACAACCATTTAAGGCACATGAGGGTTAAATGGGAGCCAATGTCTTCTGAAGTTATTATGGCCCAGAAAAATCCTGGAAAAACCAAGGACTGCATGGGTCCTGATGGTTTCCCACATGGAGCCTTGTGCCTTCCTGCTCTAACATTGATTAGAGTTCCACACATTCAACCAAAGAGATGTACAAGATATGAGGGGTACCTCTGTCCCTGACAGGACTATAAGCTCTTGAAAATGCAGAATGAATAGATACTTTCTGATAATATTTTAAATTTGAAATTTTCAACTATAATTGTGAATTTTTTTTGTTTCTCCTTTCAGTTTTATAAATTTTTATGTATTTTGAAGCTCTATTAATAAGCATATATATACCTAATAAAGTTGTATCTTCTTTTTTTTAGTTTTTTAAATTTTTTTTAAGTTGTATCTTCTTGATGAAGTTATCTCTTTACTACTATCTAAAACTTATCTTTGTCCCTTGTAACATTCCTTATCAAACTTTATTTTACCCAATATTAACTTGGCCACACCAGGTTTGCTTTTTTTTTTTAATTAGTGTTTCTTGATATTTATTTTCCATTCTTTTACTTTAACCTTTATGTCTCTTTATATTTGAAGTGGTCTTTTTAATCAATAGCATAAAGTTAGGTCTTGCTTTTTTTAAATCCAATCTGATGATCTCTGTCTTTTAATTGGGGTGTATAAGCCATTTACATTTAATGCAATTACTGATAATGTTAAGTTACCTACTAATATGGCGGGTGCTATTAGTTTTCTGTTTATCTTGCCTATATTTGTTTCCCTTTTCCTCATTTTCTGTCTTCTTTTGGATTGAGTATTTTTTATAATTTAAATTAATATTCATAATTGGTTTGTTATTTATTCCACTTTTATATTTTTTACAGGCTACTGTAGGGTTTGTAATATTTACCTTATCCCAATCACCTTGAAATACTATTATATCACTTCAGGTAGAGCATTCTGATTTCACACCAGTAAACTTTCATTTCCTCTCTCCCATTCTTTGTGCCATGTTGTGATACAATGTATGCTATGTCTGTTGGAAACCCACAATATATTTTTATTCCTTGCCTTAGACAATCAGATATCCTTTAAATGAATTAAAAATCTTAAAAATCTTGTTATATTTACCAACACAATTACCATTTTTGAGGATGTCTGAATGCCTTTGTGTAGAACTGTACTTTCATCTGGTATCATAACCAGTAATTATTTGATTAATAGTTTTTTTTTTTTCTTCATTAGTTTAAAAATGTCACTCCTGTTTGCTGGCTTTCAAAGTTTCTGGCATGAAGTCTGATATTTCTCATCTTTGCTTCTCTGTATGTAAGGATTTTTAGTCTTCGATTTTTTACTGTTTTTGTTTGTTCATTTGTTTGTTTTATGGTTTGACCATGATGTGTCAAAGTGTATGTGTGTGTACTTAATTTAATTTTCTCAGAGTTCTTTGCACTCCTTCATTTGTGTCTTGCTTATCTTTTATGAATTTTGAAAAATGCTTGGTCATTATCTCTTAAAATATTTCCTCTGCCACATTTACTTTTTAACATTCTGGGATTGTATGAGTGTGTTAGAACATTTGATATTGTCCTACAGGTCTTTGGAGTTCTACTATGTTTCTCTTCCCTGCCTCTGCTGCTTTTATTTCCACTTTTTGGTTTTTAGTTTGGATATTCTTTACTGATTTAGCTTAAAATTCACTAATTTATTATTCTTACTCTTATTATTATTACTATCATTTTTACTATCTAGTCTGCCATTATGCCAATTGAAAGAATTTTTTTAAAGATTTTATTTATTTATTTGACAGAGAGAGATCACAAGTAGGCGGAGAGGCAGGCAGAGAGAGAGGGGGAGAAGGAGCCTCCCCGCTGAGCAGAGAGCCTGATGTGGGACTCAATCCCAGGACCCTGAGATCATGACCTGAGCTGAAGGCAGAGGCTTTAACCCACTGAGCCACCCAGGCGCCCTGAAAGAATTCTTTATTTATGATGTTATATTTCCCATTTCTATCATTTCCATTGGGATTGTTTCCTAGTCTCCATCACATAGCTGGGTTTACCTCATTTGTTCATGCAAATTGTTTACTTTTCTATTAGATCTTTAATATATTGAATATAGTTATTTTGAAGTTGCTCCCTATTAGTTTCAATATTTGGTTCATCTCTTGGTCTATTTCTATTGACTACCTTATCTCTTGAAGAGTTTTTTGCCCTCTTGCTTATGTGTGTGCATGTATGTACACACATGAATTCACATAAGCTTTCACATGTGTTTTGTAATTTTTTATTGAATGCAGGGCATTAAATGTAGGAGAAGAGTGGACGCTGGGGTTAAATACATTTATGCTTAAAATGGACACACACACACACACACACACACACATACACACACACACACACACTGCTACATCATTATTGTGGTGTGCTGAGTCAGTCTAGTCACTAGTGAGGTTGTATTTGGGTTTTATTGTTGCTATAGTTATATGTAGTGCACAACGGACTAGAAGCACTTAATAGTGGCTTGAGGAAAAAGCTTGTGAGGGCTTGTAGACTTCATTTGTGTCTGAGGCTGTCAAGGATTTAAAATTCTAATTTTAGCCCACCCTTGATCTCTAAGAGTTTGTTAAAATTATAGTTTTTCTCTTTTTATTTGCCTTCATATGTCTGCCTCTTTTATCCATGCACTGCCGAAGGGAAAACCATTAGTATGTCTTATGTTTCTGAGGAGAGGATTGTCACCATTCAGAATTCAATCTGCCTAGTTGCCTTGTGACATCAGCTCAAGAAAATGTAAGACTTACAGATTATACTTTTTTCCCTCATTGTTTGGGTGGGAGCAAAGATCTATTAAAGCTTTCCATATCCTAAATGGAAGCAGAACTCCTACACAAAGGAAACTGGTAAAGTGACTTGTGAAGACTTATCTCAAGCTCTGAAATGTGAGAAGGGCAATGACTTGGTTGGGAGTCTTGGTGATACTCATTTAGAGTATTTCTGCCTCATCTTCACTGTGCTTCTCCAAACTCATCCCTCTTTACCTTTATTTTTACTATGTCCTCTCTTCTGAGGGTCCTTCTAATAATGAGAGAGTTTTAATAAAATCAGATCACCAGACAAATGATGTCAATAAGGGCTGCATTTTTAGTAGTTTCTTCTTAATTAAAAAAATTCAAGTCCTATATTATAAATTATTCTCAATTTTCTTTCTCTTTCTTTCTTTCTTTCTTTCTTTCTTTCTTTCTTTCTTTCTTTCTTTCTTTCTTTTTTTCTTTCTTTCTTTTTTTCTATCTTCATTTCTTCTTTCTTTTTGGTGGTACCTGCTTTGTTAGCTATTCTAGGGGAACAAATATTTGGCTTGGCTTTTGAAAAGAACAGAGAATTGTCATAAAACTTACTCTGTAAATATGCTAAAAGAGGTGACAGGTTTGCTTAGCAAACACATGGCAGTTTTCAGTGACAATAGTATCCCAGGAAAGAGATGAGTAAAGCCATTATACAATAGTTGTTGGATAATTATTTGCAGGTAATCCATGCTATCATCTCTGGAAGACATTATTATGTTCAGAAAAAAAAAAAACCTGGAATATCTGGTACTTAATATTGGTGTAAATTTTCTTTTGGTGTAAATTTACTTTTAGTAAACTTACTATTGGTGTAAATTTGTGCTTTTTGCCCATTACATTAATTTCACACTATGGTAAAAATTCAAATTGGAACTTGAATGAAGAGACTGAGAGGAATTTGGGCTCTCATATGGATTGATAAAGTAGGTGATTAGATACCCCTGTAGTATTATTACCTTTGTTGATGGTGAATTTAGCTGTGTCTAGTTGGTTTTCTAGCAGTAAAGTGATTACTGGAAATTTGAGAGAAGTTGGGGATGGGTTAAAGTCTGGAGATAAAGATTTGAATATATATATATATATATTCAACATATTCAATATATTCAATAGAATGGTATAGAATATGTGTGTGTTTGTGTGTGTGTATAAAAATTTGTATTTTGGCATTTTAATGCTGAAAACTATACTTTGAAGGCTCAATATAGATATGCTAATGGTCATGATAACATGGAGCTCCCCACAGAACTTGATGGTCACTTTTCTCAAGCCCTTCTCTCTCCCTACATCTCACCTGACCATCATCCCTAAACAGCTTTTCTGCCTTGATTCCCCATCTTGGTCTACAACAATGATGTCCACCAGGCCCCTACCTGGAACTAAGAGGTGTCTTTTGCTTTTACTCTTAATTGCCTCATTCCTCAACAGTTGCACCAGGGGCCAATTCTTACTGATATTCCTTTCTCTTCTTAAAAATCTGTGGTCTCTGTCCTCTCCTATCCATAGTTCAAATTATTACCGTTCTCATGTGTGGACAGAATGGCCTTCTGATCAGTCTGACTTTCTTACATCTCAGACTTCTCTAAATCTGCCTCTATCAAATGCCAAAAAGACCTTTCAAAACTGCAAAACTAACCATGTTGCCATCTTGCCTAATTCTTTGGTATTTCTCCCTTGAATATAAGGTGAAGTCTAAAGTCCTTTTCTTATCATACATTCTCCCTGTAATCTGGGCCCTGAGCATATTCTCACCCTCTTCTCACCAAGAACATCTTCTCACCATGACCTCCACCCCCCCACCTTGTACCCTAGCTAAGGCTCAGCTAAAGAACTTGGCTGTTTCACATCTCCATGGCTCTGTTCCTACTGCCCTCTGGGCTGCTCTCCCACCTTTCATCTGCCTATTGAATTCCTGCTTTCTTTAGGGACAAGTTCTACGCTCTTCCTCCGAGAGGCTCTCCCTGCCCTTCTCTCTTTCTTTCCCATCTCCTGCTCTCAACACTGTACTTTGAGCCACCAATGCAATCAGTAAATGCTCACCTTATAAGTGGCTCATGACAATTTATTGCATTTATTGGTTTGATGTCCATTGTTTCCTGGTATGTGTCAACCTTTTGCCCCTTTGCAGGGGGCAGGTGAGTGGAGTTGAAGACAGGGCCTGTGTCTTATCACATTTTATATCAGTAACTTGTCATGATACTTCATGCTTCATTCCTTCTTTTATGGAACATGTCTGGGTCATTTCGTTCTTTCTAAAACTTTAGGCTGTGCTTGACATGCTTATAGATGCCACATTTTTCTCTCCCAATCCCAGTTCTTCCTCAGAATTATTTCTACCCTTCAGTGGTTTTCTGGATAATTCCACTCAGATGGATCACACAGGTACCTTGACTATGAAGAAGCTGAAGTCGCTTTCTCTGCCTTTCTCATCCCCTGCCCTTCACATATTTCCCATGGGGTTTTGCGCCATAGTTGATGCAACGTCATTATCATTAACTTTCTGGTGTTTCCTAGACTGCTTAGGCATCCTCAGTCTTTCCTTTGAGACCTTCTCCACTGTCTACTGGTCACTGAGTCATGTCCACTCACCTCTGAAGCCTCTTATATCTGCCCCTTCCTTGCTTAGATGTTCACAATAATTTCCTGGCAGGTGATCTTATTTCTGGACCTTGCACTCCTCCAGCCACCTTCCAGCCATCTATTAGTACATAAGAAGTACATAAGAAGTACCATCCAAGGTACATAAGAAGCCCAGAACTCCTCTAGGAATACACAGACCTTTACAGGTGGCCACAGTGGGTTTGTTCTCTACTTCTTTGCTCTGTAGGTGCTGAGCTTTGGTCTTATAGGACTCTCTTTCTCCTAAACACAGTATGAACTGCCCAGACCCATCATCTGTGTTGGCTATGCCTTATTCCTGTTCCTGCAACACTTTCTTCTCATTTCTCTGCCTTGAAAACTCTGACCTCATATTTAATATCCTGTTAAAATATCACCCCTCCCCCATGAAATCATCTCTAACTTCCCTAATAAAGTCAGGGCTTTTCTTCTCTATGTGTTGGGGAGCTTGAGTATATACCTCCGGCGAGAATGTATCACACAGTATCACAATTTCTCTCGCTGACCCAGGAGGTGCCTGGGGACGGAGACTGTGTGTTGCTCACCCAGGCACTCTCAGTGCCTTGCACAACGCCTGGAATCACAGGTACTCAAATATCGAATTCAAGTGTGAATTAGAGAGATCAAGGACAGTGGGGTTGGCAGTCACAGGAAGGAAGGGGGTGGTGGTTGGGAAGAGAAAGTGCAAGAACAGATGACTTCAGAACTTGCACCGAGGTGTTTGTTTATTTGTTTTTGGTCACAAAACCTTGGGAGTAGGAGTGAAAAGAAAACGTTGTCCTTAACCAGTCACCTTTTTTTCTGTTATTCCTCTTCTTGGGGAAAGAGCCAAAATATACTTAGAAGGAATCTAAATTTCCCAGGTAAAGTTTAAGATTCTAGGACACATCAGGTAGGTTTTGGCATTGCACACATTTTTTTTTCCCTTGGCACGTGGCTTAACAATTATACTCTGTGGATCCACAAGGACTCTTATAGTTTCAAGATCCTGCAAAATAGTCTCAAGTAAGTCTTTGAAATAGGAAGTCCAAGACAAGATGTCACTTTTCAAGGTGTAAAGGAATCCATACAAATGTTTCCTGTGTATGCTATTGCCTGGATTGCTAACTAGAAGCCCGTCACCAGCTGATAAACTTCATTCATGGCACTGAAGTGAGGTGGAGACAGAAAGCAAAGCCAAGGTGGGCAGGTTGCACAGTCCGAAATCAAAGTCAACAGCAAAAGAAAGATCTGAAAAGAATAACATTCTAGCTCCTCATTTCTTTTCTTTTCAGGCTTTATGGCACCTTTGAAGAAACAAAAGCTTTACAAAGAAAAGGCTGGTTTGGCAGAGGAGCCTGGCTTCCCCCCTTCAGCCCACTTTCCTGTGTTCCCGGAGCTTTTCTCTGTTTCAGCAAACAAAGCACTTATAGGTGCTGTATGGAGGCTCCAATCTCATTTCTCTTCCTCTCTCGTTGCTTCTCTCCCCCATCCCTTGAATAGTTCTGGAGAAAGGAAAATTTACAAATGCAACATGCTATGCCTGGTGCTTGTCAGCACCTCTATCCTCCTCTCTCCTCTTGTCCCTCCCTCTCTTTCTCCCCCCTCTTTTGGCTCTCCCCCATCTCTTTCTCCCTCTCTCCCCCGCTCTCTGCTCCCTCTCCCCCTCCCTGTTTCTCCCTGATGTAATGTCTCTGAGATTGTCTGGCTCTAGCTGTCCTCCCCTTGAAACGAAAGGAAGCGGGGGATGGGGGGGAGTCAGTTTGAGAAGACAATCTTGACGTTATTCACAAGACCCCATTTCATTCCAGCAGCTTTGTCGGACCCATGATAGGATAGTGCAGGTCTTCAATAGATTCTCTCGCTTGGAGGATCAAATTTACAGTTTTCTCCTGGCTGTTCTTCATGGTGAGACATTTGCAATCCACAGGCGGACAGAGCCAACTGGGCAGAAAGTTTGGAATTCTGAAATGCTGCTGAATTAAGTCAGGGACTAGCCGAACTAATTTGCTGATTTACTCAACTCGACCCAAATGAATTTCCGTGTAAACGAAATTTATGAAGAAGTCTCCGAATAATTCTATTATTTCTATTTCATTATTAAATGAAATGCCAGGCGTTTATTTTCCATTTTATGACATTTTCTGAACACTGTGTATTCCAATCATATTGAAACATTTTGTTTTCAGGCTCTGTAGAAAGTGCTGATGGTTGAACCTCAAAAGAATTGAAGGGTTAGTTCATAAATGAATAAAAAGCCAGCGGCATTTATCCAAAGTTTGTTTAACTATCCTAACCTCATGGGCCTGTAAAAATTCAACTGAAAATCATTGAGAAGAGGTCCTCCCATGAGATCCCTGGCACTTTCTGCTTCTGCTTGGATCAAAAATACCATGAGAGTCTCTCTCTCTTTTCTTTTCTTTCTCTCTCTCTCTCTTTTTTTTTTTTTTTTACTTGCAACATTTCAGCACTCCTGGTTCCATTTGCGGATGGAGAAGAGTGGAGAGGGGGGAGTGGGAGAAAAACATGGTTGAACTTTCCTTAACCTAGAAGTTCTTGCAGCTTTTACATGGAATTTTAGGCCAGAATGCCACTGGTTGAGGACAGTTTTCTCTGCCTCGGAAATAGGTAGGTGTGCCCTCCACAAAGGTTCAGGTGGAGGACAGCCATTTCAGGTCAAGTCTAGGGTACCTGACAATGGGATGCGGGTTCTGGTCTTAGCACCCATTAGCCAAACCTCCCTGGGGCAACAGAAAATAGTTTATCTAACTAGACCAGAGTTCTTTGGTTCATGGAATAGCATATTTCACATCAGTCCTGTGGAAGGAGAGATTGTGTGGGTAGATGGATTGCAAAAATAGCCACAGCCCTCATATCCATGAAGATGAAAAGTAGATTAGTGGTTGCCTAGGATGGGGTGAGGGGAAGCTGGAGGGAAAAGGGGAGTGATTGCTAATGGGTATGGGACTGCTTTCTGGGGTTAAGAAAATATTCTAAAATTGATTGTGGTGATGATTGCACAATTTTGTAAATATACCAGAAACCATTGAATTGTACCCTTTACATGTGAATTGTATGGTATCTGAATTATATCTCAATAAAGTCATTATATTGAGAACAATAACCACAATCCTTCACTTGTCTCTGGATCCGTGCCCTTTGCAATGTGACTTTGCAGTTCTTCCCACCAAGGAATGGAGTCTGTTTTCTCACCTGTGAACTCCAGGCTCCCTAATAACGATGGAGAGGCCACAGAACATGGCGGAAGTGATGGCATGCTAGTTCTGAGCTTTAGTTCTATAAAGATTTTGCACATTTTCTGCTCACTTTCTTCCTCTGCTGTCTTACTAGGAAGACTTCACAGGCCAGCACCCTGAAAGGTGAGGGACCTGTGTAGCAGAGTTGTGTCATCCCAGTGAAAGCCAGCTGCCTCCAGATATGCAAGCAAGCCCAGCTGATTGAGGCAAGCCCGCCCAAAGCAACTGGACCATGGACCAAGCCATAGATTCTTGAGACACAAAAATGTTAGTTGTGTTTATGATGCACTGGGGCAATGCCTGATGGACATATGTGGCATGCTCTCTGAGGTTTGAGAAGTATGGGGGAGGGATACATGCACAGTTGCACTGGTTGCCCACTAGGCCAATAATTTCACTCAGATTTTCCAGGCTCCAACCAGGGCTTTCATTTTTCCTGCTGAGTCTCCTGGAAATGAGAATGAAACTCATCCTTGGTTGGGTAGGAGCTGGGGATCATTAGACATTTGCTCTCTGATGGTATGAGTGTTGCACTGACCTTCAGGAACTTCTGGAGAGGAAAGTGCAGGTCTGGCTGCAGCCCCTGGCCTTGCCTGTTCCCCTCGGAGGGGCCGGAAGGCAAAGTCATCACATCCTGAGGGACACACACTGGTCACACTGATAGCATCCTAGTGTATCTGACGTGGCTCACTCCTGGGGACGGGGGAGAAATCGGCTTGAAGAAACATAAGGAAGGGCTGTGACCCTCACGTGGGACATGCTTTGTGAAAGCCCTCTCTCCATGAGGCATCACAGGACGGCTGGGGAGGTAGAGGCAGAGGCCACGGGCGGCAAGGGCAGGGCCATGGTTGAAGAGTATGAGAAACAAGGAGAAGGAGGGAGAGATCAAATGTTGCTTTACAGAGGAGGCACATTTCTAAGGAGCGGGATGTTTTTAAGGTTTTAAGTTTTGTGAGGACAACGGTGGAAATGACATGAGCCGTGTTCTACAGATAAGATTGAAGCACATACACTTGCTTAACAACTCCCCGCCCCCATGCTGCCCGGCAGAACTTTCTGCATGGATGGTGTGGCCACTGAAAGCCGGAAATGTGGCTGGTATAACTGCAGAATCAAATCTTAAATTTCATTTACTTGTAACTAATTTCATAAGACCACTGGTTAGTACAAGGGACAGTACGCTCTATGCAAGGTAGAGACGCACATTTTAAAATTTTTATTATTTGCTATAACAAATATCACAGAGACAGTTTTTACCAGAGAAACACTGGGCTGTTGTTTACTTATAACTAACTTCTCTATACCGAACCACTCTAATTTCTCCTTTCTAAAAAAGGTAAGCTTCCTCCTGGTCAGTGAGACCCAGCATTCACTTATTCAAACAATACTTATTAGACACCCACTGAGTACAAGGTATCCTACTTGGCAAAAACACAATGAAAACAAGGAAAAATGGATGTGCGGCTTCACTGAGCATCTCTGCTTAAATGTGTAATGTTCAAATGCAAGGATGGCTTTGAAAACATTTTGGAGTAAAATTATTTAGATTAGAAAGTTGTGAATTTACAATAAAAAGTAAATCTTGTGCATTTGGAGAAGGTTCTTCTTAACTCTATAGGTTGGCAAGTTTGATTCCTATTGTCACTGAAGGTGATGTAATTGTGTCTTAATAAGCAAAATTATTAACGGGTTCATCAGCTTTCATTTGCAAAACCCAGGGAGAAAAGGTCAATAAGGATTTCTCCCTATAAATCTCTAAAGAATTTGAATTTAAAATGAATCTCGTTCTACAAGAAAAAATGTAAAATCAGAAAGGCAGAAACCAACCAAAAAAAAAAAAAGAAGGGGGGGCGAAAAACCCTAATTTATGTTGACTTCATTATTCTCTAGATTAAAAGCAACTCAACATAAAATGGGGACTTTGAGTTCAAACTTTTAAGGAATTCACATATTTGCATCAATTTTTAAAAGGTTTTATAACTAATAAACTTGGACTTCTTTTGGCATGGCATAAAATCCATTTGTACAGTTTTTAATTAAGAATGCAGCCTATGCAATTAAAATGAAGGGTAGGGACTTCATCTGATGTCCTATGAGAACTCCAGTCGAAAAAATTATGGTAATGCTGTGTGTCCTAAAAGCCTTCTCTGAGTGCCACAAACACGTGGCCAGGAATTAGCCCTGCTGCATGATGAGGATTTGTTTAAAGTTGATAATTAGGAACATTTAATTTTGATGTGTTAGGGCCTTGTTTACCACTAATCTCCCTGGCATTTGCTGTGGGCTTGGGAACCAGCCCTAGGATCATCTAAAATTGAGCTCAGGAAGTATAGACTGGGTCAAACTCACAATCCATAATGCAAATACCACAGTTTTTACACAGGCAGGGGAATTCCTAATGTGGGTTTTAATATTTAAAGTTACCAGTGCCATTATTGAAGATATTAAGATGCTTTCGTGTTGAACTGATTAAAATTACATTTAGAATAATGAATGACATGTAATGTACAAATACCCACCCACTTCCATTATTTTTTTTTTTTTAAGTATAAACAACTCTAATGGAAAGTCTTCCAAAGTATTCTTGGGGGAAACCTGGAGCTACAGCACAGAAACCCAAGGCCAGGGTGTCCCCACGCAGCGGTCTGCAGCAAGCCTGTGACTCAGGGCTCGCCAGAAATGAGACTCAACCGGAAAGGGAACTCCTCCAGAACTCAGTATTCATTTTCCTTCCAATCTCTGGAAGACCGAAGATGCCTATTAAAATAGGCCTTTCCATCTGGCAGAGCCGGGGGATGCTGCCCAGGTCCAGAGGCTTTGAGCGCCCTTCATTTCTTGGAGCCTTGAGGTCACTGCTTTCATGCATTGTGTGGGCTGCTCTCTCCTGCCAAGGTTGGATCTGTGCAAAAACCCTCTTGGGTCCATTCTTTGTCCCAGGGTACAGGTCACACTCCATTTGGTGCTTCTGGGGTTTTGTCCTCAGAACTAGAGGTAGGTAGCCCTCCCCGTGAGCACCGTGAGCTGAGACCCAAGTCTAAGCAGGCTTCCTCCTGTGTGCCGGCCCCCCTGAAGAGCCTTCCTTGAGGGTCCCTGGAAGAGCGCACTAACCCACCCTAATCCCCCAGCCAAAGCACCAGGAAGAACCTGCCGCTCCCGCTCCTCCCCTGTCTCCATCCCATCTGCTCCCCTGAAAGAGGTCTAGGGTAGGTTGGAAGGAGCCCTGTATAGGAGATGAAGATGCCCACATGAAGACCCTCCATCCTACCCTCTCAGACTCTCTTTTAGACCTGGAATAACCTTTTTTCATTGTCATGCAAAGAGTGAATTTTTTAAGAACAGTTTTGGATTTACAGAGAAATGACTGAAACATTCCTAGTTCCCATAGGCCCCCTCAGCTTTGGCCCCACTCCCCAGTTTCCCTATAAGAAACATTTTACATTAATGTGGGACATTTGTTGGAACTGAGGAACCAATATTGATACACTATGATGAGCTAAAGCCCAGGGGTTTGCACTAGGGCTCCCTTCCTCATGGTGCTCTACGTTCTGTGGGTTTAGTGAGACAAGTGCAGAATGGCGGGTAGCCACCATGAAGGTATCAGATGCAATCCTTTCCCTGCCCTAAAAATCCTCTCTAATCCAACTATTCCCACCTCCTTCGCCCTAAAAACTTGATTCTATCGTTCCCCTGTTTAAAAGTATTAAATTAAAACAGCTCCCAGTACCTCCCCCTGACCCAGGTGCAAGCCTTTTAAACCTCTCCATCCCTCCTCGAGGTTATTACAGGAGTTATTACACAAAGCCCCAAGTCCTCAGCTGAGGGCACTATAAACCTCCAGGCTCTGCCTGGTTCCTGCCTACCTATCCAGCCCCATCAATCCCACACTCTCACCGGTAATACTGTCATGGATGAGGGTGGGGGCTTTTCCCTAGGACACACCTGGGCTGGAACCCACGTCCTCTACCCTCCAGCTGCCTGACCTTGAAAGCACGAGCTATCATGGACATTAGGAAAGATCAATCAGACACTGGGAAAATAAGTGCAACGAAACAGCAAATGTAATAATACTATTCACTGTGTAAATAGTTTGTACATGTTTCTTTTATTCATCTAACAAGGCTTGAAAAGTATCTGCTAATATGCCAGGACATCAGTATCCAAGCTTTAAGATGTTAAGATCAGACTCCTTGTCTCTGAAAGTTCATATTCCCATTACCTCATAGAAATTAAAAAAAAAAAAAAAGAAATAAAAACAAATATTTATTTACAAGTTGCCTTCCAGAAGAGCCATAACAAGTTAAGTGTCTGTGGAGGGAGTACTTGAGTGCCGTCTTACAGTTCAGTTAGCAGCACTGATGTCTGCTGCTTAATTTTTGCCAATCTAACATGCAAGGCAGTGTTTTGTTTTGATTTATGTTTATCAGATTATAAATGGTTTTTCATGGTTATTGCCCAGTGTTTTCTCCTGTGAATTACCATTGCATAGATACTACCTGCAAATAGAGCCCTTTTGACTATTTCCCACATTTTAAATCTTTGTTTTATCAATATTGCATTGACTAATGCCCCAGCACAGTGCTCAAGACCTGGGGTATCCTCTTCTCCTACAGAGGAAGGGCTGATAAAATGTCCCCTTTCAGGATTATGCTTGCTTTCTGTTTGGCAGTGGTCCCTTTCATTAGGTTAGCTACCCTATGACCCTGCCATCGAACTACTGGGTATTTACCCCAAGGAAGCAGATGCATTACAAAGAAGGGCCACACGTACCCCAATGTTCATAGCAGCAATGGCCACAATTGCCGAACTGTGGAAAGAACCAAGATGCCCTTCATTAGGTTAAGAAAGTTTCCTCCAATGTCCTGGTTAAGGGTTGTTTGCTTAACATGACTAGTGGTTTTATTCAGCACTTTCTGAATCTACTACAATGATCACATCTAAAACAGTTTTTTTCTCTCAATTTGTTAATCTGGTATAGATGTAGTTCCACTTTTTTCATTCCTGGAAAAAACCTGAGTTGGGTGGATGTTGGATTATTTCTGTTATGACTGTATAAAGTGGGAATTATCTGTTCTTCAAGGTTTGAAAAAATTCACCTGCAAGACTGTCTTTTCCTCTAAACTATTTGGAAGAGTCTCTTTTTGGGCTTTTTTTTTTTTTTTTGCAATAAGCTTCTTTGTATGTACTTTTATTTACTAAATTTTCCCCCTAGATTTTTACTGATAATTCAATTTATTTAGTGAGTATAGGCTTTTCCAGATTTTCAATATTTTATTAATAAGATATATTTTATTAGTGTATTGATATTTTTTAGAAAGTTATACATTTTATCTAACTTTTTTAATTTATTGACATTAAGTTCAAAGTGTTTCATATACTTTGCCTTCTAATTCTTAATGTCTTTATTTTTTTTCATTTTTTTCTTTCTTTTTGTTCATCCTCTTTAGAGTTTTTGGTGTTTTTTTCTATTTAGTCTTCTTAAACAACCATCTTTGGAGCTCTGTGTTTACTTTCAGTTACTTTTGCTCTTGATATTACTATTTCTTTCTTTGATTTTATTTTATTTATTTTAGTATTTCTTTCTCTTAATAAATGTATTTTAAGGCAGTATTACCTCCAAATACCATTTTAAATACATTCCATAAGTATTTGTATGATCTCCTCACATACTGTTTTACCTTCAATTTTATATTTTCTGTAGTAATACTAAAAGAATTTTCTTTCAATCCCTGAAATACATTTTTCCATTTTTTTCATTAAAAATATTTCTGTTCAATCTATTTTAGATGTATCTTTTATAAGAACTATATAAATGTATGTATGTGTATATATATGTGTGTGTGTATATATATATATATATATATATATATAAAGTCTGTCTAGGTTGTATATTTTAGCATGTAAGTTTCAACTATTGTACTCTTTGCAAAAGGGACACATTTAGAATGTTGACTCCTATTTCTTCAACTTCTTTATCAACATTTTTTGTGTGCTTGCTCCTTTCTATTTTTTCTACTTTTTCTGAGGGATCTTAATTTTTTTTCTATATCCTTTGTATTTTTTTCTCCTGGAACCCATCTATAGATTGCATCCCTATGTCCATGGTTATCCCTTTAACTTTTGTGTCTCCGCTCCCTGAACACAAATGTCCGAGCTGCCCCACATCTCCGCCTCCCTCCAGAGTGGGACAAATGCTACCATGCATTTTCATGCCCAATAATGACTTCCCACCCCCCTTCCTCACTAAGGTTGTTTGAGGTTGAGTTCACTGTACAAAACACACATAATTAATTATTATTTCTCATTGTCAATAGTTAATTAAATTTACCAACGTGTTTTATCAATATTTCTTACACCTATGTCCTCCCTCTGGGCTTGCCTCTATTCTTGCTGAAGTAAGACTTCTAGCAGCTCTTTCTATGAGGGTCTATGAGTGACAAATGTCTGCCTTTGTCTACCTGAAAATGTATTTATTTTTCCTTCACTCTGGAATCCTACTTAGCTGGGTGCAGAAGTCTAGGTTGACAAATTATTTCTCTCAACACTTTGGAGACCAGCCTCCAGAGGACTCAGGCTTCTTTCCCTCTGTCCATTGCATTTTTAAGATTTCCAACAAGCTCTTTTGTTCATGGACATGTAGTATCGATTGAAGTTTTCCTTTTTGCTTATATTTTCTTTCTTCTAAAAATATGGTTTTTTTCTTTACTTGAGGTTTCTAAACACACTAATTTTAAGGTCAGAATTATATTTCATATAATTCTGTTGCTCTAATTTCATCTAGAACAAATGCATCTTCACATTAATGACTATGTTGCTTTCTTCTGTCAGCACTGAGAGTATGCAAATATTTCTTGGGATTTTGTGTTCATGAGTCTTGAGAGGGAAGAGTTCTCTGCCCCTGTTCCTGCTTTCTGCCCAGGCCAGCAGCTTGCCTGTTGTTGGCCTTTGGCTCCCCTGGACCTCAATGCAACACAGGGCCCATCCAGGTCACTGCAGCCACTGGAGCTCGGCTCAGTTCTGGGCACAGAGCTGGTGTGGATTTTTCCTTCCTCCTGTGCCCAGTGTCCAGCATGGGTGTCCGTGGCCCATGGACATGCCTCCCTGAGACTTCTAGCAGCTCCCTCTCTGCTAGGTATGGGGGCCACAGCCTGAATCTGCTTCACTGCCTGGTGTTCCCCTTGTCCTGGGTCCAAGGAGGCAGGGACCTGGTTTTGTGTGTCTGTAGCTTTTTTCTGTCATTATTACGTCTTGGAACAGGGGGCAAGGGGGCTCAAATATGTTCTTGAGGGGCAATTTCCAATGACTATAAAAAAAAGTCTGTTATATTGTAATCTTTATCTATCACTGGCACTTCACTTAACTCCTTAAATTATAAATAACTTCATACTGTTTATACCCTACATAAAATTTTATCTATATGATAAATTTCCTGGAAGAAAAAGAAATACCATGTCAACAGATACGAAGATTTTTTAAAGTGTCCTTGGTACACTGAATTTTTTTTCAAAAATATACCAAGTGGGGTGTGGATGTGTGGTGCAGGATGTGGGTGGGCACGGAGGTATGGGAGTGTGGGGGATGGGTGTGGGTAGGGGTGAAGGTGTGGGTGTAGGAGGACACTGACCAATTCCAAGGCAACATAACACGCTGAGTCGGTGCTCCAGAATTAAGAAGAAAAAAAGGTTAGACTAGGGTTTTCTTTTGTTAAATATTTGTTTCCTTTACATTTTTAGTGTTTCCTTCTGGTCATGAATGTAATGCAGTGAAAAATCATATTTGATCCTTGCCTTTGCTATTTACATATCCAATATCCATGCCATCCTTTGTTATGTATCATATTGACATGTAATAATATGTACTTATCAAATTAAGCCTTATGTTTGCATTTATTTAATAAATGTTAGGTGCTGTGTGTTTGGGTCATTATTTTGCTTTTTTTCCTTCAACCTGTTGTGATCATTTTCCTAGATCTCTAAAAGTTTTCTGAAAAAATGCCCCATGGAAGGTTACTTTTCCATCTTACGGGTGAATTATAATCTACTCATTTTCTTGCTGTTGGCTATTTAGCTATTTCCAGTTCTAAGACATCTACAACACATTTTGTGGAAACTGTGGGATCCGTGGCCACACACTGTTGAGTGGCATCGCTCTCTCCGTGTACCTGACATGCCAAGCGCTCCTCCTTCTTTGGGATTTTGTCAGTACAGGCTCTGGCTGATATAAGTCAGCCTCAGCCTCTGGGAGTCCGCGGTGAGTGGCACCACCAGGAGTTGAGGAATGGCCCAAGGACAGGTGCAGAGTGTTGGGAACAGGACACCCCCCTGGCCTGCCCGGGCAGCCTGTGGAGCTTCACCTGGGAGTCTCTGTCAGCTGTGCACAAGGAGATGAACAGAGCTGGGAGGGATGACCATGTGGGTCTGTGTGTGAGTGCATGTAGGTGCACACGCACGTGTTCCGGGCTGAGACTTCTGTAGGTGAAAACGTGCTGAGCAAGTAGAAGACACCCACTGGACCACGAGACCTTGTAGACCAAGCTGAGGACTGCCGATGGGACGTGCAGCAAAGGGCTACCCCTGGAAGTCGCAGAGGTCACGCTATAAGCTTTTAACTTCCACTTCTGAGTCAGGATGCCTCGTGCAGACAGGTGGTGAGGAGGGACAGATGGACATGGGGACTGTAAAGGAAGCCCTGTACCCCGCAGGTGACAAGGTAGTGGTGGGCAGAAGAGTGGCAGGGGTGAGTCTGCAGATCTTTGCAGGACTTGTTTTCCAGGAGTCATTCATTGGAGGGAAGTCAGCAGAGGAGATGGAGGGTCCAGATTTCTGATCTATGCCTGGTGGGGCACATGGAGGAAGGAGGTGCTGGGACATTCGAGTTGTTTTGAGATTAAGGGAAAATGTTGAGTGGCATTTGATTCCATTAGTCTGATATTCCAAAGAGTGGCTCTGGCTGGGACTCTGTGGCTTCTCCAGTCATGGGCCCAAAGTGCCATGGAGCACTGTGATAGGGAAAGTGAGAGGCACTGGCTGAACCCAGAGCAAGTAGGGGCAGCAGAAGGGGCTGCTGGGGAAGAGTCGTGTGGGGAGTCCCGACATTAGGGCAGAGGCAGTTTCCCCTGGAAGAGCTTCTGCTGAGAAGACAGAGTCCAGGCTGAAGAGTCTGCGTGCACCTGGGGACCCAGGTGTCATCAGGGACATGAGCACAAACCAGTCTTGGAGCTTAGAAAGCAGACAGGCCTGGGTGCAGAGGAGGAGGATGAAGGGAGTGGAGAAAAGACTCCAGAAAAGTTGGATGTTAGACAGAACCTCCAACCTGGGTCCCCAGGACTATAACGATGCCCAGGCCCAGCAGCTGCAGCCGACCTTTACCCACCTGGGGGAGGGGAGACGCTGGGGGCTCCCGTGTGGTTGGGACGATGGGGCTTCCAGGAGCATTAGAAGCAGCGGTCAGTCCAATGAAATCACTTCGATGTTCTAAGCCTTCGCACTCGCTGACGCAGATTATAATTCCGCTGACACCTTTGAGCTTCTTCTGCGTTAGTCAGTTGAGAGAAAGCACTGAGTTATAGCAGCTCTTATCCTTTGAGAGCCTGGCATCCCTCTTGGAGGTAAATCACAGGCTGGCGAGAAGGTACCGCTAGCGGCGCGGCAGGGAGAGTTGGTGCTCGGCGGCCGGTGCTCCGGGGCTGCAGGACCGGCCGGGACTGCCCTCTGTTCCTCCAGGACGAAGCCCTGACACGGAAACAAAGGTATACAAATTGGTGGCGGGGTCACAATGATTCTAGCACTTGCTAGTGTTCCTGAGTGCTGCATGTGTGCCTGGACCCAGCTCTCCATTCTGTGGAGGCTCCGTGCTTGGGGGCCGGACCCTCCGCCTCGGCTTCCCCGCAGCCGCGGAGTGGTGGGAGCCGAGCGCGCTGCAGCCCAGAAATGCATGTCAACTGTAAACCCAAAACAGAAACAGATGAATGAAGAGGCGATGCACTTTGGATATGAGACGGGGCATCTCTTGGGCTTTATATCGTTAACTATGGGAACAAAGTTGGAGCCAAGGAGGGTGGGTGCCCCCTTGAGAAAATGCCTCCTGTTTGTCAGGCTGACCTCATGAAGCCCTGGGCGGGAGGTGGAGGGGTCAGTCACCCAAGGCAGGCAGGAAGGAAAACATTGTGTTGGAGATAATGTTCACGGTTTCAAATGCTTCCTTTGTGGCAGATGGATGAGAAAAGGCTGCGTTTACTTTCTGACACTGAATGGCTTGTGTTTTCCTCTACTCTCTTTCCTCAGTTGGATTTTTCAAGGCCCCCGCTCTCCTCGTGCTTCTGGGAGAAACATACCTTAGGCTTACGGAGATCCTGCTCTGGGCATGCGCCCAGGTGACTCATGGATCAGAACCACTGTGGGACATCTGGGCGGGGAGCACATTACTATTCTTTCAGCTAAAGAAACTGCTTGGAGAGTAGTTAGTTGATTTGTAAGGGGCCCCCAGCTCATCTGCGAAGGATCCTCAAGCCCCACCAGCTCAAAGTACAGCCCCCCCAAAATGCCTCTCCGTCCACTCAGGGGCCATTCTCCTTGAGCATGGAGTCTCCCACCATCTGCAGGAAGTACACAGACTTCAAACTGAAAGCCTCAACTTTGTAGTTCCTGCCATAGAGTTAATGTGGGTTTTGAGGCAATTCAGGGAAACAGCCTTTGTTTAGCTGAAATGGCTGTGGTGAACTCTTCAGAATAAACACAAGCATGCAGAGAGGTTTAATTTATACTTTTCTCTGGGTATTTGGAGGAATATATCTATTTGTGGGTAGGACGTTTTAAGAGGGTGGCCTCCATGCCTGCCTTATTTCTTTCCCATCACACATCCTGATGACATTCTTGCTTGGTGAGTCAGAAGCCAGCATTTCTGGTGCATTTCTTATTTATTTATTTGAGAGGGAGAGAGACGGAGAGGAAGAGGGAGAGAGAGAATCCCAAGCAGACTCCCTGCTAGGTGCAGAGCCCAAAGCAGGACTTGATCCCATGACCCTGAGATCATGACCTGAGCTGAAATCAAGAGTCAGGTGCTCAACTGACTGAGCTACCCAGGCGCCCCTTCTGGTGCATTTCTGACTTTTCTTTCTGTCCTATCAGGGTGGTGGTGGATGTTAGAGCATAAATATATGGACATATAAATTTATAAAACATGCAAATGTACAAAATATATACATCTTTGTCTCATATATGAGATTTCCATTGTTTTTATAATCGCAGGCTTTTATAGTTTTCAGTTATGTGTAATCATAGATTGATAGGAACAACTGACAGTATTTTGAATGCCCTATACTGTCATGACATAATTCCTGTATTTCTTTTGTGCCTGCATATCATTGGACCCCCAACACAACACTCCCAGCCCTAGACTTAGGGCCCTTTATGCCTAGACCTCCTCCCACTGATGAGCTGATCCTTATCCCTTGGCTTCAACAGGGATCAGTTGCCCAAGCTTTAAACACCTCTGCTCCTCAAGCTCCAGACTCCTTCCTCTGGTCCTTAGGCAGACACCTCCAGTGAGGGTCCCATAGAAACATGACTTACACTTCCCACCCAACATCTGTGGCTCCTTCTTTTAGTTCTTGGTGCCACAGTCTTCCTGGTCACCCAAGGCAGGAACTTGGGAGACATCTTTGCCTCTGTTTTTTTTGTGCATTTTTTGTTTGTTTGCTTGCTTTTACTACCTATATATTATTAGTCCACAAACGTCTGTTAGGGTAGTATCCTGGAGGCAGATAATATGGCCTCCTCATTCTCCCCCGTGATTCTGCCCCTGGGTTGGTGGACTCACTAGATTGTCCTCCAATCTAGAAGTGTGAGGCTCATCCTTGACCTCCACCCTCCTCTATGACCCAACCTCAGTTATCCCTTGTTTGATAAAAGCTATGCTCTGAAGCAGAGCTGCACTAGTCCCACCCAGACCACTGCCAGACCTCGTGATGGTGTTTCTTACATGCAGCTTTCCCTCCTCAAGGTGCATGTAAGGACTGGTGTTCTCGGTCCATTCTCCACCCTCATGTCTTGCCTTGCCCTGCCTTCAATAACACTGCATGGGTTAAAGTGCTCTGAGCAAACCTTGCACCTTCCATGCATTCTCTTAGGGTTGATTTATCATTTATACATACTTGGCCGCCTGGCTCACCCCTTGGCATCATTCACAGCAGTTACAGTGCCACGCCAACACCCACCCAGCCCTCTCCGTGACCTAGATGTTTGTGTGCATACTCAGCTCATCTCACCTGCTACATTGAATTGTGGAAGTTTCTCTATATTCCTGTCTCCCCAGTGGGGCAGCAGGGAACTTTGGGGCTGTGTTTTAATCATTTTCATATCTCATGGCCTGAGTCAGTGCTCAGCATAGAGTAAACATCAATAACTAGTCAATGGATTAGTGGACCAATGAATGAATTCAGGGTATCTTCCGGGCCTAGTTCAACCCAGATGCCTTAGTAGGGGGAGAAAGACACTGGAGTTCGTCTCTTCTAGCATTTTCATCTCGGCTCCCATAGCTCTCCTACATCTATTCTACCTTGCCGGGGACTGACTGGTCATTCTCTCTTATATTTTCTCCCTCAATAATCTCATCCACAATCTTGGCTTTGATTTCCACCTATTATTGGATGAGTCTCAAAAGTGTATCTCTAGCCAGACTTCTCCTTGGAGCTCCACATCTGTTTAGCCAGCTGCCTGTTTGGAGTTCCCTCTGGCACCCACAAGCCGGTGTGCCTTACCCCTCACCTACTCCCTTAGAGGCTCCCCTGCCCCATAAATGGTCCCACCACCTGCTCCTGGGAGCAAGCAGAAACAGGAGTCATTCTGAGCCCCTTTCTCCATATCTCCCTGCCCCACCTCCCATCCATCACCAACTCTGCAAGAATTCAGCTCTCATTTGTTCATCTAACGGGTATTTATTAGACAGCACTTACATGCAAGCCTTGCCTCTGGGCCTTGGAAATTCAGTGGTGAACAAGACAAGAAAGCCCTCGATCTCCTGGAATTTACATGAGGGAGAAATGATCAACAAACAGGTCTGTAATTAAGTAGTAATAAATATTATCAATGTAATTCACTCTAGTGACCAGAAGAGAAGGGCAGTGTAGCAAAACTGCTCAGTGCCCACCCAGTGACGACTCTCCTTTTCTAATTGACAAATCAAAAATCTGATTTTATGTGGGGCAACAGTGTGCCTGGCCAAAAAAAGAGCAACAAAATAAAAAAATCAAAAATAAATAAACTTAATTTCCAGCATCCCTCACCAGCAGTGTGGTCTTTTGATACCATTCTGGCCAAAGAGCCCCAAGAGTTGGTGACTTGGGGTGTCTGAGAAATGTCTTCTTTCCAGGGACAGGTGCCTTCCCATTCCTCCGCTGCTTCTGTACTCCTTCCTGGAATGCAAGCAAGAGGTTTACTCTGTGGCATCCTCAGGTAGCCAGGAGTGCCTGAGAGGATGAAGGTCTTTGCCAAGGGTTGTAGAGCAAAAGGTTAAAGACCAGACATGGGCTATCACACCAGCCCTGGGATGGAGGTCAACAGTTTCTTGCTTCATGAGAAACACATGACTAAACCCTACTCTGTTGAGACTTTCTGTCGCCTATATGGCCTCATATCACCTGCAACCTGGAAAAATCCCAGGTGGACAGGCATGAGTAGCTCCTAAGTATCATAAGACCCTTGTAGATGTCTCCTTCTCCAAGTTACCAACAGACCATGGCAGTGGCCTCCTATCTGCTGAGCCAGTGTCCATGTGGACCTTTTGCAATTTCTCCCCCACACCACTATCAGCATGCAAACTGGGTCCGTCTCTGAGCTTTCTGTAGTTGTTAGCACCAAGACAGACTGCACCTTCAAGTGGCCTGCAAGGCCCTGCAGGACCTACTTGCCCTCTGTCCTCACCTTGCCCAGATCTCCGATCTCAGCTTGCAGTCTCCCTGGCCTCTTCCCAGCCCTCACACCTGCTTGTTCTCTACTCTGGTTTCTCCTTGCCTCTCAACCACATCTGGCTCTCCCCTCTCCCTCCTTTATATCTTAGCTTCACTGCCCGTTGCCCTGGCTGGGTTCAGTCTCCCCCGTAGTCTCTGTACCAGGTTTCACAACCCTCGCAGACCGTGTCTTTGGACAGGGTGTTTGAGTGACTATTTGAGTAACTGTTGAATCACTTGAAAAACATGCTTTGATCAAGAGTGCTTTTGCCTCCTATTATAACCCCAGAACCTAGTGCAATGCCCCACACCCAGAATATCTGTGGTACAAATAGATAAATGAACACATGAATGCTTTTGTTCTTCTCTGAAACTTGTTCCTTTTGCCTTTCATTTCTTTTTCTTCCTGGGGATCAATACATTCTTTAAAAATGTAGAGGTTCAGTAGATGATGTTTCAATAAATTAAATGAGATAGTGTCAGTACATAATCAGTGCCGAGGTCTAACAGGAAGCCCTCAGTGGTAGCCATTGTCTTGACGTTGAGTCCATTCCTTCTCGGCAGAATTAGGTCTTCCAGCTTTTGTGTTTCTATAAGTCCTTGTCTCTACACCTATTTGTAGAATGCGTATGCATCAAGAAATGTTTACAGAAATACACTACCCCACTCTCCACTACACTGTGAATGCTTCTCAGGGATACGATCATATTTCATTTGCTTGGTCCTACATCAGCCTTTCCAGCACATCAAACATGTTTTAAAATCATTGATGTCGATGAATTTTACCCAAAAGAAGACTGCAGCTTGGAAGTGTTGAGTCGTCCCACAGCTGGGCAGAAGTGAAGAAGCCGGACTCAGACTCCGGTGTATTGGTCCAGGTTCTCGTCCTTGTCTTTGTATGTTGATACCCCAACATTCTGGTTTCTATGGTGTACATATTTTTAAGAAATATAATGACTAACGCAGACAGCAATTCTAGGTATTTACACAAAAATCTCTATCTTTGTAATATCTCCTAGAAGATAATGAATTCCTCCATCTCTCAGTGAACTCAGTCCTTTGTAATTATATAAAGAATTAAATTACTGGTTTATCTGAAAATATACTTTTCCCTAATGGCATCAATTCTCTAATTAGTCACAATCCTTTTAAAATAATCCTGGCATGGCGTGTGTAGGACAAAAGTAGTGGTGAAATTCAAACCTACCGTGATTTCTCTAATTTCCATCAACTTGGTATGAGTACCTCTCACTCAACAGAATCCATTTAACAGAATTCAGAGCGGGGGGAGTGGAGGAGTCAAGCCACCTGGTGGAACAGCCTTCCTTGGCCTGCGGGCGCCATGGAGACTTGTGCTGCCATCTTGAGCCCACCTCCGTGTCCCTGCTGCCGGTGCCAGTTTGAACGGCTCACTCCTGTTTCCGAATGAGTTCTGACTAAACGCCATCAACCATATGACAGGGTCTAACAAATATGAGCACTCTGCCAGGTTCAATAAACACCCTTTTCAGGGTAATGGTCCTTAATGAGGACACCAGCCATCAGTTAGGTTGGGAACACACCGTAATTATTACTGGGCAAAGATGTCTGGAGAGAGACCTGCAAGTGTAAGGATTGGAACAACGTGGGGGATGGGAGCTCGTAAAAAGAAAAAAAAAAATCGCTCTAAACTTTGTGCTTGGGGGAGGAAAAAAAAAATAACTCAAGTTTTAGAGATTATTTCCCAAACAATGTCAACAATTTATCTGGAGATCTAAGGGTTAAATAGCCACTCATGTAATCCGTGCCAAATTTTATGTATCTATAATTAAGTCAATGAGAGAATCGGAAACTTGCTTGATGGAGCACTTGGCTAAATTGGATCTATTACATGGAGCAAGGAACACCTTCCATCAAAATAATCCTTTAGGGTCTGCCATGAATGTCATGGATGTTTCCATCATAGCAGCTGAGACAGCCTTTGCCCCCAAGGAGCTCAATATATTATGGCTGTGTTTGTGTACAGCTCATCTCCCCAATTATAAGACCGAAAGCATCAGACACCGCCTTAAAGATGCAGAAAAATGGTGTACCCGAGCTCGGAGGCGGGCAAGAGTGCTTTTGGATGGGAGGGGTTGGAACGGTTCCTTGGAAGAGGTTACATTTCAGCGCATTTTCTCGTTTAATGCTAATTTATTGAGTGCACACTCTGTTCCGGTTGGCCTTGGAGAGTCCCAGGAGGCTGAGACAGGCCCCGCTAGGACATGACAACGTGGAGTGTGGGAGACTTAATACATAGGTCCTGAAGGGCACCGCGGGTTTTGACAGGCAGGTGAGGGTGGGGGAGAGTGTTGTATAAATGAACACGGGCTGAGTGACTGCCCTGAGAACAGACCGGACATTCAGGAGATTGTCAGTATTGAAAACAGAACGTAACTTTTATTGAGCACCTACTGTGTGCCAAGCACTGCCTCCAACTTTACATATTTTACCTTGTTGAAGCTCCAGCAGGGCTCTAGGGTAGGAATGATGTTCAGCACTATTTTATGGACACACAAACAGAAGCTTAAGGGATTTCATTCATGCAAATTCATGGGACTGGTCAGGGAGGGGTGGGTGGGGAATTTGTTCCCTGTTCTGTTTGTTTGTCTGTTTGTTTTTCCTTCTCTTTCTACCAATTGCCTAGAATACAGAGTGTCCAAGGGAAATGGGCAGGTAGGCTGAGAAAGATATGTGCTGGGCCATGGAGGTCCCTGTCACTCTGAGGTCCAGTCCCAACAGATGAGTGGCATGATCAGTAGGAAGACTAATCAGGCCGCATGACCAATGGGGATGGTTGAAGAGGTATTGGGAATGAGATGCATAAGGCCCCTGACTACGGGTCCAGTCGGCTGGGGAAATTGGAAGGAAGATATGGATGTGGGGACACAGGGAGGGCATTCAGAAGACATTAGGCCTGGGATCTCATTCTTTTCTAGGACACCGAAATGGACTCAAGGGACTGGATAGATCTCTCTTGGGGGATGGGGAAGTCAAAAGCTTACCCCATTTTTGAGGGCCTCCAAAGTAGAAATGCAACACTGTTGTGGGAGCCCCCAGGGCCCTGCGAGGTGCCCACACAAGCGCATGCCTAAAAGTTTCAGCCTTGACCGTGAATCTCCATCTGACTTTGGGCATGCGTCTGTGGAAGCCTGTGTGCCACAGCCAGATGAGGGCTGCCCCTGGTTGAGAGCCTGGCCCAGCCTTCCCCTGCAACCTGTTTCTAGAACTATGATTCTCCAACAGAATTCACCGTGGTCCACTCCTGACCCTGTATCTGAGTTATCCACATTAAAACATCAGGCTGGCTTCCCTGCGACTCCTTGCGTGTTCCCGGGCCTCCTTCCAACATGGTGCACACTCAGGAGATGGCAACCGATTTTAATATTAATCAAAGCTAAGCATAATTAAGAAAATAAATCTGCTTCGAAAAATGTCATGTAATATATTCTCAACTCCAGTGGAAAATACACACGAGTCCTTAGGATCTCAAGCGAAAAGGAAAGACAGAATTGTCGCATCCACAATTGGCCCCAGGTCGACTGCACAAACGTGCCCTGAAGAAAGAGTTTCCGTCTGGGCACGAGCCCTTACTCAGTACTTGTGCAGACATGAGCACAATAGTTCACTCTCAGTATTTTTGCCAACACGGACACTTTTAATCAGCATGAACGTTAAGAATAGAGTTTTGCAATAGAAAACAGGAATACTGGTGATCAATTACCCAACCTTTACAATTTGGGTGACAACATAGCACAGAAGACAGTTACAGGAGATGTCTCACTGTGACAATTTTCTGCACCAAATCAGCAATGGCCATCGAGTTAAAGATAATGAAAAGAGAGTCCCCTTTCCATGCACATGTTAATTTGACATTGAAATCTGCATGTTTCCTGGGAATGTGTGTCCATGTTACTGCAAACAGGAATGTAGCCTTCTCAGAGAATAGCAAGATGCTCACAAGAAATGTCTTCTTGACAGAATTTCCTACCGTTCTTACCAATGATGCTATGAAATCTTTAACATACCAATTTTTTAAAGAAGCTGTTTCTTACTGAAGACGTATCAATTGTTAACTTTTTCCTATATTTGGGATTCTGCAGATGATTTAATTATAGTAACATCAGGAAATTAATTCTCTTCCATTCTTGCGCAGGAAGAATTCTCCTATTGGGTAAACCCTGCTATTTCCCTTAATTATTTTTGACGTCACACTGATAATTATTATTTTTCCCAATGTTAAAGAGCAAAACAAGTTTCTGCAGAAGGAAAAGAATTACAGAATGTAAGCGGAGGGAGCATGCATTATTGTGCTCGAAACTGCTAGAGGAGTCCGATCGAGAAGGAAAATGCTTGAGTAATTTATGGGGAAAAAGGTTTAATTATCAAGATTTCTAAAAGAGATGATGATGTGCTCAGTATGGCACCTAAAAGACAGAGATTGATTTCTTTCTGAAGCAGATATCCAGAACTAAACATCAGGAGCAATTAAAAATGGTGGTCTTTTGTAAATTACTCCCAGAAGAAATCTTAGAAATCTTTCATTTTAGTCATTTCGGTCCAGTGAACCATAAAGCCATTATGAAGGAACAAAAATACTAGGGAGAAAATTGAAATACAACAGTAATTAACAATATGAATATATCAAAATAAAAATGAATTGGAAAGATAATGGTCATCACATATGCAACATAAAATGAAAACATTAAAATCTTCCCCAAATCAAATCTAAAGCTGAAAGACACTCAAGGCAAACATAGATCAAACCGGGTGCTGTTTTCCAAGATTGAAACTGAAGGACTGTTCATAGCATCTCTCAAAATGCACAATGAAAGTGCCTTCAAAGGTTTGTTTTCCTTATTTTCTAAAACGACTCCTAGTTTTTCTAGAGTACTCTAACGCATGTGTGGTTCATTTTCTATTTACTTTAGAATCACAGTTAATAACCCCCATCTTAGATTTTCACTTTTCCTTCCATATGCTAAATGCCAACAAAGAATAATAGAGGAAAAGCATGGAAATGTGCTGCTATCACAAACACAGATTTCCCTATGGGTTCTCTAATACTTTACAGACAAATGTTAAAGATTTATTGCACATGAACATCAAACATGGTTTTACTACAGTTCTCATTTGGATCAAATTGACACATTTTACATTCATTTTAGCCTAATGAGATTCTTTCACTACACATTATATTCTGAGTGACCCCGTACATTAAATTTGTGGCATGGAACAAACCCATTGATATAACAAAGCCCCATTCTTACTGGTTTCTTAATTTACAAAAGAGAGAAAACAGTTTAGCAAAATCATAAATCTTGAACAAATGAATGTATTAATCGGTACTCAACAGAGAATACAAATACTATGTAGATGGTTGTGTTATGCATGAGGTTCATTTGCAGCATTGATAGCTAAACTCTTCGAGACTTGGATTATAATCTGAATATTCAACAGTTCAGGCGTATTTCATAATTCAAATCGAGGGACTTTGTAAAGACAAGTTACAATCTTAACAAGGTTGGAAAATTAGATTTGCAATTCATTTTTAAATCATCGCTAACGAGCTGCTGCAATTCAATATTTACCTTGCACAATTATTTATTTTTAAAAAATCAGTGCTCTAAAAGAGTCCTGTGCCTTAATCCTGATGGTAAGGACCGCGAGGGAAGTGTGTGCAACGGCGGCAGCCGGAGTGCCTTTCCTCAGAGAGGGAGGAGGTGACCTTGAAAAGAGGTGAAAGGAAACTAGAAAATGTTAATTAAAATTATTAGCACTGTTTGAGGTGCTTATCTTGTTTACTGCGAAGGTGTTGCTCCCTTCTGCGTAATTAGGGGTAATTTTACTTACTTTCAAGTCTGTAATTTTAAATATCACAAAGTTTTATCTTCCAGCATGAAGTAATTCATTATTGGTTTGTATGTAACTGCTTGATGTTTTAATCAATATATG
The DNA here is from genome assembly GCA_028646535.1 of Procyon lotor. Classification (NCBI taxonomy): domain Eukaryota; kingdom Metazoa; phylum Chordata; class Mammalia; order Carnivora; family Procyonidae; genus Procyon; species Procyon lotor. Next base: position 67,643,805 of record CM053617.1, on the reverse strand, counting down.
CAACTTCCAAGGAGTCGGTGATCATTTATCTAGAGGTTTCAGATAATTTTTAGAGCACCGTATTGCACATGGCACATGATTTGAGATCTTTTTGTTGTTAGAATTTCAACGTCGTTCCTGGGTTTTTGATGTGGGGAGAGATTCTCACTTGATCTGTCTTTTTGGATTTCTTTACATCCAAGATTTTACCAGCTGCAGCAATATTGGCACAATAAACTTCTCTGGAAACAAAAATCCTTCTGTCACTTAATCCAAGAAACATACACACACACAAAACACACGCAAAATATGTGTACACCCTACAAGAAGTAAACATCTTACAAGTTATTGATGTGTTTTAATCTACATGGTCTCTTGAGCTGTTGTTTCCAAAGTGCAGATGAAGCCAAATTTCATATAAAAATTAATTGCTGAAGGTTCGTTGTTCAGGAAGTGCCCAGATGACTTGATGTACTGGAGACTTTTATAATTACGACACTTTCAGAATAAATCTTTCCAATTTTTTTCTGCAAAATCTTCCATTTTTTAGAAGTTTTTATCAGTGAAAAGTAGAGAAATGTCTACG
>CM053617.1:67587283-67642740 GCA_028646535.1 Procyon lotor | reverse complement strand
ACCTACAAGATGTCAAGGGTCTTGATTCCTTCCCCGCCCAGGGCCAGGCTCGTGAAATCAGTGTTAAAAACAGTAAGACAACCAACAATGTGACTGTAACTAATGCCATGGAATTGGATGTTTAAAAATGGTTAAGGTGTGAAATTTTATGTGATGTAGATCTTACTACAGTTAAAAAAAAAACAAACAAAAACAAAGCCAATTCGATTCATTCCTTGTGATCTACCCTGGAAAGGCTCAGAGAGTCAGCAATCGGAAGGAGCCGCGGAGCCACGGAGAGGGCCGGGTCCCCAAAACGGGGGAAACTGACACAAAGAACTCCAGCATCTGTTGCTAAGGAGACAAGGAACTCACAGCTGTGCGGGATCTGAAACAATAAAGTATTTCCAACAGAAAAAGGTAAACGGACCGTAAAACACGGCGTGTGTTATATGGAGACGTATCCATGAAGTCATTCAAGCTTCCACCTCGGGCCATTTCAATACCCCTGAAGAATTTAGAGTTAGTTTGCCCAGAAATGACCACGACAGCACGCGGAGCAATAAGCTTCCCCTTGGGACGGCGGGGCTCCCGAGTTCTCTCCGCGGGACCACAGCGTCCCCCGCATCTCAGCAAAGCGGGAGAGGGAGCCGGGCACGGTGCGCGCGGTCAGGGAGGCCCCGCTGAGGCCCACAGCCGGGAGCAAGGGATTCGTCCTCACGCCTCCTGCTCCTCGGGTCCCCCTGCCTCGCTCTGCCCTGAAGTTCCCGGAGGTAACTTTGAACCCGGGGACAGAGGAAGCAATCGAGAGCTTTTACGTTACTCTGAACTTGTTTTCACATGCTTAAAGAAATTCAGGGGTTGGGGCGCTTGGGGGGACCAGTCGGTTAAGTGACTCACTCTTGATTTCAGCTCCAGTCGTGAGCCGAGTGTTCTCAGATCAAGCCCCACATGGGGCTCTGTACTCAGTGTGGAGTCTGCTTGTCCCTCTCCCTCTGCTCGTGCTCCCTCTCTCTCTCTCCCAAATAAATAAATACAATCTAAAAGAAAAGAAAAATCAGGAGTTGTGTACATTGCATTTACAAGAGAGTTCTGCGGGGTCCCAGGGGACAATGGGATTAGAACCAGCCCCTGGTCCCTGTACTAAGCAGCACAGAGAAAGCTTTCTGAAGGAAATGCTCCTGTGGACAGCAGTTGTGCCCTATAGAAACACTCGAATGCAGACTTAGAGCAGCAGGCTGGCGATGAGCAGTTCCAGGGGATAGAGGAACCTGGAAAATTCACGAGTGTTAAGAAGCACACTTCTGAGTCCTTCCCCCGCAGCCACATCCCTGCGCCTTCGGAGACCGGAGCTCTCCTCATTTGGAGCTTCCGGTCACGAAAGAGTCTTTGCAAATTAGATTAAAATTGGGACATCTATTTAGATGTCTGGTAGGAATGTCTTAGGAATAAAACACTGTTTCAGTCACGCTTAAGCTCTGACTGTTGTTATGCCTGGCACCAGAACCACCTGAAAATTGTTCGTATTTTCAGATACTGTTGAAATCCTCTAGAAAGATTACAAAGTCAACCTTGATGTGAATACAAAATCACAGCTCAGCCTGTACGTAGGAGACCCAAAGAATTGTCTTTTTGTCTTTCCTTTAGGTTGGCTTCTGAAATAATTGTTTCAATTTTTGTGATAGGATTACCTTCCTTTTTCTTGAAACAAATTTTAGTTCTGAGGTGGGTGCCGGGCTTGGGGGGCAGAGCTCTGACATTCTCTGCAGGGTCTTTGTCTTTGCGCTCTTAGAAGGAGGCAAGCTGGGCGGTTTTCTTCCCCAGCGCTTGAAATACTAGTTGATTAGACAATGAATCTTGAACACTGAAAAAATAAAACAAACAAACAAAACAAAACAAAAAAGCCAAGACTTTCATATGCAAATACAAACCAAGAACTCTGATTGTCTTCATTTAGCTTCCTAGTGAGGGTGTGTTTCAGTTCCCTCTTTGCTCCAAGTCAGAAAGAACTAGCTAATGAAGGGGCTTTTCTTTTAGGAAGAAGAGATTGCTGCCCAAGGGGAGGCAAGGGTTAAGAGCAAGGGGCAGCCGCGCTCATTTAGGGCATATTTTCATGGGCTGAAACCGCCTCACAGGATCTGTGACATTTGGCCACAATGGAGGAAATTTGGAGAGCGAGTGAGGTCAGGTGGGCGTCTTGGGAGAAAAACACAGAGAAATACTATAAAATATGTGCAGTTAAGCGGAAAAATCAGCATCTGCCAGCTTTTTGTTTTCTTTCTTGTTTTTTGGATTCACAGGAAATCGTGTGCGTGCACACGTGTGTGTGCTTGTGTGGTGTGCGTGCATGTGTGTGTGTGTGTGTGTGTGTGTGTGTGTGTGTGTGTGTGAGAGAGAGACCTCAGCTGGGGAAATGGGAGAGAAGGCAGAAAAGGAGCAGCACGACGCAGGAGGGGCGTTGAGGAGCAGACTGATTTCAGCAAGCCCTCCTTCCCTCCTTCGAACCTGCAAATGCACACAACGCAAACCGTAACCTCAAGATGGAAAGTTTTTTGGTTTTCTCCCTTCAGTTTGCCTAAGAGAAGGGAAGGCCAGCTGTGGCTGGGCAGATGCCATCGTGGACATGCTGAGGTCCCAGGACACAAGGCTTGGAGTCCGACAGGGCTCGGCCCTCAGGTGGGTGCCCAGGGTGCACGGCTCCCTTAGAAACCCCTCCCCTCTGGGCACTGTGTGCATGGAGAGTGTGTAAGTACACAACCTCCAATGCAGGGGTCTCTTCCTGGTCTTCTGGTCTTTGTTTCCTTAAGAACGTCACTATGACCTCCGAGTTTACTCCGGTGAGTGACAGGCATAAGGAGGCACTCAGTCCACTCGGAGACTGGTTCCCGCTCCATCCCATCTGGAGCCTGGGTTCCCTGGAAGCCTGTGTTGGGATGCAGCTGGGGAGGTGGCACATTGATTAGGGATCGACCTCTCTCGAAGGAGGGAGAGGAAGAAGCGGGTCCAGAAAAAAGGCAAAGCGAATTGCAAAAGGCGCTGGACAGGACCTCAGCTGACCACCGGCCCCCCCCCCCCCCCCCCCCCCCCGGCAATCTCTGACGGCCGTCCTGTGCTGGACCATGATGGACAGGCCTTCATACCCCCACTGAGATCAGTCGGCCTCCAGCCCTGGTACTGTCCCAGGGCCACAGCAAGTGGTCACTGTCACTTCCTCCATTCTGTGTCCTAGAGCCCTCATCCTGGGTGAGCACAGCTGCCGGCCGTGCGGCTGGCCTGACGTGTGCCCCAGAGCATGACGGGGTCAAGGCCCTGGGCTCCGTGCCCTTCTCAGACCGGCCAGGCCCCTGTTGTCTTACCCTCACAATTGGGCGAAGGAGCACCAAGAGGGAGCCCAACGGGATTGGTGGGGCCCCCCCCGGGGATCACAGTAGACCGACATTGTCCTGGAGACCAGGGTCAGATCTCCTGCCAAGATGAGGACCCTCTCCCTGCTGCTGGTCTCTGGGTGCCCGTAGGTGGCAGCTACAGCAGAGTGACAGTGGGACTCCCTGTATCTCACTGGGAAAGTATGTCTCTGTTGGAGGCCATGACTCTGCCTATTGGAAGAAATACATCTGGCCTTTCTGCATGAAGGGGACCCAGGTAAGCCAACTTGCCACCAAGTAATGCGACGGTCTCCTTCTAGAGGAGCAATGCCCTATCGGAAGCTGAGGTGCGACATCCAGGGGCCGCAGTGAGCTCACCTGGGGCAAAAACAAGCAAACAACCAAAAACAAACCAAAACACATGCTCTCCTTTTGCCTGGGTCACCTACGTACAGCCTCTGTCCCCAGGGACGCTTGGGTGGCTCCGTGGGTCAAACATCTGACTCTTGGTTTCGGTCCTGATCTCAGGGGGGTGAGATCAAGCCCGCGTCAGGCTCGGCGCTCAGCAAGGAGTCTGCTCACCCTTCTCCCCTTCCTCCTGTCTCTCTCTTTCTTAAATAAATAAAGAAAGAAAATCTTTAAAAACCAACGCACTCTGTCTCCAAACGCAGATGCACTCTGAGGCCCTGGGCGTTAGGACCTCAACACAGGAATTTTAGAGAGGACACAATGCAGGCCACGAGAGCCCTTTCAAATCTCCCCCGATTTCTTTTCTGCCTCTGCTTTCCGGCCTCTGCTTCCCTTGTTTTTGGGGCTGTTCTCCTCTCTGCCTCCACCTCTCCTCACCGTGACCACGGCGTTCCGTGGCTGGCCTCCTGCCCCACACGGAGCCCCCGTGGAGGTCGCCCTTGTGGCCACGGTCAGGTCTGAACCCACGCTCCCACTCACGTTGCTAATGGAGCAAGAGTGGAGCAGAGGTGAGCAGGGGTAGGAAACTACAGGGCCTGGGAGGAAGGAAGATGTCCTTGGTGCCCCAGTGACAGAGCTCTAGAAATAACGGGCACATCTTGGCTTAGGGTGAGGAAGAGGATGCTCGGAATTTTAATGAACCAGCAGTGTAATTAATGGACACTTAGGAAGCAGGAGTCAGTGTGCTGTGGAGCAACTCAGCAGCCCCTGGATTGCGGCTCTGCCCTCGGAAGAATTTTTAAATTGGGTGAGAAGCCGAGGAGGAGGGCTAGTTGGCACGTCCAGGCCCGGTGAGCCGTCTCCTGCCTTCGGCCTCCCGGACGGTCCCTGCCCGCATCCCTGCCCCTCCCCCTGCACACCTGGGCTCCCTCCTCACCCACCTGCTGGTCTGCACGCAGACCTAGGGCTCATCCACGGTCATCACCCATCGCCTCCTCGGTTAAGGAAGACTGCTGGGAATGCTCCAGGTGTCCTAGGAAACCGGACACAGCCTGGAGGTGGGCTGGGCTGCAGGGGACCGCGAAACTCCTTCATCGGGTTTTCTCATTCCAACCTCTCGCTGTGGGCTTGACTACCTTCTCCGTGAATTTCCTAAGTAGTTCCTGCCTCTTCAGTTTCTTATCCCATCAGCAGTCATAAATTTCACTGATCAATCTCTTACATTTGAATTGAAACGTGACTACATGTGCGAGCTCAGGCGTCAAGCCGCAACCAAGAGCGGGTCTGCGCCCGGCCCCCCAGCCCCTCTCCTCGGGCAGCCGCCGGTTCTCTTCCTTCCACGGCCTTCTCTTCATTGCCTGCTTCAGCCCTTCTTGCTGAGCTGGATCTCGTGAGTGGAGGCCCGTGAGGCCCCTCTGACCAGGTGAAGGGCGGCCTTCACCGTCAGCCAGCTGCACCCCCAGGCCTGGCGCAGGTCTGGGCAAATGCGCAGAGCGGTCTCTCTGGCTTCCTCTGCCCACTGCCTCCTCCCACCTCCCGGGCCAGGTCACGGAGCCCTGTGTCCGCAGCGTCTTTCCTCGTCACCTTCCTTGTCTGCTGCGGCGCTTTGTGTGAGGGCGTCCTGTGTCCCCGCTCCCCGGGGACCACGCGCTCCCACCTCCACGGATGCCCGGCATGTGCGACTCGCCCCGCGAAATGCTCGGTGACCCAGGGAACGCCCAGAGCCTTCTTCCTTGTACAGGATACGGCCGCACTTCCTTACGATCGCGTCCAGCCCACACCACCCACTCCGCCCCTTCATTTTATGGCCGAGGAAGTGGGAGCTCGGACATAAAAGTGACAGCTTAAATGACCTGGTGAGGATTCCGATGGGGTCCAGGTCCCCGTGCCACGCGGCCGCGGAGAAAGCCGATCGTCGGCAGCCTTCGGAGGAAAAGGGCTCTGTGCCCTCACGGCGGCCGGTCGCTCTTGCCGGCCTCCAGTTTGGGTGGTGTTCTGGGCAGAGAGAAGCAGGGAGGGCCGAGGTGGCATTCCCAGCAGGGGAAAGCCGCTACGGGGCTGACACCCCAGGCACGGACATGCCAGCCGGGTGGGCGAGCAGGGGGCCCTGGGGGGTGTCCCTCCCACGACTGGGCGCCCGGTGCTGGCTGGGAACAGCACTGTGTGAGCCGAGCCCCTCTCGCGGTGCCCAGGGCTCTCCTGGCTGATGGAGGAGGAGGGTCCCCGTAGGTAGTAAGCCTCAAAGGCCCCAGGGCCCAGGAGAGGACTGAAGTTGAGGATGCCACCCACTGGCAAAGACAAACCTGAGTCCGGCTCCTCTGAGTAGGCCTCTTCTCAAGCAGGCTTTGGCCTTGGCCCCCAGCTGTCTTCCACCTGCCGGGCCGAGTATTAGCAAGACGCCTGTGAGGTCAGTTTCGCCAGAATCGGCAACCTTCACGTCTGCTCAAGCCCTTCCTCTCCCCTTGATGTCGAAGGCCTTGGGCCACATCCTCGAGACTTCCCCGGGCCTTGGTGTCCTCTCCTGGTTCCACTCCCCGCCGACCCTCACTCTGCTCCTTGGCCGTGCACCCCCAGCCCCGTGGTCCTTGCCGTGTTGGGGCTGGAGCCCATTCCCCCTCCCGTGTTGCAGGAGAGTGGGCCCTTCTGGTGATACTCTTGAGTAAATGCTCCCTTGCCTTCTAAACTAGAAGAAACTAAAAAATAAATAAATAAGTAAACTAGAAGAAACTAGACTAGCTTCTCCTTTCACGCCCCTTGGAAGGGGCTTTAGGGAGTGAAGGACCTGAGACAGGTGGAGACTAAGCCAGGGTATGGGGAAGCACTTAGCTGGTGATGGGTGGGCACAGGTCCTGGGGCTGCCCTAACCGAGTCCCGCAGACTGGGGGCGGCGACAGCAGGAATTCATCCTCACACAGCTCTGGACACCAAATGTCTGAAATCGAGGTGTCACTGGGTGGGTCCTTTCTGGAGGTTCCGGGGTTACATCTGCCCAGGCCTCTCTCCCTGCGTTGGGTGGCTTCCGGCGGTCCTTGGCATCCCTTGACTGGGATGCCAAGTTTGTGAAAACATACACTTAGTCTTAAAACCTTTAAGCCACGGAAGCCTGGGCGGCTTCTGTTCATCGAGGCCTAAAGGGGAAAGCATACAGAAGAGCGGACTGTCCCAGGAGGGCCGGGCAGAGCATCACACACCAAGGCCGAATGAGCACCATGACACGCATGCGCTAAATGCACACGCATGAGAGTTACGAGGGGCCGGAATCCTCTTCGAAGGGTCCTTCCCCTTGTGAATATACACACCGGGTCTTAAGAAGGCAGAATCGAGATTGGGGCGCTGGTGTAGACTGGCATTGTTTCAGGCAACCACGCATTGGGTAAGGCACCCATGCAAATTTGGGGGAGTATTACCTCAACAACGTGAGTGATGGTTCCCCATAGACAGCACTTTCCAGAACGCGGCCGCCTTTCACCTGATGTCTCATTTTCGCTCTGCCAGGCCCTGTGACACAGGAGGCAGGAGCCCGTGTTTCCTCCGGGGGGAGTCTCAGGGCCCAATTGTGTAAAGGATGAGTAGTGACTTGTTCTAGGTCACAGAGCAATGGAACAGAAGTGTGGGACCAGGATCCTGGCTCTGGGCTCTTCCTTCTGCCTCTTTTACACAAGGATTCTAGGGCTCCCAGCAAGTGAGGCCACTGGCGCTGTAAGACCAGAGATCATTCTTATTCCTGGTAGGTGAAAAACGATGAATCGTGTCTTCCTACATATGCATTTTTATTTAATCTAACTTTATCTTCTCATTCTAGCCGTAGGTAGATCTAATTATAATTAAATAATAAAGCAAATGGAAACTCTACCTTGGGTGCCAGCCACTGGGAGGCAGTTAGTATGTATTATTTAGGATCCTGGCAATAACTCAGAAACAAGGGTGGAAATATTCCCATTTAATGGGGGGAACACAGAGGCCGGCTTACGCCCATTTCCCCAGTTAACATGACTTACACATGTCAGAGCTGGGATACAAAATAAGATGCACTTCGCCCTGAGAGCCGGGCTTTTTCTGTTCTTATCACACCACAGCTGATAGGCAGCTAACTGATTACGACTTCCAAATAACACCTAAATATGAACAATGATAAAACGAGTCATGCGAGGCGTTTAGGAGGGAAAAAAAGGACCCTAATTATTCCAAGAAATGAAATCAAAGCTTATACTCACATTCAGCTTTGCTATTTGCAGATCGCTAAGAGAAAGGCTTCCCACCACTCAAAAAATACAATTGCTTCAGTCTTTAGATAAGGCAGCAAATTAGTGTCACAGGCGTAGCTCTGGATGCCAGCAGTAACAGTGCACTTGTAAAGTTCAGCAGGTATTTGCTCTCTTCTGTTCTGAGGTTCCTCCCCTGGAACATGATGCAAACCCCAGCTCCCATTTCGTCAGGTGATTACAGGAATTAAGTGAAATGCACTTGTGATACTGTTTGCATGATCAGTGAATGTTAGTGAAGGTTGCTTAGTTTTTATTTTATGACTTCCTATGTCTGCCAGAGGATTTCCACTTCGACTATGTTAAATATGATGTTTGAGAATTTTGAAATCATTTAAATAAAATAAATTACTTCAACCATTAATTATCTTCCCTGGAATTTAGAAATTATTAGAACTATGATTAAAACATTTATTATTAAGACACACAATTTAAAACAGAGATTGCCATCTGGCAGCCCAAGTATTTAATCTCACCGGCAAATGCTTTCTGTTCATCATGCAACATTCTATAATGTTTGAACTGACATTTTAAAATTAGGAGCTTTTCCATAAAAATGCAGATTTCTGCTATCTCTTGAAGGGGCTTGTATTAGTCAGGATTCTCCAGAGAAATAGAATCAATATGATATATCGGTATCATATGTATTATATATGTAACCAGTAGTGTGTGTGTGTGTGTGTGTGTGTGTGTGTGTAGAGGGGGGAGAGTAGTTATTATAGGAACTGGTTCACGTAATTATGGAGCCTGGGAAATCTCGATCTGCTGTCCGCAGACCCAGGAAAGCTAGTGGTCAAGTTCAGTTGGGGTCCAAAGGCCTGAGAACCAGGACAGCTAATGATGTCATTTCCAGTCCAAGGGCAGAAGACCAGGGTCCCAGCTCAACCATTCAAGCATAGAGAGAAAATCTTCCTTCTGCCTTCTTGTTCCAGACCCCCCAGTGGACCAGAGAGGGTGACGGGGCTTTATTCAGTCTACAAAGTTAGATATTCACCTCACCCAGAAATATCCTCACAGACACACCCAGAAATCCTGTTTAGCCAAATATCTGAGCACCTGTGGTGCAGCAGGGTGGAAATGACCCATTCCTTGGGAATCCGGCCTCTGTCCTGCTGTTACTTTGCCGTCCTGTCCTCTCCCACCTCAAGCGCCCGTGGCCTTTCCTAACCTACCTTACGCATCTGCCCCCACGGACATTGGAGTATATGACTCCCTCGTCTAAAATAATTAAAAATGCCGTACTTCAAACTGGTGTAATACAGCATAATAAAACATATCTGAACATAGTTTAGCATAATTAGCTTGAGGATATTTCCAATAAATAATTAACTCAACCTGTATATTGGTTCAATTCCTTTAATCCACTCGGGTGCATTACTCTGGGCTTTCTTGGGTTTAGAAGCCCTCACCTCAGAGTTTCTTAGTCCTTTTTGATCTTTTGAGACACAGTTGGATAGTTTAGGTTGGGTTTGCATAAAAGGGGGTGAGGAAGGGCGGCTACAATTCTTTGGCTTTTCCCCACTGCCTTCTTGCTCTTGACACGTTTCCCTGCATTCCCGGCCTTGGCCCTCACCTCTCTGAAGGCACAGTGACAGTCCTGTACAGCACCACAGAAAATTCCAGATGGATCGGGCTCCTTCTGCCCCCGTGGAGGCTTACCAGCCAATTAATTATACTTTCAACAACACAGTGGGGAGTCCAGTTCCTTACCACCTTCCACTCTCTCCCACTTTGTGTGTGAGGGATGTTTTATAGCCCTCTGGTTCCTAGTATCTTCTCTGGCCATTTCTCTCCTAGAACCCGCAGAGTCCAGCGAAGAGGAGGGCTCGGGGAAGGCTACCGGATCAGAAGCAGTGATTTCCCTTCTAGTGACGGCGAGGATGGGTTGACAAAGAATAAAGTGGAAAATGTCATTTAAAAAAATACGGTTTTTTTCCAACAATGAGCAAATATTCTAAATCTATGTGGGTCTGGATTTCTTGTTTGGTCCTGGGAAGAAGGTAGGGAGGATCAGGAGAGAAGGAGATGAGTAAGATATAGGTTGTCTTCTTCAGGAGCCCAGGAGGTTATGGGAGGTGAGTATGGAGGTGAGTATAAGATAGTATAGCAGGTGAGTATGAAGGTGAGTTGGGAAGGTGAGTAAGGGGGGTCAGCATGGAGGTGAGTATAGGAGGTGAGTGTAGGCAAGTATAGGGGGTGAGTATGGACGTGGATATAAGAAGCCAGTGTAGGAGGAGAGTAAGGAGGTAAGGACAGAAAGTGAGTAGAGGAGGTGAGGAGGCAAATATGGGAGCTGAGTATCTACTGATAACACCGGAGTGACATGCGCTCTGAGGAATGTCAGCCCCCTGGCGGGCCTCTGGGAGGCCTGGAAATGCAGTGGTCAATGATCAATGCAGCCCCTGGAGGGATGGCCCCGGCTTGTGTCCCTGTCGTCCATCCAGGCCAGGGCAGGGCAGGATGCAGGGAAACGTGAGTGGGGTTCTGGGAAAGGAGCGGGTGTGATCTTGCGGTCACCCTCCTAAAGCTGTGGTTTCCGAAAGAATGGAATGAAATCAACATGAAGGTGGGAAAGTCCAAACAAGTCTCCTTTTCACTGTTAAGTTTATGTTGAATGAGAACGAGAGGCTGGTCTTCGTTCACCTTTTGAGGCTCGGAAAAACACGGATGGAGCAGAAGAGAGGAAGTGCTGGGGAGGCAGCGGGCAGAGGAGAAAAGCTGTGAAAAAGCCAGCTCTCCACTCCCATCCTGGATCCGGGCTGGGAAAGCCCTGGCCAATGGCCTCCTAGAGCCGGTCTGTCCCCCGAGTCTGCAGGGATAGTGTGGTGCCTTTGCCTCCAGCCCAGGAAGCCTGAGCCTTCAGCATCTGGGCTCCTAGGTCACCTTCCTCCAGAATGGGCTTCACAGCTGCTCTGTGTCCTTGACCATCACTCTACGTCCCCGTGCCCTGCCAGATTTGTGCTGAAGCTTCTGAGAGGTCCCTTGGTGGGGGAGGGGGTAGTCTGCAGCCTCAGTCCCCTCGAGCCATGGGCGTGGCTCCGGATTCTCTGGTGGGGCAAGGGGTTGACCCTCCGGGACCCCCCTCCTACGACCCAAGTTGACCCAGCTCTGCCTGGCTGTGCTGTTGAGAAGCACTTGACCATACCAAAGGGTCCGTGCCTTGCCGGGGAGGGTCAGAACCTCGCATCCCCCTGGTGCTTCTGTTGGGCATGAAATCCTATGCACAACTCCATGAAATGCAGGTCCCAACCACCGCCTGCTGGTTGTGGCCATCTTGGCAGAGCTCGGCGGGACCACGGCCAAGATGCTGAGTGGAGTCCGCGTGCTCTGAAAACCCCAACCTTTAAAATCCATTCTGAAGATGTGATTTAATTAAATGCTATGTGCTTGAAACTGGTTCAAATTAGTTTATCCGTTTCTGAGGCTCGTTTCCCACGTGAGCGCGTGTATTAACGACGCAGAATGTATAGACCGTTAGCATTCCGGGACACAAATACTTTGACGCTATGTAGAATTTGAAAAGGAAAATAAAATGACTGCCTTTAAATCGGTAAACCAACTCCAGCCACCGTAAAGTCTTAAAAAGCCAGACATCTTCTAAAACTCTTTTATGAGCGCACATGGCAAAACCGCTGCAAATATTATTGTTTGTGAATAAAATGTAAATTAGTGCTTTTGTGTTCACCTGTAAGTTCTCCTTTAAAGCCAGCGATTGCATTAGAAACCTGCAATTCTCAACAAAAAAGAGAAAAGTTCAGTGCTGATGGCTGGGTATTTGGACCTCCCAGTGCAAACATTAACTGGCTGAGAGGCCCTCTGGACTGTAATGACAGAACAATGCTGGGCTGAGGGCCAAGTGCAGCAGTCTTGGCGCCAGGAACGGGGGATTTGCCTCCTGGTAATAGGAGCTGAGCGGGGCCCCGCACTTCTGTTAGACTGGAAATGACATACTGTGATCCTTGACTTAGCCAAAGGGATTTTAAATGGAGGGAAGAGCTGGCAAGACGAAATCGCCTGCACTTTTCACAACGTCTTCTGAAACAAGCAGGGGAAGGAGGGAAGAGAGAGTGAGGTCTGTTACACGGGATCCGGCGGAGTCCAGAGTAGAAGCTCCTTAACGGTGCTGATTATCTTCCGTGTGCACTTTCTCGTCCTGTCCCGCCACCCAGAAAGCACAGACATGAAGCAGAAACTCGAGACGGCTCTCGCCCGAGCGGGAGGGAACCCCAACATCACGTTATTGACAGCAGGTCTACAACTCTGACAGCTGCAGAAATTGTACAGTTGAAGTTCAATTCCCGGGGGTGGGAACAATATACTGATGGTATTAATTCTGTTTGGAATTGTTAAAATAGGAAAAGGTTGCGGGGCCGGAAGGGAAGAAACCTGCCTTTTCTTCCCGGGAACAAAGAAAGATCTTGCGTCTTCCCTGGTGTCCTTGGAATGTCATTTCCAACCTTTTGAAACTGTATCTGATTAGCCATGTGGCAATTAATCATAATTAAGCAGGTCTGAGGTTTGGAGAGGTACAGAGGAGGTGGCTATGGGCTGGCTTCGGTCCTGAGAAGCCCCTCTCCCCTATTTTCGGCAGCCCGACCTCTTTTCTGGAGCCAGGAGAAAGGGAGCCAAGGCAGGGAAGTGAGGGCAGGGGAGGAAGGTGGAGAAAATTCGCAAGGTGGGGGAGGCACAGGCTTGCTCTTGTCCCCTTCCCTTTGGCAAACACAGCTCCTCATCGAGTTCCAACACGTTGGAAGCCAGGTAACAAATTACCTTTCTAATGCCAAGTGATTTGGATCCATTCTTACAAACCAGATTTTTTCAATTTATTACAGGAAAACATTCAATCATTATATGCTGGCACAGGTCTGGGGCACATGGAACTCTCCTCCACCCGCCCCACCCCCAACGAGCATTTTAAAAGCTTAGCAAGCCCAGAATGCCGTCTTATTAAAATTTTTTATATATTTATAATTAAAATACAGGGCTGGCATTCGAATCGTTTTAACAGATGTAATCGGACACGCAAGGTTTTCTGAGCCCAGGTCAGGAGAGAGACAATGGCTGCTTTAACTCTGGTCTTCGGCTCGGGTTTCTGTTTGCACTTGGGCCCAATTTGTACCATTTATGATTAGGTTTAAGTAAGTTGATGTGCTATTTATTTAGGAGAATTGCCATTTCAGAATATTACCATATTCCCTCTACAACCGCATTGCCTTGTGGTAGTTGCCTGTCCGGCCCAGAATTGCATCATTACCGTACAGAACACAGTCCCCGCTCATCAGAAACAGCGTCAGCAGGAGATTCTGGCTTTCCTGCTGACTTACCAAGGTTGCGAGGCTCGTTGGTGGTGTGTTAGGTTTACGGAGAGAACTGCAATGTCCAATCTGGACGCTGAGACCTGGTGTGTAGCTGGGCTGGCAAAATAAGGGGTTGGAGTCACTCTGAAATTCATGTCACTCCAAGGCGACACTGTTCATGGACGTCCCTGATGTACATAGGCCTCTGTACACGAGTCAATAAGAGAGCGTCCCCTGCCTACAAGGGTCCCCATGGAGCTCACTCCATCTCAAAGGAGAAGAAAGAGTCTGCTTCGCTGGGCAAAGACAGAGACGGTCTTTCCTCTCTTCTTGGCACCGTATTAAACTCAGAAGCTTCGTGACATCAATTAGTGCAAACCAAGATGGCTCGTTTTCCACGTTGCATCTACTCAACTGTAAGTGAGTGCCCTTGTATTAAATTTTACTTCCAAAGAAGACATCCAAATGGCCAACAGCCACATGGAAAAATGCTCCACATTGCTTGCCACCAGAGAAATATAAGTCAAAACCACACTGAAATACCACCTTACACCAGTTAGAATGGCTAAAAATAACAAGACAGGAAACAACAAATGTTGGTGAGGATGCGGAGAAAGGGAACCTTCCTACACTGTTGGTGGGAATGCAAACCGGTGCAGCCACTCTGGGAAACAGTATGGAGGTTCCTCAAAAAGTTGAAAATAGAGCTACCCTACAATCCAGCAATTGCTCTACTAGGTATTTACCCCAAAGATACAGATGTAGTGAAAAGAAGGAGCACGTGTACCCCAATGTTCAAAGCAGCAGTGGCCACAATAGCGAAAACACAGAAGGAGCTGAGATGCCCTTCAACAGATAGAGAAGATGTGGTTCTTATATACAGTGGAGTATTACTCAGCCTTCAGAGAAGATGAATACCTACCATTTACATCGATGTGGATGCAACTGGAAGGTATTAAGCTAAGTGAAAGAAGTTGATCAGAGAAATACAAATCTCATGGTTTCACTCATATGTGGAACATGAGGAATAGTGCAGAGGATCACAGGGAAAGGGAGGGAAAGCTGGATAGGAAGAAATCAGAAAGAGAGACAAACTGTGAGAAACTCTGAACTCTGAGAAACAAACTGAGGGTCTCAGAGGGGAGGTGAGTGGGGGGATGGGGTAAACTGGGTGATGGGCATTAAGGAGGGCATGTGATGTGATGAGCATCGGGTGTTACACGCAACTGATGGGTCCTTGAACACTACATCTAAAACTAATGGTGTGCTATTATGTTGGCTAATTGAATTCAACTAAAAATTAATGTTTATTAATATTCAAGTCTAAATTTAGAGTTCTGATTTTCCATAAAATAGCCTTCACACAACTATGATGATTCTCGCCCATTTAAATATGAGAATAAATATTACAATGGGCACAAGAAAATGAAAAGCTAATAGATTTGAATGTAGAAGAATTTCCTATTAAAATTTTAAAATAAAGCGTGCCTGGGTGGCTCAGTGGGTTAAAGCTTCTGCCTTGGGCTCAGGTCATGATCTCAGTGTCCTCAGGGTCCTCTGCTCAGCGGGAAGCCTGCTTCCCCCTCTTGCCCACCTGCCTCTCTGCCTACTTGTGATCTCTCTCTGTCAAATAATTAAATAAAATCTTAAAAAAAAATTTAGAAAAATAAAATAAAATTTTAAAATAAGATTTCCTTTTATGAGGAAAATGGACACACACTGC
Organism: Procyon lotor; assembly: GCA_028646535.1. NCBI lineage: Eukaryota > Metazoa > Chordata > Mammalia > Carnivora > Procyonidae > Procyon > Procyon lotor. The sequence continues at coordinate 67,627,706 of CM053617.1, read as the reverse complement.
CAAGCTATGAAGACAGAAGTCATAACCTCATAGGTTATTCTATACTAGCAATCTTACCTTCAGATGACTATCTAATTTTTCCCTATTATTATTAATTTTGAAGGTAGAATTGTGGAGCCATATTTTATTTATTTATTTGATTATTTATTTATTTATTATTTTATTTGTTTATTTGACAGAGAGAAAGACAGATCACAAGTAGGCAGAGAGGCAGGCAGAGAGAGAGAGGGAAGCAGGCTCCCTGCTGAGCAGAGAGCCTGATCCCAGGACCCTGAGATCATGACCTGAGCCAAAGGCAGAGGCTTTAACAACCACTGAATCACCCAGGTGCCCCTGGAGCTATATTTTAAAGATTTTATTTATTTGTGTGTGTGTGAGAGAGAGAAAGAGAGAGAGAGAGAGAGAGAGAGAGAGAGAATGAGTAGGGGGGTACAGAGGGAGAAGCTGACTCCCTGCTAAGTAGGAAGTCCAATGTGGGGCTCCATCTCAGGACCCTGGGATTGTGATCTGAGCCAAAGGCAGACGCTTAGCCGACTGAGTCACCCAGGCATCCTTGTAGAGCTATTGAGGTTCCATAGACATCATATATTTTCTAGTACATTGTAACAAAACTGAAGCCTTTAGATTGGCTTTTTCTGCATAAGCTAGAAAGGCATATATTAAATTTATGCATAGAGCAAAGGGTCCAATTCAGCCATCAAAAGCAAATTCTAAATACTCAAATTCAGTTTAGTTGAGAAAGTACTTGCAAAAGTAAGAAGGTATTTAAAATATCATCTTAGATTACCTAAGCCTTGAGTTCAGATTTTGTTAGCCGAAGAATCTTCTAACCTTTGTTGTATTTCAGTGAATGTGTTAGCAATCCAACATGGGTATGTTTCCAAACGGCACAACAATTTTTTAGACAGTACGAGCTAGTTTGTTTTTTTTTTTTCTTGTGGAGGACAAAGTGGTCATTCTTAAAAATCATAGAGTTTTTTTGGGTTCAGTCTTGAAATATGGTAACCTTACCAAGATGTTCTTAAAAAAGAAAAAAAAAAGAAATATACAAACAACAACAAAAAATGACACTAGAAAAAAGTCCTTGCTTATTTTTAAATTATATATCTTAGCGTAACGTTTGTGTTGTGTGCTTCATGTTATTGCTATATTGTTTTGCATAAAAATAGTGGTTCTCTTAGGAAAAAAAATAAAATCTAAACTGGAAGTCCTTAAAAAAATTAAAATAAAGGCAAGAAACCAGAGGCTCTGTTCCTTAGCGACCCAACACCCACCATACGGATGGTGAATGTTCCCTCACCTTTGTCCTTAGTTGGCCGCCACGCTTTCTTCACTTGGGTCTCCTTCCTGAACACCGTGGGTGCTCACACCATGAATGTCCTTTCCATCTCTGTGCCCTTGCGAATGCTGTTCCCCATGTGGCACGCTCTTCCTTCCTTCCAGCCCCAGCCCGAGTCAGACCAGCCACCACTAAGGTTTCCTCGGCGTTCCCCTTCTCCACATTTCGAAAGCACCTCTCCTTTCCCTAGTTTCCTTGACCTCTGTGGGGTGGATGGTCTCAGCCTGTATTTCCCTGTAGAGATAGCATGGGGATTCACATCAGGACCTTCGCACACCTCGATCTCTTCCTCTCTTCCTCTTATTCCTACTTTACTGACTGCATTTTGGTTTAATCCCGTGATTTTCTGAGCAGCTAATGTGGGAGGTGGGAGCGGGACAGGAAGCATGGGTCTTGTGTCTCCAGACTCAGCTCTTGTCCACGAAGGTCATGCCCACCTTTCCTGATTACAAAGAACTTAAGGGGATTTCATGAGTCCTGGTTGCATTTGTCTTTGTGTTATTCTCACTTCTTAATTCGGGCTGAACACACAGTAGGTGCACATGTACAGCTACCTGTCAACCCAGTGAGCAGGTGCCTCCCGAGAATCATCTAGGTGTGGGTTCCTCTCCTTAGCCACATGCAGATTCCGAGCTGACCCCATGTATCCAACTTCCCAGGCTCCCTTTGTCATGGAGGGACAGATTCCATTTTCCAGCCGATTACCCTTCCTCACTTGTTGGGTAGGTGCCTCCTGGAGAGAGAGCGGTGATTGCCAAGGGACGGGGGTGCCAGGATTTGTGATTTTAAAAACCTGCTTTTCGTTTTGAGAAAAGCCCTGGTCCCCAGGCTCCTCTCTCCTTCCCCTTCTTATATGGTTTAACACGTGATCAGCAGCTGGAAATCGCATAAAGATAAATTAATAACCACGATTCAGATGTCTTCCAAAAGAAACAGTTATGGTAGGAAGAAAAGAAAACAGAAGTATGACTCATTCTCTCTGGCTCTTACTACTTCCCATTTTCCTAAAGATAATTACTGTGTTGTTTGCCTTTTTAAGTCTTAAAAACAGATAAGATAAACATTTTCGGGGAGAAGGGGAAACATTACGTTTTTTTAAAAGGGGGTTTGGGGCTCGACTTTATCGCCATAGGGAACTGGGATCTCCATTTTAGTTCTGGAGAAAGATTTTTTAAAACACTGTTAGGCAAATGTTTTCTCTGGTGCCTCCTCTCCCTCCTCGAGGGCTTGGAACGTTCCAGGCTGAGAGAATAAGGGGCACACAACACTGGAAACCCAAAGGCCTCTTGTCCTGGCGCCCTGAGAAAAATGGTCAGGAGTAGCTGAAGCATTGTGGCGGTGAATTAAAAGCCATGAGTAGATGTATCCCAGGTAAGGCTCAGAAGGGACACAGCGACAATGCTCTGAATGCAGTTTGTGAGCTAGGCGTCCACATTAGAATCCGAGGGTCCTTTTCTGTTTAGAAATGAGAGGTTCTCTCATTTATCCAGGATCCAGGCTCTGAGCAATTGTCTATATTTTTAGCAGCAAGTAAGCCCCCAAATCTAGACCCAGACCTGGTCCAGAGCACTATGCATGAAACAAGCCTCCTACTGTCTGCCTTCCTTCCCTGGTCTCAGCGGGGGCGGCACATTGAAACATTTGTCTAAAAATCATCCTTGGATAACCGCAAGGATTCTCACTGGTTACCACTGGTTACCACCAGGCTGTGAGCTTCTCCACTGAAACCCAATTGCATGCTTTGGAAGAGGGGTTGCTGGTGGGAGGTGGGCCATGGATGGTCCTCCCTCCCCACTGCCCACTGCCCTGGCCTGGTCATTATGGGGGCTTCACTTACTAGGAAAGAAATGGGACTTGGCAAATGGTATCATTAGCAAGTGGCAAAGAAAGCAGGTAGAAATGCTCTGATCAGCTCTGAGCTCTTGTTACAAAGTGATGCTTTGGTCCCATGCTTTCAATAGACACTTCGGGACACCAGCTCTGTGCGCGAGCTTGCAGCCAGCCCCCAGGGGATTTGTGGAAACTCCCGAAACAGAAGGAGCATTGACATCAAACGCTGTTCCACAGGCTTCCTGTGCCCTGGCCCTTTTAACGCCCCAGACTCCAAGAAGGTAGAAAGCTGTGTCCCCATGACCCCCGTTGAGGAAACTGAGGCACTGAGCCAGTGACCAGGAGCCCAAGGCCAGGCAACGAGTCTCCCACCAGACCCACCCCGTCCATGCTCCTCGCTACAGATACGGATTCTTTCCTGTGACGGGTTTCTTGAGTTTCTGTCTATCGGTTTTGCTGTATCAGTGGGAAGGTTTAAGATTATCCGCCTTAAATGTGAATAAAATTTATCTACCACTATTGCTAAAGAGAACTTAATTACCAGTGGGATTAGCATTAATAGACTTGATGGGGGTTGGGTGGGAACAAGTTAGATATGCTTGAAAGGCAGGTTCGGCTTCATTCGTATTCTTATTTTTCCTTTTCCTTTTGCTTCCTCCATTTCCCTCCCTCCAACTTAAGCTCTCGGCATTTCAGCTCCCATCTCCTTCTCCCCGGACTTGCAAGAGAACAAAGGCTGATGGAGGAGAAGCATCATCCACGAGCTGCTGTTCTGTCCTCCAGGACAACTCACGGCAGCAAAACCCATGAGGCTCCTTGGGCAGATGCTCTAAACTGGCATTGAACAAGTGGTCCAGATTCCTAGAGGGAAATACAGTGGGTGAAGGTGGGGGGCAGGACAAAGGGGAGCCTGAGGCTGCCTACAAGGTCAGACCCGCTTGGCTCTGCAAAGGAAAACAGTGAACTCTGGGCTAATCCCCTGAGCGTTTACAGGGCGTACTTGTGTGGGGCTGGTTTTCCCCGATTGTGTCCCTTCTCCAGGCCTCTGGTGTGTCCTGTGAGCTTCCGTTGTCACTGTCACTGATGCCGGGGTCTCGAAGGGCACAGGGCCCTGCCAGCCCCATGCTGCACACCCATCTCGAGTGGACATGGCCAGAGCCGACAGCCAACCATGACTTTCTGCGCTGGCTCCCTTCCCTTGACCAGCTGCGTTTGAAAAAAAACTTCAACCTCAGAAACATCTCTCCCCTTCATATATGACACTTCATTGCTTGAAAGAAGTTCTGAACATTAGGTGTTTTACAATTTGCATCACAAGATCAGAAACCTAATACTTGGATGACCCTCATCTCCCAGAGCCCTTCTAGCGTGGGCCAGCATGAACCTTACGCAGATCTCAACAGTTTCCTGGGCTTCCGGCTTCCTTAATCTTTGGACAAATATAATTCTTTGTCTCAGAGTTAAAAATAAAAAAGAAAAATCTTAGCTGGCCCATAAAAAGACTCGGAAAACTTCAAAAAATTCTAAGCAGCATTAAAATCCCCTGTTTTGATGCCATCGTTATTCAGAACTCAGCAACATAAGGATGACATTTTCCACATTTGTATAATGGATGGGGACGTTTTTGGCAGATGTGTTTTTCCAGGAAACAATTTTTTAAAGAGATCTCGATACGGTTCTAAGTGCAAACGTACACATTTGGGATCTGCCGCTCACCCGTAAAGCATTGTTGGGCTCCCCGTTTTCTCCCCCTGGAAGTTGGGAACCTCGTTGCCATTTGGAAAGCTCCAGACGAAGCACAGGTGCACCTTCATGGTTAATGCTTTGTGCCCTTATAACAATCGTGCAGGCTTTGTCTTTCCAAGTAGTTTATGTTTCTAGTAAAACATGGGGTGGGCTGGCTGAGTCTTCAGGGATGGGGAGGAGTTCCAGATCTGTTCACGCCTTAGCAATAATCCTGCTATATATTAGGAAGAAAGTAGAAAAACATGTGCTGGGGAGGAGGCAGGGCCCCTTGGCCAGCTCATTCATCACATTTCCAGCCCACGCCCCAGGGGATGCTCAACCATTGGGTCTTCTCCAAGGCCCGAGAACAACCAAGCCAGTTTCCCACACCGCTTTCCCTTCTCTAACTTGGACTGTCAAGTCCGCACCCGAGAACTCCCTATCTTTGGCTTTTGGGATCAGGCAGCAGGGAGGGGAAATGGACCTGATCTGATGGGGTTGGGGTTCATTTGTTTTCAAATAATCGGTTGACGCAACAGAAGGAGATTTTCCAAAATCATAGAGCATGTACATTTCGCCGAGGGAGAATTTCCATGCGAGGAGTTAAAGTCCAGCTGGGAGTGATGGGAGCGAGTGTCCGGGCAAAGGTTGGGGTGGGGGTGGTGGGTTGGGGTGTTCTGAGCCCGAGATTCACAGACTTAAGGGCACACTGCGGAGTCCTCGAATATTGGCCAGCACTTCTGACCATGTGCTTGCTGCCATCCGGGTCTGCACAGGATAAGCTTGTTTTCATCATTTGCTGGGTGCCCGGACACATGATATATATTTTTTTAAAGATTTTATTTATTTATTTGACAGAGAGAGAGAGATCACAAGTAGGCAGAGAGGCAGGCAGAGAGAGGGGGGGGGAAGCAGGCTCCCCGCTGAGCAGAGAGCCCGATGCAGGGCTCGATCCCAGGACCCTGAGATCATGACCTGAGCCGAAGGCAGAGGCTTTAACCCACTGAGCCACCCAGGAGCCCCTGGACACGTGATATTTATGTTAATATTTATGTCAGCAACAACAGCACCTCTTTTCTCCACTTCAGTGGAAGGTTTTGAGATGAATCCCTTGTACGGGGAAAGTGTGGCAATAATCCCACAGGAACGCAGAATCACATCTTGTGCTTCTTCTCGGGCTTAGTGAAAATTCTTTAGGGAGCGGAAGTGTCATAGGCAGAGACATTCTTTGGAAGCGAAATACCGCTCTCCTCGATAGGGACCTGATGGAGCGAACGCCACATTGGCCTGGAGCAGACGGGCCTCAGGCCAGCGCCCCTCCAAAGCATCCCGGGCATCACTTACCTGTGAGACCCTGGTGTCCCCACCTGAAGCTCTGGGGACAGTGCTGCATTTACATGTCCCTGGTTCTGTATGTGTGTGTGCGTGTGTTTGTGCGAGTGTGTGTGTATGTAAGCGCGCGTGTGTACACATGTATGTGCGTGCATGTGTGTGTGTGTGTGTGTGTGTGTGTGTGTGTGTGTGTTATCGACATCCTGGGATATTAAGTGTCCTGTTTAAGAAAAAAAGGAAAGAAAGCAAATTCTGAGATTGACCACTATTAGGAAACGCCTGCTCGTTTATACATGAAATCTTTGCACACGTTTTCACTGGTTAGGAGGCTCCTGATATGCCAATTTTTGACTCTACTATAAATGTCGACAGTAAAAGAACTGTACTATATATGTACTATAAAAGAATGCAACTAACACTTCCCTTCTATGTTCATACACACTGCAGATTTTTAGTTTTAAAAGTAGTGTTGGAGAAAGGAGTTAGGATGTTTATCTAATTGTTCTAACCTATTGGATCTAAAGGCCGTGCTTTCCCCATTGAATTACCCTGGACCTTCACCAAAAGTCACAGAACCACATACTTCTGGGGCTATTTCTGGGCTGATTCTGCTACACTGACCTATTTCTCTACCATATAGTCAAAACCACAATGCCTTGGGAACTATAGCTTATAACCAGCCTTAAAATCGAGTAGTGAAAATTCTCCAAATCTATTTGTCTTTGAGATTGTTTCAGTTACGGGATCCAGGGTGGCTCAGTAGATTAAGTGTCTGACTTTTGGTCTTGACTCAGGTCATGATCTCAGGGTCCTGAGATTGAGCCCCATGTCAGGCTCCACACTCAGCGGGCTGTCTGCTTAAGACTCTCTCTCCCCCTCTCCATCCGCCCCTCCTCCCACTTGCTCTCCCCCACCCCTCGCCTAAATAAATAAATAAATCTTAAAAAATTGTATTGGCTAATTTAGGTTCTTGAGATTACCGCATACGTTTTAGAATCAGCTTGTTGATATTTATAAAAATGTTTGCTAAGATTTAGGTTGGGTTTGCATTGAAACTATAGACCAACTTGTGGAGGCACTGACATCTTGGTAACTCTGAGTTTTCTAACCCATAACTTTGTCCTTCCATTTATTTGATCTTTAATTTCTTTCAGAAATTTTTTTTTTTAAGATTTACTTATTTATTTGAGAGAGGTGGAGCGTGCTTGTGAGTGGGGGAAGGAACAGAGAGAGAGGGGGAGAATCTCAAGCAGATGACCCTGAGATCATGACCTGAGCCAAAACTAGGAGTCAGATGCTTAACTGACTAAACCACCCAGATGCCCCTTTCAGAAATCACTTTTGCAGTTTTTAGTACACAGATCTAGCATGGGTTTTATTAAGTTTATTCTTAAATGTTTTATGGTTTTTGATGCTATTGTGGATGGTACCATTTCTTAAACTGTGTTCCCATTTGTATGTGGCTTGCTGCAGCTTATGTTGACCCTATCACGTGATCTTGCTCAATTTACTTAATATCTCCAATAATGACTTTGTAGCCTTCTTAGGATTTTCTACATACGTGATCATGATAACGGGGGAAAAATGGCTTTATTCTTTCCTTTCCAAAGTTTATGAATTTTTCTTGCTTTATTGCTCTGTTCACTTGAAGTGATAAGAACAGATATGATTGTCTTATAATAATCTTATAGGGAAATTATTCAACATCTTGTCATTAAATGTGATAATAGATGTGGATTTTTTTGCAAATGCCCTTTATCAAAATGAACATATTCTTTTCAGTTTATGCATAGTTTGATGTAGTGATGTTGTCTTATTAATTTCTATTGAATTTCAAACCATGCTTTTGCTTATTTTGTTAATAAAAGATGCTTTTGCATCTTTTGATTATTTTGTTAATGTGGTGAACTACATTAATGTATTTTCAAATGTCAAACCAGCCTTGCATTCCTGGGAATAATTTCACTTGCTTAGGACATATTATTATATTATCCTTCTTAGACGTTGATGAATTGCATTTCTTAATGTTTTATTAACTATATTTATGTGTATGTTTCTGAGAAATGTTAACTTTCACATTTTTTGTAAAGCCACTTTTGTTTTTTGGTATCAGAGTTATGAGAAAATGAGTTAAGGAGTGACCCCCTCCTTACAGACCCCCTGTAACAGACCCCCTGCTCTGTTTTCTGAGGGGGTTTGAATAGGTCTGGGCTCATCTCACTCTTACATATTTGGGGCAGGATCTGCCATGGGGTGGGGTAGTTTTTTGTAATAAGTCTGATTGCTTTAATTAGACTTCTAAAATTTCTTGTGTCAGTTTTGCTCAGTTATGTTTTTAAGGGAATTTTTCCATTGCTTCTAATTTGTAGAATTTATTGGCAGAAAGTTGTTCACAACTTTCAAACACTATTCTTTTAATAGCTGTGACATAAGTCATTAATTTATAACATCTTTTCTCTCATTCTTGAGGTCCGTAAATATTTTCTATATTTCCTCTTAGTCTTGCTCAGGGTTTATTGATTTAATTTATATTTTCAACAACCTAAATTTATCCATGTTAATTTTTTTGTTTTTTATTATCTTATTCTTTCATCTGATCTTTACTTTTATCTCCATAGGTAGTTTTGTTTTAATTGCTTTTCGTTTCCTAGATTTTTTTTTTCATTTCCTAGATTTTTAAGAAGGAAATATCATTGATTTTATACCCTTTTTTTGGTAATATATACATAAAAAACTATAAATTATCTACTATATGCTGCTTTTTCTGAATTTCACTAGTTTTGATGTTTGTTTTCATTCTAATTCAGTTCAAAATATTTTGTCATTATTTTTTCTTCTAACCATGTCTTATTGAGAAGTGTGTTATTTAATTTATAAATATTTGGGTTTTTAAACAAATATCTTATTGTTATAGGTTTCAAATTAAGCTCCAATTCAGCCAAAGAATATACAATATAAGATTTTCAAGCTTTACAAAATGTACTGGGATTTTATTATTATGGCCCTGCATTTGTTTCCATTGGTGAACATTTCATGGGCATTTAAAAATAATTTCTATTCTACAATTGTTCAATGTAGCATTTTATGAATTTCAGTATAAGTACCTTCAAGTATTATTCCATTTAAATTTACTGTGTATTCTGTATAATTTTTGTTGTGTATTTTACATATGCTAAAATCTCATAATATAATGTTTAATGTTTAAGTGAGAGTGAACTAATTAAGGAAAAAGAGTTTTTCATGTTTACTCATATATTTACCACTTATTTTTTATTTATATTATTTTATATTTACCATTTATAGGACTCTTCATTCCTTTCAGTATTTCCAAGTTTTGGTATTCTCTCCTTATTATTCATGAAGAAGCTCCTTTGTTATTTCTGACTGTGAGCCATGCCAACATGCTTCTTCCACTCCTATTTCATGGAAAGTGTCTCCTGTGCATCCTCACATTATTTTCTTTTTTTCTGAAGATTTTATCTATTTATTTATCTATTTATTTATGTATTTATTTGAGAGAGAGAGAATGAATGAGACAGGGGAGAGAAGGGAACAAGCAGACTCCATGCAGAACTCAAAGCCTGACCCAGTGCTCGATCCCAGAACCCCAAGATCATGACCTGAGCCAAAACCAAGAGTCGGATGCTCAACCAACTGAGCCACCCTTTTCATCCTCATTTTTAAGGATGAAAAGGGCCCTTTTCATCCTCATTTTCAAGGATGCTTGTGATGGGTATAAAATAAGGGACTGACAATTTTTATTTTCATCATTTTAAAAATGTCATCCCTTTATCCGTTGGCCTTTATTTTCATTTTTTTTTTCTTTTCTGTTGAGAAGTCAGTCATCATTATCTATTTTTCTCCATGGGTCAATGTACTCTTTTTCTTTTATGTGACAGCTTTCAAAAAATTTTTTTTAACTTTGTTTTTTAACAGCTTTACTCTGATGTGCCCAGTTATATGAGTGTGTGTGTGTGTGTGTGTGTGTGTGTGTGTGTGTGTGTGTGTGTGTGTTGTGTTTCATTTATCCTGCTTGGGGATGTCATGTTTCTTAAATCTGTAGATTAATGCTTTCCATTGAACTTGAAAATAGTTCAGCTGTTACTTCTCCAATGTCTTCTCCTGAACTAGTTTGTCTCCCCTCTCCTGGGAATTCAGTTGTATACTTATTCCATTGATTGTTTTTCTCCCTCAGGACACTGTGGTTCTGCTTATTATTATTATTTTTAATCTTTCTTCTCTGTGTTTTCAGTTTGTAAAATTTCTATTCGTCTGTCATCCACTTTGTGTACACTTTCTTCTCCACTGTCTAACCTGCCAGTAGGCCTGTAAGAATGATCTTTTCACTTCAGATATTTAACTTTTCTGTTTTAGAATTTACCTTTGATCTATTTATTTACAGTTCTCACTTCTCTGCTAAGATTCCTCTTCTACTCTCTCTTAATGGACCTCTTTGCCTTAAATTCTTCAACATGCCAAACTTTTATTGATTGCTTTTCTTTTTGATTATGGGACATATTTTTCATGCTTTTTCTCATAATTTTTGATTGCATGCTAAACATTGTATATGACATCTTTTGAGGAGTATTGTTAATTGTCTTTATGGTTGTTGAGTTTTGTTCTGGCAGGTACTTTAATTACTGACAGATCCTACTAGTTCTGTCAGTGTGTCTTTAGTCATTGTTAGTGATATATCTTGGGTTTGACTTTCTCCCTCTCTATACATATACATATACATATACATATACATATACATATACATATACATATACGTTTTTTATAATGTATATAATATATATTATATATGCTTATTTATAATTTCATCTATGACAAATAATTAAGAATAAATCATATAAAGAATATCTATAGGGGCGCCTGGGTGGCTTAGTGTGTTCGGCCTCTGCCTTCGGCTCAGGTCATGATCTCAGGGTCCTAGGATTAAGCCCCACATCGGGCTCTCTGCTCAGCAAGGAGCCTGCTTCCCTCTCTCCCTCTGCCTGCCTCTCTGCTTTCTTGCAATCTCTTTCTCTCCGTCAAATAAATAAATAAAATATTTTTTAAAAAAGAATATCTATATGAAGAAAACATTGTAAATCTGCTGAAAGATTTAAAAGAAAATCATGCTTTGTAGTTAGAATGAATAGATATTTTGGCAATAAAAACAAAATATAGTTTCAATAAAAACTCCAACAGAATTTGTTACCTTGTCAAATTCTAAATTTCATAAACATATTGTTTTTTAATACATAGAATAATATGAAGATGACAAATAAATGGGATGAAAAAAACCTATCCAGTTGTTATATGTACTATGACGCTGGAGTAAATTAAGTGATTTGTACTTGGTATAAAAACAGATAAAAGCAATGGGAAAAACAGAATGTAAAATACAGACTGTAATACATGTATAAATTCAGTATATGAAAAATGTAGCATTTAAAATCAGAAGGAAAGGCATAGAATATATGAGAATGAATAATAAATTTTATTGCAAAACAACCCATCATTAGACCAAAAAAAAGTCCGTCTGAACCCTCAGTTCCTTCCCATTATATCAGTGTAAATTTCAAATGGATCACCAATTTAAAGGTGTAATATCCAATTAAAAAGACTGGAATAAAACAATGAAGAATTTTATTTACATGATGTCAGAGTGGAAAGAACTTAGTAAGCAAGAAATAAAATTCGCATACCAGAATTGAACCACCACAACAAAAAGTATACACACTTTAAAAAAAAGATTTTATTTATTTGAAAGTGAGGGAGCACGGCTAAGAGTGAGCAGGAGCAGGGGGTAGGGCTGGAGGGAGCGAGACCGAAGCAGACTACCCACTGAGCAGAAAACCTGGTGAGGGACCAGAATCCAGGACCCTGGGATCATGACCTGAGCCAAGGACAGGTCCTTAACAGGCTGAGCCACCCAGGGGGCCCCTGTACAAACTGTTTGATCTGGCATAAAAAATTTTCCAAAATAAAAGGACAAGTAACAAATTCAGGGCAAAACAAAAAAAGTTTTACTGCATAAATGGTAGATATAGATCTTCCTTTCTTGATAGGTAAAGAGCTCTTGCATGTCAATTAGAAAAAGTCACAGTCTACTGTACAACTGGACAAAAGACTTGAGTTAATATTTTATGGGCAAAGAAATACAAATGGCTTTTAAACTTCTGATAGATACCAAGCTTAACCTCACTGTACTAAAAACTAAAATTAAAATGAGATACTATTTTTATCAGATCGGTAAAACATTTAAAAATCTTAATGCATTGTCTTGGTGAAGTTGATTGAAAATAGGCATTTTGTACACTTAATTTTAATGGAGGTGTACATTTTTGCTTCCTCTTTGGAGGCAATTTGGTAATTATCTACATACCTTTTGCCCAGGAATTATCCTTAGGCACTCAGAAACACATTGAATCACTGGGTTGTACACTTGAAACTAATGTAACATTGTGTGTCAACTTTACTCAAAAAAGGAAAAACATGTATTAGAATATTCATTTTAGTATAACAAAAGGAAAGAAAAAAATAGTTGCCCGATAGTAGGGTACTTGTTAAATAATTTTTCGTATAGCCATAAAATAAAATACCAAAAAACGCATGTTTATAACTATATGCCTTGATACAGAACATTATCTCCAAGTTGTATCTTTAGTCGAAAGTAGGGAGTTCACTACACTATGCATCATACGTTCCATTTGTGTAAATAAGTAAGATCTACATGTGTGCGCAAACACAAATATGTTTGCACCTGCCTGACAGATACATGAGAAAGTAGTGAAAGAGAAAGCAGGGACATATCTGACAGTGAAGTTTCACAGCTGGGGAAGTGCAGAGACTTTCTTTCCCTCTTGTACCCTATTCTCCAGTTTAATTTTTTTCTCATGTGCATAAATTACTTTCCATTAGATATTTTTAAAGCATTATTTACGAGCCTCATTTCAACTTTGGCATTCCGGGAGGCCATGGTTACAAGATGGCCAGGAGGCAGTGAGCTCAGACTGAGTCTGTGTGATTTCAGGGCAGCGAGCGAGTCAAAACTGGGAGTCAGAGAACGACCCCATGTGACTGAGTCTGAGTCGCTTAATTTGTTAAACACGTTACTAATCCTCACCTCACAGAATTTTTGAAAGTTTAATATATGTCGAACTGTGTTATAAATCAAATATTCTTACTCATGTGCTACTTAGGCTCATCCGCAGCACCCTGACAGTGAAAACATTATGCAAGGTTTCTTGAAGTCTTTAACGTGATTGACATTTTCCACTTATAAACTGATGAGACATCATTCACACGAGCCACATCTTGGCTTCCACACTCTACTGTGCCTTGGTTCCCTTCAGGAGAGAACGCTAGTCTGAGCTGGACCAACGGTGGTTATGAGATGCTATAAATCTCTTCATACAGAGTATTTATTGGATTCACTGATTAAAAGACATTAAGTATAAAACATTGTTTGGTCATTCCAGGACACTGAATTAATCTTTCCTTCGGACAAGAGGGCACATTCCTTGACACGTGGGTCTCTCTCCAAGATTTGTGACCGGCGAAGCGTCTGGCATAATGGCTTTTTCTCCTGTTCCTGACTTTCCAGAGCAATCACTGCAAGGCCACCCTTAGCTGCAGTGGAGGCAGGATACACTCAGAAATCCTATGTGGTCCATCCTCAGTCAATGATGGAAGTGGATATTGACCAGCATCAATTCACCAGACCTGTCAATGTTTGCTGCGTGCTCTGTCGTGTGCTGTGCGCCGGGGGACTCACACAGATGAGGGGCATGGCTCCTGTCCTCAAGGGGTTTGTAGCCCCCTGGGGACCCGCATGAGACCCAGTGAGGCAGGTAACAGGGGCTATAGTTGGAGCTCCGAATCTAAGCTAGGCAAGTGCCAACGTTAGTGGGCGGGTCGGAAAGCAGTGTGGGAACACGGAGCCCTCAGCTCCCTTCCAGGCTCACCTTATGTGTGTTCATTGCAAGGTGAGGGGAGGGGGTTGCTGGAGCTTCTGAGCTCTCCAAGAAAGGCTGTGCTAACGGGTTGGGGGGATGGATATGGCCTGTGGACCAGAGGAGACTTCTGTGTCTCCAGTTCTTGAGGCCAAAGAGAACCTTCTCAACCATTCCCATCTGAACATCTGGGACGAAGATTCTGGAGAACCAGCCCAGGCTGCTGAAGTGGAGGCTCTGGGTTTGGGCACAGGAAACTTCCATTGTAGTAAGAGCCCAGGTAATCCTTCTGCACACCAGCACCAAGGTCCAGAGGCCACAGACCACACGTCATCGGAAGCTCATTCCCTCGGCAGCAAACTGCTCCTGGTGGGAACGTAGCCCACAGCTGGCTCACACTGCACAGGGTTGGCCTCTTGGTTCCTGGGGCAGAACGGAGCCCCAGGGTCAACTTTACTTTGAGTTCCCTTGATGTGCGTTTGTCTCCCTTTCCTGTTCTTGCCCCTGTGAGTGGAGTGGGAACTGTGAAGGTCTATGTCCCTCTTCACTTAGGATTCCTTCCAGGTCATTTGGAATTCATCCCTGGCACTTGCTCCAGACAGATTCCCAGACCACAGAGTGCTGCAAACACGGGGAACCTGCTGGAAAACTCACTGACATTCCCGTTTCAACGATTTTCTGCAAACTTTATGTTCTCTAAGTTTGCTAGGCCCCAGAGCTTCATACATGTCTGATTTGAGGAGCAGCAAGTTCCACAGAGAAGAGAAAGCAGAAAAACAGGGAACACATTGCTTTAGTATTAAGCTGTGGACTCGCTCCCAGCTCTCTTGGAAGATGGCATCTCGCGTGTAATCTGTTTGCAAATGGCTCTGAAGTGGCCCCGCATTGCGGCGATGTTCTCGGAGCACAGATGCATGAATGAACACCAGCCAGTGGTTGGGCTCTCATGACAGAGGTGGCACCAGCTCCCCCCAGGCCACCCTGCAGAGAGATAGTGATATTCACTCACTTCTTCTACTTCTGGCCAGGTGCTTGGTGCTCATTCTGGCTTTGTTTTTCCCAAGGTGACTTCAGTTTGGATGCTTCCAGTTCAGCTTGGCCAAGCTACATCAGCTTATCATCAACGTCACCATCACCATCCAGGGATATTTCCTGTGCGCCTCTTGCCAACGGTTGCCAATTCCGCTAATGGTCCTTTACTATCTGTCATGTGCCAGGCCCTGTGCTAAACTCCGGGCAGATGGCCATGCATAGCGTTCTAGCTCAAGGAGCCCATGCTGTAAGGAACAGAGTAATGCAGAAATCCAACATTTCCAAGTAACACAAACTGAGCAATGCTGGAGGGATGAGCAGGGTGTTCTGGGACACAAAGGACCACTCAGTTCAAGCCTGGACCAGGGATCAAGAGCAGAAGGGTGAAGGGCAGAGAGATGAAAGTCCTTCTCAGAGCAACCGTGTCCTGAAGGGGAGTAAGGATAGACCAGGTAAGGGGAAGCCATGGGTCCAGAAAATTCTCTGAAATTATCTAAACTTGGATCTAAAGTCAGTTTGGATCCAAAGATCAGAAGTTGGTCTATTTCTACGGCAGAACGGCAGAATTGGTATAAGTTGAAAGAAATTGGTCTGTTTCTGTCTCAGAAGTTGCTCTATTTCTACATTGGGTCAAGATTAAGATTGGGACCTGGCTGAGTCCTTGGGTTCCCTCCTATGTGGGCTGATTGAGATCAAGGTATGTGGTTTCTCCTTGCAAGAGTCCTCTGGCTTGTCAGCATCTCAGGAGCCCCTCCAAGAGTGTTCTGCTGGCACTGCATTCCACTCTACCCTAGAAAAGGACCCCAGAAACAAGACCTAGGGAATCAGTCCAGCCCAATCTTGGGGATCATGGATTCAGATCATAACCCTCTGGCTTTGGTCTGGTGTCTCTACACAATTGGAGCCTCTGAATATTGATTTGTTTTAACTCTTCTATTCACATATTCAACAGACATTTCTCAAATACTGATTGGCGCTGGTGACGTGATGCTAGCTTGATGATAAGTCGATAGAGAGATGATTGATGTTAAGTAGATAGCATGAATTGAGCCCTTACATAAATGTGTTAGCACAGTTCTGGTCACATGGGACTATTTCTTTTAATCCTTGCAACGACTTTGTAAAGTAAGTACTACCATGAGTTAATTATGTAGAGAGGAAACCTGAAGTCCAGAGCATCGAGTGACTTCCTTACCCCTCCAGTGAATGGTGAAACCAATTCCATTCCACAGAGCCTTAATTCCCAGGCACGCCCTCCAAGGGGATGGAGAGGGAGTGGCATCTGAGTGGAGTAAGTGGGCAAGGATGCAAATGCAGAACTCGCATTTGAAGAAATGGCAAGTGGTCCAGGGCAGCTGGTCACAGAGCACAGACAGGAAGTAAAGGAAAGATGTCCAGGAAGGTGGTTTAGGGCAGTCCGGGGAGGGGCTATGGTGCTGCGCTCAATGGTTGTTATTCTCTTGGGTAGGCAAGAGAGAGTCAGCCATGATTTTGAACACAGAACAAAGATATGCTTTAGGGAGATTCGTGCTAGAATGTGACAGTGCATGCAATTTTGTCTAAAACACTTTAATACCAGGATTATATGCAAACCCAAGTAGGAGGTCTAATTTTACACTGCATATGCTGATAAGGAATGCATGGCCAGGGTGGTCCGCTGTGTTTTTATCAGGAAGCCCATAGTCCAGAGGGGGCTCCCACTGGCACGTCTATCATCTATATCGGAATCAATAACCCAAGACCTAATATCTAACACCACCAGTCAGGCTAGTTTAGCAATCCCAGCATCTTTGTCGCTAAACATTAGAAAACTACGCTTCTCACCTGTGCAGTGTTGCAGGCAGCCTCCTCCACCCGGACATTCTGATGCAGAGTTTCTGTGGTTTATACCAGGAGCCCCCATCAAATTACAAGGTGCTCCTTGATATTTCCCAGGCTAGCTTGGATATCTTTCACATATAGAGAAAAACGGAAAGGATAATCCATTGATCACCCAAACACTTGCCATGTAAATCCAACAATTATTAATATTTTCCACATTTGCTTTATCTCTAGCTATTGGTTGCTATTGTTCCAATAGCTATTGCTTTGAAATTGAGTACAGACATTATGATCGCTTCCGTAAATACATTGGCACACCATTGTAACTTTGTCCCCAAGTTAAGAACATTCTATTACACCATTATCCCAGGTACAAAAATCAACGATAATTCCCTTCACCCACTATTTAGACCACACATGGTCCCCCATTCTTCCCAAAATGTCTTTTACGGGTTTCTTTCTCGGATAGAACCCATCAAGGAGCATGGTTGACTCTGGTTGTCATAACTTCTTAGTGTCTTTTCATCTAGACTGGGCCCTTCCTCTTTATTAATGACACCGATTGTTTGAGAAGACCACGCTCACTGTACAATTGAAAGTCCCATGTTTGAGTTTGTTTGATGCTTCTTTACAGTAGTGTTTAAGATGTCCTTCTATCCCCTGCATCTCCTGTAAGCTGTGTTCAGGTCTAAAGACTTGATTCAAGTTCAGTGGTTGGCAAAAATAGGAGACCTTCATATGGCTGTATTTCACCAGAACATAATCACTTCCTACCATTACTGATGCTACTTGAGATAGTCACCACCATGTATTTCCATAATAAAGATACTCTTTAGTTCCTGAGCTCCGTGGGTGGATATTTTGACACTACTTGGTTGCTTTCTCAACTAATGGTTTTAGCATCAATTGATAGTTCTTGCTTGAATCAATTATTTCTTCTGTGAAATAAAAATTGAGATTTTTTTTTTAAAAACAGGAATGATGTATTCTTATACTTTACCTTTATAAAATGCTACATTGTCCTTTATGATTGAAGTGTTTGTCTTATAATCCTTGTGTTTTACAGGCTAATTTCTAATATGCGTTCTCACCAACTATATAAAAGAATCCCCACTTTACAAGTGTTTTTGTGTATATAGTCCAGTGTCCTTTAAGGAACAATTCCTAGAAACAGGGATCAGATTATACGTCTGGTGAGTACCTACTGGCACGCTTCCTACCAGACAGGCTGGCCTGGAGCCTTCTCCATCAGCAGTGTGTCACTGCCCTGCCTCTCCCTGGGCCAGCCTGGTGCAAGGCACTCAGCTCTCAGGGCGCTAGCAGCAGAATTTGGGGAGCCTGACAGGTGGCTGGAAAGCTTAATGAATGAGAGAGAAAAAACAATACTGATTGAACCCGACAATACACAAAACACTGGTCTTTAAAATTCTATCTGTTCCTTCTCAAGAAGCTATAGTTTCTTCTAAAGAAAGTGAGATGCCTCTTAAGGTCATTATTTCTCTTTTGTTCCTATCTCTCTATGTCTCTCTCAGCCCCCCTCGCCCCCACACACAGCCTCCCTTGGGATTTAAAATGGTCATTTATTCATTTTTGGGATTCAGTTACAAATATCAGTATAATTTACTGATGCTCAAATAATCATCCCAAATGTGACCAGTGGGAATCCTTTCAAGCTGGCCCATGTGCATCTGAGACTGGTCTTCATTGTTCTCTGAATACTTTCTTTTCTCTTTCTTTTCTTTTTTCTTTTCTGCTCTTTTCTTTTCTTTTCCTTTCTTTTCTTCTCTTCTTCTCTCTCTCTCTCTCTCTCTCTCTCTCCTATCTCTTTTTTAGAGAGGGAGGAGTGGAGAGGGAGAGAAGGAGAGAAAGAATCTCAAGTAGGCTCCACACTCAATGTGGAGCCCATCCCAGGACTTGATCTCATGACCCTGAGATCATGATTTGCACTGAAACTAAGACTTGGGTCCTCAACTGACTGTGCCTCCCAGAAACCCCTCTAGGAATATTTTCTTACTTGGCAAGTGTGTGAGACCCAGTTTCACCCCCTGCCTCCTCACCTTGAAGCTAGAATGAGCCATGGGATCCCAGCTTTGGTAGGAGGGAGACGGTAGGTGTAGATCACAGCCCAGACGCTGGGAGTGCTCATTGTCACTGGACTCCACTTGCCTTTGGGGCCTCTTCGTAGATAAATTATGAGTTCATGTTGATATTCTAGCTCAAAGTTTACATTAAGGAATATTAGTGTCTTTGAATTTACATGTATTTTCTCTTCCATGGAAAGATTTCGCTCCTGCTTTTTTACTTCATCCTACAATATTATAACACCGAAGAGCCTGAGCTGCAGGGATCCATCCACCTGCAAGGCTGGCCCGTGGCACGCAGCTGCCGGGGGATGTGACGGGAAGGCTGGATTCCAGAGGACGTGCAGAAGAGGTGCCTACGAGGCTCGTGCCTGGTGTGAAGTAGGGATTGGAGAAGCCACGGTGTTTGAAATCGGGAGCTTGGCTGGCCCTACAACCACGGCAAGGATGGCAGGAGGAAGAGCTGGCATCAGGTGTAAAGTCCAGGGAGCCACTCGGGGGACCAAGAGGTAAGACGAACCATGCTCTGGTTTCAGGGTGAAGTCAGGGCTGGCGTCCTGTGACAGTGACAAGAGTGGCCACGGACTGTGATCAGCTCATCTGGGGACAGTTAGGGATGAAAGACGTGAGGGCAAAGGGAGGATCCCAAATGCTATTTGCGTGTACATTTTCCTGGCCTCTCAAGGATCCAGCTCACAGATATTTACAGAGGGTGCACTGTGTCCCAGATGTGGTTATGGGTTCTTGCCCACAGGGGGGGATCAAATAGACCAGCTCCTGGCCTTCACCTTGTAGTGGGGAATACAGAAAAAGAGGTAATTGAGCAAGATACATAGGCTCTTAGAAAAAATAGCAAAGAGCAATAAGAAGAAAATAGAAAGCAGGCAGAAGAAAGGAAATGTTGGGTCAGAAGAAAATAGCAGTGGTCAAGGACGGACTCACCAAAGAGATCATTTTTGGCTAAAAACCTGGAAGAGATGAGGACGTTGGCCACAGGGAGTCCAGGCAGGAGCTGAGGACATGGCTCCAAGGTCGGACCGCCGGCCAGCGTGGCTGGAGGAGAGAGATGTAGGGTCGAGGGAGGTGATGCGGTCCCAGCGTTGAGTCCCCCCGGGAGATGCCGTGGAAGGGAGCTTGCGCAGAGAAGAATGTGGGGACGGTTCGGAGGTCCATGTCTCTTCTTCCACTGCTGAGGTTGCTGGAAGCTGTCTTTGAGGAAGACAACGTGTGTGAAAGGCCCTCCCAGAGAGAGCCACGTGGCTGGTCACCAGCTTTTCATGCTGTTGCACCTGCTGCCTCGTCCAGCCTAAAGGGCGGCGACAAAACAGGAGACCACCGCCCACCCACCCCGTGGCTGTCAGGACCCCAGGTGTGGACGCAGAAAGGGCAGACTGGTTCCATTCAGGGTTTTCTTTTTACCCCAGAGCTCTACTTTCAACGCGAAGAGCTAAATTCTATTAATTTAACACTTAAAATTCCTCCAGTGTATGGTCCTCAAAACCCTTTTTTGTTTGTTTGTTTCACACTGAATTGGGGAATTTCTGCTTTTACTTTGTGGACATTATTTCCCCCTGGGCACTGAGGGAGCGGGTTTCCACTTGCACCCCTGTGATGCCCTCTTCTGGGTTCCGCACCTGCCACCTCCTGAGGGCGGAGCGGGAAGGGTTTCACGGGGCACCTTCTTGTCCAGCCCTGCTACAGTCCGAACAGCGGGCCGCTGTCCGGATCCAAGGAGGGCTAGGAACTGCTTGATTAGCAATCACATTGCTGGGAGGTAGACCCTGGGAAGTGTAGCCAGAGCCCTCCGGGGCCCACCCCCTGGAATGATGTCTGGATCAGCCTCAAAAGGCTTGGAAACTCATCAGCTGCTCTTGTCCTCCCCTCTCCCTCCCCTCCTTGTTCAAGAATTCTTTTGACACTGATCCGCAGTCAGGACTCAAAATTAAATTCTTCTGCATTATTAAATTGAGCATTTGGCTTAATATTTTAAAATCTGAGACCAGTTGAGACTCAAAGGTACTGCGTCAGTGCCCTGCGTTCCTGCCGAAATTAAAAGCTCGCTGGAAAGACCACTGAAGGATGAGTCGGGCGCGTTCCCTGGTGGCTGAGGGCTGTTCGAGGGCCTCCGAGCGTTTCTTTTTCCAACCTCATGTTCTGAGCTCCCTTCAGCCTCCTGAGTGCATTTGCCAAAATGGACCTGCAAAGTGCCAAAACTGGAATCCGTTCTTTAGTTTTTCTTCTCGGTTCCTCTGACATGGTCGACTCGCGGATCGCGTCGCACCCCACTCAGCCCCCTTGCAACGTCTGCGTGCGATCAAACTCCCGTGAACGCATTTTGAACCCTTACTTTGTATTTCAGCAGCTCATTTGGCTCTCAGATATGAAAAAGTGCAAATTTCCTGTTGGCTTGGATTTAGTTTAAGTTTTTTTTTCTCAAATCCAATGAGAACATTCAGGATATCCTAGACAGGGAAGCTTGAGCTCATAGATCAAAACGCCTCATTTGCCTTTTCCTAGTGATGTTTTTGCTCCATGTAAAATTATAGCAGAACTTGGCAACCCAGCCCATGTATCGAGTTCCTGGGAAATATGTCAATTTTATGTCTAATTTTTATTACTAGGATCTGGGCGCTCTATAGATCTAAATGCAGCACACAGTCCCAATCACTCCATTTGTCTATTTGCTTGGTGTATTTACTTCCATCTCCTTCTACATGGCTTTTTGATTTTTCTTTTCTATTCTAATAGCCTATGTTTAAGTTTATAAATAAAACTGGCAATGCTTGGGGATACCCATTACGAATAAGAAAAAAGTGCTTCCTTTACAGGTTGGGTGATGAAGCCCCGGTACATTTAGTATCTATCCAGCTCTGCAAAGACCCTTCTTAAGTTACAGATGCAGATGCAATCTCTTCCTTCTGGAGGACCTGGTGACATTGGAGGGGGAGTGGCTGTCCCTGTCAACTGCTTCCTCTGCATTTGCTCCAAGCTCCGTGCACCCTTTGGTAAGTACAGAGTGATCGATCCCGAATAAAACTCGAGTAGGGAAGCCCACAAACCCATGAAGCCTATCTGTCATTGTAACAGGATTTCTCGCATTGGGGTCTCCTGACCACTGACCATCCAGAGTTGTCTAAGTGGTGGTCCTCTGGCCCTTTATCACGGTAGCATGAAAAACTAATGAAATAATATCCTTTTTCTAGGTTGTGAATGTATATGAACTAAATATATACTCTAATGAACGGTTACATTTTAAGGGCTCCTCGTCAAGTGTAAGCTGGAAGAGCATCTGCGAGTCGCCCAAGTTCACGTAAAAGCATGGCGCGTATTTGCACTTGACCTGCCAATCCCAAAGCCTACTTACTTGTTTTGAACTGTGGTCCTTGCAGTAGAAGAAAGAGTCTAGTATGGTGATAGGAGGTATAATTAATTATATTTATTTATCTAAAGCATTTAACTTACTTAAGCCTTCTGGCTCTAAGAGCAAAACACGGTCTTTGTCCCAAATTGGGAAAAATCCAAAGACTGAAAAAAAGCCAAGATGGACAGTCATACATGGGGAGTGTTTCCGTTTGCACATATGGATCAAACTGGGCTAAGACTGTGTGTACCTCTTCTAATAGATTGGTTTCCCTTGTTCCCAAGCATTCCTGGGGGAGACGATTTTCAATACTAAGGATATATTCTGGCCTTCGGATATTTCATTACCAGTTTAAATAGTTCATTATCGTGGCACATTCATGTTGTTTCCCAGGATCACTGTTAAAAATAAAACTTTGCTGAACATCTTACACAATTATGAGAGCCTAGAAGTAGATTCCTTTGTTAAAGAGCGTGTGTGCCCCTTGTACGTTGGATTAACAAATTGGCCCTCAAATTACTATAACAGTAAGACCAAAAAGGCTTTTGCCACAATCTATGAAAATGCCTCCTCCACCAAATCTTCAGAGAAATTGTCTTCATTAAAAATAGTGACCACTGAGTAAACAAAACACTGTAGATTCTTACTTTAACCCCCGCCTTCCTCCACTTACCAGTGAAGTTGCACATTTGCAACGTTTTATTGACTACCCATATTTCTTATTTTGTGAATTATTCATTTGTCCATTGGGTCGTACATCTTTTTTTGTATTGGTTTGCAAGAAATCTTTACATAATAAGCATATTAACTTTTTCTAATGTGATAGATACAAACTTCCCAGAATGTAGTGGGCTTTTTATTTTGTTTACAATGTTTCTTTGTACTATTACATGTAGTTTTAGACCTGCCTTTTTTTTTATGGTTCCTTTCTTTGTGTTCTGCTGAGAAAGACTTCCCTGTTTTAAGATCAAATAAATAGCAATTGACATTGTATTCTAGTTTTTGTATAATTTTATAACTATATTTTATCTTATCACCTAATACATAGTAGAGTCTATGCCATGAAGTAAAACTATTTTTCCTTAATTAAGGAATTGTACCAGCATTTAAAAAATCGTCATCTTGTAGCCACTGACTTAAAAATGACAAGTTCAGGGGCACCTGGGTGGCTCAGTGGGTTAAGCCTCTGCCTTCAGCTCAGGTCACGATCTCAGGGTCCTGGGATTGAGCCCCACATTGGGCTCTCTGTTCAGCAGGTAGCCTGCTTCCCCCTCTCTCTCTGCCTGCCTCTCTGCCTGCTTGTGATCTCTCTGTCAGATAAATAAACAAAATCTTAAAAAAAAATAAAAATGACAAGTTCATTATACATTATATCCTTGTGCATTTCTATACTTTCTTGTGTGACTTCCTCTGAGGCCAGTTTATTATATTTGCTGTTAGTGTGGAAACCATAGCAGATCTAATAGGCTTTGTTTTCATTATATTTTCAGTCTTATATAAAGAAACTATATGTTTTGCATATGTATTCAGTTACCAACCACTTTATAGAACCCTCCAACACCTTCCTGTTGTTTCATCGTGGAATTTTCCACGTAGGCAATTGTCTCTGCTGCAGAGAGCAACACTGATCTCTCCAACAGGCCACTTGGGCACCATTTATCGGTGTTTATCAGACTATATATTTGTCCCTGACTAACACTGGCCCTCCTTTCTGCCTCACCCCCCTGGACACACGCTTCCCCTTGCTCTGCCTGACCATGTTCCCTCGGGTCTGTGAGGTTCTATAAGCCCGTGCTTGTGTTAACCAACTTCTGTACAACTTACCCACTGGCAAGAATACAAGAATCATGGAGTGTTTTTACATTGAACTTTTGCTAATGGAATTAGCGGTATGTTTTGCATGTCTGACTTAATAAATCCTTGAATCATAAAAAAGAATATATATTTGCTTTACTTCTCTTATCTTCTAATTAAGTTCTTTAATTTCCTTGCTTCTTACTTAAATTTTGTCTTTTGTTCTTAGATTATATTTGTTGTAAAATTATAGATTATATAAAAAACTTAGATTGTATAGTTGTAAAACCTCTCATTTGAAAGTACCCTTCTCTCCAGCATCGTGAGAGCCACGTTATCCTACTTTGATTTTGAGAGAACTTTCATTAGGCTCACGCGGTGTTTACTCATCCCCAAATAAGAAGGAGATGTTTTTGCTCTTTCCACAAAACAGGAAGATGAGTCCCCTTGGCTTTTTCCCCCTGGACCTCCTTGGGATGTGATTAGAACCACCTTCTTGGATCTTAACTCTAGAATCGGTTGGTGAAATTCCACACTGCAGCTCCAGGGGGATAGACTGAGGGTGGTGAGGGGCCTGGACTTGTGGGCAGCTCCGGGAGGAAGTCATCCTTCTTACACGGTATCTTGTGTTTGGGGAAGTGGCCCAAGGAACCTGGGTTTGTGAGTGCTCATGCTCTTAGACCAATGGTGACTTTACCACTGTCTCCTGCTGCTATTGGTGAGGTATGGACAAGTTTCATCTACGAGGTAGGATTTTGCTTGGGGCAATTCCCATGTAACCTCCGGGCCCATTGATTCCAAATGTTTCTTCCTGGCCATCTGTTGTGGCCCATTGACTCTCCTTCCTGAACTCTAAAGAAGACTCTGGAGTCTGTTGTCCTGAGAAACAGCTGTGTGAATGCAATCTATTACCATCAGCAGTGCACCTAGCAGACCTTCTTGCTATCTGAAGCTGATAGAATGAATGCTCTTGGATACAGCCTTTTGGAGATTAGATAGATAGATAGATAGATAGATAGATAGATACACACACACACATATATATACACATATAAAATAGAATTAAATATATTTTATTTATAAATTAAATATAAACATTTATATAGTTATGTAATATTATTTTATATTCTTTCTGCACTTACATCTGTTATTTACAGATAACTATAATTACTAAGATATTTATTTTACATTTGTGCATAAACTATAGATACAGATGCAGCTTCCCTCCTCCTGTCAGACGTATGCAAGGATGGCTGAACACGTGTCTATTTAGAAATTTCGTATCAATTTAACTTATTGAGCGGTCCATCATGAAAGACCATCCAGTCTTAACTCACTATTAAAAACACTGTGATAAGAAAAGAGAAGTACTTGTCACAAATATTTTTCCCGTGGGGATTGGTTGCAAAACATTCACAGTGTTTCAAGTGCCCTATGTTTGCTTTTCTTCTCCAAAGTATCTCCAGAAGTCCGTGAATCTGAGCTTCTCAGTACCAAAATGAGAGGGTTAGTTGTATTGATCCACCCTAAACTATAAGAACATGCCCTCAAGTAGATACAAGTTCATCAAAATAATTTATCGTGAGCACGTCCTCTGAGGGCTTCTTTACACTTTTAGCTCATATCAGTTGGTTTCCACGTAAGGTATAAACAAAAGCCACACAGGAGCGTGCATGCACAGTGATTGAGGGAGGCTTGGGTGCGAAGATTCAATTTTCCTTTTATTTGTCGAATTTTGAGCTTCGAGGGTGACTTCAGGTCCTGGACACGGGTTCCATGGCCCTCCGCCCAGACACTCTGTGCTCTTACACACGTGCCTTGGGGACACGTCTGGCTGTCTCCATCCTGCAAACAGGAGGCCCCCCTGCAGAGCCTCCCGGGCACAGCGATGCCGGCTGCCTTGATCACTTTGCTGTCCTCCTCCGGAAGGTTTGGTCCAACGGTTGAACGTCGTTCTTTGTTTTGTTTCTTGGATGTTTTCCTCCAGGCAACACTTGGCATTACACAGATCTGTTTTGGCCCCCATCCAAGTCATTTAGTACCGCGAGTTTCTCATTATGAAATAGGTTCACCTGTAGGATGGTCCCCTGGTCTGGACACGGAGCCCTCGTTATTATTATTAAGATGCCGCTTCTGTAGAACATATGTTTTCAGCAAAGACTGTTAATTTCCCTCCATACATGCCTGGGGAGGTTCCTCTAGGGCCCGCGCTTTTTTGTTCTTCTTGGGAATTAGGAGACAGCTAGCTGAATTTCCAGCTGTCCTCTTCACGTTATTATTTAAAATTAGAAATGACAAAGGTCACAAGTTTAAGACGCAAATTGCCAGCGTGTCAGTCGGAAGGGGCCTTTCGATTGCTCTGGATCTCAGGGCAAGCGTTTCCATCTGGGTCACCGTGAAGTCACGGTGACAGGACATACATAGTACTGCCCTTTTGTTTGCAGGGACGTGTGGGCTCCCTCGCTTGTATCTCAGGTTAAAACAGGAAGATCGCACACTGGGGTCACCCGGCCAATGTCTGGCGTTGGTGCAGAAATTGCCTTCATGCGCTAAGATGTTTCAGCACCTCCAAAGTTGTCGCCAGCCATCTGGGCTGCTGGGAACACTAAATCAATCTGTTGTATGCACAAAGCCAAGTCATTTATCTGTCAGGTAGTATTTCATTTAAAACATATTTCTGCGCAAAATGAAATACGTAAAATAGTCCATTTCCATACCCGAGTCTGGCGGTTTCCATTACTTCACAGACAAAATTGTCTTTTTAATGGAGCAAGAAGGTCCTTTGGCTCCTTGGCCTTGGAGTCCAGGATCTTCTGTGTCCCTGACGCAAGGGTCCGATTCCCGCCGGAGGAGGGACCAGGGTGCTGTTTGCCTCTCGTCTCTTCCCACCCCGGGAGTGTCCCGCGGGCAACACTCACGCCAGAGGCTCAGTGCGGGTTTTCCGTGATGCCTGCGTGACAAAGTATCCGCTCATTTTCCGACCTGACGCGGTTAGAGGCAGACTAATTCACAGCCTTCTGCAGGGAGCTGGGCAGGCTTTATGGACCTTGAGCTTCCCTCTTGCTCAGATTTATGGGCCTGCACTCTCCAAATGTGGATGTGCCTTCTCGCAACCCCTCGTGCCTCCGCCGTCAGACCCGCATTTGCATGATGGGAAGTGTGCCCGCGTCTACACCCTGCGTATACCTGGTCTGTTAAATTATTCCCTTTTTCAATCATAAAATCCAAGCAGGAGTTGGATGCAAAATGACTGGCTCTCGTCCACCATTTTTGTGGGTTTTTTTTTTTTTTTTTCTTCTCCAATAAATAAATGAATCATTCGTAAGTTGATGCATTTAATATGGGGATCCCGGTCTGGTATCATTTCTCCAGACCTGGAATCTGATTAATGACACACGGTTTCAGCTGAATTTATGTTCCTATTCGCCTGGGAAAACGCAGCTTGTTCTCCCTTCCCAAACAGACAAGAACAGGGCGGGAATCGGGTTTCTCATCCCTGCGTGTGCCAAAGGGGGTAACAGAAAAGGGCTGTGGAATACATTTCAGAAAAAGCCTGCTTAGAAAGGAAAAAAAAAAAAAAAAAAACTCTTTTGTACGTTTGCAAATATTATTATTGAGTCTAAGTGTCTGTATCCTGTCGGGTTAACTTTCCTGCCTTCCGAATGTATCCGCTTCCGCTTCAAGGGCCTCCCCCTACAGCGAGGCTTAGGCAGCCGGCCACCAAATTGCCCGGCCACAGCATGTCACCATTGACTTGTCTCCCTCCTCTGAGCTCCTCTTCCTCCCTCGGCTCCACCGCAGGCCAGCGGAGGCCCCTGGAACCTCGCTGACGAGCAGCTGGAGGTGACCGTGGGTGTAACTGCCTGACGGTATAATTCAGGGAGAATCCCGTTCAGCCGGGGGCTAAATCCTCGTTCCTTAAAAGTTTCTAAACGTCACAAAGAAATACTGCGAGGATTTCAGTGCCTTAGTGAGCACGCACGGTTGGCTAAGCTTGGGGTGAGATTTTAGGCCTGCAGGCGTATAGATTGGCTGGAAATGACCAGCTAGCGTCAGCGCCCTGCCTGATGGTTTGGAGGACAAGACACCTGAAAGCTACTCAGGGTCGTGAGTGCGCTGAGAGAGCACCAAGGCGCTTGCTCCACGTGTATGGCCAGGGGTCCTTGGCTGTTCCAGACAAGGCTGTGACATCCCTGGGCACTGGGGAAATCCGCTGTTCCCTCCACTCTGCTCCCTGGTTTTCCCCAAAACTTTGTTCCAAGGTTTTCCTGCTGATTTCCCCCCAGGGCAGCCAGAGGAGCCCCCAGCTTACACGCCCACGTGGTGCGCCCTGTCCTGGGGAGGAGCCCTTGGTGGCTCGGCTTGTTCTTCCTTGGCTGGGAGTTTGCCTCGGCCCCTCCTCCCTGACCCTGGCCTTCCCCCCGCCACTCACCACCCCTTGTCCCCTCTCCCCTTCCCCCTGCACGACACCCTCTCCCATCCTTAGGTGCTGCCAGCTGACTTTATCTCCTGAGTTTGCACATTAGCACAAGCAGCGCCTCTACCGAGAACATTTTCTCCATCCTCATGCCCAATGAACTCCCATATTCCTCAGGTCTCAGGCCATTCCCCAGATCATGTGCACAGCCAGCATCACGGGGTCCCCAGTAAGCTTCGGAATCAATCACTGTGCCACTCAGCATCGCTGGCTAGTCTGGGCCGATATCCCGGGGGCACACCCTCCACTGTCTGTGTGGCTGTTTTGGGTGCTTATCTTGGACTTTCTTGGCCCTGGGAGACCATCTGGCTGGCTCTTGCTCATTGTGTCCATCAACAAATATTTGTTTGATATTTGCCGCCCCCCCACCCCAGACAGGGGCTGGGCAGCTCTGAGTGCCCAGATCCAGCACGGACAGACCGTGAGGCACCAAGACTTGCTGTCAGGGTTCTGTGGTCTAAGCTCCTCCAGCTCTTGCTTTGGGAAGTGCACCCAGGTTTACACTTGGCTTTGTTGGGCCTCCTAAGGCCAGAATCTGGTCCGCCATCTTGAATATATATCCTAAGAATTGTGGACTGAGTGGTTAGCTGGCAGCAAACCCATCCTTGTTCTGCCCGAGTCGGGGAGTGGGAAAGACATAACAGGGCAATAATTGGGGTGGGGGTGGAGCAGGTGTTGGGCATGAGATAGATGTAGGCTTTCTCCAGGGGTTGGCCCCGGATTGGGTTTACAGCCCCTGTGAACCTGGTTTGACTCTATTCACTAGGATAACTGCCATCGACCTCCCCAGGTCCTGTGTGAAGGTGCATGAGCACCCTGAGGCCTGGTAGAGACCTTGGGGGCAGGCAGCTGACCAGCAGGCCCTCTTTGGAGAGTTGATGGAGTGCCCCCGTAGGTCCATTAGGGCCACTGGAGTCTGTTCTCTGTGGGAGAAGGGGGGGATCATCCTCATTCACCGTTATTAGTGGGATGTTTCCCAAAGGAGATGAGCTGCAGAACCTGCTTCCTCCCAGGATCTCAGCACTCTGCCCTTCTACCCCTTCCGGTGCGGGAGGACTGGGCGGGAAGACAAGGCAGGGGGAGTTATGCTCTCAGACGGGGTTAGGACAACACACTCCGGGAAGCGGGCTCCGGGGTGGCACGAGTTGGGAGTGAGCTTATACTATGAAATAGTGGGCTCTTCCGTGAAACCCCTCCGCGTGCACAGACCCGCCTGAAACCTACGCTTCGTCAAAGTATCCGGAGGGTTAAGAAAGAGCAGAACTAAATGTATCCAGTCCACAAAATCTGAACAAGTCAACAATTATTAGGCATTTCAGGGTTTCAGACAATATATATTTTTTAAGATTTGTTTATTTATTTGAGAGAGAGGGAGAGCCCGGGCAGGGGGCAGGGCTGAAACAAAGACTAGCGCTGAGACGCAGGCAGAAAGAGAAGCCTGCGGTCTTTGACCCCTGATGTGTCCTGGCGCCACAGCCCAGGGAAGGGAATGTCCTCTCCCTCCCGGCGAACGCAGAACACAGCCGCGGACCACACGCCTGTCAGCCACCTCATCAACCGGGAGGTCCCCCAAGGCCTGTTTAGTGGGAAAGAGCAGCAGGAGGCGGGCTCTGCCCACCATGGGAGCACCGGCTGTGAGGCTCGCCCTCCTTGGCTTGCTTTCCCAGGTAATGGTCCTCTCCGCAGTGGCAAGGCCGCTCATTGGAACTGACACTCCGTGATGGGCTTAGACAAACACGGGAGCCTGGCTGGCCTCCTGCAGCCCCGTGATGGGGACTGACCCAACATGGTTATCATTTGATTGAAACCATCAACTCATTTCCCACAGGTCGTGGGATATCAGCCGAGCTCCAAATCGGAAAAGACTGGGCTTCATTGCCTGATTACCTGCGGCGGCCCCAGCTGAGTTCAAGGATGTGGGATGTAAAGTGCTGCTTCCTCCTGTTTACCGCGGAGCTCGGAAGGCGGAGCCCTGCCCCGCGGAAGCTCCTCCTTGCACATCTGCGCACAGGAGAGTCGGTGGGGCAGGGGTGATGCTCTCTGGAAGGTCGGGAGCCCTGCCCAGGTGGACCGGCCTGGCCCAGGGCCGAGGCAACACCTTCTGTGCAGTTGAGGAAGGGTTCTGGGTGTGGAAGAGCTGCAGGGACAGGACGTGTGTGGTCTCCTGTGACTGCCTAGCAAACATCCGCAGCCCGGGTGGCCCAGAGCAACAGGGACACTCAGTCCCACAGTTGTGGAGGCAGAGTCCCAACGTATCACAGGGCCACGCACCCTCGGAAACTTCCTGGGAAGGAGGGTTCCGGCAGTTTCCGGCCTCAGGTGTCTCTGGGCTCTTGGATGCGTTGCTCTGAAGCTCTCTGTCTTTCTGTGCGGTCCTCCCTATGTCTGCACACTGTCTTCGAATAAGGACAGCAATCTCATTGGGGTAGGGTCCGTCCTTATGACCTCATTTTAACCTGCTCTCTTCTAGTAAGAATTGATTTCCAAGAGGAATGGTGTTCCGAGGTACTGGGGTTTAGGACTGCAGTGTTCTTCGGGAACACGCCTCTAACTTCAGCAGGAAGGGAACCCCAAGGAAGTGAAATTACTGCTCTGGAGAGGTACCCGTGCTCCCACACGCCCTCGGTGCCCCCAGTGTTAGGGTGAGCTGGCGGGTGGCGGGCCAAGAGGCCACGGAGCACGGGCACAGCAGAATACCCCTGGGTCTTTGAAGAGAAGGAAGCCCTGCATTTTCAGCAACAAGGATGGACCTGGAGGACATCATCCTGAAGGGAATAGGCCAGACACAGAACAGAAAGAACTGCATGTTCTCACTTAGGTGTGGAAGGAAGAGGTCGAATTCTAGAGAAGCCAAGAGGAGAACGGTGGTTGCCTGGGCCAGCGGCACAGGGCAATGGGGAGACGTCGGTCAGAGGGCACGGAGTCCCAGTTTTCTAGGACAGTAAGTCTGGGGGTCGGATGTACAATGTGATGGCTGCCATTACTCACGCGGCTGTGAATCCGGACATCTGCCCAGAGAATAGACTTCAGGGGCCCCGGCCACACCCACGAGAAAGGAAAGTATGTGAGGACGTGAAGAGGATTTGGTCGACTGCAGTAATCTTCTCACTGGGAGGATGTTTATCAGATCGTCGTGGGGTACGTCCTAAATATATACAATTTTGACTACAAACCAGTGTATAACAGGAACTATGGTGGCCGAGTGCTATTTCTGGGAGGCTATCTCTCTGGACCACAGTCCCCGAGCCGCGGGATCTGTGGACAGCCCTGCTCACGTCTGCCACACCTTTGCTGTTTCCTGGCAGAGACAGGAGACCTGAGCAGCTCTCCTGCCATCCGGACTGAACAGACCTCTATTGGCAAGTGGGAATTCATTCTCCACACACCAACCTGTCTCCAGGACCTTCAGACTGACGCTGGCACAAAGAATGGGAAGCCACCTTGAGTCAGCCATCTTCTCCCTGAATGGTTGTTCTGGCTATTGAGGGTAAGAAGGTTCTAGAACCTTCTTGCAGTGGCCAGCGGAGGGCAATGGAATGGCCTCCTCTAATCAAACTCCCAGGAGGGAGGAAGCGCACCCTGAGTGGGGGTCTGCAGAGCTGGGAGCCCCCCCGCAGCAGCCCTGAGGACCCCAGTGTGCCGTCCAGTGGGCTGTGCCTTGTCACCGCCCCCGTAGATTCCTGATGCAAATGGGCCCCCGCGGCCACCTCGCATGAGCGCAACCTGGAACAGCCCAAGGTTTCACTTGGAAAAGTTTGCCAGCAGCGTGTCAGGAGTTATTAGTAAGAGATACAAGCTGGTGCCACCACGAGGTGTGGAAAAGGAGGGAGGCGGTGGGCTCGGCTGTGGAGGACGGGCCTGAAGGACAAGGGTGTGCGGGGAGCCGTGGCAGGTGGCCCGGGCCACGCCATTCACTCGGCTGCTACCTGGATGTTTTGTTTCTTATTAAGTGTCACTTAGAAAGGAACTGTCCCTTGTCATCCCTCTCATCTTTCTCTCTTTAATTTCCCTTCTTTGCAATCGCCAGAGGATTAGGAATCCACGTCCGCTGCTATAATTAGCACGGCGAGCTCGTTATACCCCTAGGTGGGAGGCCCCACTGATGAGGAATTTATGCAGCAGCCAACAAATACGACTCTGAGGTTTCCTCTTTGAAACTCAGGTTTGTTACCTGCTAAGCCTCCTCAACGTATGAATGGTTGGTTCAGTGATGGCAGAAATCTGTGCTTCTGTCTTGGAGCCCCGTGAATCAGGAGCAATTAATAACCCAATGCACCCTGGATTTGCACTCAAGGTCACGCCCAGGCCACAAAAACAACATTTTAACAAAAGACGGAGAGCTCACTACCTCACCAGACACTTCAAAAAACAGGACAACTGATCTGGGTCAGCAAAGGGGGTAGGAAGTGATCACGGAGGGGTTGGGGAGGTTTGCTTTTTTGCCATGAGCTCAGTTTGGTTTTGAGGCGTAGAGGTGGGGCAGCCCAGGATGATTATGGCCACGGTCTGTGGCAGGCACGGTCCAAGCATGGGCTGCCCGCAGCGCTCGGCTGTAGGGAGCAGGAACCCTACACTGGGTCTAACAGCAAGAGCCACAGTAAGTAAAAAGCCCTTCATTCCCAGGCCTCTGGGACGGACTGGCTCTGCTGAGGGTCAAAGTTCAGGCAGCCTTCCTCGATCCCAGAGATCTGGGTGAGTGATGCGCTCAAAGTCCCGCCAAGGAGATTCTGTCATGGGCTCTTGAAATCCTCAGTGGTGATGACGTCCTGGAAGGGGCTTCTATAATGGACAGAGCAGGTGTGGGCTCCCTGCTTCCATGGCCAGTGGGCCTGCGCGGACCTGACGGGTCGGGGCGGGGAGCGTGCGGGGTCCCCACGGCTCCCACCGGGTCGCAGGGGGGAGGTGACGTGGGGGGGCCTGGCGGTCCTTCCTTGGGAGCCGTGCTTGGGTGGCCTGCGTCCTCTCCCAGTTCCGTGGGAGGCCTCGGACCGTGCCCCCACCCCCAGCCTGGGGTCTCCCGGCGACGGTCACCCTGCAGTGGTTTCTGGTGGAGGTGCCTCCATGAGACTCCCCCATAGGAAGCTGGTGGCCTCTCTCCTGCGTTCCCTCCAGGCTGATCTGTAACGGGGCCACAGGGTTCGCCCCTCCCCCAGCCTTCCCCCCGACCTTCCACGCTTTCTCAGGTGTTAAGAACCTGCGGAGCTTGCACTAACCACCAGGCACTATAAAGTCCCTGTCTCCACCCAAGAGAGGACGCACGTGTCCGGCAGGCACAGCCCCACATTGGTTCAGGCGCCCTCCCAGCGTCCTGGCCACATTGTCTCACACGGGTCTCTTCCCCTAACGCGGCACAGGGATTCTCAGCCCTGGGGGGCACCACGGGCGTCCCGGCCTCCCTCTCCCCCAGACCTCGCAGGCAACATTGACCTTGAGGGGCTACTGAAGGCCTGTGGGTCACACCACTCGTGGAAGTGAGTCTCTGAGAACCGTGACATGGTGTGTAGCACACGTGTGCTGTGTGTGCGTCCCCACACGGGCGTGCACACCCACAGAGGCCGGAGTGGGCACACAGATGCCCCCAAAGGCTGGGCTGGCCCCTGCTTGCTCCCGAGCGCGGCCACACGGCCTCCAGGCCTCCGTGCGTCTGCGCCAGGGTGAGTCAGGGACCGCTCCACGCGGTTCTCCTGGCCTGACCTGGTCCTTTCTACCATAATGATCATCCCCTTGTGTCGGAGCCCTCTTGATAACTAGATGGGGGCCTTTGGGGCAGCAGAGAGCCGGTCTTTCATTTCTGAAGACCTCAGAGTTCGCACACAGGGGCGTGTACGTGAGGGATGAATCCCCATTTACCTCGGGGTCTGCAGCTCGCCCTGCACCTCCCTTCCTCCCTGGATTGTATCCGCTTAGGTATCTGTACATCTGCATACCGAATATTTCTACCTGCCCTAAGTCCGCATGTGGACCTGGGTCCGTCTGTAGCCAAACCACGCCGCGTACATCCGCGTTCACCTACCTCCCGCCGTACCCACTGGTACATGTGCAAAGCCTCACCTTACAAGCTTATGATCTAGACATTCCTGGAGCGCCAGATCGGCCTGGGGGTCCCCACTGCACCCACTCCTCCTGGGGAGGTGCAGGGCTGGCCTCCCGGACTCCTCATTCTTCCTATTTCTGGACAATATAACTCTACCACTTGTGGCTGCTGGAATGATCGTTTCCTCTGCAAACCAGGAGCAGGGCTGATTTTCTTGTGTATGGGCCTAAAGATGGCTTTTTTATTTTGTTGGCATAGTCTCTATGCCTGACATGACCTGCATTTTATTTTGAACATTCCTCCAGTGTAAAAACGCACCAGAACATTAACTATAGCTCTGGATATCTGGAATTTTCCCACAACAACACCACCAGGCAATATAATTTAAAGGTTCAATTCCCTCAGTAAAATGAGACACCAGGAACGGAGTCCCCTGCTCTAACGGGAGGGGGTAGAGGCCGTGCAGAGTCACTCACAAGCTGCAGGCCAGCACCTCGATGAGAAACGCTAGTAGGAAAGCTTTACAATTTCCATGAGCTGCTGGCATCCTTCGAAGGAGACAGTCCCACTTCATTATGACTCTCATTCTAGGCTTCTTTTCCTGGGTAGGTAAAGCAAAATGTCATAAGGGCTTAGAGTATCTGTGCAGGTAAAATGACCCAGTCTCCCCCTTCCCACCCTCAGCCCCGGAATCCTCGGTGTTCCATGGATGGTGATGAGGGTGTGGGTCCCGGGATGCAGGCAGGTCCCTTGATGGGCAGTTGGAAACCCCAGTAAATACCCCAGTAAGACCCTGTCCATAAATGTGTCAGCTCTGTAGGACAGAGGGTGGGTCCCAGTGGGTGCGACCCTAGTGGGTCCTCCCCAGAGGAGGTAGGGAGGTGTGGGAGGGGTATAACGGGGAGGGGATTATGTTTCATAGACGCAACGTGGTTTCTCTTGGGGAGAAAAGTCACGTATTTTCAGGCCATGTCTTCACCCCATGGCCAGAAGCCCCGGGAAGCTTGGCCAGAGCTTGCCAAACTCACTCCTGATCGTAGACAAGTGAGAACAGACCTGGTCTAGAGGAGGGTCATCCCAGTCCCCAGGATTTTGCTTCATGGAGCACCTTGCTTTAGAAAGCCTGGTCTTCCCTCCTGCTTCCTTGCTCCGCTTTCTTTTCAGGAGCAATCCCTACTTCCTTCAGATTCAAGATGCCAGGCCCAACCTTGACCCACTGCGAAGATTCAGCAAGCAAAGGGCAAGACTGCACGCCACCCAGAAGAGCTGGGCCTCCAAGGTGGGACATCTGGGAGGGTGGACGGCCACAACCACGTGCCGAGCTATCTACCCGGCTCCCCGGCCGGGAGCACGTGGCCCCAGTGAGTGCTGCGAGCTCAGTGCTCAGCGAGAAACCTGGACGCCATGTTGGTGTGCCACATGGCTTTGATGGATTGCGCTCATCTTCGTGAGCATCTTCTCTCCCAAAAGAATGGTCTTGAAAGGGATCCTGCAAGCTGGATCATGAGAAAATTGAGAGATCTTGGGAAGAAGATTGCTTTTCCATAAAGCAGTTGCTTTCCCACACTTGCTAAGTCCCAAGGTCCAATCATTTATGACTATTATATGGATATAAAATAACACGGATGAAGTGGCTCTCCTAATGTGCCATGAATCATCTGACAAAGCCGCCCCATTCAGTTTGTGTCAGGCCGTACGATGTCGCTGACACGGGCACCCCTGTCACTACAGCCCACAGGAATGTCGAGCCCTCGACGTCGGGACAGCGAAGGCTGCAAGAGAGGAGGTGAAGGAGAACTTCGTAGCTTCCTGCGCAGCTGACTCGGGACCTGCAAACTTGCAGTCATCGTGTCACGGCTCAGGGAGAAGAGAAGAGAAGAGGAGAGGAGAGAGTGGAAGGCAGCGGACAGAGGAAGTCAAGTGGAAACGCCAGGCTGGTCTGGTCCCATGTCAGTGGTCTCTTCCCTCTCCGCCAACACCTCTTGGGGACCTTCGGGGAACAAAAATGAGCCCTGCCTTTCTCAAACTTACTCACAAGGAGAAATACCTCAAAGCCAAACTCCTGTGTGAAGATGTGGCCTTAATGCGTTTTTCTGCCCTGAGGAGCCGTGCGCCCCTGAGCAAGTGCCTTCGTCCTTCTGCCTCAGTTTGCCTCATCTGTACAATGGGGACCACACAACCACATTATCTCTGCTCTACGATGACTTTCACAAACCAAAGGCGTACTTTAAAATTAATGTATGTAGTTAACGCAGCAACAGTTAGCCCTGTGAGAAGATCTTGCCAATTAGAAGACAGACCCGCAGGACCTACCGCCGCTTACTGGGGCCACGGGCTCTCGAGCAACTTGCCCAGTGCTTGGAACCTAACAGGGCCCAGCGAGTGTCATTCTTTGCGGTAATTAGGGAAGAAGTGACAGTGACAATATAGTGAGCTGGGCCAGAGCTCGGCTAGAGGTTCGTGCCGTGAGCTATTAAGCTGTGGGGACATCTGAATGCTACTTCTGGGGTTGCCTGTGTCGAAGGCACCTCCAAATGTCTCCAGAACCCGAGCTAAGGGGCATCTGGCAGACTCCACCCAGGAGCATGTGCCTCTTGATCTCAGGGTCATGAGTTTGAGCCCCACTTTGGGCGTAGAGTTTACTTAAAAACACAAAGAAACAAAAACAGAAAACAAAGAACAAAGCTCAACTTTCGGAAGAGAAATGTTTTATTTTAAAGTTTACTTTTATTCATAAATTTTCTACATACTGACTTGATGTGGGAGCACGTCCATGATTACAACTGCTAAAATATCTTTTGCTTCCATTTATTACAATTGGCCATGAGGTGGGGATTCACACAATTTGGCACATTGTATGGTTTCTGAGGCGTCCCCCAGTCACTGGCTGCAGTCAGTGGGGTCTGTTCCTTGGAATCTTCTGGGTCCTGGCCATCACGGCAAACACCTTGTCCACGTCCCGACCGGTGCATTCCCAGCTGGCAACACGCAGATGCCGAAGAGGGGGCCGGGGAACGACTCCCAGCTGCCAGTGGAATCCCCCTCCTCTCCAGGTTCCCCAATGGTCCCCAGAACAGACCTGGACATCCGTGTTTCCGAAGCCGGAAGCCGAGCAGTCCTGTGTGGAACGTGGAACGTTCACAAACCCCCGTAGAGCACCCCGCACCCTTCCTAAGTCACTTTTCCAAAATGCAGGCAGACTCCAGCCTGAACCCAGAAAAAACACCTTGCAAGGGCCCTCGCGCTGTCCGAGAAACGGTGACAGGGTGTGTCACGTGCGTGTCTAAGACGTGCACACCTCGGAGATCCTGTGTGTGGAAATCCCGTGGGCCAAAAAGGACTATTAAAATCAGGTCAGGGCGGACCTCCAAAATTTGTAGGAACCCCCGGTCATGCCGTGATGGGAACGAAGCCGAGGGCGATTCTGTCCCGGAACAGCCCCGTCTCCCCTATGGTTCGCGTCTCAAACAGCTTCTGCTTCCAGATACCACAGCAGAGCCCCGGAAAATAATAAAGGTATTTTGTGAAAAACTCCTTAGTCTGTGGGATAAACCTGGAGCAGTGACATGTATAGCTTCAGGCTTATTTTTAGATCCTCTGGAGAATGAATGTGTGCGGGAGAGAGTCAGTGAGAAAGAGCAGAGAGAGAACGGTTTAAATCATAATAACTTCATAAAACAGAGTTTTCTTGTAATATTCTTTGGTAATGTTGAGCTGAAAATAGATTTACAATCAAAATGGGCTTAATCTGATATTAAAGAATTCTCTTAAAATCCCCCAAACAATTGAGATTTTTTTTCTTCCTCCCTTTGGTTTGTTTTGCGTTAGCTCCTCCAAGAGGCTGTGGATGTAAAGAAATATATTGACATTAATTAAAGTGAGTTTTATGTTGCTCGGCGAGGGCAGTTTCAGCTCCAAAGGATCCTCTGCAAACGGCCCTCCCTCCCCATGTCATGGCGAGGGTGCCTACTTCTGCCAGCGACGAGCCACCCCTAAAGGGACAGGGTGCTGGACAGCCTGGGGCCTCTGTGACAACAACCGAGAGGATCGTAGATATTCTCAGGGCCACTCTGTCGTCTGAGTCCACACCCAGCACCTTCAACGGGATTCAAAGTCTAGGGCATCCTTCACCACAGGGCACCCGGATTCTAGGCTGCTGGTCTAATCCCCCAGTTCCTCAGGTTAGAACCTGGGACATCGGTGAATTTTAGGAACAACTCCACCAGAACTAAAGCCCTTTCTCTTGAGGGAGATGGCCGTGCATTTCATACAGCGTAGTAAAAACAGATAATTTTTGCTTGGATTTGTCCTAATGAAGGAGCAGGTCTATCTCACAGTATACCTATCACGTCTGTTGATGAGGTGTAATAAAAATTCTTAATTAAAAATAATTGTATTAATGATCACATCATAATTAGCAGCTGTAATTTCCGTTTTTGCATGGAAAATCATTTGATTCCTGAAACAAGTCATCACGCGCCTCTCAGTTGGCTTCTCATTGACCAAATTAATCAGACAGGAGAGACTATTCTAAAGGATGAGCACCATGCTGCAGACACTGGCCCTTGTGACTAATGGCATGCTAGAAGCTTCTCATGTTGCTGGCACAAGGACGGGTCGCGTTGCCCTGTCTGCACATGGCAGCAACATGGGCCGCCCTGGATCTGACTCTTTGCAGCTTAGTCAACACCCTGTGCATTTCCTGCTGAGCTCAGCACCCACCCACTTGGGCCGCAGTGACTTTCTAAGGCTCCCTGAGAGTCTTCCTGAATGGATGATGCTGCCGGACCCAACAAGGAACCACCGTAATTGCTCTAATGTGTCCATCGTCCACTGGCCAGGAGGCTTTGCCTTTCCTGAGGTGCTCCAGGATCCCATGGCCACAGACTCTGAGGGGACGGAGAAATTTCTTGGAGCAGGAGAGGCAAGGAGAGACCCAGCTAGGATTGTTGGTGCCCCGGATGGAGCCACACGGGGCTTCAGGGACGACTCGGAGGTGAAATGGCTCTTGCGCATTGATGTCAAGCTCCTTTTTTTAAAATTATTTTATTTATTTATTCGACAGAGAGTGAGAGAGATCACAAGTAGGCAGAGAGGCAGGCAGAGAGAGAGGGGGAAGCAGGCTCCCCGCTGAGCAGAGAGCCCGATGCGGGGCTCGATCCCAGGACCCTGAGATCATGACCTGAGCCGAAGGCAGAGGCTTAACCCACTGAGCCACCCAAGTGTCCCTGATGCCAAGCTCTTAAGGATGCTCTCCGAGTCACAGGTATGATGCCTGCTCCGGAGTTTTAAAAGGATAGTCGTGCCTTCAGACGAGAGTCACACGTGATTGATGGATCCAAAAAGTGAAAGGCAAAGAGAGAATGAGCGACAAGCTGAATACACCAGGCATCACGTTGAATTTTTTTTTTTTTTTCCTCTAACCATTTCATATAAATCTATCTTAACTCTAGTTTTTTAGGAATAAACTCAGGGCCAAATTCTTAAGCATTCAGAGGTTCTGAGATTTCAAATTGCTGTCGGGAAGGATTCCAAGGGAATTACTGCTTTATAGCGGCTTGACTTTGGGCGGCCAGCCCAGCCCTTCATTATGCTGGGCAGGTCATAGAGGAGAAGAGTTTGCCACCAGCGTCTCTGGAAGCAGTGCCCTGTCC
>CM053617.1:67538194-67581132 GCA_028646535.1 Procyon lotor | reverse complement strand
AGCAGCATAGAAGATCTACACCACAGATTGGCATCATGGGACACACCGGAAACAATCTGCTCCACCTCTGTAATGATTAGCTGTGTGTATCCAGTCAGAGGGTGTTTTTGGTTAGATTAACATGTAATTCAGAGAACTTTGAATAAAGCAGATTGCCCTCCAACAGGCAGGTGGGCCTCATCCAATCAGTTGAAGCCCCGGCTGGAATAAAAAGACTGACCTTCCTGAGCAAGAGGAAACCCCAGCGGATGCCCTCAAGCCTGAAACTGCACCATCAGCTCTCCTAGACTGCACTACAGATTTGGACTTATGAACCTTCCGAACCATATGAGCCAATTCCTTAAAATAAACCTCTTTGTATGCACATCCCATTGGTTCGTTCCTCTAGAGAAGCCTGG
Organism: Procyon lotor; assembly: GCA_028646535.1. Classification (NCBI taxonomy): domain Eukaryota; kingdom Metazoa; phylum Chordata; class Mammalia; order Carnivora; family Procyonidae; genus Procyon; species Procyon lotor. The sequence continues at coordinate 67,580,734 of CM053617.1, read as the reverse complement.
CTAATAAAACCTCCTAAACACAGTAAGAATGAGATGATATCTAATAAGGAGAACACCGTAATGTGGTTATTAGCTTATCGTCAGTGTAAATTCTACAAGTTTCCAGGAGCCCAAGAAAACTTTGTATATTTTGAACCGTACTGAGCTCTGTCTCAGCGTTACTGCACAGCCGTCATTTACCCAAGATGAGACACACTGAGCGATACCACTTTGAGTTCACAGCAACCAATGGTTACTGACATTAATAACTTTTTTGTGTAATGTCTTCTTTTAAAGGCTCTTCAGGAAAAAGCAAAGGATGTTCTAGTTCTCTTTAAGCGAAACGGTGTAGGAATTTTTGTGTTTTCCTTTTGGTGATGGCTCCTCGAGAGCTCCGTCTGAAATATGGGGGTGGGTTCCAGAATCTACCCTGTATCCCACCAAAAATATGACCTTCAGCCTCTTTTCCTTGTCTTCATTGCCTTTTCTCCACACTACTTTTTGCCTCCAAGTAGCTAGACATGATTTTGGGGAAATGAGGCAGAAATAAAGAACACTGGTGACAGCTCATGCTTGGGGTCCTCCCCTCATCCTTCTGACCCTTGCTCTCAGCCTGCGGTCGCTGCAGTGAGCTCGGGCCACAGGTTTAGCCAATTAGGACTGGAGCCTGGAGCCTCCAGCCTGGAGACAAGAGGGTGGTTAGAACCCATTAGGAGAGTCTGTCTCCCCACAGGCTTCCCTGCTCCCTCCAACTAGGGTCTGCCCTGACCCATCCACCCTCCTTCCCAGATCTGGCCCCCCTTAGTCTCCTGGTCCCTTTGGGCATGGGGTGGGGGGCTCTTGCACTACTCCTTATGGCTTCCAGCCCCCCACCCCCGTAATCAGATCCTTTGTAAATAAGCTCTCCTTGAATTATTCTCCTTTAAATGTGCCATCTGTTTCCTGCTGGGACTCTGACTAATTCCCAGCTGGGAATTTTAAAAAATATGTATGTTTTTTGTTTTTGTTTTGTGTTGTTATGGTTTGCTTTGCTTTCTTTTTTGACCAGAGAATGGCTTAGGGTGGAGGCATTAATAATTGAAAGTCCAAGTCCAATTCTGAGGGAGCTGGCCGTGGTCTGTAGGGAGCTGGACTTGCTTAAGCAGCAAGATGGAACCAGTTCTGTTCACTGAAACCAATCCGACTTCAGGGAGGCCCTCTGCGCAAAGCGTCAGAAGGGACCCAAACTGGGGAGGACCCGGTTTCGCTCTCCCGTTGTCAGGCACAGGCCCCTGCCCTGGTGTCAGTGGGGAGCCCTTGACTCTGGAGAGTGCTGGTTCCGGGAACGTGCAGCCCGCTCTCCCACACTATGCTTAAATGTACGCGCCGCAGAAGAGTGCATCCTGGAGGCTCCACTCTGACAGCCAAAGGACAAATAAACAAAAATAAATAAACAAATAAATAAATAAACAAAAAACAAAAACCAGCAGGCTACTGGAAGCATAATTGAAGGTATGCATGACCTAAATCAAAGCAGCTTTTAGATTTGGGACATAAAAGTCTCAGAGACAGACGTATGCCAAGACCGTTGCCAAGAAGGACAAAGGCCAGGGGAAGAGGCCATGGGATCAGTAGCAAGGTGCAAATATCCTCGCCTCCAGGAAGCCGCCCTGCTTCCCTCAGACACCTGGGGGCCCGTGGGCCCCTGGAGTCGGGAGGCAGGGGAGACTCACGGGTTGCATGAATCAGGTTCCTGGATGACGTGGATATCCAATAAGGTACATAGAAACATGTCTCCCAGGTGACATGAAGGCCCGTAGGATTCTCCTTATCCTCATCCCCTATTACCTGTGTGCATTTCATTTTGTGGTAGATTGAATGGTGGCCCCTGACAGCATATATCCACGTCCCTGGGGCCTGCAAATGTTCTTATTTGGAAAAGGGATCATCGCAGGTGTAATTAAGTTCAGGATCTTGAGATAAATAAGATTATTGTATTTACCAGAATTGTCCCGGAACACAGAACCCATAGGGTGTCTAGGTATACCTAAAGGGAGACTTATCTTAAGACCTTGGCTCACACAATCGTGGGGGCTGGCAAATCTGAAATTGGTAGGGCAACCTGCAGGCTGGAGACCTGAAGGTCTTCAGGCTGGAGTCTGAAGGCCACTTGCTGGTGGAGTTCCCTCCTTCTCCAGGGACGTCAGTCTTTTTCAACTGATTGGGTGAGGCCCACCCATAGTGTAGAGGGTATTCTGCTTTATTCAAAGTCTACTGATTTAAAGGTTAATCTCACCTAGAAAATCACTTTGCAGTGATCTAGACTTATACTTGATCAAGCATCCGGAGACAGTGGCCAAGCCACGTTGACACAGAAAATTAACCATGACAATTATCCCGAATTATCTCGGTGGGCGTTAAATCCAGGAAGAAGTGGGAGAGAAAGGCAAGGGGAGATTGGACGTGACAGGAGAAGAGGTGACCTGCAGGGGGCTGCAGGGATGGGAGCGACCCAGCCACCACCAAGAAAGCCAGGCTGGAGGACACGCGGGAGGATTCTGACCCTAGCGCCCTCAGAGAAGGCGAGGCCGTGCCGACCCTTGGATTTCAGAACCTTGGCCTCCAGAGCACCAGCACACATTTCAGCTGTGTGAGGCTTGGTTATGGCCGTCCTGGGACAATAATGTTCTCCTGAGGATGGAAGAGTAGACCCATAGGGACCTCGGGTGTGGCTTTGTAGGGGCAGCAGCAATAATTGGACCTGGTAAAGCTTTTGTTGGCTGGAGGCCTGGGAAGATGTCTCTGCCTGTGGTTCCCCAGAGACATGGCGGCCGGAGGCCAACATGACTGCCTAGGTGGGATCTGGAGGACACCCTTGGCGGAGCTCCCCGGGGTCTACCTTTGTTCCTGCAGGGTGGGGCTGGGAGAGGGTCTGCAGGACAGCCCTGGGCCGTGCAGGAAAGCCTCTGATGACACACGCTGGACGCTGGTGCCCACATGGACACCCCGCCTGGACGCCGGCTTTGGTCATGGTGTGGATTTGTCTGAGCCCAGCCGGGCCTCGGTCGTGGTCCTTGGCCCTCTGTGCTCGCTGGCCTTCCTCGCCAGTCTGTCGACTTTGCGTGTTGAAATTAAGACCCTAAATATTCCTTTAATACAGTTTGGGGAACTTTTTGTTTTATGTGTTCCAGGGGTTTATATCATCATTCTTACTGTACTAAAATTTACATGCCCTTTTTAAAAAAAATAATATTGTCATGTAAATTTTTGTAAGCTCTAGGTTTATTTTATGAGCCATAAACTTAGACAACATATTAAAATCTTGGGAGAATTTAATATCAGCAGCGGATTATCCTAAAAAAGAAAACACACACACACACCTAATTCCCGGGAATTACAGGGACAGAGGCATATCAAGTATGTTAAAAGGTTTAATAGCTGTTAGTAAATTTTACTGCTGCTGTCAATAACTCCATAATATATTGGGCCAGTTAATAGGTCAATGGAACATATTTATATCTTGCTATAAACTGTTTAGCCAAGAACAAACTAATTTCTAATGATAATGAAACATGGAGTCAATAAATATTAATTTTAGTATTTCTAATTTAAATACAATTTTTTTTTACATCTACCATAAATGCTGGGCTGACAGCATTAAGACATAGATTATTTTGTGTACATAGATTATTTTGGTTTTGTGTACCAAGGGCAAATGTGTTAAAAACTAACTGTGATATTTAGGCTACAACACAATGTTTGTGAGTGACACAGTCTTTGAGGTATGTGATTCTTTATTTTGTCATTAAAACCGTAATAGTACTTCCAATTTCATCCCAAATATTGGTGCAATCACTCAGCATTTTAATATATCTTGAAAGAAAAAAGCATATTGTTTGAATGCATCTCTTAAAATACATATTTTTTAAAAATCGTAGCAAGTTTTTATATTTGAGGCATTTTGAGTTCACAGATTATTTCTTTTCTTAATTCTAAAGTCTCACATTTGAGAGAGTTGAATAAATTCAGTTTTGCTCCTCAACTGCACCGAGCCAGCAGATGGAATCTGCTACGGGCATGTTTCTGGTGAGAAACAATGCCATAAATTAATTGTGTTTCCAGAAGACTTGAGGGGTTAGGGAGTGATTGTCCAGATGAGCCTTTTGTGGAAGTACACGTTTGTAAGCATTTTTCATCTCACAGGATCTCAAGAGGAAAGATGCACATACGTATAGAAAAACAGGGAGGGCACCTCTGGCACAGAGCATTCTCGGGGTGGAGAAATGTCGGGGTGTGCTATTCCCTGAAGGACAAGCATTTATGGGGCTCCCTCTGCCCCTCACTCTTCTGGGCACAGCAGTCATGGGTCCACATTTGTTCCCGCCAAGGGTGTTTCCTGGGCTGTCCCCGCAGTCACGTCCCCTGGTGAGTTTCAACCAGTCTTATTGGTTCTGCCAATGTCACTTGCTGCTACGGACTGCATTGTCCCCCCAAAAATGTAGATGCTGGAGCCCTCAACCCCCAGTAGAACCTCTGAATGTCACTGTGTTTAGCGATAAGACTTTTAAAGAAGTAATGAAGCCAAAAGAGGTCTTTAGAGTGGGTCCTAATCCAATCTGACGGATGTCCTTATAAGAAGAGGAGATGAGGACACACACAGAAAAGGCAGCCAACTGCAAGCCAAGGAGAGAGGCCTCAGGAGAAACCAACCCTGCTGATACCTAGAGCTCAGATTTCTAGCCTCCAGAATGGGAAAAAAAAAAATGACTTTTTGTTGCTTAAGTCCCTAGCCCGTGGTGCTTTGTTTTGAAGCCCTAGCAGACTCATACACTTGCTAAACCATGAATTCTAATCTTTAATTTTAAAATTCTATCACTTCACTTTTGGGGGGAACCTAACTCCAAAACATTTCCATGAGGGATCTGAGAGCCCCAGCCTTGCAAGTATTGACATCTGGGGGTTGACTCATTCCGTGGTGGGACCCGCCCTGTGCATTGTGTGATGCTTAATAACATCTCTGGTCTCTATCCCTAGATGCCAGTAGCATCGTCCAGAGTCAGGATGGTCAAACATATCTCTAAACATGGCCCGATGCCCCCGGGATGGGGGTGGGGACAAGATTGCCCCTGCTTGCGAACGCACCTGACGCCCACCCACAGAGAAGACGGGCGCACATGTGCTCCGCACATGGGTGTGTCTGTGTGCATGTGTGGCCTTCTGTGCACACGCCATGTAAAGAAGAACAGACGGTAGAAGGGGCCCCAAACGTCACTAGGCCTGGCCTCTACTTTGCAGATGAGGTCACAGACCGGGGAGGAAGGGCTGTGCCCAAGGCCACAGGCTGGCCCCAAGATGTGTCTCCACCCTTCTCGCTCTGCAGAGCACTGAGCTGTCTCCTGGTTTCTGAGGGACGACAGGGTGGCCAGAGGCCAGTGCAGTGGCTAAGGTGGGTTTGCGACCATCGGGGAAGCCAGCAGCAACCCTGGGACGGACCCACTGGAGGCCGGTCCTGTTTTCTGGACCTTTATGAATGCATTGCTGTCCCTCCGGCTGCCCGTAACTCCAACAGAGGTCATTTGCAGGTAGCACTGACAACAGCAGAGACCGTTGACTCGTTATCAGTAGGTGAGCAGGGCTGGGGCTGTGCCGCAGGGGAGGCGGGGTTGGCCGGAGCGGTTGGCTCCCTTTGCTCTCCTTGCCCCCCCTCCCCGCTACCCACCACACTATGCTCTGGAGCCTGGCACCCTGGGTCTGCATCTCCGGGCTCCCTCCCTTGCCCTCAGCTTTCACTGGTGTGGCCAACGGGAGGCGCCCTCGGAGGAGGGCACAGGAGGAGCCTGGAAGGAGGAGATGGAAGAGGAGGGGAGGGAGGTCAAGGGCTGATTCTCCTGCGTCTCCCCAGGTGGTGGTAGGTTGGGCAGGGACTGAACCCTGCCTGCCTTTCCCGAGGTCCTTCCTCCAAAGCCAAAGTTCTCAGCTCTCTGGCTTTGGTGCTCCTTCCCTCCCCTCCCCTACCCTCCCCTCCCCTCTCCTGCCCTCCCCTCAGGTCCAGGTGGTGAGGGCTCAGAATGGTCATGCAAGTCCCTGGGGCCTCTCGATCCCTTGCCAACTTCCCCAGCTCTTGCAATAACCACTGTAGGGCCTTCCGCACCCCTGGGGGGGCCGTGGGCGAAGACCTGCTTTGATTTCCACTGAGTGGAGTCTCAAGCCTGTGGCCGGGGGTCGTCCTGCTTTGCAAAGGTCACTATTGCCTTCACTTTTCTCTTTTATGTTTAAACTGACACAATTCTCCCAATTAATGCGTTATATTAAATATTAGGCTTTAATAATCTAGTATTTTATTAATATATTTTAATATTTAATGCTAACACTTTATGGGGAGCTCTCAGTCATATTAATCTAGTAAATTTTGCTAATAAAATTAATTTTTTTTTCCTATTTTACCTTTTGAATAGTAAAGGTTACGGTGGAGTAAAAATCATTAGATTTCTTTGGGGTAAGTGATGGGGAGAAAGATTTATTTCCCTGGAAATGGTAGCTCCTCCTAAAGCCTCTTGTGGGCATCTCACGTGCCCTCAAATGGGCCCTGAAGGGACAGGGGGGTGGGTACTTGCCAAGTGCTCCTTCGATGATTTTTAGAATTTTACAATGGTGAGAAGCCGACAGAAAACCGCACGGCCCCTTAGCTTTCTGGGTAAGAACAGGGTGGTCTCCACGGCTCCCCCAGCAAGAGCGACTTTGCTAAGAAACCTCCCTGTTCTCCCCACACCCTTGCTCCACGCCGAAGTGGGCTGGTGCAAATCTTCACATAATCTGATCTCTAAATTAGTAACTCGGTCACATAGTAAATTGGAATATGCATGTTGCCTTGCCTTCTCTCCTTGCTCGGCTGTTTGATGTGCTGTGGGCTTTCATCCCTCCTCCTCTGGGAGAGCCTTTCTGCAGGGGTGGGATTGGGACCCGAGCACCAGAATCTCCCGGCCCTGGTGGAATGTTCTCCGTGCTATCAGGAGGGTCTCCCCTCTCTGGCCCCTAGCCCCGCCCTGTGTTCTGCGCCCCTTCTGCTTGGAGCCTCTTCCCCACTTGGAGTCCTTCCCACGTCTCACTGGTTGATCCTATGGGATCTGGAGTTTTTCCTCTCTTGACCCCTTCAAAAATGCTTTCCCCAGGGGACCACTTCATCTTTTTTCATTTTCTGGCTGGAAAACATCCCTACACTCAAGGAAGACTTGGAGTTGGAAATTGAATAAGGTACTCCTGATCGCCAAGTCCTTACTGCGCCAACAATCGAAGGAGTTTTTACTTTACCTCTTTTTTTTTTTTGAGAGTGGGGGTGAGGGGGGAGCAGAGGGAGAGGGAAGGAGAGCATCTTAAGCAGATTCCACACCCAGAACAAGCCCCATGAGGGGCTCAATCTCACGACCCTGAGATCATGACCTGAGTCGAAATCAAGAGTCAGAGGCTTAACAGACTGAGCTGCATAGATGTCCCTAAATGATGTGGGCATAAACTTTAAAACAGTCCCAGATCTCTAGTGATGGGAGGAAAGCCACATAGCAAGTGAATTGGGGAAGCAGGCTGTTTCCGGGTTTCAGAGATCCTTAATGTGCATTTCCCATAGATTGGGGAGGCTCCCACTGCCTCTGCTGGCCCCACTTTGCAGCGAGCCCCGGGCTTCCTACTGCAGACTCCCCCGAGGCCTGGGTCACAGGTCCCCAAACCTTGGCTCTTCCTCTCCTCTGCCCAGAACTCCCCATTTCCTTCTCCATCCTCAGTTACAATGTGTTTTAATGCTTTAAAAATGCTGGATCGTAAAGACGCTGTGTATGGACCCTGGCCCCAAAAACCAAAGTTATAATTTTTCACCTTTATTTCGGTCCCTTTATTGCACACATATTCTTGTGTTGTTTTTTAAAAGCTTCATAATTTAACATTCAGAGATGGGCTTGGATGAACCAAACATAACTTAATCCCACGCCCCGTGACCTTCGCGGCTCCCCTTTCCCTACTGCTGATTTTCATTGTCTCTCTAAAAGGATCTACACAAGCTGTTTATTTTTCAGCTCCCCACAACCTGGAGCTGTCCTTGTTCCTCTTAACCTGAGTGTTCCCACGGTGTTAGATTCTCTTTATAAAAGGGGGTTGTGTGTGGGCCCTGGGGGGTGAAGCAGAGTTTACTCCCTCAGCGCCACGCCGCGAGGCTATTCCAATACTGCGATCACAAATAACACAACGAGCAAGATGTTTATGCATTAATCTTTGTCCATATTTCCTATTATTTCCTTGGCATAGACTTCCAGGAGGAGAATTAGTTAGGGGGAAAAGAGAAATGGGGTTCTGGTTCTTGATCCTCACTGGCCAATCGCTTTCCTCGATGGACATGCCCTGAGCACGACAAGAGTTCTCGCCCGGGGCCCCCCTCCTAGTACTTAAGAGTAAGCATTTTAAAATTCCTGTTGAGGGGCGCCTGGGTGGCTCAGTCGTTAAGCGTCTGCCTTCGGCCCAGGTCAGATCTCAGGGGCCTGGGATCGAGCCCCACATCGGGCTCTCTGCTCTGCAGGAAGCCTGCTTCTCCTGCTACCAGTCCCTCTGCTTGTGTTCCCTCTCTCGCTGTGTTTCTCTCTGTCAAATAAATAAAATCTTTAAAAAAAAAAAAAAAATTCCTGTTGACTCGCTAGGTGACAGATGGCACCTTCTAACCTTAATTATTCGATTACTCACGAGTTTGAACTTTTTCATAGTCGCTGTCTGTTTGTATTTATATTTTGTAAATACTCTGGCTGTCTCTGTGAGTCCTAGTAGTTTTATCACATGCAATTTTGTGTGTTAAGGATGTTAATCCTTGTGCATGATAGTGATTTGACATAGTTTTCCTCCTTTGACACGTGCTTTTTTTTTTTTCCTTTTAAGATTTTATTCATTCATTGGAGACAGAGAGATACAGAGAGACAGCATGAGCAGGCGGAGAGGCAGAGGGAGAGGGAGAAGCAGACTTCCTGCTGCATCAGGGCTACGTGGGGCTCGATCCCAAGACCTGGAGATCATGACCCCAAAGGCAGACACTTAACCGACTGAGCCATCCAGGTGCCCCGACACAAGCTTTTTAATTTTTTGCACTGGAAGCTTTTAACATCAGAAGTTTTAAAATAATAAATAGTTATTTTATTGCTGTTCTTACTATATTGGTTTTTTTTCTCCCTTAGCTCTTTAAATTAGAATGCCCCCATACACCCAGAGGTCAAATCACATCGTATGTTATTTGATTTTCATATATTCTTTTGATTTTTATATTTAACTTAGCATTTCATCTAATGTTTGTTTTAGTATGTGAGGTGAGAGGAATATTTAGTTCAATATTTATGCTACTTGGGCTGACAGTTGTGCTGGTGCCGTTTATTAAATAACCAGCCGTCTCTCCATGGTGAGAAAAGACTCCTTTTCACATCCTAAGTGCTCCTACATCTGAGGGGCTCCTCAGAGTGACCGTCCTGTCGCAGGGACGGGTCCATCTGTTCTTGGCACCCTGGTTGCACGACCGTAGATTATGAGGCACATTTGTAAATGGGACGGCAAGAAATTTCTCATTGTTCTCATCGTGACAAATGTATTCTTTTCCAAGATTTCTCATTCTTAAGAATGAGATAACTTCTTCTGAGAATGAGAAGTATTACAAAGTATTACAAAATGAATATCCTTGTAACCACCCCTCAGGTCAAAAAACGGAACATTGGCCTCGGAGAGGCCGGGCATTCTTCGTCCTGGTCCTTAGGCTCTGCTCCCCACAGGGAACCCCTATCCTGACTTTGAGGGCAATCACAGCTCTGCCTTTGTTTACTATTTTTATCTAAGCATGCATTTTAAAACACTCTAGTGTAATTCTGCACACTTTTGAACTTTAAATAAATGAACCTTCATATAAACAGACTTTATATACAAGGACTTTTACATTCTTTTATATCTAGATTTTTTGTTCAATATTTTGCTTTTTAAAATGCATCGAGGGGCACCTGGGTGGCTCAGTCAGTTAAGCATCTTCCTTCAGCTCAGGTCATGATCCCAGGGTCCTGGAATCGAGCCCCTCAGCAGGAAGCCCGATTCTCCCTCTCCTGCTTCCCATTTGTGTTCTCTCTCTCTCGCTTTCTCTCTGTCAAATAAATAAAATCCTTAAAAAATTTTAAAAAATGCATCTATATTTTTATGAGCAATTTCAATTCAGTCAGGTTCATTGCTATGTAATATTGTATTGAATTATTATTTGAAATTTGATTTGAAAAATTTCATCGTTTCCAGTTTGAGGCTCTTATGAACAATGCTGCTGTAGATTTCTTTTTTCTTTTTTTTTTTTTTTAGCAGGCTTCCTGCTGAGCAGGAAGCCTGATGCGGGGCTCGATCCCAGGACCCTGGGATCATGACCTGAGCCGAAGGCAGACGCTTAACGACTGAGCCACCCAGGCACCCCTGCTGCTGTAGATTTCTGTATGTGTCTTCCAGGGCACGTGTGTATACATGTTCTCCTGAGCACACACCTGAGACTTCATGTGCTGTGTCTCAGGGTGTGTGCAGGTGCTTAATTTTGATAGAGAATACTAAGTGCTTTTGAGCATGTTAAATCAATTACGCGGCCACCAGCAGGGCATAAGGATTTCCATTCTCACCACTTTCTGGTACAGGTTATCATTTTCATTTTGGTTTTTCAGGTGGGTGTGACAGTATCTCATGTGGTTTTCATTTGCATCTCCCCAATGATTAATAAAGCTAAACACATTTCCGTGTGTTTATTGATGTTTCAATCCCCTCCTTTTTAAAGTGCTTGTTCATGTCTTCAGCCCATTTCTACTTGGGTTGTCTGTCCTCCTTGTATGGTTTTGTAGAGATTCTTTATATTTTCCAGGTTTGAGCCTCTCACTGGTATATGGATTGCAAATATCTTCTCCCTTTTAGTGGTTTGTCCTTTCCTACATTTAATGGTGTCTACTGACGATAAAGGGTTCTCATTTTGAGGGTTTTCAAATGTATCAGTCAGATCCTTTTGGGACACTTTTAGTGCCCGGTTTAAGAAATCTTCTTCTGCTTGGAAGTTATAAAGATGTGTTTTTACAATGTCTTCTAAACTTCTGTTCTTTGGCCTTTCACAGTAAAGTCTGTAACCCCTTGGAATAGAATTTGTGATATAGGGTGATTTAGTGACCCAGTTTCATTTTTCCAGTAAGGATAATCAATTTCCCCAACATTGTTTTTGAAAGTTCATCTTTTCCTCATTGTTTTGCAGTTAAATCTTTGTTGTAAATCAATTGCCATATATGTATAGGTGAGTTTCAGATCTTCTAATTTCATCCTATTGGTCCGTTTCAGTACGACTTTGCAACTACTCACTCTCTTACTTGAAAAAGCATCAAAATAAGCTTAATTTCTGAAAGGGCAATTATTTCCACCTCTTCTTTTTTTTTTTTAAATGGACACATTGGATTTCCACATAAATTTTTGAAATGTTTATTTATTTATTTTGCAAGGGCAGGGGCAGAGGGAGAGAGAAGTAGACTCATGCTGAGCACAGAGCCTGACTTGGGGTTCAATCCCAGGACCCTGAGATCATGACCTGAGCTGAAATCAAGAGTCAGATGCTTAACCAACTGAGCAACTCATGCACCCCCAACTCCTGAAACATCTATTTCTATTAAGGCTTATTTAAATTTTCTTCTATGACTTTGTGTATGGCATTCCCTGTGGATAATCTTGTATATATTTAATAGATACTTGAAGAAAGGTAGTCTTTATAGAGCAAAGATGCAGGTGTGTGTGTGTGTGTGTGTGTGTGTGTTTAAAGATTTTATTTATTTGACAGGGAGAAAGAGATCACAAGTAGGCAGAGAGGCGGGCAGAGAGAGAGGGGGAAGCAGGCTCTCCACCAAGCAGAGAGCCTGATGCGGGGCTCTATCCCAGGACCCTGAGATCACGACCTGAGCCAAAGGCAGAGGCTTTAACCCACTGAGCCATCCAGGTGCCCCGTGTGTGTGTTTTTGTGTATGTGCTTCTACACAGTCATACAAACACACAGAGAGTAATTATAAAGCACTAATTCCAATGCGACACGCATTCATGTACAGGTGTTTGTGTGTGATTAATTTTGTCAATTTAACCCTCTATAGGCACACTTTTTATTTTTGTTTGTTCGATTTTTCAATGCCAAAGAAAGTAGACTCAAGCCTCCCTCTTTGGCAGTGGTGTCAAAATTCATTTTTTATTAATAATTAATTTTTCCTTGATATAGTTTGACTCATGTTGCCCACTGCTTATAAGATAATGACTACTCTTCCTTCTCAGGCTATTTTAATTTTCATTAATATCAATACATAGGTCTTTGTCCTATTTGAATACTTTTGCCTTAAACTCTATGTTCTGTTGCGAATATTGCCACATTTCCTCTGTTAGCCTTTGATTATCTGACGCAAAAAGTGTCTATATTATTTGTTTGGATGTGCATGTATAAGCAAAGCTGAACTATGTGTAATTTGTGTTTACTCATCTGCAAATCTTTTAATAGAAAAATTAGAGTGAGTCACCGTTGTTATCATCACTAATATATTTTGGCTTTATTTCTGTCCTCATTCTTCTGTTTTGTTTTCCATTTGGTAATAAAACTGAGCATTTCCTTTTGGTTCAACGTTGGCCCTGGCAGCCCTGCTGAGGAGTGAAGGTAGAGCCAAAGGCCTCCAGCTCTCCTAGCATCTTCGTGGTGGGAGTTTGGTGCAGCCTTTGGCCAATACTCTTATGACTGGGCAAACACAAGGCAAGATCCCTGTGGAGCTCACAGCAAATGCTTGAGCCCGGGAATTTGTACTTCTTTCCCATGATAACTGTTTCACCACTGGGAAATTCTGTCCCGTTTTTTAATGAAAACGACAGGAATGGTGTTGGTAGAGTAGCACTCTCTGAGAACTCACCTCTATTTGTTGCAAGACAATGTCAGCAACTCACAGCTTAGCAAGAGTGAAATAGGCACAGGTAAATTCTTAGTAGTACTTCTGCTCCAATTCAGTCTGATCTTTTTGGCTAATTACAGTTTTCCCTAGATTGCTTCTTCCCCACCAAGCACTGGGACAGTTAATGTGAAGCAGTTAGTATGGTCTAGCTAAGAAGAATAGCTCATCACTTGTAATCAGCTTGACTTCCTTTGGACCCTGGAGGTGGCAGAATTACTGAGAGAGGGGCAATAGTGATCATTATTAGTCATAAGAAATCAACATCTTTTAACTAAATGTCTAAAGTGTTTTATTTCCTCACGCAGGCCATTTTCTGAATTTAGTCTTAAGGAACAAATAACTGGTGACCTTAATGCATATCCTAACTCTACTACCAGTTAAACCTCACTTTCCTTATCAATAAAATGGGCACCAGGATATTTGTCTCATGGGTTTATTAAGTGCTATAGAACTTACTTGGCAGTTGGGGCACCTTGGTGGCTCAGTCTGTTAAGAGTCTGCCTTTGGCTCACTCATGATCCCAAGGGTTCTGGGATCGAGCCCTGGGTCGGGCTCTCTGCTCAGTGGGGCACCTGCTTCTCCCTCTCCCTCTTCCTGCTATTCCCCCTGCTTGTGCTCTTTCTCTCTCTCTGTCAAATAAATAAATAAAACCTTAAAAAAAAAAAAAGGACGAACTTGAAAATGACTGGCAAAGAGCCAATCATATGATAGGCACTCAGAAGATTTTCTAACTTGATTTATAGGTATTGGCAAGAGGGATGCCCTTGTTTGGTTTTGAATATAGCCATAGAAAAGGTTAACACATTTGGTATAACCTTGACCAGATTAGCATTGACATCTAATCATGTAAGCCAAGGTATTATTGTTGAGGAAATAACCAACCTTTGGTAGGTTAAAGAAGCCACATATATAGATTGAAATCAAAATAAAGTTTTACAGTGTGATATTGCTAACATTTTCCAATTGCATACATTCAGATTTAAACCATGTAACCCAATTTACAACTTACCTTTAGAAAACATGGAGCAAAACGTATTGACTGAGTGATTTAATTCTAATCCTTATTTCTGAAAGCATCCAACCTTGCTTCCTTGATTGAGTCTCTGTCCCATTATCTTAGCTTGGTTTTAATGGGTGTTGAAAATATAAGGCACTTCCAATTTGGAAGAAGGCCAGCCCTGAACTTTACCAATCATTAAAATTGCAATATATAAATATGATGCTTTATGTAGAATGTTAGTTCTTTAGAAGCATTAAAGAAAGAGGAGCGAGCTCTTCTGATCAATTCTGCTTTTCCAAATATATCCTTACCCCCTCCCCCATCTCACTTGTTGTATTAGGATGTAAGAAACATAAAAAAAAGAAAGACTTAAATTTAAACAATGTGGGGAAGCTATAAAGAGTATCGCCAGCAGACAAAAGTGTCAAAAAATTCTGTAAAATATAAAGCAGAAGATCGATAGACATCAGAATCCAACAGAAGAATGGAACTTCAACCTCAGGAGGGTAAATGCACTTTCCCTGGAGAATTCAGGAATCACCCCACTGGTCAGGGACAACAGAGGAAGGGAGAGGCCTGGGCTGTGGCTCTTTGCTAAGCAATTAAATTCAAGGGTGTGGAACATCCACAATAAGTCCCTGGTCTCATAGTCACCTCCTCCTGAATTTGTCCAGAGGAGTCATGACATCAGCACTTGTCACCAGTCTGCTGTTGGATTCCTCCAGAGAAGAGTCTGGGCTTGGAGAACAATTGTGCTGCTCCAGGTGACTCACCAGTCAGGAAGGGTAGGAAGTCCCGTGCCCACAAAGTAAACTACCTGAGCATCCTGAATGAAGGCACAATTTTTTTTTTTTTTTTGCATAAACACAGGAATCGGGGATGCTGTAATCAAAATCTACAGTTGACTCCCTGAGCAATGAGGATTTTCATTGGGACTGAGAGATAACATCCTAGCCCCTGATATTGATCAATTTAGACCATCATCTATAGGAATAGACAGAATTTTAAACACAAAATAAACTGAATTCCAAGTATTAAATAGAGGCCTTAAGCTAGCACTCTGAAAATAAAAGGAAATAAAATTAACAGAAAACAGAGATTTGAAGGTTGTCTTCTGAGGGTCCTCATATAGGATATGCATCCATAAAAATTAGAAACATGTTAATTCAGGGACACCTGGATGGCTCAGGAATTAAGCTCCAGCTCTTGATTTCAGGTCAGGTCATGATCTCAAGGTCATGAGATTGAGCCCTAGTTTGGGCTCCATGCTCAGCATGGAGTATGCTTGAGTTTCTCTCTCTCTCTCTCCCTCCCTCTGCTCCTCTCCCCACTGATGCTTTCTTTAAAATAAACAAAATCTTAAAAAACATGTTAACTCAAAAGAAAAATTGGATTTTTGGAATGAAGATGCAACCCAGCAACAAAAACAAAAACCTTCAACAGTTTGGCTGAATAATAGAATAGACAAGGCTGGAGATAAAATTCGTGAGTAGAAGGATTCTCCCATGATGCACTGCAGCATTAGGAAGAACTGGAGGATAGAAGGAAAAAAAAAAAATACTGCCAACTATGTGTCCAGACCCAGAAGCCCAGCATCTGTCTACCAGGAGTTCTAGTAGGAAAGAGGAATGCCGAGACAATGCGCAAATATTACAGGCAAATTTCGGAAACTGATGAGTGTCTTTGACGCCACCACGTGCTAAGTAGCAATAATGTGATACGTGTCTCCTAGATGCCATCATGTAGTTGCTGAATCACAAGGCCTGCAGGACAATAGTCTTTGACTCCTAGGGTGGGTTGGGCTCTTCTCAGCGGTGCTACGGGGGCTGCAGTTCTCGGAGCTGTATTTGTATCAATTTGTATCAGTGATCAGCGGGTTCCAGTGAGAGGCCGCAGAGATCAGGCTGAGAAGGCTAAGGCAGAAGCAAACCTGGCTGGAGGGTTGGCACAGGCAAGCAGCATGCAGGGGTCTTCTAGAACACTCACATCAGTGCGCCGGGGAGCCCAGGCCCTGGGGTAGCAGCTCTCGTGATCGCTGTCTATCTCGAGGGCCCAAAGCCTGCGGCAGTCCGTGCACCCCTGCCTGCTCAGTGGGCTGAGCGCCTTAAAGGAGAACCGCATTCCATTCCTACCTACTTGGAAAACTTGGAAGAGAGTCTGGCTTCCTGACAGCACCCCAGTGAATATGCCAGGAAAAAAGAGAAAATATTAAAACCTCAGAAAGAAAACAGAGAAACATTATCAAACAAAACAAAACAAAAAATTGAATGAGAGCGGTATTAGAATTCTAGCTTGCAACATGGGATGCGGGAAATCAGTGGAGCCGTATCCTCGAGGAGAAAATGATTTTGAATTAAGAATTCTATGTCTAAATTTTTTAAGATTTTACTTATTTTTGCAAGGAACAGAGAGAGAGAGAAGAAACAAAAGCAGGGGGAAGGGACAGAGGGAGAAGCAGACTCCCTGCTGAGCAGGGATCCTGATGCAGGGCTCAGTCCCAGGACCCTGGGATCATGATGTGAGCTGAAAGCAGATGTTTGACTGACTGAGCCACCCAATCACCCCTCTATGTCTATCTTAATTAAATAATTAAGATCATTATTATTCGCAACCAAAGGCAAAATGAATGTATTTTTACTTTTGTAAGCACTCAAAATGTGTACTACTTTTTCTCAAGGGTTCTCAAGGATGTACTCCAGCAAAAGAAAAAAAAATTTGAGGGGCGCCTGGGTGGCTCAGTGTGTTACGTGTCTGACTCTTAGTTTTGGCTCAGATCAAGCGGAGTCTGCTGGAGATTTCCCATCTCCCTCTACCCCTCCCCTCGCTCATGCGCACTCTCTCTCTCAAATAAACAAATCTTTTAAAAAATAATAATTTGATAAAAACAAATATATGGGACAAGAAAACAGTAATGAGAGAAAGAAAAGTGTGCAAATATTGACATTTTGGGGGGAAAGGGAAAATTAGAGAGTTCTCAGCATTGATATAAACACAAATTTAAGGGGTGCCTGAGGGGCTCAGTCAGTTAAGCATCTGGGGGGTATGCGTCACTTCTGCTCACCGTCACTGGCCAAAGGAGGTGACCCGACCAGGCGTGCTGTGAATGGGCGGCCACTACAGAGAAGGGCTCCTGTGGGTCACAGCCTGAACTTGGTGGTTTTCCCAACACCGAGGCAAGGTCCTGTCACATGCACCATTACGATGGCAAATAAACAGGCAGAGTGATAGGTTACACTAGCACTTGAACGTGGTAGGAAGAGAAGTGCCCAAGAGCTTTGTTTAGCTAAACCTGGAACCACATATGTACAAAGAAAATTTGAATGAGCTCTTTGAGTAAAATGAAATCCTGAGCTTGTGCAAGAGGGACTTGGAGCCGCCACCTTCCCCAGCAGGTGCACAAATAAGACTCGGGCTGTGTGGCAACAGCGAGGCTGCACCGAGCTGTGATTTCAGCTCATCTGAAATATACATCTGTGCATACATGCATGGGCGTATATATCCCGAATTAAAATCACGTAGACACTCCCTTTGCCTGAAAAGGAACCCCAACCCTATTAGCAAGATACCCTGATAACCTGCCCCCTTCACTCATCCTTATCTTTAGCCATTTCCCAAAGGGCCCCCTTCACTGGTGTCAGATCTAGAGCTCCCCCGACATAGCTTTGTGCATGTTTTCCCTTCTTCCTGGCGTATAATAAATCCTCAATAAATATTCATTTAAAAGTAATAAATGAAGAAAAAATAAATGAAGATGAGGAGATAAAGTTACACGAACTAGGGAATGTTGACAGGGAACAGCCCCGTCTAATCAGATCAGGCTGGAGGTTCTGTGGGCGGGATCACCCCTGTTCCATCACCCCCGACCCCCGACCCCCACCCCAGGGAGTAGGAAGACAGGCCTGATCTGGCTTTTTGTATTTCTACTTTTTTTGTTGTTTTTTGTTTTGTTTTGTTTTTTTCCACTTTTGGAGCCCTAAGCTGTCAGAGTCGGCAGGAGAGGCTGCTGGGGGTGGGACAGGGGGCCCACGGGGACCGAGGCGCCAAGTCTGCCTGACACTGGGGCGTGTGGCTGGGGGACATGGAATGAAAAAGTCTCCGAACTAGAGGATTATACCTGTTTTTCAGGTCGTGTTGCTTCTTTTAAATATGAATCAGAGAAACCCGAGAGCTGTATTGCAAAGCCCATGGATGTGCTTTCAAGCCCAGGAGAGGCTTGGGCCGGATGTGTGAGCTCCAGCTCACCGGTTCAGCTCAGGGACTGCAAGCTCCCCCTTGCACTTGGCCATGAGATGGAGCACACCCAGACCTGCTGAGAAGGAGGGCCTTCACCAGCACAGCCCGTGCATTTTGTCCCTGGGCTCATTTTCACGGGCGCCGAGGTCTGTGAATGCACCCAGGTAATTTCAGCCCCCTCCGTACAACTGGATTTCAGTTTTTAAAAAAGAGCCCTTGTTTAAACCCACTGCATTTCTACCCCAGCCAAATTGAAAACAGCAGTCCACCCGCCCGAGCTGACCTACTTTATCATGATTTATACATGGGAACGTGAGTCTTGCCAAGAAACACACGACCTCTGCCCGAGATTAATAATTGCAGTATGGAGACGAAGTCCATTACA
The DNA here is from genome assembly GCA_028646535.1 of Procyon lotor. NCBI lineage: Eukaryota > Metazoa > Chordata > Mammalia > Carnivora > Procyonidae > Procyon > Procyon lotor. The sequence goes on along the minus strand of CM053617.1, from coordinate 67,562,178 downwards.
CGCGATAATTCTGTACGTGGCTGAATCTATTTAAGGGAGAGGAAAAAAGGAGATGAGACTCTCACTTCCCACAAACAGGAGTGGAGGAATTTAGTTGAGAAATGTGGGCAACAGATTTCCTGGGCAAAGGAGTGGAGACACACAGTTTTTAAGTACCTCCCAGAGATCAGATTCACGTTGAAATCCTGGGGAGCTATGGGTGTGGAACAGCAGTGTCCCGTAAATCCCCAGCTCTCCAAGGGGGAAAAGCCCCGATCTAACCGTTTGCCAGTTTCCGCAGGGTAAAGACTGTGACTGCATTGCAAGGCAATGCGAACCGTTTTCACCCCGGAAACAAAATCGGCATAAGTAACCTTAAGACCGTAGATAGTAGGAAAATGCAGTACAATAATTAGAAAGACGTTTATTTTGGAAGTCTAAAATAAAATAAGTAATGCTTTTTAAATAAATGTATTTCGTTTAGGATTTTCTATTTAAATAACTTACTTTATTTTATTTATTTATTTATTTTTAAGATTTTATTTATTTATTTGACAGAGAGAGATCACAAGTAGGCAGAGAAGCAGGCGGGGGGCGGGGGTTGGGGAGCAGGCTCCCTGCTGAGCAGACAGCCTGACGCAGGGCTCGATCCCAGGACCCTGAGATCATGACCTGAGCCGAAGGCAGAGGCTTTAACCCACTGAGCCACCCAGGCGCCCCAAATAACTTTCTTTATTTTAAAGCAAATAATTGCCTTTTAAAAATATAACTTATTTAATTGTAGGTTTATATCACCTAATATTTAAAACAGCTGTGTTTGACAACCGGCTCACACAATTCCCGAGAATTTAACAAGTGGGTCTTGAGAGCCTGTACAAGCCGGCCCCAGCCCACCCCCAGGTCGGGGCAGAGGCTTCGTGTGTACCTGTGTGTTTTTAAGAACAAAAATCTCGCGGATAGAAGAGTGAATCTGAGGGCCATGTGTATATTTTAATCTATGTTTCCTTTTCCTCGGGTCTGGTTCCTGTCTGGCCCGTGTTCAAATTGGCAATCTTGTAGAGATTTCAAATATGAGCCAACACATTGGGGCCCGTGGTTCTCGAGCTCAGTCTGGACCGAGTTCAAAATCCGTTGTGTGTGTTTCTGAAAGTAAGTACAACATGCTCATTTGTTTCCCAGTATCTAAATCCTTTAGGACGGTCTTGCCTTGGGTAAGATGGAGTGATTCCGAGTGGTACATTGCCTTATATCATCTCTAAAACAGAAATCAGAGCAGGTAAGAGACTTGGGATCTTCTCTACGGTAGATATTAATACACAAGCCAGGCCTCGCACATTTGGTGGTGCCTGATGAGGAACAGAGGAACCGGTGACCAAAAGGCACCCCTGCCCCCCAACCCTGTGGGGGAGACATGGAGGGAAACGGCTACTGGAAATGTGACCAGGGATTTCCCATGCATTCTGGGGCTCCCAGAATGGGTAGGCAAGGAAGTATAGTACGGTGGGGCTTTGCATTCTGACTATCTCATCTTCCTACTTCCCTGAATCTAAATGAGGTAGGAGGGTAGGTTCCAGCATTCCACTCGGGAAAGGGCCCCCCAATGTCTGCTCTGTGGTTTCCACGTGGACTGGGATGCGGTCTATGACGTAGTCATTAACGCGGGGAAGGGAGCAGAGACCTGTCTGATGACACAAGACACCTACAGCCTGAAACACAGATCCCTCCCAAAGTGAAGGGTCCCAGATCCACTTGCAAGATAGAAACAGAGAAGGAGCAAAAGTCTTGCCACTCGTCTTGGTCTCAGAGCGCGAGAGCAGTCAGGACACAGGCCCCCGCAGAGCTCGGCGCCCCGCTCCTGTTAAGGCTCTGCACAGTGCAGCAAGCCTACTTCCTCCCTGGCCAAGCCTCCCACACAAATGTGCCCTCACCCCTGGACCATGGGCCTTGGCCTGGACCAACACAGAGGGAGATGAGGAGGAGGAGGAGACGTCTTACGGGGGAATCTTAAGAACCGTAAGACGGTTCTTAACCGTGAGAAACCGTAAGATTCTTAAGAATCTTAAGAATCGTGTCGGGCTCGCTGCTGGACAGCCAGTCCTAAGCAAGTACGAGTTCATGGCCTCAGCTGTAGGCGGTAGGTTTCCAGAAATCCAGCAGCACCTCTTAATCGTCACCAAGTTCTGCAGGGGTCAGAGAGATCAGGAATTCAGGGGAGCTTGTGGCTTCTGGGTAATATGGGAATCTCCATCAAGGGGAGAGGGTGTCTTAATTTGGGAGTTCTAAGAAAGGTCAAAAAGTCAAAGGAATATCTTTCTTTCCTTAAGCTGTGTATTTAAGACAGACTTCCCGAAAGCTGTGTTCCTGTTGGGGTGGGGGGTGGCTTACTATTTGAAGGGCTGGGTTCAGCTCAACACCTTATGGGTGACTGGCTCCTGGATGGAAGGTTCTGGCAGGCCCACAGTGCTCTGGAACTCAGGAGGGGGCAGACCACAGCAGACGGCACAGTGGGATGTGAGATAGGCCCAGACACAGCGACCCGCGCGGGTCCCCATGACCTGCCGGGTGACGAGGGGACCTGCTCACATGGTCAAAGAATGGCGAAAAGGCATCTCCATTTTTGAAAAATCTGTCAGGTGAATTAAAATACATGTAGGATAGGAGAGCTAATTAATACCCGTACAACCTCTCCCTCCTCCCGGATCCCGGATGGCCTTGCTCCCCCACGGCCGTGTCCTTCATGCCACACGGGGTCTCGAGGATGCTGGCCAGCCTGACGTCAGAGCCTAGCAGCTCTGGTAACCTGACACGAACAATTAGCATCTAGAACAAATAGAAATCAGCTATTAGTGTTGTCCTTTCTAATCCCTTCACGCTATTGGATTATAATAAAAGTGCAGAAATCAGACGAGGGAACCATTTTTTTGTGGCATAATTGATCTTAAAATTGTCCTGTTTTATTTTACATTTTGTCAAAAATGGAAGGAGCCCTGGAAGCCTGGCATGAAGACACTCACAGAGATTATTACAGCTATGGCACCAAACGCCCTGGGAGATTACACGAGATCTTCGACCCGTTTGCTTGTCAACCTGGAGGCAGCTTCCACTATGGTTGTTAACCCCTCTCATTGTCCAAGACAGCCCTGCTTCCCAAGGGGAAACTTCTAGGATGAAAAAATAGAAGCTTCCAGAACACAGAAGCCAAAAGGATTCCAGAATGGACCACTGTGGGCTGGATTTTTGGGGAAGTCTGAACAGCGCCTGCGAAACAATCTGTCCGTTGCAATTACTGGGATGCATTTGGTGCACAATTGCATCTTCCCGCTTGTGTGACTTCGCCCCGTGTCACCACGTAGCACTGCGTGTGTCTGGGTCCCTGCCAGCCCAGCCGTGGAGGAGGACCAGGGGCAGCGACTTCCCGCCAGCAGGGTCTGTTTCACAAATCCCTCGGAATGCTCGCTATAGTTTGTTAAATCTCACAATTTTAGGACTTAACCTGTTTGTGTGAGGGAAAGGGGGCTGTTCCAGTTCAGCATCTCTCCACCGAGAGGGCACAGAGCACTGCTCCCCGGGACCTCCACCAGCTCGGGAGCACGGGGGCCGCGGCTTCCCACCTCATGCCCGTCTCACTCGGCAAATTTAGAACGAAACTGGGAAGAGCATTTTCCGTTTCAGTGGCTAGAGAGAATTTCCATCCTAAAGAGTCCAGTAAGGATACTCATGGAAGAGATTAATGAGTTTCCCTGAATTATAAAAGGAAAAATGTACATTAAATATATATATATATATATATATATATATATATACACATATCAGATAAACTGGAAACCCGGATCTGGGGATTCAACATGGCCTGGGATCCTCCAGGTCCCAGCCCTGGAGCGGAGGAGGTACTGAAGGGGGGCCCTGTGGCCACCCCAGCCCTGTTATGTGGAGTGTCTTAGAAACGGGTTCGCCTTGGGGCATCTGTGGGGCTCAGTCATTAAGCTTCTGCCTTCGGCTCAGGTCATGATCTCAGGGTCCTGGGATCGAGCCCCAAGTCAGGCTCTCTGCTCAGTGGGGAGCCTGCTTCTCCCTCCCCCACTCCCCCTGCTTGTGTTCTCTCGCTTTCTGTCTCTCTCTCTAATCAAATAAATAAATATCAAATAAATAAATAAAGCCTTTTAAAAAAGTAAAAAAGATAAATAAATAAAGTCTTTAAAAAAAAGTGAAAAAGAAAGAAATGGGTTTGCTTCATACAAAGTTCAGAGCCCGATGCAGCCAAGCCTTGCTTACATGGGAAACCCAAAAGAATCAAGGCACCAAAACCTGTCTCCCGAGGATCTGCCCTTTTCCCAACATGCTGACGCCGGAAAGTGGTGAAGATGCGTTCTCCTTCCCTGTGAGGACATCTGTCTTCTGCACTGGGGGAGGGGGAGGCAGGGAGCGCAGGGCTCAACAGAACACGGTGACTCCAAGACAGCACAGTGGATTTAGAAGCAGGTAGAACCCAAACCTTGGCCACTGGGGGTGACGAGGGGGAAGGGACTGGAGTAGAAAAGAGCATCCTGGTTGCCTTTTAGGTGTGTTCCATTGGGCAGGTGCCTTGAACCTCTGTGTCTCAGTTTCCTTCCATGTCAAATGGGCATAATAATGGGATCTTTCTGGAAGTATTAAGAGGACAAGCAAGTTAATGTTTCTGAGCCCCTTAGAGGAGAGCCGGGGCCACAGAGAGGGATGATGAGGGGGTCGTTAGTTGTCATCACATATGACGAAGGCGCTAATAAAAGGGAAGACTGAATGTTCGGGGTCGGGGGGCAGCCCTCCACCTCAGACAAAACAGGCTAGTTGTGCAGGCAGATAAGTGTGGAATTTGTTAGTCAGGACCAGAGGAAAGGGAGGTCTTTTCAAAAATGAGGAAAATGAATAGGGTTTTTCCAAGCAGAAAGCTTGGGGTGCTGGCATTTCCAGTAGAGGAAACAACATGAATCAAGGTGTGGCGATAGGGAGATTCTGAGGGGGCTCGTCAGTCTTCTCATTAGTTCCCCAAGGCGTTGCTCAGAACCTAAAGATCTCTATTTATCAAACACATATTATCATAGTCCCTCAATTTTAAGATTTTATTCTTTTCAAATTCTTTTAGTGGTGTTGGAAAAAAAACACTCTTACTCTGCACGGACACATTGGTTGCAAGCTTCCTCCTCATTTCTGAAATGTTAAAATATGGGGAGGTGGAGTCAGTATTTAAAATGGAGCAAACACTGTGGGGAGCGGGGCCAAAGCGAGGCCTTGGGCTGCAGTGTGGGCTCGCCCTGACCTGTGCCCTGCGGGCTGCTGGGTCCCGCTGGCCCCGGGATGGGTCTGGCACGTGCTCACTGGCACCCACTGCCTGTTCCCAGACCCGATTCCTGATTCGGGTGCCACTGGAAAGTTCTGGGGAAGGAAGCACTTAACACGCTCTGCACATTTACATGCGGAGGGAAATGTCTGCAGAGCACCTGAGGGGGAAGTTGTGAGCGTGTTGCAAAGACGTCAAAGCAGGTCATGAAGACGCTCAGCCACAGGGATGTGCCGGGAGGGCCCCCCTCGTGCTAGAGGGTCCAGCGGGCTGCACAGGGTGGGCAGGAGGGGGCAGGGCGGCTTCCACTGAGCCCCGCTGCGTCCCCTGTCCCCTCGCGCGCGTCCTGCCACTGTCTCCTCCCCATCCTCCCATGGCTTCTAAGTCTTATCTGCAACGTCCAGTTGTAGGTAAGTGGGCATCTTTGAGTGGGCATCTTTCTGGGCACAGCTACAAGTTTTTCTTTTGTGGAGCTTCTAACCTCAAAGCCTTTTCCCTCGTAGGCTGTGGTTGAACCTCTCCCGGCGGGTCTGACTGGCCCGGGCTGTGGGGCAGGGGGCTGAAACACTTGCCTTGACCCTGTGGCTCAAGAAATTCTACCGCTCCTGCGTCGTTACTTCTCCCTCGTGAAGAGATCTGAGCTCAGTTCAGGGCTCTCAGACAGACATACACGTTCCCCGCATAGAAGGTTCTAGAACCTGAGAGGCCCACACTAGGAGCTTCTCTTACTTTACCTGGTGTGCGCCCATACGTGCAGATGGGCACGCACACACGTATCTGCACACCAGCACCTCCTCACCGAGGCACACGAGTACACACTCATGATGCCCGTGCACTCATCTGTGCACACCCACCCACATTCATATGTGCACACCGGGGCACACGCACACACACTCATATACACCCGCCAACACACACTCAGATATACAGACCAGCACACACTCAGACACACCAACATGCGAGCACACAACCTCACTTCAGCATCAGGCGACACACGGACCCTGGGCAGCCTTGGGGTGTCCCCGCCCACCTCGCACCACCTGCTTCTTGCTCTGCTGTGACTTACTGGTATCGTCTATTTGTTCACTGTGATCAACTACTATTGGGGTCCCTTCAAAACTCACGTTCTGAAGCCCGAGCTTCCACCAGGATGACCCTTAGGAGCTGGACCCTTTTGGAGGTGATGGGGTCATGAAGGGGAGGGGAGCCCCCATGGTGGGGGCAGAGCCTGGCGATAGTGTCTCCATCATGTCTGCTGCATTGGAGCCAAGCACCGAGCCTAGCCTAGGGCAGAACCTCAGCAGCAGCCAGATGCGGTCTTACAGTGAAGACACGGCACCGACCCTGTCTCAGGGGATGCTGGTGCAGCCTTGACCCCAGCACCCACCTGGGCTGGGACCTCTGACCTTGTCACATCCATCCCACCCCTCCTTTGGGGACTCCCCATTCTCAGCCTCCTGGTTTTGCCTCAATCGGTTCTTTGCTTTTCTGTCCAACGTCCCACCCCAAGCCCATCCTGGACGGCCCCATGGTCATCTAGGGCCTTCCATCCACGTCCTTCTGGCCTGACCCTTCTGCGGAGCCACTGGGCCGAGGGAGACTATCTCCCTGACCCACTCGCCCCTTGCTTTCATCACCACAGCCCCGCACCCGAGCCGTGCAGCTCAGGGGCTCAGCTGTTCCCCGCAGCAGTGAGGAGTACGGCTGGACTTCTCAGGTGAACCCCTCCAGGGACAGCTGACTCTCCACTGTCCCTGTGGGCTGTGCGGGTGGCAGCTGGGCCCTGGGGGGAGGCTGAGTGGCAGTCTGTGTGTGGGTGCGTGATCATTACCCCATTTCAGTGGCTGATGGGCTGAAGGGGTAGATAAATAAGACAGCATTTGTCTTCGCTGTAGGTCCTAACAAAGCAGGCAGCAGAGGAGTGGGTCCCCGGGACCAGGAATAAAGAGGAAATTGTGAGGGACTCTGATGAGTTGGGAGGCCAGAGTCAATCTGTTACATCCGAACTCCGGTGGGTTGTGGCGGGTGGGGCATCACGGGTCCTGCAGGAAGGGACACAGCTTGAGAGGCCAGGGCCCCAGCCCTCCCCGAGTGGCCCCTTCCAGGACCGTCCACCCCACTCTCTGTGAGGCCCTAAATGCCATGAGCGCGGTGTTCCCCCCGTGGGCAGGGCAGCCCCACACTCCTCAGCCGCGCAGAATTCACTTTTGCCTCATTGGGTGATAAACGGGCACCTTCTACCTTGCAGATGTGGTGGGAGAGTAGGATTTTTGCCTTATACCCACTTTCTGATGGTCTGTGGGAAAACGTGGAAAGATGTGAGAATACGGGTGAGTCATGCATAGAGAAGAGCTGAAGAAGGCACACAGCACAGGAGAGCGTCAGGGTGGGTCCAGCCGCTGAAGAAAACAGGACACCTGTCAACTCTTGTTTACGCTTTGACCTTATGGATTTCACTGCGCTCATTAAATGTACACTCATTCGTCACCGGAGGCTTCAGCGTGGTGCCAGGCGGCGTCGAGTGCTCCAATTTTTGTTCCTTCTCACCTTTGTTTGTTCCTTCCTGCCTTCATTCGGTTGAGGGAAGCTGTGCTTGTCCCCCAGGCAGAGCCCACCCACCTGGGCTCGTGGTGCCTTAGGAAGCCTCTTAGCCACGGTTGGGTCACCTTGAGCTCCTCTTATGCGGAACAAACTGGAACAGAGGAGAATGACGAGGTTTGTTGAGTAAAGCAGGGGCGGCTCACCGGGCTTGGTCCCTGAAGGCTCAGCAAGAGCTCCCTGAGTGGAAAAGGGATCGGGGGTATTTCAGGCAGTGGAGGTAGCGCAGACAGTAAGGAGCAGGGTCCTGGAAGAGAGAAAGGTCAGCTGGCTGAGGCCACCGGGCAGCCAGGCCCCCCCCGGGCCACTCTGGGCTGCAGCGCGTCTCATGTGGCATCTGTCTCTTCCAGTTCCTCATTCCCGGTTACAGGGACAGTATCTGTTTATTTTCTCTCTGAAGACAACCAGCAGCCAGCGATCCACCACTCTCGTCCCTAAAGCCTGCACGGTCTGAAGACGGGGACCCTCTGGCTTCTCTCGCGGGAATGACTAGTTCTGCTGTCACAGCGGGCTTGTCCCACCAGCCGTCACTCGGGAAGGACGTGTGGAAAGGTGTGGCTAATGTGATGAGAGGAGAAACATCTAAGCCTGTGTTAAACAGAGATGGGGACTTAATACCGGTATTCCCAGCAATTAAAGCAGTATATTTGGGTAGGGAATTATAATTGAAGAAATATAAAATGTTCATTGCTATAATGTGCATATTAATTTAATATAATGTGAATAAGAAGTCACTTGAGATGGGAGCTGAAAACAGCCCCTGTAGGACTATTGTCATGACAGGCAACAAAAGCCGGGCCTAGTTAACCCGTTGGAAGGAAGTAGGCTCCATGTTGCCAGTAGGAAAAGAGGTGATGGCTGGTTTGGCCAGTCGGGACAGCTAGTCCACCATGGGGCTGGCTGACTTGATTAAGGACCATGTCAAATAACAAAATTCAAGGCACAGTTAATAAACCTCAAGGTAAGGGCACCTGGGTGGCTCAGTGGGTTAAGCTTCTGCCTTCAACTCAGATCATGATCTTAGGGTCCTGGGATCGAGCCCCACATTGGGCTCTCTGCTCAGCGGGGAGCCTGCTTCCTCCTCTCTCTCTCTGCCTGCCTCTCTGCCTACTTGTGATCTCTCTCTGTCAAATAGATAAATAAAATCTTTAAAAAAATTAAAAAAAATAAACCTCAAGGTATTTTGAGCTAGTCAACAGTAACCAACAATCATCGTGACACTTTTCAGGGGTTGGGGAAAGGTACATTTGGTTAGCTGAAGATTCTGATTCAATCACAATTCTTCTACCACATAGAGGCCCAGAAAGAAAAAGAAAAAGAAGGAGAAGAGGAATGAGAAGGAGGAGAAGAAGACGATGACAGAGGAGGAAGACAAGAAGACAATGGAAGAGAAGAGGAGAAGGAGAAGAAGGGAAGAAGAGGAAGAGGAGGAGAAGTAGCAGCAAGAGCAGAGCAGGTGGAGAGGGGGGAGGGGAGGGAGGAGGAGAAGAAGGAGGTGCAGTGGCAGCTTGTAGTCCAACAAATGTGAAAGAGGGATTCAAGGGATCCCATGGACACCATCTGAAATCACGGCTGCCTGAACACTCTGAATTCAGAGTGTCTCTTTTCTGCTCCGCTGGACCAAGCGTGTATCATTTTCTAGAGATTAAGAACAAGGTAAACATACTAAAAACAAAGTAGAAGAACCCACAACTTATTCTGGAATCACCCAGAAGGCAGGCTAGACTCTTAGAGACCCACAGAGTCCTCATGGTGCCTCCACTCTCAGCCCAGAGAGCTGGGACATGGGTGCTGAGCCTGCTGGTTTCACTTAAAAGTTGACTCTGAAGTGCTCCTGAAAGAGGTGGCAGACACCAGCCTCTCTCCTCCCGACGAGGGACAGAAGCGCTGGGAGCTCTTCTGCTGACCTGCTTTGTAGTTGAGATCCACAGGCATTGGAATTACCCATTTATTTCTCCAAAAGGGAGATGATGTTGTGTTAATGTGAATTCTCCTCCTGAGATTTTTCCATGATTTAATTGAAGCAGCATTGGCTCTTTTCTCTAGAAAGATGTGTTTTGTTCTCATTTCATAAAAAAAGTTATCAAATAAGGGGCACCTGGGTGGCTCAGTGGGTTAAGCCTCTGCCTTCGGCTCAGGTCATGATCTCAGGGTCCTGGGATCGAGCCCCACATTGGGCTCTCTGCTCGGCAGGGAGCCTGCTTCTCCCTCTCTCTCTGCCTGCCTCTCTGCCTACTTGTGATCTCCCTCTCTGTCAAATAGATAAAAATAAAAATCTTTAAAAAAAAGTTGTCAAATAAGAGACATTTAACCAGGTTTACAAACATTCCCATCCACGCTTAAGTCATATTTCCGTCACTATTGTCAATAAGATAATCAGTATTTTAATACTATAATTTGCTCTAAACATTTGAAAAATGTATTTAAGTTACTTTTTCTGGATGAACTTAGAATTAGACTCTGTGTTACTGATTACACATCTCAGGATGGCTATTGTTAAAATAATGGCCTTACATGTTGCCTTAATTTAAACCTACATATAACTGATACTAAAAATGAGATGCTTCTGTCTTCCTGGACTTTGAAAGTTGTTCCTTCAAATTGTCCTGTTGAGGGGTTATCTTTCATCTTTTTTAATCCTCTGGGTTTAAATTTTTCTTTTGTTTAGATTTTTCCTGAATAAATATTGGATTTTATTCCTTCACTGGTTTTCTCCCACAATTAAGGGAAGAGACCAAGCAAAGACAATCCCTTCAGTGGTTAATGAAGATCATGGGACCCTATGGTTCACTGTTGGAAGGGAACTTGGTTAGAACATGTCTACGTAAATAGACAATGATCCTTTCAGGAGAGTCTTCGACGATAGGATCTAGGGGAGCAGATCCAAGAAGAGGAGCAGAGTTTTAACCTAGTGACCTCCTGTGCTATTGCTTCCTGCTAGTGAGCTGAATGGCTCCTCTCAGCAAAGTAGGAGTGAGGTTCCATTCCAGTTTTTGATTGATGGGCAGGGCTGTCTTCATGGGCAAGCAATCTGTGAGGTTTCTTTTATTGGGATCCATGTTAAGAAGGAACATCTAAGGCTCTGCTGTCACCATCTTGAAATTCTTAATAATTTTTTTAAAGGGCTACATTCTCATTTTTTCCAAGAGCCCTGCAAATTACTCAGCTGGTCCTGCTGATGGGGTGCACAAAAGAGATCTGTGATCTGCACTTGTCACCGTCAATTTGACTTCACCATTCTAGAACACGTTCACAAACCCTTTTGCTAGATGTTTTATTTTGAGTGCCAGACTTAGCATTTCATTAATACAAGATACAGAGCATCCCCCGAAACTCAGGATTTCTGGATCCTGATGCAGATCCCTCCTAACTGCTCATCCCTGCTCCCTGGGTCCTGCCCAGGCCTCCTCATGAACCTCCCTATGACAGCCTGATTGTGGATACTTCTTATTACAAGCTGCTTTCTCCAGAGACCCTTGATCTCATTGAAGTCAAGGACAAGAGTGATTCTTATGGTATCACCTGTCCCTTGGTAACAGGGTGAGTTCATTCAGATCAAAAGGAATTTATTTTATGGGAGAAGGAAAATGTATCAGAGTTAAATAGTGAAAGGGAAAAGGATCCATTGTGAATTCAGGAGCATGCATATCAAGTGGATTGCCAGCAGACTTGGGCCTCCCAGAGTGAGCATGACAATATAGCAAGCTGCCAGCCCTGTCCTGCCCATCTCAAGGCCCGTGGTTGATCCTAAGCATAAATGGCTACTAAGGAACAATGCCAAGTTCAGTGCCAGGGAAAGCATGCCTTAGGGAAGGTGATGATTTATCTTGGTCTTACTCATCTCCTGGTTGCATTTCATACAAGTACCTTTTTCTTGAGGTTCTCTTCTTGCTTTCCACCAAACAACTAACTCTATGGGAACCAAGTTTGTGCTCAAGATCATGTTGGGGGACTTTGAGCAGGGGCAGAACTCAAGACCATTACTCTTGAGGTTATTGTCCATGACCTGAAGAAACACTATTGGTGTTCATTCATTTACTCAACAAATATTTACCCAGCCCCGGGCATGAGCCAACACAGCATCTGTCACACATGGAAGGGGCTGGGATGCTGTCTCATGTCCACCTCTCCCACCAGCACCCCTGCTCCCTGGCATGGACCTAGAAAGATCTCAGACTTGGTCACCCAACCAAGCAATGAAGGAAGAGTAGAGAGAAAGCCCTCATTTTGCTTTAACTGAAAAAAACTATTTTAAGACAAATTGCTTTAGGTTGGTTTCCCAAGGCAGGGGCTGGTGATGAATTTTCTAGACCATTCCTTCCTGGGGGTCCCGGAGGAACAGAGGACACGGCAGACAGTCCTTTATTCTCATGGGCCCAAGGAGTTGGATAGTACTTTCCCTGCAGCTCAGACAGGAATCTGAAGCTGGGGGTGCCGGGTTCAACCACCCCCACCCTTCTCCTCACCCCTACCAGTGCCCTCTGCAGAATGCTAGTGAGTCAACTGAGGCAGGCTCTCCATCCGGTCAAACAACCTGCCTCGCGTGGACACCATATCTTTCCGCCGAGCAGGAAATCCATTTGATTTTGAGCTTTGCACACTGAGTTTGCCTTCCTCTCTGGCCTGGGTGTGCTGTCTAGGGCTTCTTTCAGGGGTCCTGAAAGACACAGACCAAATGACCCCTTCTTGAGTCTTCAGTCACCATTGCTCATCGAGCTAGAGGTCCAGAAAGACCAAGAGGCCAAAGGGGTGAACAACCAGTCCTGTCATCCCCAGTGTCCAGAGAAGGGATGTGTTTAGGGACCAGAAAAATTGGGGAAGCTCTGTCTCCAAACTCACTCATCACAATCCTACCTTGGATCACTTGGGCTCCTCCCCTAGTTCTGCACAGCTTCTCGTAAAATCTGTCGGGAATGTTTCTTATAGAACAACAGTCACATTGCAGGGCATACCTGTGTGCTGGGTTTAGGCCAGGCACCCATGCTAGCCGTTCCCTGTCCCCTGGAAAGCCAGGAAAAGGCATCTCTAATTCTGAGTGTTCGGAAAGTGCCTTGGTCAGGGTTCTGCATTCAGGGTGGGACAAACTTTCCAAAGTCAAGATTCCTCAGAGCCGAGAAGAACTCCCCAAAGGAAGGAAATATGTGCTCATTCAGATGACAGATTCAGACGCCTTCTCTGCTGGGACATGGATAAGAATGCTTTGCAATTGAAATAGACTCTGGCCAGAGCTGGAAGAATAAATGAGAGGCGGCAACGTCTGGAAACTCCTGGTTGCCAACCCTCTAAGTATTTCCAAGACTTTTTCTAAAATACGACTTCTCCAGCATGGAATGAGATTAATTTCCCCATTATTTCTGGGATTTTTTTTTTAAATTGGTAACACTTTAAAAATCCAGTCATTATACATTCATTTGGTATTCATGGAAATAGCAGTGATCATAATGAATTCATTTGATATTCATGTGGTTGTCACACGCACTTCCATAAAGACACCATTGCAATGCAGCCTTCCTCTGGCTACGTGCCTTTTGATGACACCAGCTATTTCATCAGATCTGATTTTGCAACCTCCAGAAGGTAGTTTCTGCCTTATGGCGGGGGCTTTGTCTCCTGCTCAGCGTAGGTGCTCCAGATAACTGCGCTTGCACCTTGCACCGATTCACACCTGCAGTCCGTTGCGAAAGACCCCTTGACCTTCCTGGTCCCTCTGGTCTCTCTCGGGATTACACGCAGCTCAGCTGATTGCACACCATGCTTGCCTTAAATATGGAGGGAATTCTTAAGCATCCGAATAGATACCAAGGACTACCTGAGCTGAGCATGCCCAAGCTGCGTCTCCTTGGGGACAAGGAAACCAGACTGAGTCCCCGTTCCCTTTCTTCCCTGTGGCCTCAACCATTTGTCTTCAGTAAGAATCTACCAAGCAGGAGGCTCATCCACAATTCATGTTAATACAGTAGAGAGATGAGTCTTCATGAGCTTAATGACAAATATGATCAGTGCTTACTTCATCCTAGGAATCTGAAATGAAACCAGGCTGGAGTATTTATCATCAGTAAGATGAAGAATGGAGCAGCCTTGTATTTTCTCAGTGTGCTTCTCCACCCAGGTACCAGACCATGGGCTCCCTAGCACTGACAAAGGCCATTACTTTTTCCACTTCCTGGGCTGCACAGGTGAGGCTGGGGAAAGCCAAGTGCCTTGCCTGGATAGCAAGAGAGCCCGCACACTGGCCTCCTCCTGATGCTGGCCACTTGCTGGATCACCTTCACCTGCCCTCCGCCCCAGGAAGAGTGGAAGCATGCTGTTCAAAGGCAAACACTATGGTTTATTATGGAGGGGATGACCAACCCAATGAGTCAGGAGAACCTGGGCAGAATGTGGACTTTGAGCCTGGGCAGAATGGAAAGGGAGTTTCTGCCTCATGGCAGGTGGGAGGCACGGAGAAGCAGGCTGTACAAAGCCCTACAGTTACCTCGAGAAAGGTCAGAAGCTGTGCTTCTTTCCTGGGCATCACGGGAATCGCATCCTGGGGCGTAAATACAACTCTTGGGATCTATTTGAAGAGTTGAGCTTCCGGGCTCAACAGTGTAGGAAACTCAGATCAGAAAGCAGGGTAACGGAGAAACTCTAGGGAGAGACCTATGGGAAAGCATTCGCTGATGTCCTTTCATTTCGATCTTCTCTTATGTTTTCCTGTCGCTAATCAAATGCATTATCACATATTTAGTTTAATTACCATATCGGGTGGAAATTCATTTTTGCTGATACAATTAAAAGACTGGCAAATAGCATCTTACAAGTGGCTTCGAGTCACGTTAACAAAAAAATTGATAGTAATTGATGTGATACTCACATGATCTGATGGCAAAATTGATTAATTGTGTCAAGGGGAATCCTCTGCCTGCTTCTTCGGGTTCCCCAACACCAGCCAAGTGTCAGGCGAAGAATGTGCCTGCACCTCTGTGCGTGAGCTCAGTGGGCACGGACAGGATGATTGGACACACAGCTCCCGGGATGAGATCCCGGGATCCAATTCACCCGACCTCACCCAAGTCAAGTGAATGCGCGTTAGGTGGTCAGAAAATATTTCACTTAAGTTGATTAAAAATGCAAAACCACCAACAATAGAAATCCATTGTATAGTCGATATAGATATTTTAGTACATAAACCTTGATAAATCTAATGTATTTACCTTTTAGTAAAGCCACTGAATAATTTCTTTATTTTTACATCTTTATGAATCACCTTTGCACTTTCAGTATGTTCAAACTGAAAGCTATTCAAGTATGTTTTGAATATCTTCACATGACACAAAAACGGGCCATCTCTCTACAAAGCAAGTGCATTATTAATTTCTTCACAAAATATCTGAACAAGATTTTTCAATTAATTTTTTCCTGTTGTGTTTGCCTCCACCTGACACCACAGATGTGATGTTGTCTTTTTCACAGCTGGAGACCAGCTAAAATGGCCTCTGGGATAATGCGAATATGTCAGGCAACAAAGAATATGGCATTTAAAGCAAGAGAATTCCTATATACATGACAAAACTTTGCCCTTTCCTCATGCTTCTTTCCTAGCTCATTCAGATGAGTGTCTGCAATTTCCTGACCTACCAATTACTTCTTTAATGAGCAGGTTGGAGAAGCACCCCGTGTCACATCCATGGCTAATACCCTCACTTATGGGACCTTGACCTTAGCCAGCCAGCCTCCTCATGGTATGCTGTGTGATTAATAGTTCCACGCCGGTCTAATTGCAGTCTGCGTGTTGATCCCACCAGGGCATTCCCCCATCGACTTTGCTGCCATCTCAGACAATGGTTATTTGCTGCCGGTCCCATAGATCTGGAGTGCCAGCCTGTGCCCACGCACGCGCAGGTCTGCGTGCTGAGCGTTTCCGGTGGAGAACCACCCTGACCTTGGGGAGCATCCACGGACCTGGTCACTGTTGACTCTGGTCTGTCAAGTGGACTTAATGACTATAATTCTATCTATGCCCGGGGCTGTGTCCATGTAACTTCTAACTAAACAGGGAAAAATTCACTTGGGCTGAGGACTTTTCATTAGAAAAGCAAGGGAAGTCCGTTGTTTAATTTATGTAAAAATCAAATTCGGTCTGATTGGTTTATTGGTGTGAACAATGGACAATGGAGACTCTAGCCTGTTTGTCAGTGCTGAGCTCCTCCAACACAGGAGCCCCTGCCTCCCGACTTGCTCTCTGCAGCCTCCTAGCACCTTGGGGGAGGGGGATCTCCTTACCTGTGTGGGTAGAAGAGGTAGAAAAAGCATGTGAGGTTTTGTTATGTCTTCCCTCTCTTGCGTTTGACTTAGGTCACGGCATTTTCAACTGTTAATTGAAGAAGATTATCTATTTATATCTTTAGTTCATTGCTTCTTTGGTTAAAATAATTTATTGAGCATTTACTCTGAACAATACCCTTAATACTTATTCGTTCACTCACTCATTCATTCATCCATCCATTCATTCACCCATTCGTTCAATGAATGGTCCAAGGGCTGTGTCTAGAGGGCTTCAGGAGCCCCTTAGAAGAAAAAAAAATACGTCCTTTCCAGCTCTTGGAGAATACGCTGCTTACGAAGTGCCAACAACAACAACAACAAAATGCACATCTGAGGAGCCAACAGAGCGTGTTTTCCAGCAAAGTGACCCTCACCAGCCTCGGGGTGGGAAGGATGCCAATTTTTGCTTCCCCAAATGACAAGTATCTTTTGGCCCGCACGTGGGACTTGCTGGTTTCCCAGAGAGTGAATGTCCAGACCATGCTTCCCAGGAGCTCAATAGCGATACCGTGGGTTACAGGCCCATTCATTTCCTCGAGCACATTTAATTGCTGGACTTCTATTCCTCAGGCACTGCTGTGAGCATGAAGGAGACAGAGCCCCGCCCCTTATTCCATCCCATTTAGGGAGAAGGAAGAGAAATGTACAAGACAAAACTCTTTGAAAGGAATTCAATGGGGGGCAACTTTTGTTTGGAGGACCCAGAGCTTCTCTCTTACAGATGCTCCCTTCAAGCGAAAACCAAATGAGGACCAAGAACCAGCTTTGTAGAAACTTAGGAAAGAGCATTCAATGACTAAGGAAGAGATGATAAGCAATAAAAAGTCCTGGAAGAGACAGAAGCTTGGTAGGAGGCTGGGTGTTGTAATGATTTTATCATGGTGGTGATCCGGGGTCACATCATAGGGATCCCGGGAAAAGTTCACAGTAGAGAGTATGTATTAGGGAGTGGGAGGGAAGGGTAGCAAGAATGCCAGCCCGAAGACTCAAGGAGAGTCAGCTATGTGTCTGACTTAAATTTCCTACTGACCTTCATTGTTAGTCCTTAATGACATCTTCTGCTTTCTGGATGTCCCCATCAATTCTTAGCTCAGAACATCGGGCTACCATAGTGGAGAAAGCTGGGGGCGGGGTGAGTGGAGTGGGGGGCGATGAGCTCAGGCTGCCGAGGCTCTGGGGCCCCGAGTGTGCAGACAAGCTTACTTTCTGTGCAACGTGTGACATTTTTTCTCAACACCAGACTAGGATGACGTGCCCGTCAGTCCAGCTCTGGTGCTAAGGACCGCAGTACCCCCAAAGGGCTCACGTTCGTAGGCGATGTCCCTGCGATTCGAAATGACAAGAAAGATATTGCACCAAATCTCCCTTTAGTCAATATCCAAGCAAACTCTAAGTTCATACAGCAAGAATTTGTGTCATACTGAGAGTAATAAACAGAGGGGAGAGTGGAGCACTCAAGACCCTAAACCACTTTGGAAATGTTGATATGACTCCAGAATCTGGAGAAAGAGACACAGCTACTCTACCCACTGCCTCGTGCCGGCTCCACATTTAGCCCACCCCCCTCCTCTACGGGCTGCTCCCCCCCAACCGCGTGTCTCTCTTGGGACCACCAGCTACACTGTACGCACATTCCAGGAAAAGCATCTCTCTCCTGAGCTCTGAGGCTGTGAATTCAGGGCTGTTCTTGGCTAGCTTTCCTGTTGTGTGGAGTCCGTCAGTCTGTCTGTCTGCAGAATCAAGCCAAATGGAAGCCAAGAAAGAGATGAAAAACAGATGTGGGGGGAGACAGAGAGAGAGAGGAGAGACAGAAGGAAGGAGCAGAGGAACCCATTTTCTCTTGAACCTTCTCCCCCTCATGGGGTCCTGGTTTTCAGTTTGTCTAATCTCCCAGTTTCTTTTTCTGCCACGTGAACGAAGACGTTCATGTTTTGCGAAAGTTATTTGACTCAGATGTGTGGCACCTGAAAGGAGAAGAGCCCCGACTCTTCTCGGCAAGAGTTGATGTGTTTTATTAGAGCCTGGATCTTTCTGCAGGGCAGTGGTCCCTCGCATGGGGCTGAGCCTGGTGTCCCCTCCTCAGCCCTTCTGGGGAAGGGCACGCGAGCACCAGGCTTCCTGCCGTCACCAGCAAACTGCCTTCAGACGTCCGCTGTGGCCCTGCGAGGTGGTCTCACCCACCTGGCCTGTCCCGCGTCTCGCTCGGGAGAGGTAAGTGACTGGAGCTGGTTAGGGTGAAGCCAGGCCCTCGGGACGCTGCTGTCCGCCGCATCTCCTGGCCCGGATTCCCTCGCATTTCCTGGACAGCCTTTGCCCTCATGAGCCGTGGGGCTGCTTTATTTCTCCAGATGTTTTGTGATCTCATCTCTTACTAATGTCTCTAGGATTCTGCCTACACCAGGGTCAGACGTGCTGTCTCTGCCGGTTATTCCTCTAGTCCCCCCCTTAGAGACTGGGGTCCGCCATCCTTCGATCTGTCAGCATCTCTCATGCCAGAAGGACACTTTAAAAACTCTCTTATCAAAAGAGCAATCCCTTCACTCACCTTATGGATGTTTATGGGCAGAGCATAATTAACTGAAAATCCTGTTTTCCTTTCTAATACTCTAATGTCACAGTTGTTCTTATGGCGCCTTGATTTCTGCCCCCGACCCCCGTACCATCGCCACAGGGTCACACACCCCACATTGTCTCCCTCTCTGCTCGAACTCTCAAATCCTCATTTTGTCTACTTTGTGTGAAATGTTCTGTCTCCCTTCCCAAGAAAATGCCTCTGGATCTAGTAAGCCAGCGGCGGACAGCTGAAGTTCCAGATGAATCTTCCAATGGTTCTTGCCCTGCCCTGAGCAGGGTCCAGACCCGAGCTGCTGCATTCCTCTCATGGTCGATCTCTGACCATAAGACCCCGCAGAAGAGCAAAGGAGCCACAGTGCACTACACACCATGAACTCGTGTTTGGGCTGCTGGTCTGGCTGGAATTGTGATCCGGGGTCTTTTTCCTCTTTTGAGGTGACTGTGTTTCGTCCCCCAGGAGTCCTTCCCTCTGGGAGTCTGCGAGAGAATCGCTCTTTTTTACATAAGCCATTCTGCCTGGAAATGGCTGTCCAGACAACAGGTGCAGGAGATCAGCCCCTGTGTGCCGATGCTGCCTAGACAACGCTAGGCCTGGGTATCTCCACGGGGCACCAATGCGCAAGTCTAGAACTTCGATACTAGATTTCTCCTTATTACCAAAACATGTGCAATTTTAAATGAATATTTAATGCAGAAGGGTCATGCCCTGAAGGGCTCTTTGCAAAGGAGAAATGGGATTTGAATAAGCCAACAACCTCCATGCCCAGGTAGAGGGGATAGTATTTCAGGGGCCGTGGATTGTTCGCCATTGTCTCCTTGACTTCTCAAGCAGAGCATCGTGTCTAGAGGCCATCAAGGTGTTTCTCTTTTCCCTTCAAGATGTAGCAATTGGGGAAATAAGAGAGAAAGATTTGAACTAAATGCAATCATAAGAAAGAAAATCCTCCAGGCACTTGGCATAGGTGAGAAACTTTCCTTCGTTCTCAGGACGATCTTTCATAAACAGATGATCCTCAGGCCCCAACAGTCCTCCTTGTCTGTGGGGCTCATCTCCATCACAAACTTGATATCCTGGCCACGTTCCCAAATCAATCATCCGGGTCCTTGAAAACGGCGGCGTCAGTCCTAGAAACAGCATTCAGAGTGTGCAAGAAAGATCTGAATTACGATCCCCAAGCCTTCCCATCTGAAACTGAATTTAGGTTACGACCATCAAAACCTGGCAAAGAAAAGCACTAGTTATTTCCACCTGTTGACGGTTTTTTTTCCCTCAAAAAAAAAAAAAAAAGCATTGTTTTAAGTAGAGCTTGGGGGCTGCTTGCTGCCCGGTTCTCTTGGATGACAGCACGGAGTCACAATACAGGGGCCGCGGGAGGTTGATATTAACAGTGTGAACAGGGGGCAAGCGCTCAGAGGGCAAAGGAATCTGTCTCTAATTTTCGAGGGCCATGCTTTATTTAACTAAGGCTAATTAGCGGTGATCTCCCCATAAGCCATTAAAACACTACATTTGCTCTTAAACTTGAACTAGGTATTTAACAGGAATCAGTTTTCCGGGAATCAGTATCGGACAGTGGTGTTATCACTGGGTTAAACAGATTATATCTTCCATTTCTCGGCAGTGGTTTGAACTGGAGGTAGGTCTACACCCGAGGTTTGGGGAATTAGTAGGGAGAGCCCTGCCTCCGGCCGTGTCCCTGTGGGTGTATCTGCCCCCCTCACTCCCTCTGGCTTTGTGGCTTCTCCTTCATCAGGCTGCCTTTCCTGTGGAAATCGAACATTTCCACTCCTGCCTTTTCCAGACATAGTCACCGCAGAGCTTTTCATCCTGGCTTCTGCTGCACGGATAGATTGCCAGCTTAATTACTCTGCTGAGAGTCACCCAAATGCGTTGGAGAGCCTGTCTGAGCGGGGAGAGCCGCACGGAACGGCTCGGGCTGCAGAGGACACCACCACTCTGAAGAGGAAGCTCAGAGGAGTGAATGATGGCTGCCATTTAGCTTCCTTCGTGGTCGGAGTTCCGTTTATCCGATGCCTGTGGGCTGGCGATTTCCTTCTCGCTTTCTAATCCTAGCAAAGCATCCTTCTCAAGCAAATGCTGCGCATCCCCGAGAATGAACAGCATCCTTTCCCTCAAACAGGGGGAGTCAGTGCACTCCTGTTCTGCAAGGTGGCAGGTCCCCCAGTGATCCCGGGGGGGTTCCGGGGTCTCGGCGGCCCCCCCACCAGCCTCCCGCACCACTAAATCCAGTTCACGTTTTCCGTTCTTTTGAGAGGTGCTCCTTCCTCGGTGATGGTTACTGTAATTACACAAATGATCTGCTCCACTGTCACTTTTAGTCACCTAAAATTAAAAATTCATGTAAAACCTAGAGATGCAACTTTTAAGCAGACAGTGGAGGCCTGATCTGATTTTACAATCGATGTTTTAATTAACCCATGCGTGCCTCGCGTGAGGTGTGGGGTTTTGTGGGGGAAACGCAGCATCACTCACCTGACCGCTGGGATGATCCCCCACTACAACAAAAGCCCAAGACTGAGCAGCTCAAACGACACAATCCTCATAGCTATAAGCCCAAGATCAAGGTATTGGCAGGTCTCTGTGTTTAGCTGCTGGATGGCTGTCCTCTGGCTGTGTGTTCACACGGTCTTCCCTCTGTGTCCATGCTTCTTATGAGGACTTCGAACATATTGGATGAGGACCCACGCTAATGACCTCACTGTAACTTTGTTACCATTTTAAAGACCAAATACAGTCACATTCTGAGGCACTGGGAGTTAGGAATTTAACATATGAATTTGGGGGGACCCATTCCAGCCCATAAGAACATTCTACTATCCTCAAAAGTGAGCAAGAGTCCAAACAAGAAGGTCAGATTGTGGACATCTCTGCTTCTGGTGCATCGAACTGCATGAGACAAACGTTGGGTCTCAGTCTGAAGAAATTGTGTCCCTACTTATATTGAAGAAAGGGGCTTAGATTCCAAACAGTTTCTTGAACACCTTAAATATTGGGACTTACAAAGATGCTTAATTTTATACCAATATTTTCCCTTTACTGGGGCTTTAAAATATTAATAAATGCATGAGTAAGACAATTAATGATATAATCATTATTTATTTTATTTTAAAATATTAAAATTAGCATACAGCAAAGTTAACGGAGGGGCATTAAAATGTGACTTCATGAGTTTTAACACATATGCAGGTTAATGTAACCACCAACGTGATCAGGATGCACAAAAACCATCACCCCCCAAATCCCGCTTGTGTTGCCCCTTCTGTAGTCATATTCTCCAAAAGCCCATTGATATGGTCTCTATCCACACCATTCAGCTTCTATGAGAATGTCATATAAATGGAACCCCACAATATCAGCCTTTGGAGAAGTACCTCTTGGAGCCAGCATGATGCCTTTGAGATTCATCACGTTGGATGGGTCCATAGTTGATTGGTTTTTATTGCTGAGTGGATCCACTACATAGAGTGGATGTACCAGAGTGCCTTCAACCATCCATCCATTGAAAGGTATTTGTTGCTAGCTCCAGTTTTCAATGATTAGGAATAAAACCACTATAGACGTCCACAGATGGGCTTGCATGTAAACATATGTTTTCTTTTCTCTTGCAGAAACATCAAGATTGAGATCGCCAGGTCATAAGATGAGCACTTGCTTAGAAGAAACCATCAGAGCTTTCCAGAAGGGCTGGATGTCGTGCATTTATACCAGCAATGTATGTGAGTGCAGGTTGCTGTGTGTCACACCGGCACTTGGCATTGTCAAAATTTTTGTTTATTTGTTTTTGCCATTCTAACAGGTATTATGGGTTTTATTTGCATTTTTCTGTTCACCAGTGATGTTGAGCATCTTTTTATGGGCTTATTTGTCATTTGCCTATTTTCCTTGGTGAAGCAAGCGTCTTTTCAAATCGTGTGCTCTTTTTTTAAAATTGGGCTGCTTATTTCCTTATCATTAAGCTTTGAGCATTCTTTATATACTCTCATACAACTCCTTTTTAGATACATAATTCACAAGTATTTTCTCCCAGCCTGTAGCTTTTCTCGTAATTCTCTTTTTTTTGAGTCATATCTGAAAATTTTTTGCCTAACCTAAAGTCATGAATATTTTTCCCAATGCTTTATTCTAAAAGCCTTATGGTTTCATGTTTTATATTTAGAGCTGTGATCTATTTTGAGTTAGCCTGTGTATAATGTATAGGATATGGGTTGAAATTAATATTTTTGCATATGAATGTACAGCAATGGAAACACTACCCTTTTTTCCATTGAATTGCTATTGTACCTTGGTCAAAAATCAATTGACTTCCCAGATGGGTTCACTGGTGATTTCTATAAAACAGTTAAGGAAGAAATTATACCAATTCTCTACAATCTCTTCCAGAAGATAGAAGCAGAGGGAGTATTTCTTAACTCATTTTGTGAGGCCAGCATTACCTTAATACCAAAACCAGACAAAGATATTATAAGAAAAAAAAATAAAAAAATTACAGGCTAATTTCTCTCATGAATATAGATGAATATAGAACAAAAATTCTCAACAAAATACTGACAAATCACATTCAAAGAAGTATATAAAAATTATACACCACAAATAAGTGGGATTTATTCCAGGTATGCAAGGCTGGTTCAACAATCAAAATTAATGTAATCCAACACATCAATAAACTAAAAAAGTAAAATCATATGTCATATCAGTAGATGCAGAACAAGCATTTGACAAAACTCAACACCTATTCATATAAAAATTCTGGTAAACTAGGAAAGGGGAACTTTCTCAACTTGATAAAGACTATCAACAAAACTCTACAGCTAACATAGTACTTCATGGTGAGAAACTCAAAGCTTTCCCGCTAAGGTCAGATACAAGGCAAGGATGTCCCCTCTCATCATTCTTTCTTTCTTTTTCCTTTTTTTAAAATTCATTTATTTATTTATTTTTAAGAGAGAGTGAGGAGAGGGGCAGAGGGAGAGAGAAATTCCTCAAGCAGACTCGCTGTTGAGCATGGAGTCCAGCATGGGTCTCAACCTCAAGATCCCTGAGATCATGACCTGAGCTGAAGTCACGAGTCAGATGCTTAACTGACTAAGCCACCCAGGTGCCCCTTGCTACTCCTTTTCAACCCCAGACTTTGCTTAATGCAATCAGTAAGAGAAGAAAATAAAATTACACAGATAGGAAGGAAAGAAAGAA
>CM053617.1:67446538-67538094 GCA_028646535.1 Procyon lotor | reverse complement strand
AGGAAGGAAGGAAGGAAGGAAGGAAGGAAGGAAGGAAGGAAGGAAAGAAGAAAGGAAGGAAGGAAGGAAGGAAATCATCTTTGCAAATGACATGGTCATCTATGTAGAAAATCTCAAAGAACTGATTTAAAATGGAATTAATAAGCAATTAGAGAAAAGCTACTAGATATAAGGTTCATATAAAAAGGGCAATCACTTTTCTATATATTATCAATGCACAAGTAGAATTGAAATTAAAAACAGCATATCATTTGCATTGGCACCCCAAATTTAAAATACTTAAGTATAAATCTAACAGAACATGTACAAGAACAATGTAAATGAAACCACAAAATTCTGATAAATAAAACCAAAGAAGAGCTAAATAAATGGATATATATTCCATATTCATGGGTAGAAAGATTCAATATTGTCAAGACGTCAGTTCTTACCAACTTGATGTAAAGATCCAATACAATCCCAATCAAAATCAAAGCCAGTTATTTTGTAAATATCGACAAACTGATTTTCAAGTGTATAGGACGAGACAAAGGACCCAGAATGGCTGAATATTGAAGAAGAACACAGTTGAGAATTTATACCACTTTAAGACTTACTGTAAATCTATGGTGATCAAGACAGTGTGCTATTGGTGAAAAGAATAGACAAGTAGATCAGTGGAACAGAACAGAGAGCCCAAATCAGGACCACACAAATATAGTCAACTGATCTTTGACGCAGGACGAAGCCAATACGATGGAGAGAGTCTTTTCAACAGACGCTGCTGGGACAACTGGACATTCACATGCAACAACAAAAACAAAGAAGAATGTAGACACAGACTTTATGCCCTTCACAAAAATTAACTCAATATGGATCACGGGCCTCGATGTAAAATGTAAAACCATAAATGTCTTAGAACATGACAAAGGAGAAAACAGAGATGACCTTGGGTGTGGTGATGCCCTTTTAGATATAACACCAAAGACACATTCCATGAAAGAAATAATTGATAAGCCGGACTTCACTAAAGCTAAAAGCTTCTGCTCTGTGAGAGACAATGTCAAGAGAATAAGAAGACAAGGTACAGACTGGGAGAGAATATTTGCCAAAGACACATCTGATAAAGAAGTGACCCAAAATACACAAATAGTTCTTAAAACTGAGCACTAAGAAAACAACCCCATTTAAAAATGGGCAAAAGCCCTTAACAGATACCTCACCAAAGAAGATGCACAAATGTGACAAATAAGAACATGGAAATATGCTCCGCATCATTCGTCATCAGGGAAATGAACATTAAAACAACCCTGAATTATCACTGCATCCCTATTAGAATGGTCAAAAATCAGACCACTGACAACTCCAAATGCTGATGAAGATGAGGAGCACAGGGGTTCCCATTCACTGCTGGTGGCAATTAAAAATTAAATCTGGTACAGTTACTTTGGAAGACAGTTTGGTGGTTTCCTAGTAATACACACACACACACACACACACACACATATCACACATATATATTTTAACCATGTAATTCAGCAATCACACACCTAGGTATTTACCCAAAGGAGTTGAAAACCTAAATCATACAAAAGACAACACATGGATGTTTATTGCTGCTTCATTAAAAATTGTCCAAACTTGAAAGCAACCAACATGTCCTTCAGTGGGTGAATGGATCTACAAACTGAATATATGCGTCCAGACCGTGGAATATTATTCAGTGCTAAAAATAAATGAACTATCAAAAAAAAATGAGCTATTAAGCCAGGAAAAGACATGAAGGAAAAATTAAATGCATATTACTAAGTGAAAGAAGTCAATTTGAAAAAGCTACCTCCTGTATGATTTCAACTATATGACATTCTGGAAAGGGCAACACTATGAAGACAGTAAAAAGATCAATGGTTGCCAAGAATTTGGTGAGAGGAAGGGATGAATAATAGGAAGAGCACAGAGGGTTTTTGAGATAGTGAATGTATGATGTTATAATGTACTATAATGTTATAATGTTTTACAATGATGAGTGTATGTCACTATATATTTGTCCAAACCCGTAGAATATATGACCCTGAAAATGAATCCTAGGGCAAACTATGGACTTGGGTGATTAAAATGTGTCCTTACAGATTCATCCTTGGTAAAAACTGTACCACTTTAAAGAGTAACACTGATAATGGGGAAGGCTATGCATGTGTGGGGGCAGGGAGACCATAGGAAATCTCCGTACTTCCCTCTCAAGTTTGTTGTAAACCTAAAACTATTTTAAGACAGTAAAGTCTTTAAAAAATCAGTTGTCTCTACTTTGCTGGCTCCATTTCTGGACTTTCTACTCCATTCCATTGACCAATGTACGTGTGATTTTATGAGTATCACTGTTTTGAGTACCATAGCTATATATGAAGTCCTAAAATCAGGCAGTGTAAACCCTTTAATTTTATTTTTCTTTTTCCAAATTGTTTTGGCTTCTCTAGTTCCTTTGTCTCTTCTTGTGCATTTTATAATCATCTTGCCAATATTTACAAAAGATCCTATTGGGGTGCTCTTGGAAGTGTGCTAAATCTACAGATCAGTTTGTAGAAAATTCACATATTAACTATCTCGAATCTGTCCACCATGAATACAGTATGTCTGTCCTATCTAGGTCATCATTAATTTCATGCATTAGTGTTTTGTAACTTTTGATACTAGAACCTCTACATGTTCTGTTAAATTTACACCTAAATATTTCACTTTTTGGAGCATATTGTAAACATTTTTTTTAAATATCGATTTCCAATGATTGCTGGTATATAGAAATGGAATTAATTTTTTAAAGATTTATTTATTTGAGAGAAAGAAAAAGAGAGAGTGGGGGAAAGGAGAGAATCTTCAAGCAGACTCCCCATGGAGGGTGAAGCCCAATGCAGGGCTTGATCTCATGATCCATAAGATCATGACCTGAGCCAAAACCAAAAGTCAGACACATAACCGACTGAGCTACCCAGGCACCCAGAAATCTAATTAATTTTTAATTTTTTTTTTAAGATTTTATTTATTATTCAACAGAGAGAGACACAGCGAGAGAGGGAACACAAGCAGGGGGAGTGGGAGAGGGAGAAGCAGGCTTCCCACTGAGCAGGGAGCCCGATGCGGGGCTCGATCCCAGGACCCTGAGATCATGACCTGAGCCGAAGGCAGACGCTTAACGACTGAGCCACCCAGGCGCCCCTCTAATTAATTTTTAAACATTAATCTTCAATCCTGTAATTTGCTAAACTTAATGATTAGTTTTAAAAGCTGTTTTTCTGTAAATTTGACAGGTTTGTTTTTGTTTTTGCTTTTGTTTTGTTCTTTTCAGGGTTTTCTACACAGACAGTCACATCTTAAAATAAGGACGGTTTTATTTCCTTTTTTCCAATCTATATGCCTTTTAATTCTTTTCCTTCCTTTATTACACTAGCTAAAATGAAAAGACTTCATTTCACTTGTTTTGTTTCTTTCATTTTTTAATAAATGAAACTTTTATTTATTTATTATTTAGAAAGTTCAAGGACTTACCCAAGGTCACATGATTAGTAGTTGCCATAATGGAAGCTAACATAAAGGCACTTGGTTTTTGTTCTAACTTAACACCGTCTCTATTTCATCTCCTTTTTCATGAGACTGTGAGCACAAGGCGAAGGGAGAAGGGATATAATCTGGATCCTTATGTAGCTTTTCTGTTGACTTTGTGATGACATTGCAATAACTTGATCACTGAAGATGCAGCCCCTTCCCTGCTAAGGTTTTAAAGTCCACCAGCATCTAGGATGCCTTGAGGCCTCAGTCCTGATGAGGTGGTCATTTCCAGCCATGAACAATCTCCATAGTCACTGCGAGGTCCCCAGGCTTGCAGAACAAATTCTGAGTGCTTTTAAGGTGATGAGGTGAATGAAGAAGTTAAAGCAAGTGATGGATTTTGCCATGCCTCTTTCCATTAGCAAATCACTCTCTTCTCTCTGGGGCACTGGAAGGTGGTGACGGGGATTCAGAAATGTCCACTGCAATTTAGCTCACCCACTCATGGTTGCTGCTGGGGGGCTGGAAATGCAAACTGTGCTGAGTGGAGTGAGTGACAGCATGCTGGCCTCACCCACCAGTATCGCTGGACCAGCAAAGCCATTTCTCCGGCAAGGCCTGATGGGACTGGAGGCACATCCAGCAGGATGCTCAGTATCTGCCCTGGCAGGCCTGACATCCTGCCCAGTGCTTCTGCCTCAGGATTGTCCCTTCCCTGGAAGAAGATCTATCACCAATGAAATAGTTTCTGACTCAGATGGAGCCCAAGATGGGCCCTTTTCCTGCGGCTTCCCCTAAGACTTCTTGTTACCCATGTCACAGTGGTGGAATTCACTTCATCAAAACATGGTAAAGTGTGAAAACTTTTTTTTTTTTTTTTGAGATAGTTTGAGGGTCAGTGAGGCCTTTTCTTCAAAGCAAAAGTAGACGGGAGGAAGCATTCTGCTCCTTGATGTTCCCTCGTGCAATGTGTCCTGGGTAGGCAGGAAGGGGGAAAGTCAGAAGACTTGAAAATTGTCAACAAACAGTTTCATTTTCTTTATTTTTTTTATCTGGAAATGTTTGACTCAATAGATTTTGTTTCAAAGGTGTTTGAGCAGAAGACAGTGAATCTTACAACACGCATATGGACCATAGACCCTGCGACTTATGATAACTAACTCCCGGTGCACTGGCCCAAGACTTAGGTTCTTTGCACCATTTACAACTTGCTGTTGTGATTCCAGAGTCTACCATCTCAAGGAAGGAAGGGAGGGAAGGAGGGTGGGAAAGAGGGAGGGAATGAAGGAAGGAGGGAAGGAAGGAAGGAAGGGAGGAAAGAAGGTGGGAAGGAAGGAATGGAGGGAGGGAGGGAGGGAGGGAGGAAGGAGATTTTTATTTGGTTATTTGGTTATTGCAATTCTAAAAGCGAATCTTTGGGGGTTCCCTACCTTTTCTTGCTCCACTACACCCTGTTTTGACTCCTCACTTAGGTTTCCTTCATTAATCCAGTAAGTCTGATTTAAAACAACAACAAAAAACAAACCCCAAAAAAAGTGGTTTCATATCTCTCAGATTTCACAATTTCAAATGCACATTAATTTAATTTTATGGACCCAACAAATGATTGTACTAGGGATGCTCCCTCTCTCCACTATTGAAGAAAACTGTTCCGTGTACAAAGAGTCTCCATAGAGATACAGAGACCCAGAGCCTTCCAGAAACTTGTTACTTAGATAATGTTTCTTAAGTGCTTTGGAAACACAAGCTCTCTGTGAGTGCCGTGCCGGGTATGTCCCGTCTGCCAGGCGGGAGCGGCGGCTGCTTCCCTGAGCTCCTAGCACTGAAACGCGAGGGGTCGGAGCCCGTTGCAGGTCCTTGGTTGTGACGTGAGGGAAAGCAAAAGCAGGCCTTGGCTGGAACCAGATCGGGAACCCGCGCAGCTTCGCGGGGAGGACCGGGCTGCGCCTGCAGATCACTCGCTCGGCTTCCTCCTTCGCCGGTGTCAGCTGTCTCCCCTTCGCGTTAGCAGAGCTCCCTAATACGGAGTGTCAGCTCGTTCGGGCAGGTGTCTTCCAACTGCGCTAGACAGGGCCACCAAGGCAGAGGCGGTCTGGGGGGAGGTCTGCTGGAAAGTCGGCTGCTCCGCCGCGTCGGCTCCTGCGGGGCGGGAGCAGGGGTGGGTACCAGCGTCTGGGAGGAAGAGACGATGCCCAGGGAGATGGCCGGTGTCCCTCAGGGGGAATTGTTCCAGGGGCCTGCCCTATGCCACACCTTATTTGGCCTTCCTTGCACAGGTGAAGGCAATAAAATGTCAGGAAGCCATGCAAACTTCAGAAGCATGAGCTGTCACAGGGAGAGGTCTGGGGCAGGGTCAACGGCAGGCAGGTTGTATCACGCTATAAGCTCTCCTCCTGAGTTAGTCACCAGCAGAGACTGTGGGATTAGAAGATTCTATTTCACCAGCCTGCGTCACCCTGAATTTGGCTGTACAGGCAGTTCAGTGGTCAGCCAGAGATCCCCGGAGCCCAGAGACGCGGAGGTGTCACACCACCTCCGTGCATGCGCCTCCCTGCACAGGATGGAGGTCGTCTGATGCTGATCCCAGCACTGCCTGAGGACCAGGGAGCGTACTTGGGTTGTGAATGATAGGCAGGAATACAGAACTCAATACTTGTGTTCAAGGAAGCCAAATCCACTCTGTAAATTATTTTATATGCAAACCTTATAATTCAGAAATAACTCTCATCAAAGAAATGAATTGTAGAAACTAACTGTCACGCAGAACTTTGCATTTTTTTTTCAAGATTTTATTTTTTATTTTACAGAGACACAGGGAGAGAGGGAACACAAGCAGGGGTTGTGGGAGATGGAGAAGCAGTCTTCCATTTCTTTTTTCTTTTTTTTTTTAAAGATTTTATTTATTTGACAGAGAGAAGCACAGCGAGAGAGGGAACACAAGCAGAGGGAATGGTAGCAGGAGAAGCAGACTTCCCGCCGAGCAAGGAGCCCGATGCGGGGCTCGATCCCAGGACCCTGGGATCATGACCTGGGCCGAAGGCAGATGCTTAACGACTGAGCCACCCAGGCGCCCCAGCAGTCTTCCATTTCTAAGAATAAAACTGTTTGGCCAGGAGCAGGAGAAAGATGGTGTTCTGTGACCCAGAGAGTCACAAAAAACCCTGTGTTCTGACAATACTGCTTGCTGTGTGGTCTTGGACAAGTCAGTTAACCTCTCTGAGTCAAATATTCAAAGAATAATGGCCCCACAGGTTCTGTGACAAGATTAAATGAGATATTTCTGAGGCATTTTGTAAACTGAAAGACTAACAGACGGACTCAGCTGTTATTCAACCTTGACAGAACCGTGTCGTCTTTCGCTGAGCTAATATTTATGGAGAACCGTGGCTTTAGTCTCAACCCTCAGAAAGCTCCAAGGAGAACCCACAGTTCCAGCCTGTAGCTAGTGTTCCCGTGTAACCTCCCGTGTAGCCTCCAAGAGCCGCATGGAGTTTTTTGTGATAAAACTAGCCAAATCGTGGGGGGAAAACATAAAACCACGGTACACCAGCATCACTTCATGCAAATGCGTCCAAGAGATGCTGGGATCCAACCAAATGGCCATCCGAAGTCAACGATGTCTTCGTATCCATTTTGTATCGATAAGTACAGACCTTTCAGGTTTTAGGCATTTATGAAGCTACTCCTGTTGGGTGTATCATTAAGTAGAGTTTTTGAACTGCATTTGTGAGCTAACTGACATCTGGTTTCCGGGGACTTGGACGGAGAGCCAGACTGTGGCCGGCCTTCCTGTATAGATCGGACGGATCACAGGTGGAGCTAGCAGGGTTCCGTGGAGGAGACCAACACAAACCCCCGCAACAGAAGAACAAAGTCACAGGCATGGAGTTTCCGCGCAGGGGCCTGAGCGAGCAGTAACTCCTACCTGAAATGGCCAAGCCTTTGTTGATGTGTTAATGGGGCCGCAGCAGCCACTGTCGGCGTGCATCCAAGCCGCTCTCTCGCTAAGGGTCCATGCTCCCTCCGTGTCAAGCAGGAAGGCAGGTTGTGGGCAGACTCACTAACCAGCTAGCCCATCATCTCGGTGTCATAAATGACTCCGTGTTGCCCTTCTGTCAAAATGGATTTTCAGGCGAGAGATACAGTCCCTCCCCATGCATCACTGTGTGTGACACTATTGATTTGATATCGACTCTCAGCCGTCATTCCTGGCTGCATTCCAACAGGTGCCCAGGCAAGACACCATTTTCCCCAGAGTGTCAGTGGAAGAAAATGTGCAAGTTGCCTTTTAAAAAAATCCTTCCATTAAGGCAAACTTCTGAAGATTATTTCTGAAGGCTAGGTGGCCTTCAAGGCGAAGCTGCCTGGTGTGGCAGGGAAGGGGGACAGGGGACCATGGAGAGAGACCAGAGAAGAAACGGTAATCACTCCATCCGTTCATTCCTTTCTTTACTCAAGAGCAGACCTGAAGGACGCCCATATTTCCCCAAAGCACGGCCTTTGTGCCTCTGAATTCCTGCCCTGCTGGTGTCTGGCCGGGGCTTCTCGGCTAGAAAAGTAGGCTTGTGGGCTGTGGGACCCTGGGAGAGAGTGGGCTTCTCAGCCCCACCATGTCCCAGGGGCAGAGTGGAGAATGGGCTTGCCACCCTGCTGGGCTCCCAAAGCCTAATGAGGCATCGCAAGGGACAAATCCAATCCTTGTTGTACCTGTTACCCTTGCAGCCCACCCCCGCTGTGGGTCCTTAGGCACAGGACTGCCTGCGTCACCTTGTCCCTCGTTTAACGCCTAGAATCTTGCCAAAGTCTTGGCACTTGATGGGTACCCGCTAAATACTTCTGGATTCTCTTAGACCTCGAGCATCTTTCTTAATTCTTCGAAACTGCCCCTGAACTAGAAAATGCATAGGGAACCCTGGGCTTTGCTGGCAGAAGCAGGAGAACACGATGTCAGCCCTTCTCAAATCATCAGCTGATCGCTTTGCCCTTTCCCAGGATGGGATGCGAGCTCACTCGAGAGCTCTCAGCCGGGAACATCTGGCCTCATCATATTGTCTTTATTTCTTCATTTAGCCAAAAAGAAATATTGGAAAACACCATTCAGTGTGTATTTTGTCTTGTCCATATTGCAACCAAATGCATCGCTAAGCAGCACTTTGCCAGGGATATTTAGCACAAAGACTCTCGCAGATACACTGTTGCATTGGGTGGGATAAATAATACATTACATACAAGGTGTACTTGAGGTCTGTTTCGTACTTTCCTGTGTAGTTTTCTAGCTAATTAATTCGGTGACCATCTATACCAAAAAGCTGTGAAACCATGAAAACTAATAGGACGTTTTCGACAGAGATCCCACAGGCAGAGAGGTAAAGAGGGAAATCTGACAAAGATTTTCCTAGTTAGTAAACTAATGAAAATCCCAGCGCAGTTATTCTGGGAACACTTGGAAAAAAAAATGATATTATATGCTTTCTTCCCCTTTTTCTCTCAGAAGTTAAAATTACAAAAGAATTATTTTGGGATTAAAATTATAGATAATTTTAGTGAAAGATTTTCATGGCATTCTTAAGTGGAATTAGTGAGTTTTAATGAAATAAAGAAATAGTGCAGGGGCGCCTGGGTGGCTCAGTGGGTTAAAACCTCTGCCCTCGGCTCAGGTCATGATCTCAGGGTCCTGGGATCGAGCCCCGCATCGGGCTCTCTGCTCAGCGGGGAGCCTGCTTCCCCTTCTCTCTCTGCCTGCTTGTGACCTCTCTCCATCAAATAAATAAATAAAATCTTAAAAAAAAAAAAGAAAGAAATAGTGCCAATGAGAACAGGCAAGGTTATGTCACCCTTAAATGGTCTTTTCCTAGTCTAGCGGGATAACTGAAAAGTGGTGGTCCTCATGCCTGCTGGTTTCCCCGAGGAGCCACAGAGCATCTGTCAGGAGACCCCAGCAGGCAGATGGTGTCCCCCACGAGGAGATGTAGGATAGGACAGGCTCCATCGGAGGCCCCGTCTCAGCATCAGCGGGACTCCAGGTCAATCCGCCCTTCCAGGGAGCCCCTGTCCAGTGCTTTGGGGCACATTTCCAAGTGGGCTCCTCCCGCCCCATCCACCCCACAGGCGCACCGTCCTCGCTGGTCCTGGCCAGGGCCTCCCCCGCTCCTGGGCCATTTTGTTGGTTGCACGTTGCCCGTGGCTCCTTTGGCTCCCACCGTCCACGCTGCTGCCTCAGACTGCATCTCCAATACTCCACCCTGATGAAATACTCAGCAGCGCTCCGTCACCTGCAAGGAAGGTCCGAGCTTCTCCACGCTGTAACTTCTAACCCCGACCTCTCTACTGAGTCAGACAGCATGTCCCAGGCTGCCCTACAAGAACCACCTCCAGTGGTGAGAAGCCTCTTCTTAGCTCCCTTACAATGATTTCCCTCCTCTCTAGGGAACCCCTCTCCCTGCCCCTCTCACACCTCCTATTGCTGTTCCCGCTGCTCGAGTAGGGACCAGTGGCCAGAGCTGTGGGCTCTGGGGCCAGACGGCTGGGCTTGGACCCATACTCCCTGTCTCATCACCTGGAGAAAGTCTCTGACCCCTCTGTGCCTCAGTTTCCTCTTCTGTAAATAACAACAGCTTTTCCTTCCTCGTGGCTGTGGGTTAGGACTGCCCAGTGCTCGGGGCAGGGGCTGGCACGGGGCCAGCACCAATTAAGGTGGCTCACAAAAGGCTAAGCAGTTGTTAGTCCTTGAGGCTTGTCCACCTACCCAGCGGGGCCCCCCGGCCGTCCCTCCGCAGCTCTCGCTTAGTCCCTTCTCGGAAGCCCCCCTCGGCCCTCAGTGCAGGAGCCGGCTCTTGGCCCCACCACCCCACCCAGACCCTGTACTCCTGAAGGCAGAAGACACACACAGCACCTTCTTATATGCCCAGTGGGGAGCACCGAGGGTGCAGGTGACATTCCCCAACGGTAACACGGCTGATCTCTGGCCGTTTTTGCAGAGTGAGTGGGAAGTAGCGTGAAGGAGACAGAGCTCTTCACGTCCAGAAAGAACGCTCGCCGGGTGGTTAGAACAAAGCCATGTCTGGATAGGATGAGAACCGGTAAGTCTGCAGAAATCATTACTGCTCTTGCCAAAATGCGGAATTAAAGATACTGTCCCTTTCCTGCGCAGAAGACTCCCCGGCGCTCCCACGGGGCTTTGGAGAGTCTGCTGGAGCTCCCATCAGGCCTGCGAACTGGCCGTTTTCTTTGGATGGGATTGAGTCAATTTTATCAAAATTGAAGAAGCAGTTGTGCATGTAGATATGGTCTCTGATGGCGAATTTAATCAGATCCGAATGTCACACCTTTAGGGATTCAAACCACCACCAATTTTATCTTTACTGCCTCTCCCAGGCCCGAATGCATTTTTTTTTTCATGTGGAGGCTTTCTCCGGTTTATCTTCCTTCTCTTTGTAGCCAAGGAGCCGTCTCCCCACCAAAAGGCACTAAGAGGTCACATGCACAAAGGACTCTGCTTCCCCCCGGGGCCTGAGTCACCCCGGGGCTGTCAATTAGGTGCTGCGGCGGGTGGATTAATCCCAGGGAGGCCGGTGCGTGCACCAAACCTTTAACAGGCTCGGCTAATTCCACCGTCTTTGCTTCGGTCTGACCCGGTGATGAATGACAGTGAATGAAACCCTCTCTTAGGAGGAGAGAAATCACACACACAGGTAATTCAACTTTTGCAGGGCATGGAGCTTCATTTTCCGTGCGGAGGGGAGGAAATTGTCCTAATGGGTTGACGGAGCATGGCAGGAGTGAAGTTGCTTCTCCTGGCTGAGTGTCTTTATGGTGCTCATCCTGAGTCCGGAGGGAGGCAGAGAGCCCCTGCCCCCCAACCTCCCTTCCTTCCTGCAGAGTCCTGGCGAGGATACACGGAACGGCAGGGAACCCAGATCCTCCCGAGTTAGGTATGAACGCGGCCTCCGTGCCCTCTGCGGTCGGCGGCCCGTGCCTGTGCCCGTGCCCGTGCAGCACCTTGGAGTTGAGGACCCTTTCCTCGTGACGGCACAGTGCCTGTTCAAACGTGGAGCCGCACCATTCCACGTAAGGCTTACCCACTAAAACCATACTTGTTTTTGGAGCTTTAAAGGCAATGTACCTGCCTGCGGGGCGAGCCATCTAATCCTGTAAACCTTTAGTATATGTGGTTCCTAAATGAACTAGATATGTTGTGCAATGGAATTACTGGATTTGTATTAAATTGTAGCTCGGGGACCCATCACTGTGTGATGCTAGCTACTTTCCACTTGCTTTGTTTATCACAGAGGAGGGAAGTGAATTAGCATAAAATGCTACAAAGTAGTAAAAAAAGGATGTTTTAACACCCTATTCGTTTGACCTACTGTTGACCTGGTCTAATTTGTATTATCCCTGGGACGTTTTAACAGATCATTTTCCTTTGTTAAAATTAGGTCAGATTAGAGAATTATGACCCCCCATTTATTCTGCTCAAAAGACAGTCATTTCTGCTTCTAAAATAATAACCCTCTCTGCCCTGAGATCTTTCTTGTTAAATAAAAACACATGCTTTGCTTTGCCTCTTAAATTACTGAGTGTGCGCTGCCTCCGTAACTGTGATTACTGGTGAGTGAGTGTTTACCCAGTGCTGTCGGTCGAAGCCCCCGAGAATGATATCGGTCATTCATAAATTGCCTATTGATCAGTCACAACTAGAAATTACATCCAAATCTTCGAGAGGAATTGTTAGACTTTGAGTAACATATGCCTGGGAATGTTCGGAGGTCTGAGTGCACGCTTCCCCCAACTGCGGGGCCTCTGATGAATGACCGTTGTTGGCACGAGCTCTAGGAAGCAGGAGTGCCAGGCCCGGTCACTCCTCTTCTGGTCATTCTCCTGGCAGTGGTTACTGTACATGGACGCAAAAGAACGTGGGGCAGTAAAGCTCTTGGAGATCGTCTTTACCAGGCCTGGCCGAGCGTCCTGCCCACGGGTGTGTGGCAAGTGCATAGGTCTGTGTGCGGGCAGGACGCACGGGGCATAAACCCAAGGAGCATCACTCCGATACGCCTTTAAAAATAAAAAAAAAAAAAATTTAAAAAAGGAAGCTCAGTGCAGCAAGTGCTCCGTGGAGCCCCAAACTGATTAATTGCAATGCCAAACAGCTTTATTCTGCTTAATAAGAAATTAGATCACAATGGGGATTTGCAGAAATTACCTTGAAATGTTTGTGTGTTTGAATGATTGAACAATTTGTGCTAAAAAATTATGTTACCCTGGTTTGGATCTACGCCTGTGCAAAACTGTACGTTGGGCTCATCGGTATTCCAGGAAGAAAACCCAGTCCTGCTCCTGGGACCCGGTGTGGGTGCTGCGCCCCCAGGGGGCTCTGCCAGGCCTGTGAGGCTGCAGACGACCCACGGTCCACCAACTGGGATGGAGTTAATTTGGAATCAATCAAATCTTAATCCCTGCCCTTGGATAAACTCAGAACCCAGGACTGCGTCCCCCGACGTTTCGAGAATGTTCTGTGTCCCGCGTGCGGCTGGCAGGGCCCACATCCGCCCGGCGACCGGCCCGTGGAGCCGCGGGCTGGGCAGGCAGCGGCGGGAATCCGGGGAGGCCCCTCGGTTTCATTAGAAGGCAAAACACCCCTGCCTGCTGCCCGGCTTCCTTGAACAACTTCTGAAAATCTTTTAAGTCAACCTTGCGTTTTAGTCAACGGGGAAGTTTTGACCGTTCACCTCTCAACAACCACGCGTTTCATTATTTATCTGAGGGAATCAGAGAGTTTTTGTTCTCTCACAAAAGTCCCTGACACCAGGATATTTTTAATAGCTGGAATTTTCCATTCTTGTCACTCTGCCTTTTGAAAACACAGGTATTTTCATATAACACGTAGCTAATGAGTGAAACTTCACAATGCGGCCTTTCCCTATAATCACGGCACAGGGCCTGCCGGAGCCCCACTAGTGGGGAACATGAAAATTAATTATTGAGCTCCCTGTTTTATCCTCCTCATCTGTTTGATATTCTCCAGCACAGAAGGAACCAGACAATTAAATCACTCCGCCCTCTGCCTCATCACAATGCTCTGGGCTCCTCTGTCTCCACCCCAGAGGGCCGGAGCCTGTCTGTTTGCAAAGGGTACATGGTGGGGAGACGGAGAAGGGGGGGCAGAAGGAGACAGTCCGGCTCTCCTCCGCATCAGGCTTGTTAGAGAGCCTCCGTGAAACGTCCCCTTCTGCCGCGATTATCTTAAATGTCTTTTTTGCCCTTTAGTTGCCAGAGCCGAAGACTCGCAGGAAAAAAGTCAAAGGCGGCAGCCTCTGCCTCCGCACACAGGAGCCCCTTCCTCTCCCATCGGTGTGTGATCTCCTCCTGGGTCTCGGATAAATATAGCAAACCTCCTATCCACTAGTGAAGAGAGTTGAATCAATTAACTTGTTTTATTGAACAATAAAGCTGTCACTCTCTAAAGTAGGGTGATTACGTCTAAAGCCAAGGGTAGCTTTCAGGAGTGTGTGGTCCCACGTTTAGGAAGTGGGGTGTGTGTATGTGCTCGCAGGGTGCGCGTGTCTGCGCGTGCGAGTGAATGCGCCTGGGCCGACACACCCGGGGCTCTGGTGCTTCTGTCCGGCTTGAGGTACAGCGGAAATGAGAGAGACGGGCTGGAACGGACTCGGAGACGGTGCCGTCCACGTGTCCTCCCCTCCCTGGGTGAGCCGAGTGGTCCCTCTGGCACCCTGGGCGGGGATCCCTTAAGGGACCCCGTGCCCTCTGCAGGGCTCAGCCGTGCCTGGCCCGGCCACCGCAGTCTTGTGTGCAATGTTTTACGTAGATATGAATTTCATAAACGGGCCTGAGATCCCTCTAATCTTGAGGACCTCTGGCCGGCAAGGCAGCCACACCCTCATGGCCCTTCAGCATAGACTCAGCTCCAGACTCCAAGTGTGAGGTCAGAGGTCAGAGGTCAGGGTCCGGACCCCCTTCCAGCCCTGCACACAGCCCTCCCCAGGGGGAGCAGCGGTTGATGCTTCTGGCTAGAAACTCTTATTTCTTAGGAATTCCATCAGGAATTCCTGAGAACCCAGAAATTTGCTTCTAGAGAGAAACTTCTGTGCCCTGCTTCCCAGCTGGGTTTAAACGGGCACTTAGGAATGAGTGATCCTGTCAGCAGGGAAGCTCATGCTTGTGGGGGACACATCGTGACTTGATTTGGACAGAGACGCTCACATGAGACAAGTGCGCCCGGACACAGTTGGGAGGAGGGCGTGCGGAGGTGCTTCTCCTACCGTTGGCACAGTCTTCCTCTCTTGGACCGGGGAACCCCGCAGAGAGGGTCTGCACTCCGCGTCAAGCTCCTGCCTCCCCTCGAGCAGGGCTCCTCGGTCTGTGCTCTCCCCAGAAGCCTCATCAGAAGCCTGTGCTGAGTTCCACATTTCAAACAAAATCATGCACCACGGAAGGAAAACGACAACATTAACAACGACGATGGCATGGACACAGTGTGCGCTGTGTTTAAACACACTTCAGCTCCTGGCCCTAGGTCTTGCAGAGTGCCGCAGGCCTTTCTTCGGGGGGCACGGCGGGCAGGCGAGCCTCGGCGACCGGCTCTGGGGACAGACGGACAGACGTGCAGAAGGGCACGGGCCCAGCAGCGTGGCTGGCGACCAGAACGGCGGTCCTCTCCAGCCACCCCATACCCCGTCTTTGGCAGAGCCATGCAGGGGGGCAGAGGGCAGGGCGAGGGGTGTGTCTCCAGGGAGGGGCTTTTCGGTCTGTCTCGGGCTTATTGATGGCACAGGGACAACTTTTCCAGAAGGGGCAGGAAGACAGCCGGCCAGGTGGAGAGGCTGTGACTCCAGACCCTGCGGTGATCTTAGTTGTAAGAGCCACCGGGGGCAGGAGACGCGTCTCCAGAGACAAAGCCACGGGCTCCCGTCTGCTGGGAGCCAGGGTGCCACGGCTGGCAGCTGCCTGAGTGTCCCAGCTCACCACGCTGCCCGTGGCGCCACAGAGACCCGGGCGTCACCTGCCTGGAGGCCTGGCGGAGGAGGGGGTTTCTGGGAGCCCCCCGCTTGCTCTTCGAGACCTGCTTTCGCAGGGCCTCCCTTAATCCCCCACCTAAGCGAAGGGCTGCTTACCTGCCCAGGATGGACAGGGACCCTGCGTTTCTCGAAAACACCTTTTACAGCTTAAACCTTGTCTGCACACGGCGTGCACCCTGCCTCCCACACATGTGCACACCTGTGCCCAGCATGCGGCCACACGCACACACTCACACATTCCGACCATTGTGCATACAATCTCACGTTTCACACACGCATGTACACACACACGTACTCCCACCGCCATACTTATAAACTTACACACTCACATACACACATAGACACATTCTCCGAGCCTGGTGGGGCTCCCTCTTTCCTGTCTCTCTCTCCGCCACTCCCCAGTGCAGGGGAAGGTAGCAGAGAGGGGAGCCTATTTATGGAAGGCATGCGTGAATCCTATATTGTTGGCAGGAAGACCCCATTGACACCCTTTGGGCCCTGTCCTACCTGAAGGCCTTGACGGCTCTGTGACCGCACACGGGGAAGAGCCTATCAACACCAGCTGCCGAGGCTAGAACTTTCTGGGCCCTTCCAGGCTGGCTCTGGCCGTGCATTCACTCTCTCTGCCTGGTCATCACCTTCTCTCCGGGAGGAACAGGAGGAACGTATGGGGCAGAGGAAGAGGAAATATGCAAAGCCACCTGGAGCTCCCCACCGCCCCCCGACATGAAGAGGCATGCACACACATGTAGATACGCACACAGACACCCACACTTCCCCAGGTGCGTGCACACAGGCCCTGCTCCCCGCTGCTGAGCAGAAGACAGAAAGCCCCCTGTGCAGGGCCCGTCCTCACCCTGTAAATGCCCTCACACCTGCCCCTCACATCCGGAAGGAAAGGACTTCCCAGAGGCCTCAGCAGCTCCTGTTTCCCACCATCGGGCAGCAGTCTGGAGGAGGAAAAAGCTTAGACTCAGAATGCATGTTCTTGGGACGGTGCCCAGCTCAGCCTAGTGGAATGGAAAGGGAGCCGGAGACCCCAGGGCCCCACGTCCCACTCTGTGGCGAGGGACTCTGGTCCCGGTGGCCTGCTGCTCTGGGCAGTGTGAGAATCAGAGGACCAGCCACCCGTTGGGCAGCAGTGCCCTGGGGGCCCAGGAGGTGGTGGGGTCCGGAGGCCCAGGCTTGCCCGAGCTTCACCTCCAGAATGTTCGCTGTGTCCCCCTGCCTGGTGTCTCGGCTCCTGCCTGCCCCTCCCCACCACACACCTTCCTCACGCAACTGGACACTGTCAGCCCACAAGGGGACATCTTGCCCCTGCCCTCAGGGTGTCTGTGAGCTGAGCCAGGGGACGGCCGGCAGGTGCCCTGATCCCTGAAGGAGCAGAGTGGGGCAAGGTCCCAGCTGCAGTCATCGTTCACAGGACCATCCTGGAAATGTTTGAAACCACCCAACGGGCATAAATGTGCCTTTAAAGTAACTTTTCCGTGCATCGAAGGACAAACTTCACTGCTGGTTTTCGGTCCTTTGAAGCTTTAGCAATTAATTAGCCCGCAGTGGCCGACAGAAGGGACCCACGCCCTGCCCGGGGGGGTGGGCATCAAGGCTGGTCAGCCGTGTGCTCATCGAGAGGAGTTTGGACACCGAAGGGCCCAAGATGTCACTCACTGGCAGAGAAGGGCTTGTCAAAACACCCAGGTGACCTGTCGCATCGTTTCTTTCTTTTTTTAAGATTCTATTTATTTATTTGACAGAGAAAAAGAGACAGTGAGAGCGGGAACACAAGCAGGGGGAGTAGGAGAGGGAGAAGCAGGCTTCTCACTAAGCAGGGAGCCCAATACGGGGCTCCATCCCAGGACCCCAGGTTAATGACCTGAGCCGAAGGTAGACGCTTAATGACTGAGCCCCCCGGGCGCCCCTGTCTCATCGTTGCTGTGATGGTTCTCCCTTGGATGTGTATAAGGTCACGCCACCTTCCACCAACCAGAGAGAGTCTAGTGTTGCCATCGCAGGGAAAAGTGAACTTCAAGAGGAGTGATGAGAATTTTCACTTTTAGTGAGATATGCTGGCTTCACGCACGGTCAGACCCAGATTCATGACTTCCTTAAACGAATCCCAGGAACGGGAAGGGCCCGGAGAGAAAGCTCCCAGAAATACTACCTACAGGAAAGAGTTAGTTGTGATCGCAAGGTGTGTAACACATTCTGCCCACATTTTCTTGTTGTTCTGCACAGATCCAGCGGCCTGTCCGGCCCGTGATGCTGGACACGGCATTGGGCAGGAGGAGAGCCCCCACCAGGGGACCCAGTCCTCTGCTTCACCCCAGACGGCAAGGAGCCCTGTCCCTGCTCTTGGCTGTCCCCGTGTCCAGCGTCCCCCCATCGAGGTGACAGGGGCCGGGGGAAGAGGCCTCTGTTTTGCTGATAGAAATATCAAGAAAGAAGTGATGAAACAAATTGAGAAATTAAATTGTAATAAATGACTGAGGCCAGATGGTATTCATCTGAGAGTTGTAGATGCGTAAGAGACTAAACGAGCCCAGCAACTAAGAGGAATATATAATTCAGCCTTTTCCGTGGCCACAGACACCAAAGGACGGCCAGTGCAGAACCCGCCTTCCCGAGCAAGCCGGGGCCGCCGTGGGTGTGCGAGCCTCCCAATTATTTTGCGGTTGGTTCCTCACACCCCTGACATCATCAGAAATGCCCCTGAGTTTGCATGCTAGTAACTTGGAAGAGATGATAAATGTTTGTATGGAAACCGCGCCAAATTATTTATGTTACGATTGAAAAACAAACAAAACAGTCACTTGGCAGCCCCACACCAGTTCCAACAGGAGGCAGCGCTCACGATGTTTGCATACACAGAGGCCAAAGGCAGGCAGAGGACTGAGGGAATTATTTGGAGATACCCCCTCCCCAAATCCACAGCCACCAGCCTCCAACGGGGTGCGTCCCCTGCACCGAGTCTCACGTTTCCGCTGGAAAATCCCTTAGCCCTGTTGTGGGGATGCGTGATACCCTGGGCTAGTTTGAAAAATAAATACATAAAATTATCTTTAATTAGAAGTCCAACAACAAATTGGATGAAAATAATTGCAGTAAATATGACCAAGGGTTAACCTTAATATGCAAAAGGCTCTTACCAATCAGTAAGGAAACCTCAATATTCCACTAGATAAATGGGCAAAGAACATAAATAATTCACCAAAGAGAAAACTTAGATAAGTAATAAGCAGAAGAAAAAAAGTGCTCAGCTTCAACTAGATATCAAAAAAAAAAAAAAAAAGGCGAATGCAAACAAATTCTTAAATAGAATCTTCTACCGATAATAATGGCAACATCTTAATGAAGGTATGTGTTGCTGGTGTGGGGGCCGTGGGCGAGCCCCCCGAAGGCGGCTGGCGAAGGTGTGAATACCGCGACCTTCAGGGGTACAACTTTGACCTTCAGAGGTACAACTTGCCAGGAAGTTCCAAGAGCCTTGGAGTATTCACACTGTTCGTCTGAGGACAGAAGAGGTATAAGGATGTGAGGAAAAAAACATCAAGTAGAGAACATGCTTTACCGAGCAAGACGTTCACCCGGACAATGGAAATGACCTCTATTTTCAGCGAGAGTGAGTGGTTAGCAAGTGCGGTCCGGACGAGACAATATCAGCTGGGTATCTAAGTGAAGGGGCACCTGGCTGGTGCATTCATTTAAGCTCCCGACTCTTGATTTCTGCTCAGGTCATGAGCTTGGGGTCATGAGATGAGCCCCACGTTGGTATCTGTGCTCAGTGCAGAGTCTGCCTAGAGATTCTCTCTCTCCCTCTGCCTTCGCTCTGCCCCCACTCTCCTCTCTAAAAATTAATTAATTAAAAAATAGTAAGTGAAGACCCAGGCTAAAAGTTACATCTGGGTGAAAAAAATGGAAAAAAAGAAAAAAAGCATCCGATGGACATGATAATAGCAAGTATCTCTCGGTGGTCAATTTACAGATGGGACTCGTTTCCTTCTCCATGAGACTCAGGAGCAGAGACGCTTTGGCCCTCAGGAAAATCATCTCCACCAGCAACCGTAATGCTTCCATTTTCTACTGTCCGAAGCATGGTAAGCCATATAAAAGCAATGTACGATGACTCAGAGGGCTGAAGCCGTTAGCAAAGTCACA
This sequence comes from Procyon lotor, assembly GCA_028646535.1. NCBI lineage: Eukaryota > Metazoa > Chordata > Mammalia > Carnivora > Procyonidae > Procyon > Procyon lotor. The sequence goes on along the minus strand of CM053617.1, from coordinate 67,518,388 downwards.
GCCCAAGTCACGGACCAAGTCAGATGCTGAGCTTGGTTATCTTCCCTCACCTTCATAATGTCTATACCGAAGCTGGCTTTTCCTTTGTGCTCCCATTTAGCACACACCTTGTGAATGTCAGGTGTCCTGCTGAATGTTATAATAGCATTTATCACATTTAGCCACACGTAGTAGACAAGCTCATCCCTCGTGTATGGATGTGCATACTGAGGTTGATTGGTCCCCTGGCAAGGCTGTCTCTTTGCAACTCTCGGTTCTTTAGTGGTGGCTCCAGAGCTGGGAAATGCCTTATCTGCACCGACCATCAGGCAGTAGGTGGCAGCTGGGGTCCCATACGGGCTTGTCCAACCCGACGGCCATGTTCTTAACCTCCGTACATGTTGCTCCTCCGTGGTAGAATGGTCCCGTCAATGCCGCTCTCGCTCTGAGCTTCTCAGGGGTAAGGATTTGTCCACACTAAAATTTGGATCCACCTGATGACTTTCCACTGAATGCCCCCTATGTGCCTAGCACTGTGTGGAAAACCGGGAGCACACAGGAAAAGAGCGAAAGTGAAGTGTGTGTGATTTTCCAGTGTAACATCATTCTGGGCAATGCCATCTCATAAAGACGCAGCGTCTGTGCGTGCACAGTCGTGAACCTTGCAACGACAAACAGAGACCTAGGCCTGTGCCGAATCCCTTCCTTCAAGCCCCAAACGCAGAGCTGGGTGTGCAGCCCCCCGCCAGCAGGTAGAACAGAAAGGAGGTCCGTAAGGTGCTTGAGATGCGCTGAATGCTTACCAAAAAGGAAGAGACGAAAGCCTGCACCCGGGCAAGACCCTGCCCAAGCCCCTACAGGACAGAACCGGCTCCTGTAATTAGGGGTCTTTAGAATGAAACCCTGCAAGGGCTCCCAGAAGCTCTCTGTTTGGGGGCGTAAGCTAGCCACCGGCGGTGATCAGGAGGAATGTGGCTCTCCCAGGGCACCCGCTGGAGCCACGTTGGGAGGTCTGCACGCTCTCCTCAAAGACATCCAGCCCTGGTCACTGTTCCATTTAGGACACGAGGCAGGACCTTGCCTGATGTGATCTGCCAGCTCCGATCTCGCCGTGTGATTAGTACAACAGGCAGGTGTCTCACAAAAACCAGGTTCTCTCTGCCGCGGCGCTTCCCATCTGATAGGTAAGCACACAACTAGTTAACTCTCCTCTTTCTTTCTCCTTTTCTCACCGACTCTGCTTGAGGCAATTACAGCAATGCTGCATTTGTCAATCACATTCATTCGTGCATGGTTTCCTGAAATAATTATCAGGTGAGTGGCATCTCTGTGCCTGGAGAACCGGCTTGGAAACCACAAGCCCCAGAGTATTAATTACTGAGCGCAAAAATTTGCAGAGAAGCAAGTCTTTTAATGGTAGAACTGACGTAACATGATTGTTTTGATTTTTTTTACTAACATGACAATCATTGCCGTCCCCCTGGTCATCACCACAGATCAGTTCGAATTATCTGGGGAGGCCATTACCAAGCCGGGTACCATTTGATAAAATGAGGCGCATGCTTCCTGGCGTGGTGTTTGTTGATTTTCAGAACACAGCAAAGCCTGAAAGTCAACAACTGGAATAAAAGTGGACTTCTGCCAAAGCGAGCCAGAGGGACACTCTTTGGCGTGGCAAAGCAGATACTTTGGTGGTTCCATTTTGCTGGGAGAAATACTTTTAAGAGGGTACCTTTTACGTTTCTCAGAACTGTGCTCTCTCCGCAGGCCATGGTCCCTGATTTCGGGGGGACGTAGGACATCGGCTTTTTGTCAAATTTAACATGAAAGGTAGATTACACCTTTTTCTAGAGGCTCAGTTCATACATGTTATCAAAACCCATATATCACAACACCGGGTCCCCTGGTAAGGAAAAAAAGAAATGTTTTCTGGTATGTGTGTTCTCCTCTTGAAGAGGGGTCTGTTGAACGCGGAGAGTGAAGGGAAAGCTCGCCAGGACTGGGAAACGCCTTCCCATCGGAAGGCGGTGCAGGTGCAGGTGAGGCGGGCGCTCCGGGTCCCGAAGCTCCTCCCAGTCCTGTCTCCCCCTGCTTTGTCTCATCTACCCTTCACCACGTCTCCTCCGAAGGGTCCTGTTCTCTCCTCATGCTGGGATTTTTTTTTCTCTCTCTCTCTCTAATGGTTTATCTTTTCTAGGCTTGAAATAGACGTGTATTCCCTTAGTGCTGATCTCACTTTTCAGAGACTGAACCCTCGTTTGGCCGGTCCCTGGAGCCCTTTCCCAAATATCCAGACTCTGCAGTCTTTCTTTCCTGGGTTTTCTTTGTCAAGGGCCAACCCCGAGAAGAAGAAGCAGGGAGGGCTCGGGATGCGCAGGAACGCGTCCCCTGACTGTGCAACCCTGGCCGCCGGCTCTCCCTCCTCCAGCCTGGTGGGGAGAGGTGGGGAGAGGTGAGGACGGGGAGCTGGGAGCGGCGCCCCTCTCCACACTGCCCACCAAACCCCGACGACCAGAGCCTTCTCCCCATCAGCTCCGTCTTCTCGTCAGGACGAAGGGCTCCCTCTCCATTTATGCCCTGGGTACCCTATTGGACCCTCAACACCGTTTAAACCTTTATCTTTTGTTTGTGGGGATTCTTCCCGGAAAAAGCATCTTATCTTTCAGCCCCACATTACCTGCCAGAAGCTGGCCTGCCCCCATCGGTCACCCAATTCCCCCGAAGTCTCTGGGTTCGAGAGGATCACCCAATCAGGCCGCCAGATGAGGCTTAATGGTCACAGAAGGACCAGCTCCTCTAGCAAAACCCCCAGAGACTTTGGCAAACTCCTCACTTCGTGTTATTATGAAAAAAGCAGAAGCCCCGGAGGGGCAGAGAGAGCGGAGAGCCAGGCAGGCAGGAGGGCTGTTGGAACCTCAGGCAGCTGCTGGGGCCGCCGTCCTTGACCCCCGGCCTTGCTTTCAGGCGATTCAGCTCACAGATCCTGCTCTGTTTGCCAAAGATGAGGCGGAAAAACCCACATCCCGGCACAGAGCAAGCACCCACTGCACCCACTGCAACCCTCCCATGGGTGAATTCAGAAAGCACAGGGTAGAAATCCCTAAGATTTCTTTCCAATCCGAAGTGAAATTTCCAAGCTCGTTGGAGTTCCGGCCTAAGCGCTGGAGCCGACACTTCTCCCCACAAGCATCTCTCTAAACCTGAGAGGCGCACAGTAGAATCCTGAGCAGTGCCTTAAACTGAGGCCGAGGGATCAAGCAGCTGGAACGGAGACGTGAGGAGCTTGGGTTCCCCCCGACCTGCGCCTGTGATGCATTTAAAGCAAGAGCATTTAACACCTTAATACGGCATCTAACGTCCTGACCAAAGTGACGAGGGGGCGGGTGGATGAGGGGGGTGGTGATTTCCAGCACCAGCTGTGCTCGCCCTGCGAGGCAGGCTCAGAACCTGGGGAAGCCTCTCCCCCCACCTAGCATAAACCCCCCACCACCACCACCACCAAGACAAGGAGAGAACTTGTGCTGTGGCAGGTTTTTGAAGGGAAACTCACTTACCTGATGTGACCAAAAGCATCTGACTGGGGAGCATCCAAATTCTCCAACCAGGAGCCGAGAAGGCACCGGCATGTTTACGAGGGCCTGGGGACGGACAGGCTCCCCCACCTGGCCCACACACGAGGCCTGTGTCCCATTCCCCACAGCAGGTGCCAGGCCAGCCATGTCCCAGCTAGAGCAGGGCCGCCACACCCTCCCCCTGGGGGCAGGAAGCCCAGAGCCAGCTCGGGGTCTTGGGGCCTGGGGCTCTCTGTCACTGCAAATGGCAATCCACCCTGGTTCTGCCTCACCCCTGCCCTGCTCAGAGGTGGGGGCCTGGCCCAGGGAAGGCCCCACTCACGGTGTGGACACCAGGATGCTGCGGATTGAAATCCATCCTGCACCTGCTCCCCAGCTGAGTGGCTGGTGCAGGGGACCCCCCACCCAGAGGGACGGCCTTTCCCTAAAGTGCACACAAGCACCCTATGGGCAGCTGTGGCCATGGACAGTGATTGCAGGACCTCCCGAAAAAGATGACTTTCTTGGGGAGTCGGCATCAGCGCTTGCCCTGGTCCTGTTTCCAGAATGTTTGATAGAAGCAATGTAGTCTTGTGTGGCCTCTGCTGGCCAAGAACAGCAGTTGATTGCCCCCCGTGTGCCCGCTAAGAGCATCTCTAGTTCAGAACCAGACAAACGCTCTGCCACCTTCTGTGACTCTTTCCAGTTCTCAAAAGGACAGCTGGGTGCCATTTCAGCCTGTTAGGATAAGGGGTTCTGTCCCTCATTCAATGACAGAGGCGGGACCCGCTAACCTCTGCCAAAACGGCCCTAGTGCCCTATGTCTCCGGCACACACAAGGGTGCTGGCCCCTGCCGGCTGGCTGCCCCACCACGAGAGAGTCACAGGAACCTTCCCTGGGGACCGTGGCCACTCGAGCCAGCCTGGGCGCGTGCACCATGTCTGCATTCCCTCCCTCCGTCGCCTGAGACCAGGAAACAAGGCAGGGCCCCTGGTTTGAAAAAGACCCCAAAGGCGGTGCATGGAGCCTCATCGGTGCGCGGCCCTGGGCCAGCGGGCAGGCCTGGTGTCTGGTGCCTAGTGCCTGTCTCTCGGCTTGGGACACAGGGCACAGCCGCTGAGGTGGACCCTGTGGTCATCTCCATTTCACAGATGGGGAAACTGAGGCAGAGAGTCTCAGTGACAAGCTCTGAGTCACTCAGCAAATGAGCAAGGGAACCAGAGGTTTGATCCTCGAGTGCCCTCCTTCCCCATAACCTTGCAGTCTTGCCACTGGCTGGAAACGTGACGGAGAGTTAACACGCCTCCTCCCAATACAGGAGCAGCACGGCCTTGCGGTCCTCAGGGGGAAACTTTGGATGAAGGGAAGGTGGGGGAGGGGTGTTTTGGGGCCGAAGCTTTCTCCACGGGAGGGAACTCGTGACTTCTTACAATGCGTGGGACTGTGCCGCGAGTCCTGGAAGCCCCTGACTCGGGGGCCCCCTCCCCGGCCTGCCCCCTCTGCCCGGCTCCATAGCCCCTGACGGCCCAGGCCCTCCTCAAGGGCCAGCATTCTCCGCAAAATGCCAACCAGGTGTCCTCAACACACAGGCATCTCGGAGCCAGCGCCTGTCCACTCTTCAAGGAGGGCCAGGGTCCCCAAGCCACACTCCCCTGCTCCGCCAATACCTGGGGGTCACCACTCTATCCTGTCGGCTTCCTGTCACCCTCTGGGTACAGGCTCTCCATCAATCGCTGGGAGAAGGGAACCCCCATCAACACTTGATTTCATTTAAATGTGCCGGACAAGGCACGAGGATGCACAGCAGGTGGCCTGACACCTCTAATCAGAGGGAGCCCAACGGGTGCTGAGGGCGGCCAGGGGTGACACACTGCTTGCTTCCTGTGCCCGTTGCAGTGGGCCTACTGAGCCCTCCAGAGTCACCGCCTGGGCCCTTACTGCAGACACTGATCTCCGCAGGGCCAGCTCCTCCTGCCTCCGGGACCCTCAGCCCCAACTTCAGTTCCACTGGACTCTGAGGCCAAGCTTGGGCATCTGGCAGGGATGGTGTTGGGAGGCCTTTCCCTCCTCTCCCCCTGCTGGAATGCTGGCTTCCAGAAAAATACTAGAGAAGGTCAAGGGAAGGCCATCCGGTGAGGCCTGGTGAGCAGTGGGAGCCACCCAGGGGAGCAAGAGAAAAACACTGAACAAACGAGGGCCCTTCATTACTCTGAGTTATAGGAATGACTTTGGCACAAACTTAATGTCTACACATGAATGCCCCTCAGAACCCGTTGCCTTGCTTCTCAGCAGCAACAGACATGGTAAGGCTATTTGTTAAATCTGCAAGAGGATCCATTTCCAGATAGAGATTTCAGAGAGAGAAAGGGGAAGGAGGGAAGGAAGGAAGGAGGGACAGAAGGAAGGAAGGAGGGAGGGAAAGAAGGAGGGAGGGAAGGAGAGAAGGAAGGAAGGAAGGAAGGAGGGAGGGAAGGAAGGAAGGAAGGAAGGAAGGAAGGAAGGAAGGAAGGAAGGAAGGAAGGAGGGAGGGAGGGAGGGAGGGAGGGAGGGAGGGAAGGAAGGAAGGAAGGAAAGAAGGAAGGAAGGAAGGAAGGAAAGGGAGATTAATTCTAAATTCATCCTAATTTATAACTCATATTATATTTATTTATATAATCTTATCTGACAGTCACTCTTAAAGGACATTGCATATTTCTTATTTCAAAGTAATATTGTTGAGATTGTAAGTACACCTGCAAATCCTACTTGACAACAAAGTGACATATTTATAAGAGACAGATGAGAACCTACCCCACACTAAGTACAAGAAGTTTCCTATGTCCCTTTCAGCATAACCACCATAGTCACCATCACCATCATCACCCTCATCATCACCATCATCATCATGATTATTACCACCACCATCACAACCATCGTCACCATCATCTCTACCGTCATCAACATCACCACCAACATCATCACCACCATCAACATCACATCATTATTGTCACCATCATCACCACCAACAACACAACCACCATCACCACATCATCACCACCATCATCACCACCATAGTCACCACCATCATCACCATCATCAGCACCACCATGACTAGCATCATCAACATGATCATCACCACCATCAACACCACCAACATCACAACTATCATCACCACCATCATCAACAGCATCATCACCACCATCAACACCACCACCATCACTAGCATCATCAACACGATCATCACCACCATCAACACCACCAACATCACAAGCATCATCACCACCATCATCAACAGCATCACCACCATCATCAACATCATCACCATTATCATTACCAGCAGCATCACCATCATTATTACCATCATCACCACCAACATCAGAACCATCATCATCACCATCACCATCACCACCATCACCACCACCATCATCACGATCATCATCATTGACAGCAACAACTTTACTTAAAACCCAATATCTGGGGCGCCTGGGTGGCTCAGTTGTTAAGCGTCTGCCTTCGGCTCAGGTCATGATCCCAGAGTCCTGGGATCGAGCCCCGCATCGGGCTCCTTGCTCTGCAGGAAGCCTGCTTCTCCCGCTACCATTCCCTCTGCTTGTGTTCCCTCTCTCGCTGTGTTTCTCTCTGTCAAATAAATAAAAAAAAATCTTTAAAAAAATAAATAAAACCCAATATCTTAGGTAGAGATTCAATATGAAACCCAGACAAGATCAGGGCTTCTCTGGTAGAAGTGCAGTTAGGGTACCAGCTTCATCACCCCTGACTCAAGGTGATTTTGGAAAGACAACTCCAGCGGAATCTCCAGGGACAATTAGAAACAATTGCTCATGGCCACATTCCTGGTGCAAATGAGAAATGTGGGGCATGGAGAGGGACAGGGATGGGCATGCTGATGGCATGGTAAGTTAGGGGCAGAGTTAGAAGGCCTCAGATATCCAGGCCCCATTACTCTGTGCCTTACCCAAATCCTTCCCAGGGGCTGGTGTCTAACCCACAGCACTGTGGATTAAGTGAATCAACTTCAGAAAAACTCTTAGAAGCAGGGCCAGACTTAGAGCGAGAGGGGTGAGACACGCACCTTGGGTGCACAAGTGAAGGAGACAGCCCAAACAGGAGTTAAGGTAAATGATATTTCACGCATTGCTTTAAAAATCAAAATTCATGCAAAAATAAACAAATATCAAAATAAATATTTTGATTAAAAACATCAATTTTCTATAAAGACAAGATTGGCAGTGCTTGACACAAAGTAAAATCCAAGTGTGAGCATAGATGATTTATATTTGAAATAAATTACATACATTAATTTATACAAAAACTATATAATACGTAATCAGGAAGAAATAAAAATGAGGATAACAAAAGGTGTTTTCCAGTGCAAAACGGAATGCTGCAGAGAGAGAACCAAATTGCCGGCAGAAGCACGAGAACCTCCAACAGAGTTGATGGTACACCCAGGTCTCTCCAGGGCGGAGTTTCTAACAGTTCTGAGGTCTGGTTTGGATTTGAAACCACTTAGATTGCTTTCTTAGGAGATGTGCAGAGAGGGGCCAGAGCCCAAGGTGCTCCTGGGGGAGTGATCCTGGGGCATCAGCAATGGTCCATGAACTTTGTCGAACATGCCCATCCACTAAACATGCTCCCACCCTCGGGCCTTTACTCCTGCTCTGCCTTCGTCCCAAGAACCTTTTCCCACACTGTCCCCTCCCTCCCATCCTCACCCCTCTCATCACGCTGTCTGAATGAGGCCTGCATGGGGGGGGAGGGGGTCCCGATCCCCTGTATAGTCAAGTAGCCCCACCCACCTCCAGAAATCTCGAAATCCTTCTTCGTGTGCATACTATAGCTGTGCCACATGCTCATGGCTGCCTTGATGCTCCCTGAAGGCAGGGGCTCTGTCTGGGAACCACCTCTGTGTCCCAGCACCCTGCACACCGTTGGGAACTCCCAGTTAACCCTTGTAGCAGGAACGAGTAAGTATGAGTGGAAAGTAAAACCCTGACATTCACTACAACACACTGAATCAGAGTCTCCTTGCTTTCTCCCCTCAAGCCTGCATTCCTAGAGCACGCTCCAGACCATTCGTCTTAGGCAACTTGTCACCAGGTGTTTTGGGATAAAAGGATTTTGTAGCCTAATAAACTCAGAAAGCGTTTGGCTATGAGAGGCAAATGTGCATCGTTGATATGTGGGGGTGGATGTGCCTTCTCCAGTGTGTTTGGCCAGACAATACCCTTGAGCTGGGCTGTCCAGAAGGTCGAGTCCAAGGGAATCCCCGGGAGAACGCTGCCAGGCACGAAGCATTATAATAAGAGTATTGTCTAGAGCCCTCCAGCCCAACGCAGTAGCTCCAAGCCCTAGCTTGCCATGGGACCCCAGGGCTGAGGCCAGTCACACTGAGATGTGCTCTCCTTATCAAATGCACACCCGGGGTGCCGGAGTTGCTCAGTCGGTTAAGTGTCTGCCTTCAGCTCGGGTCATGATCCTCAGGTCCTGGGATCGAGCCCCACATGGGGCTCTCTGCTCAGCAGGAATTTGCCTCTCCCTCTACCTCTGTCGCTCCTCCTGCTTGTGCTCGCCCTCTAATTTTCTCTCTCAAATAAATAAATAAAATCTGTCAATAAAATACAATAAAATGCCAGATTCCAGAGACTTCAGGTGGGAAAAAAATATTTCATTTAAGATTTTTATAATGATTAGATGGCGACATCATATTTAGCATACATTGAATTAAACAAAATAAATCAATTCTACCTTTTTTTCTTTTTACTCTTACACTGTTACCCCTGTGTAATATGTATAATATGAACAATTGCAGAGGTGACTCACATCGCCTATTCATAGGACGGCTCTGGTCGTGAGTTATCTGTTTTCTGGTTCAACCTGCGCCTCACTCAGCACTGACCTGAAGGAAGGATACAAAGAAGGGCTCAGGCCCAGGGTCCTCAGGCCTCCCCATGCCCAGCTGCCTGGAAATGCGGTTGCTTCTCTCAAGCTGTGGCAGATGGACATGAAAGAACAGGAACAGAGTTCCCCAAGGTCCTCATCTGAACTTGCCCCATGGAGGCTCCTGGCCCCCTGAGGAACTCCTGACAGGTGACCAGCCTCCCAGCTGTCTCCTGGTCTTCCATGGAAGACCCAGCTTCCTGCCTTTCAGGAGGCAATAACCAGATAATAAAGAGTAAAGAACGGGCCCCAAAATCCACATGAGTGCATGGGAGTCAAGGTTCTTTTAAAATCCCCATCGGTTCATGTCCTAGAGAATGGAGCTTTCAAAACCAAAGCCTGCCGCTCTAATTATTTAAACCTATCCCACAGACCTCACCAAGATATCTGGTATGCATGCATGTCCTAGTGGGAGAAGGTAATTGATTTTTCTCCCCCAGTTCAGAATTTTGTCCTGACTAATAAAGATCAGGTGAGAACGGATGCAGTTAGGAGCAGACCTTAGAATTTGCTAGAGAAGGGCACAAGGGTGAAGATTCCAGGGACGAGCAGCCTGTGAGCTTCGTTCCTCAGCCTCTCCTGGAAGTGGGGACATAAGTCATCATCTTAATGAGTGAGAAGCCACCTGTGCCCCCAGGCGAGTTGCCATGAGGACCAAGCCAGCCAGAGGGGCCCTTTCCTGGCCCTGCATTTGCAGGGCACAGAGGTTACAGACAGCCCTCCCCTGGGCTTACTAAGGACCACACAGGTTGGAATCGTCTATTATCATTCTTTTGTGGGCTCCAGATTCCCCCTCTCCAAACCCCTTTAACCTTCTCAGGCAGAAGGATGGAGAACCCTAGCCTGGAGATGGCAGATGTGTAAAGAATGGTCCTCCCTTCAGCAATTCAGCAACACCAGTGAAATCCCATAAACTGACCAAGCCTCCCTATGTTTTTCTCACCATCTGTAGGGTCAGGGTGCCCCTCTCACTAAGGAGCCCTGGGAAAACTTTAGTGCTGCTTTTTATAATCTTCAGTTCTCTTGGGACCCATAAGAATCTATTTCCTCTCTTTTCTCCGGAATGGTTCGCTGATTCTCTGAAACTCTGTTCCATCTTTCAAGCCCACCCTTTGCACTCACACCGAAGAGAGTGTGGCCATCAGGTGTTTAGAACATGAAGACGCCATGCAAGGGACTTTTGGCGGACTGCCCTGCGCCCCGGCTCATGCCCGTGGCCTGCAGAGCTGAGCGTGCTGGGAGTCTGAGCGCTGCACCAAGATTAGATCTAAGCCTTTTGTCTCTCTCAAGTCCTTAAATAACTGCCTCTCCAGGCTCCCGTCAATGCTGCTCAGAACAGCCGCCAGAGCTGCATTTTATCTTAATTCTTAAACTCTGCCTTTAAGAATCTCTTTCTGGGTCTGTTCTGTGCCCATCTCTGCTCACTAAACAGCAAGCCCTGCCCTACGGTCTTGACCCCCTATTCAATGTGTTTGTTCTCACATGGTCTCTCTCATTTAAGAAGGAAGATGAGGCAATGCCATAAAATCCCTTCGAGTGCTTTGGGACCTGTCGGAACCGACCCCCAAGACAGACCACAGACATTCCCAAAGCCACCTCTGTGGTGAGCCCCCAGATATTCGGATGGTTCTCTAGGACATAGATCAGAGGTCCTTCTCACACTTGCCTTGTAGTTCCAGTAGACTTGTAGTACTTTCTATCCTGGTAAGTCCCTTCTTCCCAGCCAGGGTATGTGTTCCCTGTGGAAGGGCCCACATCATGTGCCTGCCCCAACATAGGTCTGGATGCAGAGATCAGACACATTCTCACTGGAGAGTGAGGGAAATAGACGCCTCAAGGGGAGGGCGATGGCCAGGATGACCCACTACCAGCAGGGGAAACCTGGGGATATCTCTGAGCCTCTGAGTCTCTTCTCTACACTGGGAATCATTACCAGAATGTCTACCTCCCAGGGAAGCTTTGAGGGTGACATGGTATTGGGTATGAAAAGAAATGTGTAAATGATAAAATCTAAAGAACTATGTAAATAAAATATCTAAACTGAGCCTTCACAGGAACAGAGACTCAAAGGGAAATCAGAGCCCCAACTCTTTACCCCAATCATATGCTGGAAGATTTTTCTGACTCTTAGAAGGAGTTTCCCAATAAATGGTTCTCAGGACATATTAGCAGATCAGATTCTTGCCACCTTGAGCTTCAAAACTGGCCTGAATGGGAGGCTAGGTTTTGGGATCTGCAGGTGATACCCAGAGACTAAGCTGCAGGGGAGTCTGAACACCAAGCAGGTGGCCATACCTGGCCACACCCCTTGCACCTGGGATAGGTGATCTGCTTTCCCAGGACAGAAAGCTGCTTATTGAGCTCAGAAGGTCACTACAAAGATGTGTCATTGAGCTGGTCCCTAGTATGAACAAAAGGGGCTCAATCCTGGAGACTGAGGAGTCATGAAAACCATACCCTAGAATTCATTGCCTGTGGGAAAGGAGAAGGTAACATTTATGCATTGCCTCCCATCCCCAGTTGGTCCAGCTTTGTCCCATGGGACGTTAACCCCCTCACATTTGCTGGTTGGTGCCTGTGTCAGAAAAGACAGATAAGTTTGCACAGGTGCCCCATGCATGGGGACAGAAAGCAAGCCATGCCTCTGCAGGCATTGAGGACAGCTGGCTGCTTTAAAAGTGACCAGAGTACGGGTCCCTGGGTGGTTCAGTGGGTTAGAGCCTCTGCCTTCAGCTCAGGTCATGATCTCAGGGTCCTGGGATCAAGCCCCACATCGGGATCTCTGCTCAGCAGGGAGCCTGCTTCTCTCTCTCTCTCTCTATGTATGCCTCTCTGCCTAGTTGTGATCTCTCTCTGTGTCGAATGAATGAATGAATGAATGAATGAATGAATGAATGAATAAATAAATAAATAAATATCTTAAAAAAAAAAAAGAAGAAGAAGAAGAGTGACTGGAATAGAAATTGAATCAAGGGGAGAGGAAATGGGTAAAAAGGTATCCGATCCATTCCATAGGGATATTGTCATAGCTCAGAGCTGGAAAGGAAATCATCTCCTGGAAGATGATTTCCCCAAGCAGAGCTACAAGTGTGTGAATCCAGTGTCATGGCTGAGTCAACAGATTCCACTAACCTGAGAAGAGAGTAAATGGAGAGGAATTTCAATATAAGTCATTATTAAAGCCTCCATGGGATAAAAGCAGGTTAATATATGTGAAATGCTAAGAAGTAGTGACTAAAAAAGACCAGGTGGTCATAAAACAAGAAGACAGTTATGGAAAATAAGACCAATTAGAAATTGTGGGAATGAAAAGTAGAATTATGGAAGAACTCAAGAGATGACTACATAGTTAATGAGTCACCAAAGAAAAACAACTAATTAACCATGAGACACAGAAAGCAGAGTAGGTACAAAAGAACAGCCCAACTTCAAGCTGACTTCTCGTCAGCTTCAACAGAACAGGAGACAATAAAACAACATCTTCAAGATGCTGAAGGAAAGTAACTGTGGACCTAAAATTCTGTACTTGTTCCACTTACCATTCAATAGTGAAGCTCAAGTAGGAATATTTTTCAGACTGACAAGATATCAGAGAGTCAGGTCCCTGATGAAAAATACTTGGGGATGCATTGCAATAAAAGATCAAAACAGAACAAAACAAAACTTCAAAAGCAACTAATGAAACTTTGGAAGAGAAAACAAGTAAGGAAATCTGGCAAACAGCAAAAAATAGTAAAGCTTGAAGTCAGGCAATGTGATGCCCCCAGTTTTGTTTTTCTTTTTCCACATTTCCTTAGCAATTCGGGGTCTTTTTTGGTTCCATACAAATTTTAGGATTGCTTGTTCCAGCCCTTTGAAAATAAACAGTGTAATTTTGATCGGGATGGCATTGAAAGTATAGAGTGCTCTGGGCAGTATGGACATTTTAACAATGTTTATTCTTTCAATCCATGAGCATGGAATGCTTTTCCACCTTTTTGTGTCTTCTTCAATTTCTTGGTACTGGCACAAAAACAGACACATAGACCAGTGGAATAGAATAGAGAGCCCAGATATGGACCCACAACTCTATGGGAGAAGATATTCGCAAATGACACTACAGACCAAGCTCTGATATCCAAGATCTATAAAGAACTCCTCAAACCCAACACTCATAAACCAGATAATCACATCAAAAAATGGGCAGAAGACATGAACAGACACTTCTCCAAAGAAGACATACAAATGGCTAACAGACACATGAAAAAATGTTCATCATCTTTAGCCATCAGGGAGATTCAAATCCAAACCACACTGAGATACCACCTTACACCAGTCAGAATGGCCAAAATCAACAGGACAGTAAACAACAAATGTTGGAGAGGGTGTGGAGAAAGGGGCACCCTCTTCCACTGTTGGTGGGATTGCAAGCTGGTGCAGCCACTTTGGAAAACAGTGTGGAGATTCCTCAAGAAATTAGAAATAGAGCTACCCTATGACCCTGGCATCGCACTACTGGGTATTTACCTCAAAGAAGCAGATGCATTACAAAGAAGGGCCACATGTACCCCAACATTCATAGCAGCAATGTCCACAATCGCCAAACTGTGGAAAGAACCAAGATGCCCTTCAACAGATGAATGGATAAAGAAGATATGGTCCATATATACAATGGAATATTATGCCTCCATCAGAAAGGATGAATACCCAACTTTTGTATCAACATGGACGGAACTGGAAGAGATTATGCAGAGTGAAATAAGTCAAGCGTAGAGAGTGAATTATCTTATGGTCTCACGTGTGGAGCATAAGGGAAACATGGAGGACATTGTGAGAAGGAAAGGAAGAGTGACTGGGGGGAAATCAGAGGGGGAGATGAACCATGAGAGACTGTGGACTCTGAGCAACAAACTGAGAGTTTTGGAGGGGAGGGGGTGGTCGGTTGGGCAAGCCTGGTGGTGGGTATTGAGGAAGGCACATATTACATGGAGCACAGGGTGTGGTGCCTGAACAATTAATCTTGTAACACTGATTGATGTTGTTGTAAAAAATAAAATAAAATATTTAGGGAAAATAAATAAATAAAAATAAATAAAAATAATAAAATAAATAAATAATATAAATTAAAACATAAAATAAAAAACAGCAAAAAATAAGTAGGTAAATAAATAAATTGGGGGAAAAGAGACAGAAACTGACACTGAAGCAGAATAATAATAATGACACAATAATAAAGGTATTAACTTCCAGGCACATGCTATGGAAAGAATGTTCGTGTGCCTCTCCTCTAATTTATACATTGAAGCCAGAACCCCCAGTGTGCCTGTTTTGGAGATGAGGCCTCTAAGGAAGTAATTAGCTTAAAGGAGGCCGTAAGGGCGGAGACCTCGTCTGATACCATTAGTGTTCTTTTAAGAAGAGACACAAGAGAGCTCCCTTTCTCCTTTCCTCTCTCCTTCCCTCTCTCACCCTCATTCTCCCTCCCCTGCACCCCATCTCTCCCTCTCGCTTTCTCTTTCCAAATGAGAACACATTGAGAAAGTTCCTGCAAACCAGGAAAAGAGCTCTCCCTGGACAGCTAGCCTCTAGAACCATGAGAAAAGAAACTGCTGCCACATTAAGATGTTCGGTGTGTGTTACTTTGTTATGGTGTCCAGAGATGACTAAGACCCATATATACCAATAAGCTCAAAAGAAACTTTTAGGCAATGCTGTGGGAGTTAGGGGAAGACTTGGGAGGGAAAAAAACAAAAACAAAAACAAAAACAAAGTGGTGTGTTAATGTTCTTATCCATTCAAATTGAATCTTGCTGGAATGTATACTTAAATTTTAAGGTTTGTCACTAAGATACAGGACTAAAAGATACTACTCTACACCCAGTAAAGGGGAAATGGTACAGAATACCTGAAAATTAAGTGAACAAGCAACTGTGTGATCTATTTTGAACATACTTTGTGAGAGATCCGTGTAAAATACTACCGTCACTTGGAAGACATTGTGGATATGAAGATAAAATGTCTGACTTGAAAGATGTAATTATTCTTTAGAAAAAGAAGAGAAATAGCATTAAGTATAATTGGGTATACTTCTCCACTTTGTTTACTCTTTGGCTCTGGGATACCCACAAGCCCATACCATCCGTTTTAGAGCGTCAGCCTGTGAGCCCAGAGATCAGTATGAATGTGGGCGGGGACTCAGATATTCAGCACAACAAAGTCTGCTGTTCTCCCAAGAATCCAATATCTTTGCATTTTAGGGTCAAGGTGAATCTTGTAACTGATCATATTCTCCTTCCTGCTTTGGATGCCAGGGGAAAACAGACCTTTAGCCAAGAGCTAACTCTGGCAGCCAGGAAAGACAAGATCTACTTGCCTCACATTAACTCCACTCCATTCTGCTCTTCAAAATTTGTTTCCCCTTTGACCTAATGTCGTATTCATTTGTTTTGCTTCCCCAACCACTGACGTGTGACCTTGGGCAAGTAACTTGGATTACTTGTGCCTCGTGTCAGTGTAATGACAATGATTAATAGGGCCTCTGTTTGTGGGTTAACCGAGTTGTGTGTGTGTCACTTGCACCAGTGGGTGGTACTCAGGGTGCCCCTGTGGCTCCGGAGATGCTGATTCTCATCATCGATATCGTTACGGCAATGCAATTTTGTGAGCTGTCTCAGGCAATGGCATGGGACGGTGTGGGAACCAATAATAACACATATTTGATAAACGTCAAATAGGAAGACAACGTACAGAACTGGGCGTGGAAGTTCCTAAAAGAGACATGATTTTTAGTCTCGAGCCTACTCCTAATGAAACGGATGAGTAAACAGATAAGGATGCAGAGATTTTGAGAGAAGACACGGGGATCCCATCATGCACTAATAGAAAGTGTGTGGGGCCCATGCAGCAGCTTGAGTGACTACTAGGACTCTTGCCAGGGAGCCTGGAGTGAGTGCTGCCAAGGCACTGAGCAAAACATACATATAATTGGTACAAGCCATCAGAGCCGCAGGAAAAACCCCAAGGTCAAGGGTCAAAACCCAGAGTTCTTACTGAGCACCTGTCACGTGCACAGTACTATGCTTATGGCCTCATAATGATTATGTTATTTAATCCTTAGGGTGACATAATTATCAGAAATTTAGAGACAAGGACACAGACGATTAAAGGGTTTAAGATACATTCCCAAGGTTGCACAGTGGACCCCCAAAGTGTGGTCCCCAGAGACCCTGGCTGGAACCACAGCCCGATGTCTTCATTCTCTGAGCAGTTTGCCCTGATGGGTGAGCAGTAACAAACCTGCCAAAGGCTTGTTTTCCACGGCACTGGGAGCACGCACTCCTCCCAAGGATTTGCAGAGCTTTGCCACTGTGCTGTTTATTCCTATCGGAGACAGTGAAGCTCAGAGGGAGCAGGTGACCCGGCTGCCTGAACGCGATGTGCCTCCAGGATCACAGAGTACTCCGCCTTAGGCTCCTGGGCTGACAATCAACCCCCATGATCAGCTCCTTTCTCATCTCGGATGTAGCCCCATGTGAGCCCCGGGCCAACGCCATACACCATGAGAACCACCAAGAGCTTTAGACAAAGACTAGGGAATTCAGTTTAAAGTTTCCCAAGCAGCTTATGTCTATAAAATGGTTCTGTAGTTAGAGTTGTCACCTGAGGCTTACACAGCCTGGGTCACCTCCTCCCTTAGGGACCGCCCCCCAGGGCCCTCTCTGGACATGCCCCTCCCTGCCCCCCAACACTTCTTCAGCTCTGTGTTCTATGTATTTATTAAAATGCACATCCTTTCGTGACTTGAGAGCAAAGCAATCTGATAACGTCAGTTCATACTAGAGTGTGAATACTGGCTCCAGCCATTCTGTATATTTTCATAAACCCCTCCCTTTTATTGCTAAGGGGTGTTCCCTTGTGTGCATACCACAGTCTGTTTATCCGCGCACCTGTTGATGGACGGTTGGGTTGTTTCCAACTGTTGGCCTTTACAAATAAAGCCGCTGGGCCCTTTGCAGAGTTCTGCTCCTCCAAGAGAAAATCTCTTGAGAAAGAAAGAAAACAGTCCTAACCAGACACCCTTGTCTGAATACGCCTGGCAAAGAGACCATCATCCACCATCTTCTTCCCGAGCAAGCTGTACCCTTGTACATGGGCCTTCTTGAGGCCCATTAGCTCTGCTTTTTCCCATGACTCAAAGACATGATTTCTCCATTTCAGCCTCGGACCAGCCCCTTCCCCAGAACGAGCCCCCTCTGAAGCTGAGCGAACGAGGGGCCACCACTTAGGCATAGCCAAAGGTGGTGGATTAGCCATGATCATGCATAATTCATGTGGAGTTTGTGCAGCCCTGAAAATAGGCCAAGGCATATTTTAGAAAGTAAATCAGGTTTGATGAATTGGAAATGCTGCTTGGCCTTGTTCATCTCCCGGGAAGCCTGCTTGGTTGCTCTCTAGCCAATGTGACTCAGTTTCCTTGAAGCCCTCCGAATCTCCAGCCCGCCCTGCGCCGGCTAGACTCATCTTCTTGCTTGTCAGGTGCTCCCCAGCAGGTGTCTCGGGCTTCAGGCTCTCTCCTCACGGGGGAACAGAGCTGAGTCGCCGTACGAAATTCTAAGACAGACCTGAATCACCAGTTCCTGATAAAACACACACACACACACACACACACACACACACAACACACAAAAAACCAACATAAAAATAGGAAAGGGGCTTCAACCGCACAAGCGGGCCACCGCAAACAGGCCCGTGCGCCTTTAAGAAGCAAAAATTAATGCAAAGCTTATTACAATCCCGGTGGTTGCTAACGCTGTGTCTCTTCCACTGCCCAAGTGTCTGAATTTCAGCTTCAGATGAGTGTGGCCTGCTGGGATTTGAGCTGCCAGTTTAATTAGTGTTCAGTAATTTCAATAATGAGTGACAATTCATCGGGGCTTTTAGGTTGGTCTTCTGTTCAGAAGCAAATCAATAATCCACAGTTTTTCCCCTTCTTTAAAGACAAGAAAGTGGCATGTGAGTTACATCAGATGAGAGAAAATAAATGAGAGAGCCTTCCAGTCCCTCAGTAACTTGAGAGGCAATTGGCTTTAATGGTGTGGGCAGCCTCCCGGTTTGTTGATGTTATTGGAGGAATAGAAAGGTCATTAGTAGCTGGAAAGAGGCGCGCGGATTCTCCCAGTAAACAGTTTGCCCTCGCTGTAACCATAGTGATTTGGGTAAATGAACACAGGTATACGGATTACTGCTGTATTCCCCAGGCTGCCTATATTATTGCCTCCGAAGATATAAAAACAATTGAGGCTAATTGTATGAGAGTGAGTTTATTACAAACATAAATGGAAAGGAAAAAAGAAAACCAGAGATGTTCTCTCCCAGACTCCCCCACCTCTCCTCGGCGCCCACACCCGCATCTTGGACCTGTGCACCTGCCAGCGACGAGCCCAGGCATGGGCGGGGGGCGCAGCGCCCCGAGTCTGGGGGCTGCAGGCCTCGGGGCTCCGCAGCCGGGGCTGGGTCGCTCGGGCTGCCAGCGGACTGTCACGACCTCCCCGGCGCACCCCGGACTCTGCCATTGCTTTTTAGCGCTGGTGGCTGCGCCGGGCAGAGGCGCTTCAAAGCCAAGGAAAGGCATTTATCTCAGCCGGGACATGGGGTGGCGCGCCTCTCCCCAGCCAGTGGCTGAAAAGTTACCTGCATTACGGCGGGTACCCTGCCAGTCGGCGGCGGCGGCGGCTTTTTTGTAAACTCGCCCGGTCTCTTTTGTTACAGCTACAAAGACTCCGTCTTCATAAGGTGTTGTGATTTGCGGTATACAAACCCATTAAAAAAACACAAATGAAATCCCCAGCTGGGAAGGTCAAGTCTAATGAGGTGGGCTGTTGTGAGGAGTGGAAGCCCCCAGCATCCCCCATGTCGGCCAGAGGTGCTGCCAGTGAACAGCTGCTTATAATTACGATCTTCTGACACCGCTCATCCACCGGAGGTGCTATTTTTTTTTCTCACCAGAGAACAGATTAATTGTATATCAACTGATATACATAAAAAAGGGTTTGATAGAAGGCTTAATAAAGTAACATTAAATAGGCAATCCCACTGAAATTCTAATGTGTATATTCTTAATTAAATTCCCTTGTACAGTACAGTAACTCAGGTGCCTTCCGTTTCCTCTCGCACTTACTGCATCGAAAGCCGGCAACCGGGGAGGAACAGAAGGCCGATGTCCGAGGAAATCGTGCTCTCCGGCTTTCTCACCTGGCCCGCGCTGGAGAAGACCAGAAAGAAGAGAAGGAAACACGCAACTCGCAGGTGGTGCCCCAGATACAGGGGGGGGTGGGTCTACACAGACCGGGAACATTCGGATGCTAAAGGGTCCCTTCCCGCCCCATTAGAACTGCCCTGCTCTCTCTGTCCCGGTGAGAAGGCACAGCCACATGAAAATAAAGATAAAATTCAGAGGCCAGAAGGCGGGGAGGGGGGCGAGGACGAGCCGGCGAAGAAGATAAAACGAGAGAAGGAGGGGGTCTAAGGTGGGAGAAGAAGGCGAGAGAAGGAGAAAGAGCAGAGACGCAGTCAGCAGCCCCAGTCTGCTCTGGAGAGTAACCGTTGAGCCAGAGAAGAATAAATATGTGTTTAAAACCAACATGCAGAGGTAATGATGCGGCTGTAATTCATTAACTGCCTTGAAGTGAGTTGTGCCGACGCACCTCGCTCAGTTCGAGAACAGCTGCACCAAGAACGAGCACCTCGGGCGATCCTCTCGCAGCCGCCCGATGGGGCCGCGTTGGGGAAATTGCAGATTTTCCTTGCAGGGCTAAAAGTAATTCTTCTGCTACAGGGGAGAAGAGAGGAATAAAACAAGGCAGGTGAGGTAGAATGCTCTTGTCCAAGGATCTGCATGGAAATAACCACGGGATAGATAAAGACGGGAGCTTTGCCGAACTGTCCAGAAAACAGTATGATATTGGGTCGTAGGCAGGTTTACGACCCGATGGGAAAAACAAGTGTTCTGGAACTCCAAACTACAGATACTGCCTTGTGTGCTTCCCTGTGGAGAGTTGAGGTGAATTTTCCAGCTATTGGAAGGAATAGGACTCTGCAGGGGTGGCCAGGAATATGGGGGGGGGGGCGGGGAGGGGGAGGCAGGGAGACATTCTCGAACAGCCTCTGAAGCCAACTGGCTTCCTGCCCTAAGAGTTGCATGCCGCCCGTAGGAGGAACAATCTAGACTCCTCGGTACCCACACCGTGCGCAGCACTGTCAAATGAAATACCGGCTCAGAATCGAAGAACCGAGTTAAGTCTGGGCTCTGCCCCAGGGAAGCCAGGTGGCCACGGGCTACATGCTGGTCCCGCCGTTACCTGGTCCCACTGGCCGTACCGGATGGCTCATTCTCTTCTGTATCTGCTCACCGACTCTCCGCTGAGTCCCTCCGCTGCGCCAGGCCTGCCCTGTGCACCAGGGCGGTAGCACAACCACGGCTCACGTGAATGGCGCTTGCGTCCCACCTGTGGATGCGAAACCAGTCCAACTACGCCGCGCCTAACAGCTGTGCGTCCTGCGGACAGACGGACTACCGACAGAGGAGGATGGACATGGATGCTTGTCCGGAAGGCTCTGTCTTCTGCGAGCTGAAGGAGCCAGACTGGCAAAGGGGACAGGAGGCTCCAGGGCCCAGGAAATCTCAGGACGAAGAGCTAGAACAGACGTGACCTTGGTTTGCAGGTGAGGCCAGGAAGGGTGGCAGGCAGGGGCTGGTTTTGGTGAGATGGGCACCTGATTCTGACTGCGGTGAATCTGGAAAGTCACGGTTAAGGGCCGCACTCCAGTGTTCCCTGGGAAGCGATCATCACTGGGAAGCCTGCGGAGGAGCGCGGTGCCGGGGGCAGAGCGGACGCAGGAGCCCCGCTCAGAGGTAGTGGTGACCCCACCGAGGGCCGCGGCTGCACGATGGAGAGACAGGGCCAGGTCTGGGGCGTGTGGGGGATGGGGAACTGAGATACGGCTCCGCGGGCATGTGAGCCCCACTCCAAGGCTGCGTCCCGGGCCACGGGGCTTGGAGAGGAGACCAGCAGAGCAGGTTGGGGGAATCAGAATTCAGCTAGATGCCTACGGGACACCTGGGTGCTTCCCCGACAGGTGGGCCGTTAGGAGGGGGTCGCGAGAGACTGCAGACGCTCGTAGTGAATGTTAACATAGAAAATTTAAGGTAGGAAAGAAAATAGCCACAAATTGTTCTAAACCACATTCGTGATTCCGCTGTCACTGTGAATCTGGCCTGGGACTGAGTGCCACATCCCACACGACGTGTCAGTGAGGTCTGAAACATAAGTAACTGTACACACACACGTGCACGCGCACACACACGTATGCACTCATGCATGCCCATACACACGCACACACGCACACATGCATGCCCACACACACACACACGTACGCACACATGCATGACCGCACACACACACACACACACACACGCACACATGCATGCCCATACACACACACACACGTACGCACACATGCATGCCCATACACACACACACGTACGTGCACACACACGTACGCACACATACACACACACGCATGCCCACACACACACACGCACATGCACGCACACATACACACAAATGCATGCCCATACACACACACGCACACACACGTATGCACACATGCATGCCCATACACACACATATGCACACATGCATGCCCATACACACACATGCGCACACACATGTACGCACACATGCATGCCCACACACATATATGCACACACACGTACGCACACATGCATGCCCACACACACGTATGCACACATGCATGCCCCCACGCACACACATATGCACACACACATGTATGCACACATGCATGCCCATACACACACGCGTACGCGCACACACACACATATGCACACATGCATGCCCATACACACACACACGTATGCACACATGCATGCCCATACACACACACACACATGCACACACGTACGCACACATGCATGCCCATACATACACATGCACGTGCACACATACACACCTGCCCACCCGCGTACAGAGGCACACAGGCCCACACGTACAGACACACATATACCTACATACACACATGTGCACAGGCCCAGGGCACACATGTGCACGACAGCTATACACACACACACACACAGACTCTTAGGGCCCTTTGAGGTCCTCTGGCCCACAGGGTATGGTGCCCACAACCTCTTCCTGACAAAACTCAGGAGGGCGTCTTACTCAGACATTGGTGGGTTTCATCCCTTGCGGTGCTGACCTGTGTTTTCTCCCCGACCGGCTTCCCGGGAGCCTCACAAAGTGCCGCCCTGAGGAATTCTGACCAAGTTAACCCTCCAGGGGGTGGCCTCCCACACACCCAGAATTCACAGGCGTTGCCCTGGGAGCTCCTTTCCTGAGACAAGACAGGACTTTGCCAAGGACTCTTCCAGGAAAACCAGAATCCTCTTCTAGTCAGGAACCGGGACACAGTGGGTCACCGACTAAGCTGGTTTGCTGTGCTCTGGCCTAGAGACTTGGTGGCAGTGCCCAGGTCCCTCTGCCCGCCACGCCACGTACAGCCCGAGTCACTGCAGGCCCAGCCTTGGGCAGCGCAGGCCGGGAGGGCGTCTCGGAGGAGATGCCAACGTGTTCCTCTGGGTTACGGCTGTCTTTGCAGCACACCACCCTACTGAGCCTTCAGGGGCACGCTCCTGCCTGCCAGATAAATTCTCTGTGGCCGAGCTCCCCCTCGTGCCCACCGTGTCACCCCGCTCCTGCCTGACTGCCTCCACCAGCGATGTTTCTGACCGTATGGTTTGGCCAAGCTGATCTCCCAGCTACTCCATAAATGCTCCCTGCTTTCCACCCCATGGGCCTTGGCTCTGGCTGGTCCCTCGTTACCACAAACATCCAGTGAGTCTTGTTGACTCACGAACTTATGCTGAAGGCGGCCCCCGAGCAGAACCTCTGGGCCCAGTGGCTGGGCCAACGTCAACACAACACCCGGCAGCTGGGTGAACGCTGGAAAACGTCCACCAGTACTTCTCCCAGATGGACTTCCCCCAAACAACCAGATGTTCCACTTTATGCAGAAAAACAATGAGACATTGGTTTTGGAAACCCTTCAGCCAGGAACGTGGCTCACTGTAGCTAACACCCACCAGAAACTGGGTCTTGGAAGACATCAAAGGTGCTAATGCATCATCAATCAGATGTCTCTTGAACCTAAAGGATATCTAGGTGCTAAATTTAGTTCCGAATGACTCTGAGAAAGCCATCTGCCCAAAAGAGAGGCTGGAAAATCCTAGCCATTGTTGTGTGCCATCCGGGTTGTCTATCTGGTATCTGCCCACAGGTTGTGCCTGAGGGCAGGGGAGGCTATGGGCCTAGCCTGTATTGGGCTCTCAGGCTGGGAAGAACTATGCCAGGCTCCTTCCCAGATGTGCCTTGTGGAATCTTCACCAACCTTGTGAAAGGCATAGTATTATCCCATTTTGCAGATAAGGAAACTGAGGCTTGGATGGAGCAAAGAAACTATCTGAGGCTACCCAACTTGGTAATGCGGGAGTTTGGACCTTGGGCATTGGTATTTTCAAGGAATTTCTTAAGACTTTCACTCACTAAGCAAAGGAAAACCTTGTCCATCCAACGTCACTATTAACACTCTAGATCTTCATAGCCGAATCTAAGGTAAAAAGAGTAAAGACTTAAAAATCCAATCCACAAAATACATATTTTACTCTCTGGGGGTGAAATGACCAACAATGGCTCCCTTTGGCTTTGAACTGGCAGAACTGAAGAGTTTCAACATCTCCCTGCACCAGAGAGAGAGCCCAGGTTGGGACACACAGTGGCAGAGATGTGCCTCCCTAGAACTCATGAAGAATTGCGGGCAGAGGCCACACAGGTGTGCTCGGCCTTCCCTGCTGGGATTATGGAAGTCACGTCGATTTTGGCCACCAGTTCATCAACAATTAGGGCTTTCTTGGACAAGCCTCACCCCGACAATACTTCTCACATAACGAGTTGCCCTTCTAGTCTGACTGCCTTGCTCTTTCATGCCGAACTCCTTGTCTCAGCAGGATATGACAGAATGTGCTGACCTTCCCGGCAAGCTCACCCGTCATGTTCTCCTGTGAAGCAGAAAGACGCCACAAGCACAGACTCCGACAGAGCATAGGGCAGAGCTCTCAGAGAGATGGATTCAGTAACTGCTGGCACTACTGTTATGAGGAACAGGCACCCACCGTGTGTGAGGAATGGACACCTACTGTGTGTGAGGAACTGGCACCCACCGTGTGTGAGGAATGAACACCTACTGTGTGTGAGGAACAGGCACCCACCGTGTGTGAGGAATGGGCACCCATGATGTGTGAAGAACAGGCACTCACTGTGTATGAGGAATAGGGCACCTACTGTGTGTAAGGAACAAGCACCCATGATGTGTGAGGAATGGACACCCATGATGTGTGAGGAACAGGCACTCACTGTGTATGAGAAATAGGGCACCCACTGTGTATAAGGAACAGGCACCCATGATGTGTGAGGAATGGGCACCCACTGTGTGTGAGCAATGGACACCCACCATGTGAGAGGAATGGACACCTACCGTGTGTGAGGAATGAGGACCCACTGTGTGTGAGGAATGGATGCCCACTGTGTGTGAGGAATGGGCACCCACCTCGTGTAAGGAATGGACACCTACTATGTGTGAGGAATGGACACCTACTATGTGTGAGGAATGGACACCTACCTTGTGTGAGGAATGGACACCCGCCATGTGTGAGGAATGGGCACCTACTGTGTGTGAGGAATGGACACTTACCATGTGTGAGGAATGGACACCAGCCATGTATGAGGAATGGGCACCTACTGTGTGTGAGGAATGGGCGCCCACTGTGTGTGAGGAAGGGGCACCCACTGTGTGTGAGGAATGGACACCCATGATGTGTGAGGAACAAGCACTCACTGTGTATGGGAAATAGAGCGTCCACTGTGTGTAAAGAACAGGCACCCATGATGTGTGAGGAATGGGCATCCACTGTGTGTGAGGAATGGACACCTACTGTGTGTGAGAAATAAGACATCCACTGTGTGTGAGGCATGAGTACCCATGATGTGTAGGAATGAACACCCACTGATTATGAGGAATGGGCATGTGCTGAATATGAGGAATGGATACCCACTATGTGTGAAGGATAGGGTACCTTCTGTGCGTGAGGAACAGGTACTCAGTGTGTATGAGAAATAGGACACACCCATGATGTGTGAGGAACGGGCACTCACTGTGTTTGCAGAACAGGCATCCACTGTGTGTGAGGAATAAGACACCCACTGTGTGAGGAACAGGCACCCATGATGTGTGAGGAACGGGCACCCACTGTGTATGAGGAATAGGGCACTTACTATGTGTGAGAACTAGGACACTCACTGTGTGTTAGAAACAGGCACCCACTGTGTATGAGGAATGGGCACCTACTGGATATGAAGAACGGCACCTACTGTGTGTGAGAAACAGGGCTCCCACTGTGTGTGAGGAACAGGCACCCACTGTGTGTGAGAAATAGGGCACCCACTGTGTGTGGAGAATGGACACCTACTTTGTATGAGAAATGGGGCACCTACTGTGTATGAGGCTGGCCTCTGAATGCCCCCTGCTTAGTAGGACACTTTCCTTGTCCACCCAAGCCTTCTTCTAGAAGACAGGGGAGGGTCCAGAGAAGTTTCCAGAAGGAAAGCCTGGAAGTCAGAACTTGTCCCTGGGCCTCACAGCCTGCAGCCTGCGGGACAGCAGCAGGGACTAGGCGGCAGGAGTGGCCTCTGTGCACAGAATGCAGGGCAGGCAGAGTGGAGGACACCAGGGCTCTGCCCCAGCCCCCCACCCCGCGCCCCTGCTGGGCTACACTTCCGTGTTCCAGGCTTCAACTTGCTTCTCCTAAAATAATAGGTTTGGGGCGCCTGGGTGGCTCAGTTGGTTGGGCGACTGCCTTTGGCTCAGGTCATGATCCTGGAGTCCCAGAATCCAGTCCCGCATCGGGCTCCCTGTTCGGCGGGGAGTCTGCCTCTCCCTCTGATCAAATGCCCTCTCATACTTTCTCTCTCTCATTCTCTCTCTCTCTCAAATAAATAAATAAAATCTTAAATAGAATAAAATAACAGGTTTGAAAGAGGTGGTGTCCAGGTGCCCCGCTCGCTGAAGCCCTTCTCTGCCCCTTCATCCGTTCCTCCTTGTGATGTCCTTTTGAGCGTGGGCCACAGGGACCGGGCACAGGGCCCGTCTAACCTCCCCATCCCCACACCCTCAATCTGGGCCTTGATAGACCGTGGTGGACGGAGCTGCTGGGAGCTGAGGGGAGGCGGTGGGCTGCCCCCTCGGCCAGCGCGTCTCTGTGAGTGGTTCCCCCCAAGTCTCTGGCTGCAGCCAGAGGGAAGCAAGGAGACCCTCATCTTTGTTTTGCATCTGTGCCTCTGAGGGCCTGGTCTCGGGAGGCGGCCGCAAGGCAAGGTGGGGGCCACGGCTGGGAGGGAGGGCAAAGGCCCTGCAGGCATTTGGAAAACTGTCACTTTAAAATACGGGTAACCCCACTCAGGCTTCCTGGCGGGGCCAGCCCCCCGCTGATGAGGAAAGGGGCTGGCGGGAAGGGAAACCCACAGGCACCCCGAGTGGACCCCGTCCTGCCCTGGGGGCAGCTTCCATGTTTTTCAAAAAAGAGGGAGAAGAGACCTGCCCGGCCGAAGGGTGCAGCAGTGTGCAAACGGGGGTGCGTAGGCAGGCGCAGCAGATGTGAGCGCCCGCCCATCCAGCACCACGCTGCGTCTCCGTGCCCGTTCCTAAGCCTCCGCCAGTCATCTGAGAAATTTCTTTAACCTTCCAGTGGGATACAACTTTGGAAAAACTTGAGAAGTCCGTCATGTGGCCACGAGTCGCCCTGTGCAAACTGGCCACAAGCCGGGTCAGATGATTAAATTTCATGATCTGAGTTGCACTGAAGTCACGTGTGTGGCTTTTAAATCCCAGTAGTTGGTGATTTTTTTTTTTTTAATATCTGCCAAACAGAACAATGAGACCCTTTTAAATCCCCCAGTGAGCGACTATTAAAACCACAATTTACAACTGTGCGTATCATCTAACGTGTTAGCCAGGTGCTCCAATGTTATTGTTTGAAATTCTACCTTGGTTTAAATCAAATGAAGAAAAGCCAAAAGTCCAATTAAAATCCCACATTGCCTCTTTATCGAGGGTAGGTGAAAGACATTTGTTATCGATTTAATGGCAGAAATCTCATAAAATGGGAGACCATCCTTTCTTCTTCCCAGCTTATTTCTTGCCTAGATTCTCTGAGCTTACTGGCATTTCCTATTCCTGGCTTGGGGAAAAAAAAAAAAAAGGAAAGAATAAATCTAGGAATTTCTGGCTTAATGTTAGTAGCATCTCGGACACTCTAGCTGAATCTGACAATTGAGTGTTGTCATGGGATATTAAAATCGTGCAGCGGGCCCATTTAGGCGATTATTTCCCTTAATAACTTCCATGCCTCTCCAGACCCTCTTTGCCAACAGGCGTCCATTGTATTTAATAGTTCAGTGACAACAAATTTATGTTGCTAAGCTCCAAAAAGTAAACCCAACCCAAATACCTCTCCAAACTGCAGACATTGACCCAGGTAATATGGAATTCAATTGTCTTCACTGAACGTAATTATTTCCAGACTTAAACTGCCTGTCTTGGTCTTTGGCCACTTCTCCCATTCCAACCTGACCCTGCTGGTGTTCCTTAGCCTGTGAGGTTTTCTAGTCCACTTGTTGTCACCTCCCTCCCATCACTGTGTCTCCTGCAGACCTGCCCAGTCCACTGTGGCTCCTTCCCGCCCCGTCCCACTGGCCTCTCTCTTTCCCTGGCAGAGCCAGCTTTGCCAGAGAGCAAATTCACCTGGTTCTCTTGGACTGCTTTCCTTTTCCAGAGGATGAAAATGAGACAAAAGGGTTTTCTATCGCCCTAGCTGCACTATAATAAATAGGATAATCTAATAAATCAGATCAATTTTTTCTTTTCTCAGAAATCGTGAAACTGCAAAAAAAAAAGTGTCAGTTACACACATCTGTTCTCTTTTACGCCTTATTTAAGAAAATAATTCTTGCCAGATTTTTACCCACCCATAATAATTACACCATTTTTACAGATGTGGTTTTTAACAGCTTCATTTTGGCCCCAAATCTTTCATACAATTTGCGATGAATTTGCTTCTTGGCTTGCACTTCGTTAGGATTTGGCAATTAAGAGATGGAGGTATAGGAACTAGTTCCCAGAACTAGACCTTTTAGTGATGTTTTCATAAACCAAACAGCCAGGGTAGAAATGATCGCTGTCATCATTGCCATAATTATTATTATCATCATTAGCCGTACTACAATACTTACAAGTTTTGTACTTGAGTATCTAATTTGGCAATCACCCCGGGCTTGTTTTTCTTTACTCTTAATTATCTACTCCCTTTTTGAGCTCCAGCCCAGAGCCGGGCTGTTCTCGAAAGTCCCTCGATGAAGGTAAAGATGGCGGGACTCGCCCCCATCGGGGCATCCAGAGACACCCACACCTGCTGCGCTGTGCACAGTCCTGAACCCCTGGCCTCGAACAGCTCCAGGCCCCCTGGGGGATGATGCCGACTGGGTAAGACACAGAAGGCGCAGTGGGGCTGGGTGGGGATCAAACATCAAACTCGAGGCCAGCGAGGAAAGGATGAAGTCAAGCAGAGTAAGGGGCACCATGGAAACTCTGAGAACCCCTCCGCAACCAAGGTGGATCCTCAGCTGGGGTGAGCGCTGAGGGAACGAGCCGCAGCGTTTTATGTGACAAGGCCCCATAAGTGGGTTGTGTCGTTTTGTGCCCGCGGCACACTTTGATGGCAAACCAGACCGGGAAATGCAGGTCTGTCGCAATCGAGACTTGGGCAGGGGTCACGATTGGCCCCGCTGGGGCTCAGGCAGTTCTCGAGTCCCTCCTTGTGTGTTGTGTCTTCTGAGAGATTAGAATTGGACCCCAGACCCGCACCTGCACCACCTGAGCTGGGGGACCCCGGTCCCCGATTCCAGCGCCCTTCCTGGCAGCGTCTGTTCCCTGCCTGCCTGGGGGCCACCAGAGGACAGACGCAGGAGAAGAGGAGGCGACTCTAGATACAGGAGGCCACAGACCGGGAAGGAAACCCCTGTCACCCGGGCCAGCCCCATTCCAGGGCAGGTGTTAGCACTGGGCAAACGCTTTCTCCCTGGTGCCCACAAACTCTGCAGGCCTGATGGCCCCAGGATGGCTCAGGGTTCCCATTTCAGCTGAATTTCACTGGTTGTTTTTTTTTTTCCCTTTTATGTTCTGCACGGTATTGACATGAGCATTTTTTTTATTTTCTTTAATTTCCACTAAAAACAATTAAAAGAAAAAAAAAATCATGCAAACACAACTCCCTCTGAGGAGAGTCGGGCTTTCTGGAAAGACTGACGTCACCAGGAAGGAAACAACAGGAGGAGGAGGTGTCCCTCCTCTTCGGAACATATTCCTAGACTACTTCCCCACCCCAGAACCTGGCTTCCCCAAACCACGGCAGCCCCGGCCGCTAGGGTCCCCTTCCTCTGCCTCTTCCTCTCCCCCCCAACCGGGGGCCGCCCACCAAGTCCCCCAGACTCTCATCCTGGTGCAGCCCGCCTTCTGCCAGCTCCCCCGGGGCAGAGCCGGCCCCAGGCCTCCCTGGGAGGAAGCCTAGGAATCGAGCACCTCATCAGGTCTGCACCCCCGGGCTCGGTCTAGGCTTGAGCGGGCCGCCGGTCCAGGTGGGAAGGAAGAGCTCGAGGTCTGCAAAGGTGTGCAAAGCTCGAGGTCGGCCCTTCGCGGAGATGCGGACCGGGCACCTCGCAGGGAGCCCGTCGCGGTCCCCAGACCCGCGCAGCGAGGGCCCAGGGCGGGCTGCTTTCCGATGACCTTGGCCTCTGCCGTGTCCGGCCCTCCGCGGGCCCCTTTGCGCGGGTCTCCCGGCCGCGCGGCCTCATCAGCGGCGGGGCTGGGGCCTCGTGGCGACGCGTTGGGCGCACGTGGGCCGTCGGGGGCATCCCGTGCAGCATCCCGCGCGGCAGAGGCTGGGGGCAGGGAGGACCGGCTGGGCGATGAATTTGCATGATGCTCGGCGGCCGTGGCGGCGGAAGGCACAGCAAAGGGAGCCGAGCGCGGCCCCGACAACAGCCCCGGCGAGCCCCGGGCCCCGGGCGGCGGCAGGGCCGGGGTCCCCGCAGGCCCCCGGCGCGCGCCCCGACAAGGCGAACAGCGCGCGGGCTGCTGTTGGGCGCGCCCTGCGCGGGGTGGTCTGGGGACTCGGCCGGCTTCCGAGCTCATTTGCCTGCAGACGCCCTCACCTTGTCAGCGCCAATAATTATCCAGTCGCTGCTACTCAGAGCTGCCATTCCTTAAGATTGGATTAGATTGAAGAGGCTGAGGCCCCGCTCCTCTGTGCATTTTCTCAGTCAGTTAGCGTAATCACTGGGGGCCTCGCCGAGGCCTACAGCAGAGCTACACTAACTTTCTCTCCCCTTCCTTATTACGGAGCTTAATAACAGCAGGCAGTGTATTAATATGTAAGAGATCAAGAGATTATTGATTAGAGTCACTTGCCTAATATCCCCTGTCCGTCATGTAGTTCAGCAGCCTTTCATGATTTTTTGTGTCAGGCCATTTAAATATTCATGACCGCGTTGCTTTGTACCTCCACGGCTGAATTTCTAATTAATCTGTCAAAAGAAATACAATATGCCCGGAAGCCTTATTATTATAAGGGTCAGCTGAAACAGAGATGGCCTGGCGAGGCCTAAGGGGTAATTAATTATAACAATACAGTGTTTACCTTGTGTGGTACCTGCGGCCTAAATGAGCGCTAAATTAGACTCAAACCACTCCAGTCGGCGTTTGAAGCCTCCTGATCTGCCAGACTGTATCATAATGATGGGAGGAGAGAGCCGGCAGCCGCAGCTATGTAACAACATAATCAGCAATTATAGCCGCGAAATGGGGAGAAGGGGGAATTTTATCTCATTAGAAAAGCCCGAGTAGAAAGTTTTTTTTTCTGTCACCAGCTCTTTTCTTTAGAATTCAAATGATTCCACTCTAAAGGTGAGGGATCTCGAGTCTAATTCCAGTGCAGAGAGCCGGCCTAATTAGTGGTATACTTTGGCTAAAATATGAATGACATTTGTTCCAGCTTGCAGCGGCCTATTAATAGAGGATGTCAGAGCGAAACATTAAGTGTATCATTCTTCTGTCAATTTATTTCTGTCATTATTGTTTCTTTATTTCCTCTGCCACATTATGGTCACTAATTTCTTCTCACT
Source organism: Procyon lotor (assembly GCA_028646535.1). Classification (NCBI taxonomy): domain Eukaryota; kingdom Metazoa; phylum Chordata; class Mammalia; order Carnivora; family Procyonidae; genus Procyon; species Procyon lotor. The sequence goes on along the minus strand of CM053617.1, from coordinate 67,486,577 downwards.
TTTATGAGATTCTTAATGTGGGCCTTTAATGAACTCCAAAAACTCAACCACAACTCTGAAATTAAAATACTAGGCTCCTGTCAGGGCGGCCCGACAGAGTAAAACTTGAATAGTATCATTCTTCTGTCAATTTATTTCTGTCATGATTTTTCTTTATACCCTGCCACATTATGCCCACTAGTTTAATTCCATTTTTATGTGACTTGTTAATGTGAATTTTAGGTGGCTTTTAATCACCTCCAAATTTGTAGAATATCACAATAAATCATAACTGTATCCCCTCTTATGACAATTTATTTCTGTCATTATTTTTTATTTCTCCTTCCTTATTACAACTCCGAGTTTCATCTCCTCCTCTGTGACCTTTACATTGTTGCATTTTAAAAAGAAGCACAGAGAAAGTTTGCTCTTTCTTAGGAATTAAGAGAGGGAAGCCATTTTCCGGGGCGCGGGCTCTGCGCATGCCCCGCGGTCACAGGTGTCCCCGCGGCTCTCCCGCCACCCGGAGGCATGTGTGCGCCTGGAGGACCGAAAGGGTGACCTGGGAACGGAGGGAGGATAAGCGTCACCAGGGGACAAAATCCCAAGCACGCTGGTGTCGTGCAGGGATGGACGGGTGTGGAGACAATGGGGAAACTCACTCGTTTAATTCCTGCAACAAGAGCCCAGCGACTGTGCCACTTGGAAAACAGAAAATCTCTCAGACGAGCGAGCTCCTACCGTGGCCCCTGATCTGGGTCTCTCTGGTTCACCTTGTAAAGCAGGGGTTGACAAGGTTATGGCCTGCGGGACAGATCTGGCCCGCCGCCTCTTTTTTGTGCAGGCCTTGAGCTGAGAGTGGGTTTTCCATTTCTAAATGGTTAAAAATATAAAGCCAAAAAGGAAGAATATTTTGTGTTCTGTAAAAATCCTACCAAATTGAAATTTCAGTGCCCATAAATCAAGGCTTACTGGAATACCGTGGCCATTTATGTATTATCTGTGGTGGCCTTCCCATTACGGTGGCGGTGTTCAGTGGTTCCAACAGGGAATTCCCAGGACCTAAAATATTTACTCGCTGGCCCTTTACAAAATTTTGTTGGCCCTGTTTTAAAGAAAAGAAATGAGTTAGCCGTGCTAATATCTCTTCTGAAGGACTTGGACAAAGATTTGGGGTACAATTCGAAGAGCGTTTGTAGAACTTTGTAGATTGGTTCAGTTCACGACGAGCAGCTGGGATAAGAGCTTCTATAATCCGTCTCAGAGCCGCGTTCTGGATGGTGGAACCCACATCTCGGGAAGAGCTATCATTAATTATGGCCTCAAAAAATATTTGCTGTGTTTCAGCTCCGCAACAGAGATTGTGTTGGGGAAACAGGCTCTTGAGAAATGGGGGTGTTGAAAGCGTGGTCTCTGTCCTCTGTGATCAGGTTCTCTGCACTGCAGGGAATGCAGATTTAAATCATTGGACTGGAAGAGTTCCAGACGGCCCTTCCAAATATCAGTTAAAAGTCGAGGTGGGGCAGTGGGGGCCACAGCCATCAGAGCCTTAAGGATTTACCTGAACAAAACTTACTGAGCACTTGCTGGGCGGTGGAAATTTGAGAATGCATCCCCGTAAAAGACACCCTTCCTACAAGGAACACCAAGGCACCTGCAAATGGCATTTCCTGCCTTTGTTTTCAACCCTTATTTTGCCTTCAGGCATGGGAAGGACTGAGTTTAAACCTGACTCAAAAACCCACCAGCCCTCCCAAGTGACAGGACTCCTGGTTTTCCAAGCTCAGCTTCCAGGGGTATCCACAGCAACAAAGGCCAATGGCTCCCTTGTCTTCAGGGTCAGCTTACACTCCTGTGACCACACAGGCCTTCTCAGGCTGGGTCCCCCCCTCACCCCTGAAGGAATCTTCTGGTGGCTGCCCACCAACAGAATTTTCCTCTAAGCCGTGACTCAGGAGTCACACCCTTGGATACTCTCCCTTCAGTTTGTCATCCCCGAGGGCTCCTGATGTCCCAGGGCTTTCTCCCTTTCTCACCCAGAAACCAAGACATAAGCCCTCACTGCAGCCACTTGGAATATAGTCTCAGAGTGGGTCTGCCCTGAGCTCCCACGCTGGACTCTTTCTTCATCACTGGTGCTCTCATGCTTATGTTCTCTCTCTCTCTCTTTCTCTCTCACACACACACAGAGTAATTATATTTATTTTTCAGTGATCCTGCCTTCCTGATAATAAAAATAAAATATTAACTTATTGGAAATATAGGAAATCATCAAGAAGAAAATAAGCACCCATAATCTTACCATCTAGAAAGCACACCGTTAAGCCCATTGTATTCCTTTGCATGCTTTTCTCCATTCATAATTGGTGTTTACTAGATAACATTTAAAGAAATTTTAATTTATGTACTCAACATTGTATTAGACATCTGTTCCCGAAATAAAAATTTCCACCAACTTGTGTTTTTCAAAAGGCTGCATATAACCTTTCATTAAAAAACAAACAAGCAAACAACTCAGCAAATTAGGACAAGATGGGATCATCAGCAGCACGATAAAGGCCACCTAGGACATGCCTATAGCTGACATCATGCCTAATGGGGAAAGACTGTAAGTTTCTCCCTAATGTCAAGAACAAAACAAAGCTGTCCACTCCCCCAACTGTTTGTCACTTTTGCTGGCGGTTCTAGTGAGGGCAATTAGGCAAGAAAAAGAAATACGAGACATCCACATTGGAAAGAAAGATGTAAACCTATCTCTATTTTCAGATGGCACAATTGCGTTTACAGAAAATCTTAATGAATCCATACAAAAGCAATAAGGTGATAAACAAGTTCAGCGAAGTTGCAGAGTGCAAGACAGATAGAAAAATCTCAGTTATATCTATACACTGGTGGTAAACAACACAAAAACAAAATTAAGAAAGCAATTCCACTTATAATAACATCAAAAATAAATAAAACATTTAGGGATAAATATAACAAAAGAAATGGAAGACTTGTACAGAGGAAACTACAAAAAAAAAAAAAAGTAATTGAAAGACATTAAGGAGATCCAAATAAAGGGAAAGATATTCCATGTTGACCGGTTAGAGGGCTTAATATCATTAAAATGGCAATACTCCCCAAGTTGATCTATAGAATCAATACAGTGCTTATCAAAATACGAGTAGAATGTTTTTGTAGAAATTGAGGAGCTGATTCTAAATTCATATGGAAATGCAAACGACCATGAATAGTCAAAACAATCTTGAAAAAAAGGAACTAAGTTGGAGGACTCACATATGCCAGTTTCAATATTTAATATATAGCTCTAGTAATCAAGACAATGTGGTACATGTTTAAGAATAGACATATTGGGACACCCAGATGGTTCGGTCTGTTAAGTGTCTGCGTTTGGTTCAGGTCATGATCCCAGCGTCCTGGGATTGAGCCCCAGTGGGGATCTCTGCTCAGTGGGGAGTCTGCTTCTCCCTCTGCCCCTCCACCCTGCTCTCTCTCTCTCTCTCTCTCTCTGTGTCAAATAAATAAATTAAATTTAAAAAAAGAATAGTCATATAGATTAGTGGAGTAGAATTGAGTGTCCAGCAGTAAAACCAAATATTTAGAGTCAATTGATTTTCAACAAGAATGCCAAGATATTTCAATGGAGAAAAACAGTCTTTTCAGCAAATGGTGCTCCAAATGGATTTCTACATGCAAAGAAAGAAGTTTGATCCTTACCTCATACCATATACAAAAATTAACTTAAAAGGATCAAAGATCTGCATGTAAGAGCTAAAGCTATAAAATTTTTAGAGGGGAACATAGGTGTGAATCTTCATTTCTTTTGATTAGGCAATGATTTTTTTAGATATGATACCTAAAGTAAAGTAATCACAGGAAAACCCCACATAAATTTGAAAATGAACAATTTTTATGCTTCAAAGAAAACTATTGAACAAGTGGAAAGATGATGCACAGAATGTGAAAAAAATCAAATCAAATCATAAATGTGTAGTATCCAGAATATATAAAGAATTTCATGAGTCAACAATCAAAATGCAACTAACCCAACCTAAAAATATGTAGAAGATTTGAGTAGACTTTTCCCAAATAAATAGCCAAGAAACACATAAAAAAGATGTCCAACATCATTAGTTAGGAACTTGCAATCAAAACTATTTCACATCCACTAGAATAGTGATAAGACAGAAAATGACAAGTGTTGTTGAGAATGTACAGAAACTCATTGCTGATGGGATTGTCAATGGTGCGGCTACTTTGGAAAAGTCTAGAAGCCCTCAAATGACTCAGAAGTACCACCCTGAGGTAGGTCACTAGAGAACTGAAAACATATATCCAAACTCCCAATTTGCACAAATAGTCATGGCAACATTATGTATAATAGCCAAAGACTAGAAATGACACAAATGTCTATCAACTGCCAAATGGATGAGCAACATGTGATTTGTTCCTCCAGACAAAGGAACAAAGTACTGATACACGCTACAACATGCTTGATAGCATCACACTAAGTAAAAAAGCAAGACCCAGAAGACCACATGTTGTGTGGTTCCATTCATTTGAAATGTCCAGAATAGGCAAATCCAGAGAGACTGAAAGAGTAGTGATTGCTGGGTGCAGGAGAAAATGGGGAGTGGATGGTATTAGGTACAGTTTTTTGGGGGGAGTGATGGCAACGTTCTGGATTTAGATATTGGTGATACTTGCATAAACCGCTGAATATACCAGAAAACATACTTAGATATGATACCTAAAGTAAAGTATTGAGTGAGTTGCATACTGTAAAAGGGTGAATTTTATGGTCTGTGAATTACATCTTTAGAAAAGACTGTATGTAATTATACTCTATCATTAAATTATACTGATTATTCTCTGATTCTTGGGCACTGCTGTGTAGCGTGTGTACCCCACAACTGAGGGGCCTCCTATACACTCTACTACTGGGGCATCTCTCTCTACTATCCCCCACCCCACCCGAGAGGACCACATTTTCATGGTACCATCTTCCCCAGGGTTCCCTTGGGTCTCAGGGAGTTCCAGTCCACCAGTTTCTCCTTTGAGTGGTTACCTTGCTTTTCTCCCAGGGTCCCCACCCCTCCCCACACACACACAGGCACACACAGACACACGTGCGCACACACACAGACACACACACACATACACACGCAGTTTCCCCCGCAGGGTATAGAAGAGCAGAGGAGACAATCTGTCCGTACAGATGTGTGCATGTTTGTATGTGGACACAGGCATACATTTATACGTACAACTATTTGTTTTAAAATCTTCTCCCAAGTTTTATTATGAAAATTTCTAAGCACACAGAATGGAATAAAAAAAAAAAATTCTGCAGCAAACACTTGGGAATCTACCATTTAGTTCTTAACAACTGCTCCCATTTTGCCATATTTGCTGTCTCCCTCTGTTTGTTTTCAAACACACAATTTTTTTCTGCATTTGAGATTTTTGAACTAGTTGGAGGCTGGAAGCCTCATGATATTTAAATTATAGACACCTACCTATATCTCCTACGAAGAAGGTATATTCTACTATACAGACACTGTTACACTGAAAAATGTATAAAGACATTCATGATATTGTCTGATACCCAGAATGAAGCCTGATTTTTCCAATTATCCCAAGAACATATTCAAGATATTTATCTCCTAGAAGTCTTGTATTCTAGGACCCGATTTGGACCCACATTAGGTTCTGGTTGGGGCTGTCACTTTACCCCCTTTTCATCTACAAGTCCCCTCCCTCCATTCCTTCCCCCCACGACAGTGTCTTCGGAAGAATCCGGGTCACGGTTCTGCAGAATGCCGTGTTCTGGTCTTCTCCTCATGGTGTGGCTCTGTCCTTCGGCCCTGTAGGACCTAAGGCTGGAAGTCTGATCTAGGATCAGATTCTACTGAATAATTTTTAAAAAATTAAAATGGACTTGTTAAAGTAAATTTGGAAGATGGAGAAGAGTAGTGAAAATTTTGAAATCACTCATACGCTGCCTCCTTCTCAATTTTCCATACTTCCCTGCAGTCTTTCCTGGACACTCATTCGGTTACTTATTCACCCATTCATTCGTTCAATAAATATATTTTGTGTACTTCATCTGCTCTCTACATCCTTTTGATCCAATCCTTGATGTATTTAGTATTTTGTCTGCCTATGCTGTACATGCCCCAGATCGTACGGCCTCGTTTAAGTGGCCACACTCATGCTACAGAAACACATTTTAATTCCGATTTTTTCATTACACAGACAGCAAGCATTTTCTGTGTTATCACAGTCTGCAATGTCCATCACAGTTGATTTATACATCATTAGATCTTTCTTCCAAAATTAAAAAACAAAGTTATCAGGGGCACAGGGGTGACTCAGTCGGTTGAGCACAGGACTCCTGATTTCCTCTGGGGTCACGACCTTAGGGTCACGGGATCGAGCCCTGAGTCAGGCTCTGAATGAGCGTGGATCCTGCTTGAGCTTCTCCCTCTCCCTCTGCTTCTGCCCCTCCCTGTTTGCTTGCTCTTCCCCTGCTAAATAAATAAATACCTAAATAATAAAACAAGTCATCACCACCCCCAGTGGTGCAGAAAGGAAACCATGGCTATCTATATATCTGGTTTTGGGTTTCTCAGCCTTTCCAAACAGTCCATGCCAACTGGCCCTTGGCTGTTTTCCAGATGTGTATGGCTTTGAACGGCTACAAAACATGAGCTCTGATGTGTAGGGGTTCAAGGTGGTGCGGGTTCCAGGGGAGCCCGAGGGCCTGGGGTCTGCTCTAATCCCTCCTGCATGTTGGACCCCCCATGGTATACTTTTAGTGGTAAAACTGCCGTCGTGCAGATCCGACAGCAGCTACTGTTCACCCCAGACACGCACCCCCTGGGGATTTTCGAGAGACGGGAGACAGGAGATGGCCCAGCCTCCCCATGGAGCCAGATTCAGCACACCGAGGTGGGTTCCAGGGACCTGCATTTAAAACAAGCTCAGCCAAGCAGACCTGAAAGTTTCCTGGGGAGACTAAGTCCCTTCTTGTCATCAGTCTCCAAGTTCTCATTTCTCGACAGCTTTGTCCCTTGTCTGCTCTCAAGCCAGCCCCAGAGACAGGGCAAAGGGAGCAGGCTTGGCATTGTCAGCACCTGATGGTGCTGGCGAGGGGGCGGGAGGGTGGGGGTGCTGAATTTGCGATCTCCATATGCAGGTGCGGCAAGCGAAGGCCTGGAGGAATGCACCTAGGAAGGGCTCCCAAGTGCCAAGTGCCCCTTAGACTGAGCACCCTTCCCCCTACCCACCCCGCGGTGCCTTGCATGGCTACACATGATGCCGACCGCAGAATGCACAGGGACATCCTGGCGTCTTTATTCTAATGTGTCGCCTGAACCTCTAACGGCTGAGCATCACTACGTTTCCGTTGCTCAGAATGATAAGTTGTTTTCATCAGAACAGAAATATTTTCCTCAAAGATAGCTGCATGCTTATCCCGATTATAAAAGAAAGACACGCTCTTTTTAAGCCTTTCCAAGTTTGCAGAAACCCGTTGCTAATTTTTGGTGTGCGCGACTGCAGTGTTCATACATTTGTGTGTGTATGAAAATACACAATAATGCAAGATGAGGCTGTATACTATTAACTGAGAATCTACATCCTCGTTTTAATAACTGTGTCGTACTTTCTTCACAAATATTTTATAATTTCCCTAACCAGGTCTCCACCATAGGAAGTCTCAGCTGTTTAAAATAGTTTTCCTTTTGTAAACAACTCAGGAAAAAAACTGCTTTTATCTTTCGTCAGCGTCCTTATGTTGGCCACCGAAAAACAGAAGTAAAGAGTATTAACAATAGGGAACTTTCTACCACTTTGTGATGATTTCCTTCACAGGATTTGTACGAGTTTCTTTCTTCCTGGTGGTTGACAAGACCCATTCCCTTCTATATTCAACACGGCATTTTGTTTGGATTTAGCTTGATTCTTCTTGGTTTTGCATATTTCGGTTTTGCATACTTTGACTATTTCTTTCATCCTAATAGCCAAAATGATATCTTGGGTTAATTTTCATTTTCTGATGACACGTGACTTTCATCATCTTCCCTTTTGCTTAATTCCATTCCCATTTCGTTGATCATTTTGTACTCAAGTGTTAGGCTCTTTGAACTGATCCACAGGAAGCTTTCACGCAGGGAGGCTGCCGCTCCTGCTCGGGGCTCTCTGGGACACACACTTCCTAGCCTGTCCCAGATCTGCACTGTCTTTGTAGATTTTTGCTTCCATTTTTTGTTGTTTTGTTTTTACTTTTTTTGTTTTGCTTTAATTTTTGCTTATATACTTAAATATTATAAAGTTTTAAAAAGTATTTATAAAAATATATTATTTTTCCTCATTACATCTGTCCATTTTTTTTTAATTATTTTACCCTTTAAATTAAGGTTAGAAGACCCTCCCTTCTCAAGGTCATATCTTTATATCCTCTACTTCCTGTAGACACTCTATTTTTCATGTTAAAGCTGTCTGGACTTAATTCTGGGGTATCTCATGAGAAATAGGATGCTTCTAGTCAATAGGGTGCCCTTGCGCAAATAATATAAAGGATAAGTTAATATACTATTATTTCTTAATAATCATCAGCACAAATTAATTTTTACAGAACAAATTATTAATAGAAAATAAATATTAGTAATTATATAACAAATCATGACATACTGAAATACTTGCAGTTTGAGTTGGAAAACTCAGCAATATTACTCTGGTAAATCAAATAACCAGCAAAGGATATAAACTCTAGGGTGAAATGCTCAAATTCTTAGCCAGGACCCCGAGGATAATAAGTTCGTGGTTGCTGTTTGTTTACTGTTTTATTTTATCTATTTATTTTATTTACTTTTTGAGGATCGTGGTTGTGTACATCAGAGACAGAGCCCCATTTGTGTAGAGACTCTGGTCATGTTTGATGTTTCTAGATTGTTCAATCACTGAGCCTCGTCTTACTCCCTAGGTCTTCAGCAGAATGATACACACCTACCACGTCAGAGCGAGGCGCTTGACTTTCATATCCTGGAAAATTGTCATAATACAGTAGCTTGTGTTTCAACCAAGACTCTTTACTGCCATCTGCTTGAAAATTCTCAAATGCAAATATACAAGCCCCATCTTTGGAATCAACAATCGTAGTCCAAGTGTGAGAAAACTCAAAATAATAAAATGACGGTTCTGTAACAAGGACCCTCTCACATCTGGACCTCAGTGTAGGGTACCCTATCCCCAACTTGCAAATGCCTACTGAGGGGTCCCATCGGTATGTACGAAACAATTTATTTTTCATCTAGATTTAAAATGTCACCTTCGTGCACACACTGAAGTGCCATGTGTACACAGGTAATTTTTTTAGTCTTTCTTCTGCTTCTCTGCTCTCTTTGTATCCGCACCACTACTGAGCTGTGGTAATTTCACAGTTTGTCTGCTCTGTGGGACTGTCTGCTCTTCCTCAGTTTCTGTGGGGTTTTCAAAAACATTCTGACTGACTTTGCATGCTTATCTTTTACATTAAACTTAGACTCATGTTTTCCATGTCTAAAACCTACCCCACAAAAAAGTCCCACTGGAATTTTTTGGGGATGATGTTTAGCATAAAAAATAATCTGAAGAGAATCGCCATCTTTACTATATTGAGACTTTCTGGAAACATGGTTTGCATCTCCATTGATTCAAGTCTATTTTATGTTTCTTATTAGATTTTTATAGTTTTCCTCATATACTTTCCCTGTGCATTTCTTGGGAACTATTCCTAAGTAGTTTACAGAGTGAGTTTGCTGTTGTCACTGGAATCTTATACCCATTTTATAAATCACCCATTATAATCACAGTGATTATCATTGGCCTGTTAGAAAACTGATTTTTACTTAAAATCTTAGATTTACTTAAAATTTTAACTGATAGTTACTTAAAATCTTATAAAATCTTATTATTTCTGATAGATAATGTAACATCATCTAATTTATGTACTATCCAACTTATATATCATCTAATTTCTAGATTTATAATTTATATATAATTATCTAATTTATATATCCTCTAATATTAATATTTATAGTAGGTCTTTAAAATTCTTAAATTTTCGGAGTAAACTTTTTGTTTTTGTTTTGTTTTTTGCAAATAATGAAAAATTTTCTCACCCTCTCCTAATAGTTACACGTTTTGTTTTGTTTTGTTTTGTTTTGTTTTCCTTTTCTGAACTTGTTGCATGGCGTTAGCACCCCCTACGCAATGTAAGGAAATAGTTGTGACAGCAAACGGTGGGGCTCTGGTGGGTGGCTGTGGGTGGCCAAGGGCCCCTGGAAGTTTCCTCTGCTTGCAGACGAGGTCACGAGCACCCCGAAGAGTGTGCGCCATCGGAGCACAAGGACCCCTTGGACTCAAAAGAAGCCAAGCTCCCCCTAAGTTCCTGGGAGGCTTTGCCCAAACAGCTAAGCGGTCCAGGGAAGCAGGAGCCTCTGCCTCCTCCAGAGAAGGCAGAGTGGGGAGGAGGCAGGTGATTCCGAGGGGCGGGGTAGGTATAGAGACGGAGTTCAGATCCTGTGCCAGCGGGTCCCTCCATCTGCTCTCCCTTCATCCACTGATACCTAAAACGCCTACTGTGCGTCGTGCCTCGCGCTAGACCCTCAGGATGCAGAACCCCGGGTCTCCCGGGCGCAGTGGAGGACCGGCCTCTCCAAACGCTTGCCTGGTGCGCGGGGCAGTGTGACCCGCAGGCCCGCGCCCCTGCGGACTGACGTGCTGAGCCCTGTACAGCGAGCTTCCAAGTTCACCCAGCGGCCCGAGACCGGGAAGTGCGCCAGGGGTCAGCGGAGAGGCCCCAGGATGGGCTGGAAGAGCCGCAGGAGAGCCCCGCCTCGGGCCGGGGGCCCCCTAACCCAGACCCCGTGCCAAGGTCCCGGAGAGCGCGCGTCTTCTCATCCTGCGGGCTCCCACAAGTGACCACCTGCTCCCATGCATTTTCTTGACCCCTCTGCACCTGGGTGTAGACTAGAAAAGCCACACGTCTCGGGAGATTTGAATCTTCTCCCGATAAACTCCACAATCCTCAGGCTTCACTTTATTCTGAAATTGGGTGATCTTTACGGAGACTGGAGGCAAACTCTATGAAATCGGTCCCGGACTTCGTCCTGAGCACACGGCCTCACGGGTAACTTCCCAGTTCTGTTGAAAACCCACGGAGTTCACGGAGCGCTGGGAGGGATTCGGGAAGCAGGGGCTCCGTCGTCTTTGCCCCTAGAGTTTCATTAGAGGCAACACCCAAAATATCTAGCAAGCTGTTCCTTATCCTACACAACCTAGTTCTTTTAACTAAGTACAGGCTAATGATTGTGAAAAGGGATTAAAGCCCCTTATTTTAAAGAAAGACACTTCCCATTTGAATTACTTTTAAACACACCACTTTGCCTCTAATTTAAAATGAATAATAGGCTTAGAGCAGACAACAAAAGATCATTAACCTCATAAGATAAGTGTATCACGAATCTTGTATTTTGCCAGCAAATGGAATAGGATGGTAGAAATGTGCTAATGCAGAGATTTTTTTTTTTTTTTAAGCATCATTATCTGGGGGACATCTTTTTTGGTATTCAAATAAGAAAACGGAATTCTCTCCAATGCCCACTTGAGCTTTTGTTCTGCCCTAATTGAAAGCAAACCTGTGCGTGGAAAATGACCCTTACAGATGGGAAAGGTTTAGGTTGGGTTAAAAAAAATTAATCATGTATTTTTTTTTCTTTTTTTGCAGAGAACAATTAACTTAGACAGTAGCTTTCATCCCGTTGTTTGTGCTCTTATTTCATTTTCTGTCTTAATAACCGATCCGAACAGAGACTCATTTTACAGTCCCGGGTTTGCAATTGAAGATACAAAATCCACGGGAAGAAGCAGCAGCTAGCTAACACAGGGAGGCCCCGGAATTAAAGATTCTAAAATTTTGTTTTTAATTAAACGTGTATTTTTAGAAAACGTCTGACCTTTACAAGTGCTTAAATATTTAATCCTTTTCTTGTATCTATCCTTGGGTAGAGAGAAAACAATAAAAAAAAAAAAAAAAGAGGTGCTTTAAAAGGAAATGCAGAGGAGGAAAAGCCAGTTTGGAAACAAAAACAGAAGCAGGGTAAAAAAAATTTTTTTGATGGGATAGACTCAGCAGTGTGTGTGTGTGTGTGTGTGTGTGTGTGTGTGTGTGTGTGTGTGTCCAGAAGTTCCTGATGCCACGAGGAAGCTGGGCGGGGCGCCGTGCCCAGGCAGACCTCGGCGGCTGGGCGGCCAGCCTTCAGGACGCCCTAGCCCTTCTCCGGGGCTCGGCGACACAGGACAGGCGTGCATCTGCGCGTGCCAGGCTCCCGGAAGAGGCAGGCGACGGTGGGCAAGGCTGAGCAGCTGTCTCTTCTGGGCTTTCGGAAACTCCTGTCAGTTGGCTACTGACTGATGTCCTAGCGCACACTCTTCTAATTCTTAATTAGAGCGACATAGCTAATTAATAAGTTTTTTCCAATTATAAATTAACTTAGGATCAGAACTCTGGCTTTGCATGTAATTTCCTATAATCGCTAAAGCTACTGCAAAAACATGCCTCCTGCCAACCGTAACTTTTTATTTAACACAGACAGGCAAGTTCTCACCGGGTTTACATTTTATAGCAAATTATCTCTGTGGGGATTTATGAAGAGAAATTAAAAAAAAAAAATCAGAGTTTTTTGTTGTTGTTGTTATTGTTTTCCCTCCTCTTCCTATGCTCCCTCCCCTTGACTTCCTTCAACAAAAGAGCATCCTGAGTGGATCATTTCTTTTAGAGATCGAAGGTGAAGCGGCATCAGTATATCCACGTTATTACAGGGCTGGCGAAGAGAGAGAACAGGTGATAATTCGTTTTTGTTCATAACTGTCCCCACCTTTTCATGGCTCCCGCAGAAATGATTTGGGAGGTGCCGGCATGCTGTTCATTTATAGATTCTTAACTGGAGAGACACTTATCTCTTTAGTAATGAAGGAACATAATTAAAGGTGGGTCCGCAGACCAGGCGGCAGGCCTAGCAACATGGCACGTCCTTGGCCGCCACAATTCCTCCGTGGTTTATCAAAGACTACTCCTTTAATATGGAGATTACACTTATGTACTTGTCTGAACTTGAAAGGCATTTGCCTAATTTACTTATTAATGAGATGTAAATCTATTTGTATGGCGCGTCACAAGTTTCTGCGAAATCGCTGCTACTTAACCGGTGATAAACCCTATGATTTAAACGAAAAATAATACATTTAGCTTTCCACATTCGTTCTGTTAAAAATTGATATAGTCTATGTTAAATTTATTAATATTGCTCCCTGTCATTCACTTTGCAGCTCTTGCTGAAATATGACTTGACAGCGGCCGCATTAAAGATGTATGCCATTGTATTCAACAAAGATTAATGAAGCCCAGTAAAAATAGCTGTAAAGGAGAAAGTGATCCGAATGTAAAATCAGTGAATTAAATGAGGCCGCGCATACCATTCGTTAATATGCATGAGGAGGGAGGCAGCGAATGAAAATGTCTCTATGCAAAGTTCATTTGGGAAGGTTTCAATATTGTCTGGATGTCCCCCAACTACTGAAGAGAGGCCTCCTGGAGGTGGTGTCGCGCCCGGACAGGGCGGCCCCGCACCTGCACCTGCACGCGCGGGGCTCAGGGGCTCCGGGGACCCACAGCACCCAGCCACCTCCGCGGCTCATCGGCTGGGGGCGCTCCCGCAGCCGCCCCTCCGACATCCTCCTCCAGACCTGCCCGCCCGCCTCCACCCGCTGCTGGGAGAAGCAGAATGACCTCTCAGCGTTCTTTTGGGGGTTGGGCTCCAAGTTCAGGTGCTGGCAACGCCAAATGCAGACCAGAGACTGCACCTCGCGGCGCCTTGGGGGTTTGGTTTGGTTTGGTTTTGCCCAAATGAAGAGAGAGGTTCGCAGTCTGGCACCCAAAGCCCTGGGACAGCACGGGATGAGAAACCTACGGGAGTCCAGATGATTCTTAGAGCTTTTAAAGGGCTCGGATCCCGGGTGTTCATCCCGGTGGGTGCCTCTGTCTGTCTGTCTATCTGTTTGCACGTTGAGCCTGTTTGGATCCCAGCCCCCGTGTGCTGAATGATTGGGTAGTGCTTTCTTTGTACTATTTGGAGGCGATGATTTATTTCCGCAGCTCTCATTATAAAATACTGCTGGTGTCATACCCTACCAGGTTAAGACTTTCAAATAAATTAACAGTGACAGAAAATTGTATGCAGTAATCATAATGTAAACCTGGCATGTTTATCAATCAAGAGGGTGTTTTGATAGATTTAAGCCATTAATGATAGGTACTTCTCCCCAAGGTTTGCCTACACGGAGGTCAAAGGCTGTCCAGGAGGACGTATTTTGAGGTATTGTTTTCTTTTTAGCGTTTCCTGGGGGTGGGGGTGGGGGTGGCGTTTGCCCGTGTGTGTCACGTTTAATTATCGGAGTCGGTGACAATAGAGGAGTTCATGTTTCTGCCTGCCTGCCTGCCGGCTTGGAGGCAGTTGGGGGGTAGGGTACACACACACACGGAGGGTGACACCCTGTAGAAAGCGCTGCCTAGAGCACAGAATTTCCCAAAAGGGTGAATACAGGTGTTCCTGCTCAGAACAGTTTAGGGGGATTGTTGTTCCGAACCTCGGCATGTCACTCCCGTCTGCTGTCTCAACAGGTAGTGAGTATCCCGAAGCGTTCCCCGGGCTGCGTGCAAGGCTGCCATGCGTGGGGGCCTGGGCTGCCCTTCCCTTGCTGAGCAAGATGTGGGGGGCTCGCCCCAACAGGAGCTATGGCGGGGGCAGGGGCCAGGGGGACGCAGCTGGGCTCCCCTGGGGATGTGCTCCCAAAGGAGTGACTTGGCCTGTGTTTTAAGGTGAGAGATTGACAGAAGGGAGTATGAAGTGATGAAAAGGCATAAGAGAAAGGAAGGAAAAGGAAAATGACATTGTATCTGGGGGCTTCCCTGCCTGCTAAAGTCAAGCCCCGTCTCCACTGGGCCAGGTCACAGCCCCGGGCTCAACATCACCTTGCCATCCCCACCTGGGATTGAGCCTGCCAGGTGCCGGCTCGCTGCTGCCCCAGAAGCCGGGCCCCCTGCCTCCTCTCCGCCTGTCAGGCCACTTAGCCTCACATCCTGCAGCTGCCACACGAGGAGGCCCCTCAGACACTGGGCTTCCCATTGGTAGAGGGCCCGGTCACAGCTAGGTCTCTGCTTTGGCACTCCTTCTGCCCCCCCTCCTCCCAACTGGTGAGGACACCCACCTGTGGGGTCCCACGGCATTGCTGCCCGTGCCCACCATGACAACAAAGAAAAGGGCAGTCTAGGCCATCCCTGGAGGCACTTCTGAAAGCACAGAGCTTGGGAGACCAGGGGGACCCAGCACCACTCCCACCACATAGGACCTCAAGTCATCCAGTCCCAGGATGGTGGGGACCTGAAAGGCACTCCTTCTCACCCAAACTCCTAGCTGGCTGCCTTTTCTGACTTGAGGGCTGTCCATTAAGATAAGAAAGCCTATTCCTCTGTGGATTACAAAAACACTGAATCCACAATAACACGATTAATTGGACTGTTTGGTTTTTCCAAATCAAAGAAACGGAGGCAGGAAGATGTTACCTCCTGAATTAGAGCAAACACTTTTCGGAGCAGTGGCTTCATGTTGGGCCAGTGCCCTACACAGATGCCCTCACAAGAGCCTGGTGGTTTTAAGCTTAATGAAGCAAGAATGCCTGGATGCTTCTAGTCCCATTGGCCAGAAGATTCCTCTCGGTGGTTTCCCGGGATAGCACCCAGATGGACCAGGAAGCTACCAGCTCATTCCATAACCGTATTAAGGCTGATGATTGGACTCTGCTCCTTGGCGGGCTAGTCAGTCCCACCAAGAAAGCCAAAAGGTCTCACAGGCACCTACGGAGACCAGCCTCCTAGCCCTTCCCTGACCAGCACAAGGCCCAGCCTCCCAGACGTGTTTGATCTCACACCGTTTGAGTCCACTCTGGCTCCCATAACAAAGTACCACACCCTGGGTGGCCATAAATGACAGAACTTCTTACAGTTCTAGAAGCTGGAAGTCTAAGATCAGGGTACAGTATGGTCGGTGTCTGGCGAGAGTCTTTTCCTGGCTTTACAGTACTGTCTTCCCGCTGTGCCCTCACATGACAAGGACAAAGAGAGAGGAAGCAAACTCTCCTCTGACCCTTAAAAGGCCACTAATCCCATCCACGAGGGCTCCACCCTCATAACCTTTTACCCCATTTCCTGTAAAGCTCCCCACCCCTCAGCAACAGCATCATCTCACTGAGAATCTTGACGATCTTTGGCGGGTGGGTCCTCAGAGGCCACTTACCTCAAATTCCATCCCAGAGAGAGAAACTCAAATATGGAGATGCCTTGAGACTCACCACTGGGTGAGTTTAACCAGAGCACCTGCAGGTCTTGACCAACCAACTTTTCAGAGGACACAACCAAGATGGCGACTCAGTCTCTGACTTGGAAGAGTAGGAGAAAATACCAAGTCATGTGTCCTGTGTCGTCACACCTTGAGCCTCAACTATAATCCCCAGGTTGTTAAAGGAATAAAAGAGACATTTGAGGTGCTCAGATCCAAAGTCACTTTTTAGGGAAAATACTGAAAATAAAGTAAACATTCAGATGTCACTCCTTTGACTATCTTCTGAGCAATGAAATGAAGTGAATTTATGACATAAAAATTTGTCTTAACAGAATCAAACTGGCAGTAGAACAGGCCATTCTCAAATACTAAGAAGTCTCAGCTTTCTGAGAGTGATGCAGTTGCACTGACTTAGTAAACAAGTGCCTTGGAAATTCCAGTTCTGCACGTTTGGTGTGGCTTGGTAGTTAGGACATTAATTAATGACCAAATAGAGAAATGTCTGAGTGCCCAGCAGATGGTAAACAAGCCCAGGAGAACATTACCATCTGCATTGCAAAGAAGGCTGGCAGCTTCCTCTCCCCACCCCCTGCCCAGATCTGCCAGCTTGCCCCGAAGAGCCCGCTGTCACTCGGGCAGGGGTGGGATGGGCTCCGGGGCTGCCACTCTCAGGGTCCAGGCCCCAGATCTTTCCACGGGAGGGGGTAGGGGAGGGTAGGTAAGTGACTCAGTATGGGAGTTAAGAGTTCCTGCTTCTTTTTCTTTCCTTTTTCCTTTCTTTCTCCCTTCTTCCTCCCTTCCTCTCTTCCATTTCCTTCCTTCCTTCCCTCCTTCCTTCCTTCCCTCCTTCCTTCCTTCCTTCCTTCCCTCCTTCCTTCCTTTCTTCCTTCCTTCCTTCCTTCCTTCCTTCCTTCCTTCCTTCCTTCCTTCCTTCCTTCCTTCCTATTTTAGAGCTGCAAGGGAGCCACTCTGATGAAGGCTGATCTCTAAGAACCAGTCTCACTCCTTTCTCTTTCTGAGCTCGGGAGCACTGCTGTTAATAAGGGTTAGGGAAACACAAATATGTCCAAGGAAATACACACCAAGAACGCACCCAGGAGGCATTTGCGGCTTGTGAGCTAGTCTAGCTCTTTGCCGCAGGCCTTCTCCCTCAAGGTCAGCAGTGGCTCTCCTCCCAAGGAGAGGTCAAGGGCTGCTGGTGCAGGGTATCTGCTTCCAGCCTTAAGAGACCATCCCAGTGAAGGGTCATGCTCAGGAGACAGGGCATCAGGTTTCTAAGGGCATAGCCGAATAAGGGTTGGGATTAGCAGAAGGTATTGGTCCTAAGAAGCCTATGGAATAATCAGCCTCTGCCTTCATTGTCCACAAGGATCTTGAACTGAAGCAAGTAACACTCAATCAATTATTTAAGGGCAAATGGGGAAGGAAAAAACCCGCTTTCCCTCTCGAATGGAGAAGGAATTTGGCACTTGATGTATGCACCATCATCCTGTTTACTCTTGAAACAATGCATTGCGTTCCACAAAGTACGCATCGGATTACCATCTCCTTAGATACAGAGTCCTGGCCTGCTTGTGAAAAGCTCAAGGTGGAGAGTAGAAAAACATTAATTGGATGGTTCAAAAATTAAAGACAGACTTGCCTTAGGTGATTGGAATTCAGTAGGCTTTGTTCTTAACTATTTTCATACTTCTCTTTCTTGTTTCATCTGTCTTTCTGAGATACAGCCTTATCATCGTTGTACCTCTGCACTTCATTTCCAAATCCTCCCTTCCCCTGATTTTCTAACTAAAACAATCGCAGAGTTTAAAAATAAACAGTTTGGGATCTAATCAGCAGACACAAAAAATTCATTAACAATTAAAGTCATCCATCAGGCAGTATGTGTGGTCAGGATCAACAGGGGCATCAATTTTTTGAGCCCCAAAGCAGCAAAAACATCTAGAAATTAGGAAGTTCTAGAAAGGACCAGAAAAAGACTGTTTGACACGTGTCTTAACAACGGAACAGCAGGAATGCTTGTCACCAGTGCTGCTGCCCATTTGACTGGGGTTAAACATTTCATATTTATTGGTTTGTTTTGACTAAAGATGACATTGATGAAAAGTATGTCTCGGAATGACTTGTTCTACAACGTGGACAGTCACAGATTACGTAGGCTACTCCGCTGTTTATGGAAGGACTTCTACCCACCGTGTCACGTTCGACCCCGCACCGGCCCTGTGAAGTCTCATTATTAGTATCTCCAAGCCTGCTTATGTCCACAGAAGAAGAAACTTAAAGTTCAAAAACCAACCAGAAAAGTCCAGAGGCGCTACTGTGCTCAGAATTATGGCTCCACCAATACTGAGCAACTGGATGAAAAAATTAGCATCATGTGGAGACAGCTGGATGGGGCATGGGGAGAGTTGCCCAGGCATCACTGTTGTCATGGGCCACCGTCAGGGGCCTTGGGGAGAGGCCCCTTGGAAGCCTCTGCCCTCGCAAAACTGGGACCTCGGAGTGGGCTAGGGTGGTGTCTTCTCATCTTGGCATGCAGGGCCCCAGCCGTCATACAGCAGAGTCAGGGTAACCCATGCTGGGCAATTGTCAGTCGTCAGGCTTGTGTCAGCGTCCTATAACTCAGGACATCTCGTTTAGCCCCTGCCGCTCATGAAATAGAAGAATGTGGACGATTTTCGATTCCAGTGAGGTCGGCTTGCTGATGTGTTTTCCTTAAGCACCTGTCTGTGAAAGTTCCTATGAAATCATCAAAAACATACGTGATGTTTACTGAGCACCTACAATGCACTCTATCTTATTTCACCTGTGCTGCTTCATGTGAGTCTCAAAATAACCTCACAGGCGGCATCTCAGCCCCACAACACATGATATTTTTGTTTAGAAAGTCTTACTTTTTTTTTTCCCTCTGAACATACTTTAGCCTTTGTCCAAAAATTAAAAAAACAATGCTAACTTATAACTCCAGTAAACTATAAGGCAAGGTTACTCCTTAGAAAATAATGCTGGCTAATTTTGTGAAGGAGACAAAGAGGGGCATAACTGACTTTCATCCACAGGTATGAGTGTTTCTGGGTTGACAAATCAACAATGAATGGCACAGTTGTCAACCATGGCATCCTAACAACACACACTATTGAAAAGAGAGGTGCCAAGGGCATAGGGTAGCCAGAAAGCTCAGTAATGGATGTGTTCCTTCACCCTCTCAGGCACACCACTAAACTCATTTTCCAATTCCAGTTACTTCTCAGTGAAGACACGTCACCACATGGGCCAGTGGAATGGGTGGAGTGATGGTGGTGAGTTGCACCCACCTCTATGCGGCATCTCCATGTTTTGCCTTCTCCACGCAGCTAGTGGAGTACTCAGAGCCACAGGGTAGAATGTTCTGGTTCTTGAAGCTGGTACTGAGCAGCCATCCCTACTCTGCCAGCCAATACTCAATTGCAACAAAAGTGGGAAGCAAATATGTATATTGTTTGAAGCTGCTGGGATTTGGGATTGTCAATGATCAGAAATTAGCCTACCCTGACTCTATTTGGGTAAGACTTGGCTGCTCAGCCCAGAAGAAGGGCCCATCAGGGGTGAAAACTCTTCTAAAGCTATCGATCAGGACACAACAAAGGACCATGGTGAACTTTCACTGACATTTATAGTATAATTTACCAAAATCGTAGAATGGCTCATGACATTATATAATTAATATCTAAATGCATAGTAGTAGATATGCTCTTAAAATGCAGACAGCATTTGGGTCTTGTTCATTGCTGTCACCCTAGTACTGAACATGGCCCATCCCAGGCTCTCAGTCACCGTGGGCTGAATAAATGTTCATCACAGGGCCTCCCCTTCTGGTGTCTCCTGGAAATTCCCTGAACTCCCTGACCTTGGTTGTTCCCTGAGCACCTGGGCATGTCTGCTTCTTTCCAACTGCATCCTGGCCCGGGAGATAGTGAACCACTGATGTGCGGTGACCTTTAGGCCATGACCCCATACTTCCCTACTGCGGGGGAAGCATTTGCAGTTGTCACAGGGCTGAAGATGACTTTTCTTCCCATGCATCTGGAAGCTCACTAGCTATTGCCGGAGGTGGCCACCAGCCGGCCACCAGCAACAGACCAAAGTCAATCACATCCCCAGTCTGTGTTCTTGCAAGTAACAGGCCAGCCCTCTGAGTGGGACTGGGGGCCTGCCCCTCGACAGAAACCACCCCGATTATCTCTGACTTTTTAAATGGCTGTCCCCCTGCTACCGCTTGTGGGTGAGGGAACGTGAGTCCTGGGTCTGCACTTACAAACATCAAAACAAATCGTTTTGATGCCACTTGTCATCACTAAGAGAAACCCGACTGTCTCCCTTCCCTAGGAAATCCATGGGCGAGCTTCAAGAACCGAGACAAGCAGAATCGTGTTTCCATGAGGCTGTCTTCAGAGGGCAACCTGAGTCTCCAGTGCCCGAGGCCTGTAGTGAAAACAATATCATCTGGTAGATGTGCTTTTAATTTATAAAACTCCTCCCCTGGGTTACTAGTGCATTTAGGCCTAAAACATACTGACTAGGAGGATTCACCCCTGTCTTCTCCTGCTGATGTCGAGGGGATGCCTGGTGTTTCCCTGGTGATGTGGCCTCCCTGAGGCTAGGACTCCATGGTGGAAGGTAGAAGGGAGTCTAAGGAAACAGTTACTGTCTCTTTTTTTTAAATGGCTCCTTTGTTCCATGAGGGATGCTTAGAAACCAAAGGCTGTCCTGGGAAGACCACACTCAGGCCTCACCAAGCTACTTCCTCAAGCAGGTCCTTCTTCCGGGAACCCTTCCCAAGGACAGGGGACTCCTGACTTGACACGGGCTCACCAGGGTCCCCAATAGTGGGGTCTCCATTTCAGGACTGGATCCTGGCACGGAAGACAACATTCCAACAGGACCTACGGGGTGAGGGGAGAGGGAGGCCAGTATCAGAATCTAGGCCTTCTGTGATGTCCCGGTCCCTTGTAGACAGCTGGCCCCCTTGGCCAGCCCAAGAGGACACACTGTCTGCTTCCTGGTCCCCAGTTTGACATGCTTCCTGGTCCCAGCGACATCCCTTGGCTTCAGAGTCCCCATCACTCTCACGTGACAAAGCTGGCAAAGCCCCTTCTCTCCCTTCCACAATGAAAGCAAACTGTCGGGGCACCTGGGTGGCTCAGTGGGTTAAAGCCTCTGCCTTCAGCTCAGGTCATGATCTCAGGGTCCTGGGATCGAGCCCCACATCGGGCTCTCTGCTCAGCGGGCAGCCTGCTTCCCCCCCTCTCTGCCTGCCTCTCTATCTACTTATGATCTCTGTCTCTCCGTCAAATAAATAAATAAAATCTTTAAAAAAAAAAAAAAAAAAAAAAAAAAAAAAAAAGAAAGCAAACTGTCAAGCCCTACTTTGCTGGAATTTGTCCCCAGTACTTGGGCCACCAACAAAATGACTCCTGCTCCCTCTCCTGCCCTCTCTTCTCTCCAGGCTGTTACATTTATTGAGACACTTTCTTTTGCAGTTGCTGATTGCATATGTTAACATGTACATTGAAGCCACATCTGAGTTGTTACCAAAAGTTTCTGCCTTGCAGTGAATTTCACCATATCCCCGCCCCATGGCCCAGGTGGCCAGGCAGCCAGCCTTTAGTCACACGAGTGCCGAAAACCCCACTTCTATGCTGGAAACAACCACACTTTCCCAGCACAGGGCTGGGGGAACCCCAGGTGCCTGTGCAGAGGGAATAATTGGGATCATTAAAAACAACGAAACCTCTCTTTTAATCCTGCCTTGGTGCAAAGTAAAATAATTAAGAGGGAATGTGTATCTTGAATTAGGGAGGCCAATTTCTGAGCTCCCTGTGTCTATACTCTTGGTGCCAGCCCTGAGCCCAATGCTGGATGGCCTTCCTTCCATCACGTTCCAGATCGGCTCTGGACAACCACCAAAGCGGAGAGTGAATTCTAGCACACTTGAACTAGTAGACACTAGGGTGTGGGGGACATAAGGAAAAAGAATCCAAACTCTGTGTGTTTGTTCACTGCCACAATTTTATTAATCATAAATCTGTTTGCTGGGTGCCAATCAGCTGTTGGTCTATGTTTTGGGTTTTGTTTTTTTTTTTTTAACAAATTAGTTTACAGAGGGAGCTATGCAGAGCCTTAAGAAGGGCCATTGGGCAGAAGAAAACATCTCCAAAAAAAAAAAGGAAAAGAAAAACTTAACTGAATTACAACCAGGAAGCAGTAAGTTGCCTGAAGGGCTGATCTGCTGGAAATAGGGCGTCCTCTTAACCTGGCCCCGCTCCTTAGTGGGGGGCTCTGGGCTGAGGCAGGTGTGTTCATAAAGGTGCTTGCTCACAATGCTCAAGGAATCCAGATGTGTTGTGCATCTTGCCTCTTTCCTGAAGAGCATAAACACTATTTCCTATGCCACTTGGAGAGCAGGAGCTCCTCTACTGAAAATTAGAAATGCAAATGAATTTCCCCTTTTCACCTCTGGGTTAAGGTCTTGGAGGGCAGGCATCCTCCGCAGCCCAGCTAAAAGGATAGTGTAAGAAGTGATTGTCACCCTTCCTGGAAGACAGACCGTGCATGTCCACGACCTGTTTTAAAGGCAGCCAGTAAGTACAATTGATTCTTTTCCCCACATTTTACATCAGAGAACCTCAGTGGGTGGTTCATGTTCCCAAAATCACGAAAGAAGTGAATTTCATAATCCAAGTTTGGTCTCCAGAGATGAGTATGGTAGATTTACAGTTCAATCTTTTAGCAGGTTTTATTTTATTTTACTTTATTTTATTTTATTTTATTTTTAATAATGGGCTTGAACCACCCTATTTTTAGAGAAAGCGGGAGACAGGACCATTTGGAAGAGATGGTTCTGGACGAGCAGAGAAGCCCAGCCCCATTGCCAATGCCAGCTTAATGCAGCAATGTCTGTAGAAAACCACCTCACCCCACATTAAAAGGGGCTTATCCTTGGGGCTTACCTTGCCACTGCATCAGCTGTGGGTCTTTGCTTAAAGACTTACAGGCAAAGCACTCAGAGTTCCCAAGCCAGTGACATTTGCAGCTCACTACAATTTATTGAATATTGTCCAAAGCGCAAACACAAGGTTTATCCTGGTGGCGTTTCAGTTGGGTTGTAAATGGTTGCCATTTACCAAGAATAGGAGGAACAAGTGGGACAGGGGCATCAGAGAGACTGAAAAAGAGGTAAGATGAGAAGAAGAGATGTGAAGATACAGGGCGAGAAACAGATCAGCATCTGTGGTCTTGTAAAGCATGGCGCTCATGTCCCAGCGGCCATTTCCATGCTTGGGGTCACGTCGCATTCATGGATGGCTCCTTGGCTCACTCGAGGCTCAGCTGTGAACACTCACACATTTGCCAAGTCGCCTTGGCTGTGTCCTTCTTCCTCCCTGGCTGGGCTTACCTGTGAGCTTGGATCAGAGAGCGACTCACGTCCACAAGCTGAGTTTGGGAACATCCCGCCTCCCTCATTCCATAGGCAAAGGGTCCTCCATAATATAAATGTTCTTGGGGAGGAAGGGGTCAGGGCAGCTGACTGGGGTTATCATGATTTACAAACAGGCTCAACTATTTGATAAAGTTAGAGAGAAACAGCTGGACTCAACATTATTAGCTATGAGTGATGCAAATTAAAACCACAATGAGGCATCACTACGTATCTATCACCTATCAGAACATCTAAATAAAAAGATAGCAGTGACATCCAATGCTGGCACAAACAATGAGCTACTGGATCATGCATTCACTGCACGTGTTATAAAATGGTGTAACTTCTCTGAGAAACAATTTTGGCAATTTCTTAAAAAGTGAGCATGCAATTATCGTATAATCCAGCCATTGGAATCCTAGCCATTGTCACGGAGAAACAAGGAATTAACATTTACACAAAAACCTGTATGCAAATACTTATAGTAGACTTACTTGTAAAAGCACAAAACTGGAAATGATCCAGTTGTCCTTAAGTAGGTGAGTGATGAAACAAAGCATGATTATGGAATGCTACTCAGCAAGAAGAAAGGATCAAGTACGGATACACACCACAACTTGGATGTATCTCAAGAAGTCAATGTCAGGTCATCAGAGACAGTATGCTTCAGTACATGTAATATTCTTGAAATAACAAAATTATAGAGATGGGGAAGAGAGCAGTGCATGCCAGGGTTAGAGACTGGGGAGAAGAGCGTAGCTATAAGAGGGGGTGTTCAGTTCTGCAGCCTGAACAGTTCTGAATGCAGTCAGTTCTGCATCCTGACTGTGGTGATGGCTGGTTTCATGAGTCTGCACGTAGACATGACGGTAGAGAACTCTACAGGCACACACATGCATGTGCGCACACACATGAGTAGATGGTCAACTGATGAAATCTGAAAAAGCCTCATGGATGATGCTGATGTCAGTCTTCTGGTATTAATGTTGCACTATCATTATGTGAGATGTAACCACGGGAGGGAAAAGATGAAGGGCATGTGAAACCTCTCCATACATTTTGTAGTTACCTGCAATCTACAGTTAATTAAAACCTAAATAAATATATGAATAAATAAATAAGGCAACAGGGAGGAGAAGAAGAGAAGAAAGTGAGGAGAGGGGAGGAAGCCAAGTGTTAAGATGTGCTAAATGACCACCCGGTCCCCACACCATGTGCAGAAAGGAGCCCATGATGGTAAATAACTTCAGCACGTGCACTGAGGCCTCATTACTTACCAGGTAACAATGGTCCTCAGTAAATGGGTGCTGTTTGTTTACATGGCAATTATCAAGAAAAGTTCATATACTCACTAAAAGAAGTTATCAATAAACAAGTTGCCATTAGAACAGATATTTCTTTGGTTTTTACAGGGAAGGACTTTTATAAAGGATTATTCAGCTTAAAAATATTCTTATTTCAAAAAAAATTCTTATTTCTGTAAAGACACTCATCATTTAAAAATTTTTAAATATGGGGAACCCTGGGTGTCTCAGTGGGTTAAGCGTCTGCCTTCAGCTCAGGTCAAGATTCCAGGGTCCTGGGATCGAGCCCCGCATTGGGCTCCCTCCTCAGGGGGGAGTCTGTTTCTCCCTCTGCCTCTGCTGCTCCCCTTGCTTGTGCTCTCTTTCTCACTCAAGCGCTCTCTCTCTCTCTCTCTTTCCAATAAATAAATAAAATCATTAAAATTTTTTTTTAAATATGTGTGAGTCACATGAAATGGTGTGACTACTGGTGTGACCTGGCATGTGGTATTTCAGTGCAGAGGGGATGTCCATAGCTCATGCGCGCCCCTGTCTTGCCAACCGTGGGGACGTTGGCAAGGCCAAGGGCAAGGGCAAGGCTACCGCCCTATTGCCCAAGTCAGGTTCCATCAGTTTCAGAGGCTGAAGGCAGGTAGAGTCAGTGAAACACGCGAGGTCCTTGCCGTTTACAGCTCATTTCTTTCCTCCTAATAAAATTTCGAAAGAAAATCTACTGATATTTGGGTCAAGGTTTTGAAAATGTTAAAGACACAGAGACTTAAAATCTTGTCCTACTGGTCACAACCCACTGGTGTGGTCCTGAAATCCCTTAGATGGGCAACTACTACTTGTTAAAAAATGGAACTAAATTGAATAAAATAGAAAATGTTAAAGATCTTGGCTTATACTAGAGATAAGTAGTGTTCTGTGGAACTTTTCTTTTTTTTTTTTTAAAGATTTTATTTATTTATCTGACAGAGAGATCACAAGCAGGCAGAGGTAGCCAGAGAGAGAGGAGGAAGCAGGCTCCCTACTGAGCAGAGAGCCCGATGTGGGGCTGGATCCCAATGTGGGGCTCGATCCCAGGACCCTGAGATCATGACCTGAGCCGAAGGCAGAGGCTTTAACCACTGAGCCACCCAGGTGCCTCTCTGTGGAACTTTTCTTAATTAGGCTGTGCAGTGATGTCAAAAAGATTAAAAATAATTATAAAGCATATATTGCAGTATACATGGTTAATAAGCAGATTAATGACTGCCCTCACATTTTTAATTTGCCCTATTCTGCTCCTGAATTTGAATTTACCAAGACCCAATATGCCCACGTTAGCTTATTAAATATTGAGTTTGAGGGTCCTCGAGAAAGTTAAATGTGGTCGTGTTTTTCAAAGGCCTTTGCAAACTCTCCAGCTTTGCCCAGATCCGTGGGCTTCTGCGGCTGATACTGTTGGAAAACTTAAAAATGTTCTAAAGGGCAGCATTTTTCAGCACTTGGTGCTTTGTGAGTTTTAGGCATGAGAAGGTAGAGGGTCCAAATGATGTAGTTCAAAGGCCAAGCTCTAATTTCCCACCACATGAGTGAGAACAGCCCAGCCCCTGGCCGATGTGTCATTTCTCTGGAGACCCATCTCATTGTCAATTTCCAGGTAGATTACAGCTTCCCAGACTGTTTCTTCTGTTCCCAGCAAAGCCTGTCCTGCAGGAATCCCCAGGTCTGCTCCGGGGATTTGCACGTGCCCCTCATCTCCGTGGTCCTGGCTTTGTCAGCCGGTGGGCATTGGGGTCAGGTGCACCACACCAGCCGTGGACAACCCCACAGTCCAGGTCAGGTGAGTCCCACCCTAATCCAGGGATTCTGGGAGTGGTAGTTGCCTGGGGGCATATCAGGGTGTCTGACCTGACCAGTGTGACAGCCCACATTTGGCTGGCGCTCAAAGCTCTCTCTCTCCCTCCCTCTTAGGCTTCTAGAGGGTCAAATGATGTGACTTCTCCCATTTGACAGATGGGACGACTAAGGCTTAGGGGACCGAGACAGTACTTTACCCCACAGAATCAGCAGATGGCCAACTTTAAATTCAAAATCATGTACTCAACCTACACACCCTAGCCCACTTCTACAACACTAATGATTCGGGCAACTTGCTTGCTCGTGACTGTCATCTAGAGCCCCTGGGAAGCACAGGACAGAGATGCCTACCTGCAGCCATGAAGGCTGTTGGACTCTAGGAGCACAAATGCACCATTATGACCAAGATCTGGGAAGAAAACTAAGACTTTAATTGCCCGCTATTTTCGAGAGGCTCTGTGTTCCTGTCTGATATTATTCACACTTGTCATGCCAAGGTGACAAGGAGGGCATGTGCTTGACCCATTGGAAAAATAAGAAAAACGAGGCATGAGACATGTTCAAGGTCACAGGCAAGTGAGCCCAAAGCCGTGATCCAGGCTGCAGGACCCATGAACCAGGGAAGAGGGCCAGGGAGGGACTGAGAAGCTTCCTGAGCTCCGGAAGGAACGTGGGCTCACCCACCACTTCCCAGCCTCTCTTTTCATCTCTCCTTGGAGTCCACGGAGCACATTTTGGAGTCCACATTCACACAATTTCACAAATTATATATTACAGAATACATTGTCTCTCAGTCTGCTGGGTGTGCACACTACATATGGCCTCTTTAATGCTTCCCTGGCTTCTCTGTTGATGAGCTAGAGACGTACAAGGAAATGTACATTTTTACTTTAATTGAATGTGGGGACACGCCAGTTGGTGGGGGAGGGGCGTTCAGGCAGCAGTTTCTGTCACGTATTCATGCAGCACATGAACCTTAATGGCCTCCCGTTCCATGCGACAAGAGCACATGTGTCTTTAGGTTTTATGGGAACCAAGCATTCCACTGAGCTGAGACGCACCTCTGGAGTGCGAACATCCGGTGGGTGATTTCCCGAGCACCCCCTGCTGGGGGCTTCTTACGTTTTTCCCTGCAGATCCCAAGCGGATTCGCCCTGACGGGGCCCATCTCGGCTTGCTGATGCATCACGAGGCTGTTTCAGCGTGCGTGCATTTAGGGGGATGCGCACACTCTTGCTGACCGTGGTCCCATCTGAATAATAGCTAATAATAGTACCGGAAGGTCACTGAGGTTTTCCTGGGAAGCAGATATAAAATGCTCTGGCTCTTTGCCATGCAAAGCTAATCTGACTTCTCTTCTGTAGATAAACTCATTTCAACCCAGAAGCTCTTTTTGTGCAATAATATTTCCTTATAGTGGATTAAATTTAAGAAGATGAAAGCGACACTCATTTATTTTTCATGTTTATCCATTTCGGATGAAAGCCTTCCTTGGAAGAAGACACGATGTTCCATGTCCCCTCACGGGTTTTGGTCAAGGCCACGGGGACACAGGGTCCCCCAGAGCCCTGAGGTCCTAGATCGTGCCTCTAATGAGGGGTCGGAGACCAGGGGCACGACTCCCCTCCACCCACCCAGTGCCTGTGCCCGAAGCCCCCTCCCAGATGAAGGGCGCTGGGAGCAGTGAGTCCTGCGCTTAGGGCTGGCAGCCTCGAGGCCTGAAGATGCCAGGGAAGCCACAGCCCCGAGCTGCAGGGAGCACCCAGGTGCTCCCAGCCTCCAGGGCTGCAGGCTGCTCACCGGCGGCTCTCACCCTTGATCTGTGTTTTCCAAACTTCACAACAAAACTTCAAGAAAAAACTATTAGCTGCAAATTAGATATTCTGGTGGAAGCCTAGAATTATTTTTCAGGACAGAGGGCTCAATTTCCCGCTCTCAGGTGTATGATTAAAATCAATTAAATCACTCTTCCAATGTCAGCCGCAAGATTCTCCTGACAAATGAAATTATGCGAGGAAAGTGTTCTCTTCCCTCTCCAGCCTTCTAAGCCGCGCTCACACCGCACGGGAGATCAAAATGCTCAGCTCGGGGATTTCCGAGATATTTTCCACAAGAACAGGAGCAATCCCCGGACCCCTGTGTGAGTCGACGCGGAGGCCTCTGGTGGCCAGATTTGATGGCCTCTGTACGTGGAGATAGATTCACAGCTAACGAACAGGAAACGCGGGGGAGATTTAACCATTTGGGGGCTGGGCCAGGCTTCTTTACATAAATTAATGTTTTCTTGGCAGGAATATGAATGGGCCCTTCAAATCCAGGATGTAACCTTTGCATGTCTCTTTTTATGCCCGAGACAATCCTCGATGCATTTTTCTTATGGAAAAAGCTCTGTCTTATCAGCCCTGGAGGTCACTGGTGGATTTTAAACCAACACGGAAGTGCACCGATGGCTTCCTCTCATTCCTGAGAGTCTGCGGGTTTAGCGCAATGCTGCCAGCGCTCCCCTTGGAAGGCACGCCAGAGAGCTCTCTTCAGGGGAAAACATAAAAGGCGCATATTCCCAGGGAGATCAGTAGTTGAGGGACAAAGAGTCCTCATTGACAAGGGTGCTCAGATGTGGTTCCACACTACCTTCGGCAAATTATTTACCTCTTAATTTGTTAAAACATATGGGCTTAGGTGTGACTTCTGCCCAAGAGACATTCATCGATATTATATGCTCGTTTGGTTTGACTTTTTTTTCCCCATTGAGGATTGAACAAATGTTTCCTGCATTCTGGAAGTTTCTTCCCTCCCTCTCTTCCCCTCTCCCCACCCCAGCTCACGGGGGAAGCCCTGCTGTGTGATGTCTTTGGCTCCCACGCTC
Source organism: Procyon lotor (assembly GCA_028646535.1). Lineage (NCBI taxonomy): Eukaryota > Metazoa > Chordata > Mammalia > Carnivora > Procyonidae > Procyon > Procyon lotor. The sequence goes on along the minus strand of CM053617.1, from coordinate 67,456,703 downwards.
TGTTTCCAGCCCAGGGCATCTCCCGGACCAGGCGCCCAGTGCTGAGTGCCTGGTGAGGGGTCCCACCTTCTGGGCCCAGTTGCTGTCTCGGTGTCCCCCGCTCCCCGTCCCCGGCTCCATGAGCACCTTCTTCCCCCCAACTCTCCAGTCTGAATCCAGTCCTTCACACCAGGGCTGTCCCAGCCTTGTTCCAACAAAGCTCATCTCAAAAGTCATAGCTCCACTCCCTGAGTGATCTGAGATCTTTGTGCGGGAAGCCCAGCCCCCCACAGACATCATCGTTACTCTTGCTCCCCACATGCCAAGGCTTGACCACACAGCACTGGGACAGCCCCCCAGATGTCCTCCACTGTCCTCAACCCAGTCATCTGCAATTGCCATCTGTCTGGAACGCCTGACCTCTGGTCCTTCTTGTGAACCCTTGGCCTGGGTTCAAGGGAAGATTCACATGTAGAGTGTGGGTGAGTAGACAGAGACGGCCGTGAGCCTGGGTGTGACATTCAGTCTTGGATGTGTCACTCATGGAGATGCACGACCTCCCTAAGGCCTGGTCTCATCGGCATCGCGACCGTGACAGGGTGCCCACCCCTCTGGGAGTGGTCTCAGCGCAGATCCCAGCTGGACAACTTCTAGATGGGTACAGTGAGCTCAACATACCTCAGTGGCCCTCAGTGGACCCACCTAGATGTTCCCAGGCAGGGGAGCTCTTGGTTGCCTACATTACTTTGCTGGAGAGCCTTACTACATATCTCTGCAGCCTGGAGGATTCGGAGAGGCACGGGCGTTTGGTACACGCCTATCCTTTATCCGTATAGTATGGAGCGGTGCCTGGTCCCTGGTGAATGTCATAAGAGCTTGCTACTGGGGGAAATGAAGACATGAATGTTAAATTTTCTGAAATTTCCAAACTTCATTATGAAATAAGAATGGTTCAATGCCAACCACGCACGTCTTGACTAGATTACAGCAAGATCCCCAATTAACTTCTTGCTTCCCTTCTCGCCCACGCCTGCCCCTGACATGACCTACTCTCCCTCAGATGCCTCTGACCCGCTAAATCCCTGCATCTCCCTGGAAATGAAACCCAAGCCCCTCATCCGGGCCCAGGAGACTGTTTCAACAGTGGGGCATTTGGGCATGGTTTCATCTTCCCATTTGTGCACTTGCATTTCTTCTGGGAATTTCCTCTAAGGATTGTTTTCCACTTGGAAATTGGTGGGTTTTCAGCTTAATTTTAAAGAGATCTTTACATACTAATTATGTTAGCCATCCATGGCCCTCTGCCTTTGACCTCTCCGTATTGTCAGAGTCATGAGTTTTAATTTTTATGTAGTTCCGCTTCCTTTTGCTCTCCTATTTGGTTTCTGCCATTGGCTAAGTATTTAGAAAGTTTGCAAATGGGGCACCTGGGTGGCTCAGTCCGTTAAGCCTCTGCTTGGGTCATGATCCCAGGGTCCTGGGATTGAGCCCCACAGCGGGCTCCCTGCTCAGCGAGGGGTCGGCTTCTCCCTTGCCCCCTGCTTGTATTCTCTCTTTCTCTTTCTCAAATAAGTAAATAAAATCTCAGTAAGGAAGGAAAAAAGGAAGGGAGGAAGGGAGGGAGGAAGGGAGGAAGGGAGGAAGGGAGGAAGGAAGGAAGGAAGGAAGGAAGGAAGGAAGGAAGGAAGGAAGTCCACAGATGCTTTCAAGTTATAAAAATATTTCTTGTGTGATGTTTTCATAGTTTGGCTGTTGATGATAATATACAGATAGAAAGAGATGATAAATATGTGTTAACCTCAGTGAACTAGTTTTCATAATAGCATTTATTAAATAGACTACTCTTTACCTGTTGATTTAAAATTCCTTTGTCCTTTTTAAATTCTAGATCTCCCTCTGTCTCTAGAGGTTTTCTTCTCATCCATTGAAGCATCTGTCTTTCGGAGCCTTGTACCACATTTTAATGATTGTATCTCAATAATAAGTTTTAATATTCTCCATTAATGCTTCTTCCCCTTTCAACATTTTCTGAATGATTCTTATATGTCCTTTCTGCCACGTGAATCGTACAATAATTTTGTTCAGTTCTCTACTCCCCAAAAATAACTTTCCTGAGAATATTATTCAGTATTAAAAAGGAATATGTAATCTACATACACCACAAAATGGATAAATCTCAAAATAATGATTCTGAAGAGGGGCGCCTGGATGGCTCCGTCATTAAGCGTCTGCCTTCGACGCAGGCATGATCCCAGGGTCCTGGGATGGAGCTCCGTGTCGGGCTCCCTGCTCGGCTTGGAGTCTGCTCCTCCCTCTCGCCCTCTGCTCCTCCCCACTGCTCATGCTCTTTCTCTCTCAAATAAATAAATCTTTTAAAAAATCATTATTATTCTGAGGAGAGAAAGGCAGATTAAAAAAGGTACATACTGTATGATTTCATTTATGTAAAATCTAGGAAAGAAAGTACTTTTCTATCAGTATACTTGATTTGATATTTTGACAGGAATTTTGTACCTCTAGCTAAAGTAAAAGTCACCATTTAATTTCTCTGTGTGTGTGTGTGCATGATCTTTTTGGAGGCAGATATGAAAGGCTACTCCATTCCTATCAAATGAATCCAGAAGTTGTGATGTCCACGTCCGGAGACTGTAACTCCTGGTACAGACTGGCCCAGGGCCGTGGGGAGCCATGGAGGGTAGAGGAACCACAGAGAGTAGAGGAGGCAGGGAGGCCTTAGTCCTGGGGTTGAGTGGATCCCCAGGGAACCGGGGGGACAAGCCAGGGCTTCGGGCAGAAGGGAGGCACTGCGCTGGGCAGTGTCAGGCTCGGAGTCTTACCAACTGGCAAGAAATATCTTAACAACAATTACAGGCTGAATGCCAACCCTCAAAATGGAACTTTCCTGTTTCTTGTGCCAGTCCCGATGCCATGCTGAGCCAGCCAGTGGGCCACAGAACTCACGTGGTCGCTCCACAGGGCAGATGTAAGCACCTCAGGAGGCCACCAGTAACAAGCAGATTCTCAGCACCCTGTCAGCAGAATGATCAAGACTGAGGGAACGTTTTTTCCATTTTCTTCCATTATTACTGGACAATTCAGTTTTGCTACTTCATGTTTTTCTGAACTACATACATTTTATTGAGATTTTTGAATTCCTTAGCACGCATCTGTGAGGCCAATGTTGTGCAATTTGTTCAAATTGCCGGGCTGCCTGTCTGTTTATAGTTCTTCTTTTTTCTTCCTTATTAAGCCATCCAGGATTTTATCTATATCACGAGGTTCCTTTTTTAGTGTTTATCACGCCAGCCTTTGACTTATCAGTGCTATCTTTTTGTTTTCTGGATTATTAATATCTGCTCTTATCTTTTTAATTGTGTTTGCAATTTTAATTATGAAGCACTTCAAACATACAGCATAGAGCTGAGAGTCACATAACAGATGCCCATTAAAGTGCCATACAGATATTAAGCAATGCAAGCTTTTGCCATATTTACTTCTAGTCTTAAGTTTTCATAAAATAAACCTTCCTAGATACAGTGAAAGCCATCATTACCACAAGTACTGCCCTCTCTCGCCCAAAAGGCCATCAAGCCCTTGAAACTGCTGGGTGTCCATCGATCTCGGTCAGATTTTTCTATATGTACATACATATGTATGCCCATGAACGTGTGTGTATGGGTTTCTTTTTGAAGTCTGGGCAAATTGCAAAATACACTGAAGATCTGATCACGACTTGGTTTTCTACTTGGCATGATTTTGAGATTCACAGACATAGCTTTAGCTCATTCCAGCTCATGTATTATTCTATTATATAACTGTATAATAATTAATCTATCCATTTTCTCTATCATCCTTCTGAACATGTTCCCATGCACCCGGGGGAGGAATTCTCAAGGAGCCCAACTGCTGGATCAAAGAGTAAGCCCATCTCCCGCACACATAAACATTGCCAGACTATGTGGCGGTTTGGTATGGTTGATATCCCCTCCCCCATGTGCCATTTCCTAAACAGAGGGAGGCCATGTAATTTGGCGCCTGGGTGGACAAATGAACACTTCGAACAATGAAGATCGTCTCTGTGGAAAACTATGCTGGACCAGAAGCATCAACCCGAGTGGTCCCAGAGGAGACAGGACACAGAGTCAGCCCCATCTCTGCACAGACCCTCCCACCAAATGTTTTAACTTTGCCATCTCATGGGTCTGGAATGACGATACCTCCTTGTTTCACTGACTTTCATTTCCCTGAGTACCATCAGCTTGAGCAATTATCCTTCGTTCTACAGGCCCTACTGTCCACTCAATAAATGCCCAGCCCTGTCCTTAGTGCCAGGAAAGAAGGAGTGAGCAGCAGAGACAGGGAGTCTAGACTCCCAGAGCTCACTGTCTACTCCAGGGAAAGACGTGGTCTTTCCTCTTTATCTGTTCTTATCTCATTTCCAGCAGCATTGAGCACCACGTAGAGGAATCGTGCTAGATCGGGAGCTGCAGGGATGGGATGGGGAGCAACTTGGAGAGGTGGTGGTCGTTGAGGAGGCCTCACTGGGAAAGACTGAGTGAAGCAAAATCTTAGAGAGTGTTCCAGGCTCTGGGGCTCTGAAGAGCTAGAGTTTATGTCTGAGGAAAGGGGTAGGAAGTGACTTTGGAGAGGAAGCCAGAGACCAGGTCCTGTAGACTCTTAGCCATGGTGAGAAAGGTTTGCTTGCATTCCCTCTAAGGGGGATTGGAAAAACTGGCAGGTTTTACGGAGAACAGAGCTACCCCACAAGGGAATATTTGCCGAGTCATGGGATGGAGGGAAAGAAGGAGGCTGGGCAAGGGTTATCCGGGTCCTACACGGGGCCGACAGGACTCTGGTGGCCGTGGAAGCCCAGGTGTGAGAACAGGTCTCCTCTGGCTCATGCTGTAGAGGCCGAACTAACAGGAGCTGCTGAGGAACGCTTTGTGGATTGCAGGAAACAGAGGAAGCAAGACCAACGACTAGATTTTGAGATGAGCAGTGGGGCAAGGATACTCTTCTGGGAATTGTCCGTAACATTTGCCTGCCTTTCCCTTGGGGTTTCCACCAGGTTTTGTGAATTCTTCAAATTTCTCTGTCAGTGTTTGATATTCATCATCCATCGATTATAAAGCTGCAGGTACGTTCTAGTCTGTTAGACATTTTTTTCACCTTATATGTAGATAAATTTATGTTCTGGGATCATTGTGTTTTGTTGAATGCCTCTAGATGAAAATAGAAGGGAATCTTCATGGAGTTGGATTTGTTCTTCACACAGAGGACTTCAATCCACCTGCAATTTAAGTGTTTTGTTAGACACAATGTAGGAACTGATCTTTATTTTTTTTCTGTGAGAATAACCATTAGTTCTAGTACCATTTTGAGAATAACCATGAGCTCTTGTGCCATTTATTTAAAAATCCTCCATTTCTCCCAATCTTACCGCCATTATTGTCATCCGCTGTATATTAAATAGTATTCAAGTATATGGGTCCTCTCACAGACTTTTTATCTTGTTTTCTTAGTCTCTTTTTCTACCTGTGTACAAATAATAGCCCTGTTATCTGTAGATTTCTACCTGTGTACAAATAAAAGCCCTGTTATCTGTAGATTTCCCATATAATGCTTGTCTTGGCCCTCAGCCATTGGCAAACTAGTCAAAAACTCTTAATAGAGAGCAAGTTTCCAGAGAAAACAACCCTTTGGATTTTTATTGAAATTGAACATTTTTTTATTGACTCAGTTTTGGGTTTTTGTTGGGTTCTTTTTGTTTTTAATTAACTGAGAAATTATAATCTTGCTGGTACTGAGTCTTTCCTTCTATGGACTTTCTATCTTTCCAACTATTTGGGCCTAAATTCTTCAATCCAGTTTTAAATTTTCTTCGTAAATGCCTTACTCAAAAAAAGTTTAATTTTTAAAAAACGCCAACTATTTGGGCCTAAATTCTTTAATCCAGTTTTAAATTTTCTTCGTAAATGCCTTGTTCAAAAAAAGTTTAATTTTTAAAAAATGCCTTAGCTTTAAGTTATGATTTTGTGGCTCTCATGAAAGGACTCTTACATTTACTTGTTGTAAGAATACGAGGATTTGAATTTGGGGGACAAATTTAATTCTAGCATAGGAATTCTGACCTGACGCTATAGATGCTCTTTAGTTTCTGTGTTGATAATTTTAACTGTGATTAGTGACAAATTGTTTTTCTTTCCTTTGAATTCTCAGAACTTCCCCTCCCCCATTGCTGCCCTAGGTGGGATCTTCACTGTGATGCTTGATAGAAGGAGTTCATCTATTGCTCCTGATTTTGTTAATCTAAGGGGACCTGCCTCTAGCGTGTTTTAATCAATTTCAAATGTGATGTTTGATGTAGAATTTTTTTGGTAGTTAGATTAAGAAATTTATCTTTTTATAGTTTGCTAAGAGTTTTAATAAAACAAAAATGTGTGTTGGATTCTTTTTTTTTCCCCTGGATGTAGGGAGTTGATCATAGAGGTTTTCTCCTCTAACCTGTTAATTTAGCAAACTTCCTTAATATATTTTTCTGGTATTAAATCATCTTTACACTTGTAGGATTAACACAATATTTTGTTGATTAATTTTGCCTATTTTTTCCTATTTTATTAGTCATTTAAAAGAGCCAACTTTCAGGTTTACTGATCTTCTCTTTCTTTTATTCTAATAATTTCTGCCCAACTACCATTTCGATCTTTCTACTATTAGTGCTCTTTTCCATATTTCTTGAATCAGCTATTAGTTTTCTTTTATGGACTTGAAAAAATGATTACCGGTTGAATATTTCTTTCACAAAAATCCACAAGATATTATTACTATTATTACTTTTGTTGTTGTTGATGTGTCTTATATACAATGAAGGGTTCCAACCTGAAGAGTACCACTGGATTAGTATAATTGACCTTTGAATGATGTAAGGGTTAGAGGTTCCAATCCCCTGTGTGGTCAGAAACCTGCATATAATTTTGATTTCCCCCAAAACTGAACTATGAATAATAGCCCACTGTCACTAGAAGCCTTTTTGAGAGCAAAAACAGTGGATTAACAAATATTTTATATATTACAGGCATTAGATACTGTACTGTTATATAAAAATAAGGTATGGAGAGGAAATGTCATCAGGACAATCATAGGAGACAGAAATACATTTACGGTGCTGTCCTGTAAAAAGTCAGCATGCATATGGACCCCCACAGCTCAAACTCCTGTGGCTCAAGGGTCAGGTGTAGAAGGGAAGCATCAGCACATAGTAAATGTTCATCACCTCAGAAAATCCCTGTATTCACCTTCCCAGTTACTCCTCTCACAAGTGTTCACATGTAGAATTTTCCTCAGACTTCAATTCTAAATGTGTTCTAACACTTAGCTTGATTTTTTAAATTAATATTTAATTTTTAGAGCATTTTTATCACAGCAAAACTGAGGGGAAGTGCAGAGATTTCCCATCTCTCTGCTGCCCTCCACCCATGGGCAATCTCCCTGCATCAACACTCCCACCAGTGGGATTTATCACACTTGATGACCTACACTGACACATCATCACCAGGATCTGTGGTGTAGAGAAGGGTAGGGGAGAAGGACGCAGGGTACAGATGAAACAGGACCACGACTGTTTAAGCGGTGCCATGGTGTATGAGAGCTTATATTTTTTCCACTTTTGTAAACATTTGAAATATCCCAGAGCAATTTATTCTAAGGAAGACCATTTACTGAGGAACAAGACTGCTGCACTGTATGGTAAGAGTATGTTTAATTTTGAAAGAAGCTGCTCAACTGTCTTCCAACGTGGCTGCGCCATTTTGCATCCCCACCAGCGATGAAGGAGTTCCTGTTGCTCCATATCCTCACCAGCATTTGCTGATGTTGGTGTTCTGAGTTTTGGTCATTCTAATAGGTGTGTAGTGGTCTGTCATGGTCGTTTTAATTTGCACTTCCCTGATAACAAAAGCATACTCTTTTCTTACTTAACCTCTGTATATCTTCTTCACTAAAGTGTCTGTTATGGTCTTTGGCTCATTTTTAATATTTTTGTTTGTTTGTTTTCTTATTGCTTTATTTGTTTTCTTATTCACACACGGATGTGAACTCTGGGCAATGCCAAGTCCACAGTTTGCTCACGCCCCTCAGCCCAGGATGGGGAGGACGATGGTCTCCGCTCTGTGTCCGGGTGCACGGGGACCATGCCCCTGGGAGTGGCATTTCAGTGGCCAGTTTCTCCAAGGACAGTTTGCTCCCGGAGCCCCCAAGGGCTCTGACCTGCTCCAGGCAGGCCTCCTGCCCAGGTGCCCTCCTGAATCTCCATGATGATCATTCTGATCTTATTCTAGACAAATATTTACTTTTATTCCGAATTCGTATCCTTTCCTTAAAAAGGCCTCCCCAGTTGTATATACCCAAGGCCTCATAAAACCCGATTTGCTTCTGGGTCTAGGGCGATGGGGAAAAATATTTGACCTTGGGGGTCAGTTCCAAGCCCAGTTTGGCCTCCTCATTTCAAGAGTCACGGATGCACTCCCAGGGCTGTATTCTCAGTGTGTGGAAGACGAACCACACAGTCCTCGTGGGCAAAATCAAGGACGTTTGTGTTGGACAAGAGGGTTCCCTTGTTCTTGTTAAAGCTCCTTTGACTACGTTCATTAAGCTCTCAATGAGAAAGACCAACCAGTTTAAAAACCTCAGCTCGTCTCAGCCCCAATAAAGCCAGTCGTGAGCGTGGACATCGGCCCAGCGGGGGCGCTTGGACTCGGCCGCACGCTGGGCCCCCACAGGAGGAAAGGGGCTCTGAGCGCTTGGTGGGGAAGGGGGACCGGCCACCTGAAGGCTCCCATTCATTAGCTGCTGAGCAGCCCCACCCCTTCCCGTGACTTCTGTGGCACCTGAGGTGTTTGCAAGGTGCCAAAAGAAAACACACACTCTGGCTGTTGTAATAAACGGCCATTCTCCCAGAGCGCCCTCTGTGATAGAGTGACAAGGCGAACACTCCCACGGTCATGGCCGTGGCCTGCAGGCCAGCGCCCTTCACCTCGGGGATCCATCTCCACCTCCCATTTCACAGGGATCCAGACAGGAGAGACCCTTCCAAAGCGGGAGCGATGATCCGAGTTCTCAGCAGACCCACGTCCGTGCCAGCGGAGGTCGGGCTACTCCAGGGCTGGGCTGGGGCAGCTGGGCAGAAGGGGGCAGAGGGGGGCAGAAGGGGGCAGAGGGGGGCAGTAGGGGGGCAGGGCGGTGAGGGGAGGGGAAAGGGAATTTCTGTCCCCGCGAAGTCTGTGGGAGGGTCTGGGGGGACCCGAGGACACATTTGACTCTGTGCCTCGTCTACGGCAGCTCAGAATAAATATCAGTGCAATACATGCGGCTGCTCCCAGGGCCTCAGTTTCCCCAGAGGTCAGGGTCTCCTCGAAACAGAGCCAGGGACGGACACAGGTATGCCTGAGGTTCATGGGGGGTGGGGGGGCCACCCTGTGAAGGTAAAGAAGATCTCAGGACTGGGCAGGGAAGCCATCAGATCGTGACTCGGAACTGACCGAGCCCTGTCCAGGCAGGGGCCTGCGGAGCGAGGACTCGGCTGTGGGCAGAGAGGTCGGGCCCTGCCCCGTCGCTGTTTGCTACCAGTCTGAAGCTGCCCCTCGAGAGACATCCCTGGACCTGAAAGTTGAGGCTGAGCCCAGGGGAAGAGCTGGAGGCTGATGGCCAAGCAGGCAGAGGGTCCTCCCTGGAAGGGTGAGGGGCCAGGCATCCACGTCTGTCATAGCTAGCGTGGGTTTCAGGTAAAGAATCCAATAATGAGGCCCAGGTAAAGAATCCAATAATGAGGCCCAGCGGAGAGCCTCAGTATACACAGAGATGTTGTTCTGAGCTTTCTGAAGACACAGAGCCATCAGAAGGAGGTAAATCCCAGGCATTCCTGGGAAATCTGGAACCTGCAATTTCTTGCCAATCCACTATTCAGAGGATCATCAGTTTGAGAAGACGACTCTGGCTTCGTTCTCACCGCTCTATGGTCCTAAGGCAGCGATGGCCTATTCTTCCTGAGCAGGTACAGAGGGAGCTCCCCCTGCGTCCGGTCCCCGCCAGCGCCCCCCCACCCAGGGAGCTTGGGGCTCCCTCGGACGCCCCCTCACAGCTGCCATGGGAAGCACGCAGACCTTGAACTCCAGGTGTGCCGTTAGCTCCG
>CM053617.1:67396243-67429975 GCA_028646535.1 Procyon lotor | reverse complement strand
TAAGTGAGACCATAAGATAATTGGCTTTCTCTGCTTGACTTATTTCACTCCACATAATCTCTTCCAGTCCCGTCCATGTTGATACAAAAGTTGAGTATTTGTCCTTTCTGATGAAGGCATAATATTCCATTGTATACATGGACCATATCTTCTTTATCCATTCATCCGTTGAAGGGCATCTTGGCTCTTTCTATAGTTTGGCTATTGTGGCCACTGCTGCTATGAACATTGGGGTACATGTGGCCCTTCTTTGCACTGCATCTGCTTCTTTGGGGTAAATACCCAGTAGTGCAATTGCAAGGTCATAGGGTAACTCTATTTTTAATTTCTTGAGGAATCTCCACACTGTTTTCCAAAGTGGCTGTACCAACTTGCATTCCCACCAACAGTGGAAGAAGGTTCCCCTTTCTCCACACCCTCTCCAACACTTGTTGTTTTCTGTCTTGTTGATTTTGGCTGTTCTAACTGGTATAAGATGGTATCTCAGTGTGGTTTTGATTTGAATCTCCCTGATGGCTAATGATGATGAACATTTTTTATGTGTCTGTTAGCCATTTGTACGTCTTCTTAGTGTTTTTTGATTTTGATTTTTTTCTTAATAGTTATTGACAAATTCTTTTCTGACATTCAATAGGAAAGAATTTTAAAAAAAGTACAAAAAAACAACTATGAAAGAAAATTGATAAATATGGGTGCATTAAAATTAGATATTTCTGGTTCACCAAAGATTTCATTACAAAAGGTGAAAGATAGGCCATAATTTGGTAGAAGTTACTGACAACTGTTATGGGCTGAGTTATGTCCCCTCCAAAACAGATACAATGAAGTCCTGACCCAGAATTCCTTCCTCAGAATGGACTTTATTTGGATATAAGGGAGCTGCTCATGTAATTAGATAAGCTGAGGTCAGACCAGAGGAAGGAGTCCTCTGATCCCACGTGACTGTGGACATTTGAAGGACATTTGAACACACACACAAACACAGGGAGCAGAGGCCCTGTGGGGACAGAGGCGGGTATGGCAGTGACGCTCTCAGAACTCAAGGGCTCCCGGAGGCCCCACCGCTGGCTGAGCAAGGGCAGGTGTGCAGACAGCATGGGCCGGGACCTGGACTCCAGACGTGTAGCCTCTGGAACTCTCAGCAGCAGCTTCTGTGGCTCAAGACTCCCAGTCTGTGTTGCCTTCTTATGGCAGCCCTAGGAAACGAATATGGTAACATCTGCCTGGAGGCCACGTTTCTGCTGAGGACTCAGTGCACATGGTTACCCGCACATTACAGAGTGATTGGATAACCCTGGGGCAAGCTGAAGGCACCCCCAACCTCCAGCCCAGCCGCTCCACTTCTGGCATCTTTCCAAAGACACTGTCATCCTGTGTCCAAGGAGGCCTCTCAAAGGGTGTCCTTTGTCTTGCTACATCAGCAAAAAGTCTGGCCCTCCAGCCAGGATGGGGGAGGGGATGAGCCTATCATGGTTTGTGCCCACAAAGGAAGGCCACACACTAGTAAAAAGTTCATGAACTAGATTCACGCGTCTCTATGTGGACACACTACACACTATATCAATTTAAAAAAAAAAAATCAAGTCATTTTTTAAAAAAAATTACCAACAATAACTTTTATGTAAATTTGCAAGATTCATCGAGAACATAGATGATTTATGGGAAAATAAATATGTAGCAAAACAAAAAAGCATATGTAAGGAGTATGTTCACTTCACAGAAACCATCATGTTGGGGGGGGTGGCTGCCGCTAGAGCTGAAACAATTTATTTTAGGTAGGTTTTATAACATAACACAGTATGTTAAATGTGTTAAATATGGTTAAATAGGATAATGTATGTTCAACTTGGAAGGGAGTAAGTAGGTGGGCATCTTTTTTTTATATGTTTTAAGTATTTCACAACTAAAAATAAAAAATATATAAAAATTAAGAGTAAAACATGCCTTGAAAAAAACAAATTATTCTTCAGAAGTAATACATGATCACCACAGAAATTAGAGAAATATAGAAAATAATGATGAAGGAAAAAGCTATGCCTACTCAGAGTTTGTGTGTGTTCACGGATACAAACAACGATCTCTTTTATATGCTATTTCCATAGAAAATTAGGATTATGCTACATGCGTAGTAAATGCATTTTTAAATATGTTATATTATGAATGTAAGCCTACCAGTGTTTTTGAAAGCATGGTTGTTAATGGCTATATAGTTTTCCATTTAATAGGAATAACCAAAGCCTCCTTAATTATTGGACATAAGTTCTAATTTTTCACTGTCATAAATGATGTTGTTTCAAACATCCTTGTGCAACTTGGCTCACACTTGTTTATTATTTCTGTAGGCAAGATTCCCAGAGATCAAATCACTGGATGGAAAGGTAAGAATACCTCGGAGTCCCTCAGACATGTTGCCTGATTGCTTCCAGGAAGGTTTTAACTACTTAAACCTCTCCAACCCTGGTTTTCTTTCTGGTTTTAATCTATGGCTGAGTTTCGACTGGCTCTCTGAACCTTTGAATGGGGCACTGACGTTTAGTATTAGTTTGCTGGGGATTATTTTACTGTCATAGTTTAAATTTTTCTAATCCATGAATGGCGCACTCCCAGTATTACCTAGACACTTAGTAACCCTAACCTGCGTTGGTCACTAACACTGGAAGGATTCAAGGCATAGATCTTGCTGGTGATAGGTCACTATACTGTTATTTATCTTTTCTTCCAAGCTATACCCCAGGCGGCAGGGGAAAGAAAACCTGCAGAATGGTAATAACAACGGTATGATGATGGTGGTGATGGTGATTTGCCTGTGTGTGGGTGTGAGCACTTAGATGGATTCTTCTATGTCCTTCTGAGAGAGGCCGGTCGACGGTGGGTGGTGACGGGAGACCAGGTGTCAAGACTCTCCATTGCTTCCTTCATCGCCCATCAAATTAGGAACTGGACTCAAGGCGCGGAAGTTCTGCATGTCTGCATGGACATGTGCGATTTGTCACCACATCGGCTGAGGCTTCTGACTTGGGTCAGCGACTTGGCAATTCCGGTGGGGCATGAGCTCGGGGAGCCCGCCTCCTCCCAGGCCTGATGACCCCCCTCTTGCTGCTGCCCCGCTGTGGGCTCTGTGTTTCAGCCCAGTGCATCTGGCCTCAGACAGCCAAGCAGACCCGTCTCTTGTCCCCGTGGCCAATGGCAAAGGGAGAGGACCAGAGGCCAAAATCTCATGCAAAGGCATGTGTGACTTCTGTCCATGTTCAATCAGGCCTCCTCCTTTAGAGGAGCCCACCAGGCCAACTCTGCTTCCTGCTTCCGAGCCTCTCACCTCGTCCAGGCCCTGAGGTCGCAAACACCTTTCCAGAGCCCACCACTGCCGGGAGGGCTGTCTGAAGCCATTGGGCCGCCAGGCCTGCGGGAAATTGGAGGAACAGAAGGCCATCTCCTGTGCTTTTCTCATCGCTCTGCTTTCTGGGTGTGCCTCTCTCCTGGAGAAGAGACGGACTCCCCGAATGCAGGAGTGACTTCTGCCAGGAGATCGGCGGCTGGGACGAGACCTTCCATCAGTAACCAATGCCGTAGACACCTGCTGGGAGCTGCAGGTGAGGCCCACCCACCTCCAGCGGCCTCCCCTCGCATCCACCCACACGGGGTGAGGTTCCAGCCAAGGAGGGACACGGAGTCTGGGCTCTGGAGAAGCATCCACTCCCGCTGTGCGTGGGGTACCCAGGGCACCTGGTGGGGGGTTCACCGTTGCGTCTCTATCTGATGTGCACAAAACTCCCCTTTCCTTGGGCGTGTGCACGAGACAGGCCCCGCCTGGCATTAAGTGTGCAATTCCAAGATTCAGGGCAAAGTCTAGGGGGCACGGGCCCCGCCTGCAATCCACTGGTCTTGCTCTGGGGTAATTTCCCACTTTTTCTGCGGCATTCCAAATTCCCTTTGAAGCTCCTAATGGACCAACATTCAAAGGGTATTTGGATAATTTATGTCTAGCTTTCAGGGCCATCGTGAAAGGATGGGAATCAAGATATCTCGCTCACAGTTCAATTGAGACATTTTTCTTCTGGTGAAGGCGGCCCGTGATGGCGACTCAGGATCGAAAGGTGTTCCCGAGTGGGGACCCCCTCTTTCGTGCCTTGCCCTGCAATGGCGGACCCTTCTCCCGAGGAGCAGAGCCCGGGGCCTCGCTCAAGCCTCACCCCCTCCTTTGACTCTTAGTGGTAATTCTTGCACCGAAAGAAACCTCTCCTTGAAAAAGTAAGCTCTGGAAGGACTAAATTGCCCTCTATAATCTTCCATTTGATTTTTGTCAGTTAAATTCACACCTCAAACGTAGACTTTTACCTTAGGCGACTCTTTTGATTCTTGCAGTCGATTGCGAATTTAGCAAAATGCGGAGTGCACATCCCTCTCTGGTAATTACTGGTTTATACATCCCTTCCTCTTCCCTTCAGGACCTTGCTGGCAAGTTTCTGTTCTCCTGGGTCTCAAGGAGTGAGATTAAACCCGTTCTGTGCCGAGCTGCTGGTTAAGACAATGTCCTCAGGGCTGTGGGGTTTGTTAAATGTCTCCCCGATCCTTCTTTGTGTTTGGTCAGGCCCGGGCTTGGCTTCCACGGCTGTCCAGGCCGGCCCAGACGGTCCTGCTGAGGTTACGTACGTGTCAGCGAGGCTCCCCGGGCTTCTGGACCCTTCTGTGTGTCTCCGGGAGGGTCCTCTGAGCCGCGGGACACAGAAGAGGAGCAGGGCCTGCTTCTCCGACTTCCCTCGGAAAACAGCCTGGCCTGGCCCTGCCCACCCGGGGGGCGACTGTGGTCTGGCAGTGGCATTGCCCACTCCAGGTTGGCCGCGCGCTCTGGAAGCTGGGGGTCCCTGCTGGAGAGGGGCCCGTGTGCCGCCCCACAGCCGCTCTGACTTCGGGGGCTGGCTCCCACCCAGGGGCTCGAGGCTCTTGGTGATGGTTCTCCTACTTCGTCACAGTTGCTCAGGTTGTACCGTCGAGTTTCTTACGAATCATCTTGAAGATGGTGATCTGCAGGCAGAAGATGTGTGCAGAGAGGGAGCCAAGGACGGACTGTTTGGGTGGTCATCATGGAGGCGGGCAGCTCGGGGCCCTGACACTGTCCTTTCTTCATGAGCCCCATGTGGGCTCTTGCTCCTCACGGGGAGTCCCGGGCCTCCTCTGTCCCTCCAGGGATGGAGCAAAAGCCCCCAAGAAGTTGTTTTCCTCCTCCTCACCCTCTTCGCGTCCCATCTCGGGCCTGCCCCTGCACATGCGGCCCCCGCATCCCACTGCCGTGATCTGTGAGGGGCCAGGCTGCCCCGACTCCGTCACCCAGCCCGTCAGCTGGGGCCCCACTCCCGGGGTTGAATATATGTATTTCCGATGTTTCTTTCCACTGGCTGACCTTTCTTAGGAGCTGAGCTGGTCCCGTGGGCTCAGGATTGAACTGAGTCCTGCTCCCCCTTGAGCACGTCCCCAGGGTGGCCCTGGGCCCGGTGCCAGCGGGCAGAGAGCCTGGCTTGGGAGCTACTTCCCGGCCGGGAGGCGCCTTGTGGGGACTTTCTGGGGATTGCCCCCTCTGAGCCTTCCAACTCCTTTAGTCTCTTATCTCCACCTCACAAACAAGGAAACGGGGTCTTAGAGAAGGAAGGTGACTCACAGGCGGGGCCCCACGACCAAGAGCACAGTTAGGACCCCGCTGGGCTCCCAAGGCAGGCCCTTCCCCGCCTGCACCGTCAAGTCCAACCCGCAGCCTGTGAAGTGTGCTTTCTTCTCCAGGCCCGCCCTGCCACATCCCTGCAGCTGCACAAGCCTCAGAGCCCTGGGAGGCCGATGCCGCCTGCCTCCTCCCTGCAGGGGGCACGCACGGAGCAGGGGCCTCTGTGTGGCTGATGGTCTAGCTTCCACATTCCCTCCTCATGGAGACTAATGAGGCCTCTGCCTGGGAGAGAACATTCCCCATGAGCCCCCGGTGTGGACTCTCCCAAGGGCTGGGTTTCTCTCATGGTTACTCGAGCCGCAGGTGGGTGGCATCGTGAAGACAGGGGCTTGTGGCAAGACGGGCTCCCACGTGCCCTGCTAGGGGCTCGTCCTGAGATGCTGAGGGTCTCCAGCCAGGTTCGCCTTCTCTCTTCCTCAGAGGGAACTTGCCAGCTTTGAAGGTCACTGGTGAGGCTGGACGCGAGCCACTGGGGGTGCACTTCATCTGTACAGAAACAGCTGTGTTCTCCGGGGGAGCCTGGGAACGATGAAGGGGCTGGAAGTGGGGGGAAGCCCCCTGAACACAGTGCTCATGTGTGTGCACACACACACACACGCACACCTGCAGACATAGAAGCACACACCTGTACACACACACATATGCAGCGGCTGAGTTACACACATAAGGCTTGCACATACACAAGCACACACACACACACACGCACACCTGCAGACATAGAAGCACACACCTGTACACACACACATATGCAGTGGCTGAGTTACACACATAAGGCTTGCACATGCACAAGCACACACACACACACGCACACATGCAGACATAGAAGCACACATCTGTACACACACACATGCACAATCACACACGTGTGCAGCGGCTGAGTTATACACATAAGGCTTGCACATGCACAAGCACACACACACACACTCACCTGAATGCAGCAGCGTGGCCCAGCCTCCAGCCACACTCTTACCAAATACCCTGAGCTGTGTTTGGGCAGGAACAGGGGCTTCTTTCCAGACTATTTCAAACCATTAGACCAGCCAGGCAGGTGCACCACGATTTGCAGGCCCCTCCCCGCCCCGCCCCACCCTGCCCTGCATCCGAAGCTGGGCCAGACCCTTGGAGGCACTAAATATAGTTGTCTTTAAATCCAAATATTTGGCTGACTCTGTAGAGACCCCAGCCCTAGCTCACTGCAGTGGGGCAAAGAGTTAACTGACCCGTCTGAACCCCTCTGTTTTAAGCGAGGAGAGGCCCAGACAAGGGAGGACACCCACCCCGGGCATCCGTGGGGAGGAGGGCGCCAGGCTGGGGGCAGAGCCACTCTAGGCCACTCGGGGGTCAGTCTCCTGTGTCCCCAGCCGCTCTCTCCTCCTTCCCTGTGGCGGCGTACTGCCCTTCCTTGTGCTACCTTCTCTGGGATCAATTTGTTCCCTCGTTCCAGAAAATGAGTCTATGCTGTTTTAACCTCCAAACGAGATTTCCCAGTTACATCTGAAAATGTAATAAAATAAGTCTTCGTGCTGACAGCCCCCATGTAGCCCATTTGGAAAACATCAAAGGATGAATGCTAAGTAGTCATTCCTAATGCCCCGTGTGCCGCGCGTACCTCAGGATAATCGGCCTTGCCTCCTGCAAAACTTGCTCTCGACCGATGGAGAGGAATTGATAATGTCCAATGAGCTTCTGAGACACGAGGCTCCTGGATACCCCGAGCAGATGCCCGGTCTGGAAAAATCCCAGCTCTGTTCTTAGACAGCCCACGGTCGGGTCCAGCCTGAGGCTCACATCCCGGGTGCAGGGGTGGCCTCCTGAGAATTTGGGGGTAAGGTGACCGGGGGAAATCTGAGGTGGTTCCTTCAGGGTCTCTTTTTTCCAGGTAATTGGGGAAAGGAGGACCATCTTTTCCTGACTCTTGACCCACTTTTGGCATGAGAATTAGTATTTCTTGTTGCTGTAATTTTACTTTGAGGATGAACCAGGCGAAACAGGCACATTCGATTTTCTAATTTACCAGCCCTCTCTGTACCCGGTGGTACAAGGGCCGCGGTTCCCTGGCTTACCCCGCCTCTCCCTCCCCCTCGCCGGCGGGCAGAGAGCCTGGGACTTGTGGACCCCAACTGCCACCCACCTGCAGCATTGCCAGGAGCCCACAGGTGAGCCATCCTGCCCCTCCCCCAACAGGCACACAGTGGAGGCCGAACTTCAGCCAGAACAGTGAGATGCCGGCCATCAGATCTGCCTCCAATAAGAAAGCAGAGATGACAGTGGGCACCTCTGAGTGGGGGGCTCCCGGGGGAAGGGAGGAAGCACAATGGGATGTGAAAATACCCGGTCAGTGAGGGGTTCCTGAGGAATTGCTCTAAGCAAAGGTCAAGAGTGGGGCTCTGGAGTAAGCAGACGTCTGTTCCTGCCTCTCCCACAGCTCTGCTCTCTGCCTTTGTGGGGAAATGCTACTGGGTGGCCAGACTCGTCTTGGCTGGTCCTTCCTGTACACAGACCCCAACCAACACAGACCCTTATCCATCCTGCTCACGCCTCCTCACCCCAAGAGGGCCCACACATGAAGAAGTCTTTTAGCTCACCATTTCTGCCTGCCATCTTGGGTCTTTCTCTGAAAATGCGGCAGATAGCTCTTCCAAAGCTTGGTTAGCCACGGTTGGCGGGAAGCCCTGCCTGTGCAGTTACTGCTTTTGGAAAAGTCTGAAAGCCCTGAATTGCTGAGGGCACCCAGGCAGCCCAGCCCTGGGGCTGCCCGTTGGGATGTTCCTGGAGCTAGAGCTGCCTGGCTGCCTACATGTGGAGCCATTTCCAACTTGTGCCAAGTGGAGCGAGGCTGAGTGGGGGGGATGCTGCAGCCAGCCAGGGGGACCCCCTCTCTCCAAGAACAGGAACCAGTGAGGGGTGAGAATGGGGGTCGGGGAGCACTGCCCTATCCGGTAAGAGCAGAGCTCGCAGCCCTCCACTCTCTCCTTCACCCCAGCTCCCTCTGGGCCTCATCAGGGTCTGTGGGCTCCTTTCCAGGGCAGGAACCTGGCTCGCACACTGGGCGCCTTCCTGTAGCAGGCCCTCATTCACACAGCGCAGCCTTCTTTCTCTAGCTGGGATGGGAAGTTCCCTGTGGGCACCAGGGGTTCTAGAACTTTCTTTCATACTTTGCATAGACTGAAACAAGATAGACACCAGGCTGGGCAGGTGAAGTCAGCTGTGCCCAGTATGGACTCAGGGCCTGGAAGCCTGCCTCAACACAGGCTCGTACCCTCACCTGGTCACTGCCCGTGGAGCTCTGGATCTGGCCCACACACAGGTTCTGTCATGTGATGACCTGCATTAGCTCTGGTCACTGTAGCCACATGGTGACTAAAAGGTTGGGAGCAGGTCTCTGAGGAGCTGAGCACAGGAGGCCGTGGGAGTGTCCAGTGGCCTCTCTAGCAGCTTCCAGGAATGCCATGACTTGAAACAACGCAAATGGACTGACGGTTCTGAAGGTCAGAACCTGGAAATCAATCTCATAGGCCAAGAATCGAGGTGTTGGGAGGGCTGCATTCCTTCCGAAGGCTCTAGGGAGCATGCTTCCTTGCCTTTTTGAGCTTCTAGAAGCTTCTAGAAGCTGCCGGCCTTCCTTGGCTGGTGCCCGCATCACTCCAACCTCTGCTTCCATCTTCACATCCCTGACTCTGACATTCCTGCCTCCCTTTCTCACAAGGATCCTTGTGATTATATTGGGCCCACTGGGGTCCCCCAATATAATCCCTCCACTCAGTATTCTTCCCCTAGTCACCTTCTCCAAGTCCCTCCCATTTTGCCTTGTCAGATTGGGGATAGAACGGGGAAACCTTTGGGAGGCATTATTCAGCCAACCAAGAAGGCATCCAAATATGAAGGCAAAGCCCCAGGAGGGAGGGGGAGGGGGCATTATCAGAGGAGGCATGGCGGCTGCTGGGAGTGGTTAAGGGTGTGTGTTTGGAGAGACCTCTCTTGGCTTTCCTCTCTTGTTGCTTCCTGTTCCTCTGCCTTGTTCATTTCTGCTGTTTTTCATTCAGAAGTTTGAATTCTCTCTCTATACTCACACTGATACGCATGCTATTTTTTTTCTTCTTCTTCTTTTTAATTTGGCATTTATTGAAGCTGATGGAGTGAACTGGATAAGAGTACCCCAGAGTAACTGATGTGCCACTTAAAATATTGAACATCCATTTAGAAAAAAAAAATGTACTGAACATTTGGTCCCATTACACCGCGTGGAGCTCTGCCCCTGCACTCTGGGGTCTCAGCCAGAAAGCAAATTCCCCCAACTCCAACCTTGGAAGAGCGAGGCCTGCTCCTCTGCTGGAGAAATGGTTGGTCCCAGAGAACAAGGTCATTAAGCAAAGTTAGTGACAACAAGAGCAAAGGGAAAGTGACAGCAGCGAGTGCGTCCCGGGGAGAGGGTCCCTCTGGAGGCTTCTTAGTGAGCAGAAGCCCACCATGAGGCTTTGAGACTACACGGGGTTGGGTGCCCCCAATTATGGGAAGTTCTACAACTGTGGATTCCTATTTTTCCATTACAATCCTTTGATATTTTAAATATGTTGTGTAACTTTGTGATGGCAAAGAAAGACACATAAGTCTGTCATTTTTTAATTTCAAGATACAGCATTTCCCAAGAAACTGAAGACTGTTTTCCGGCCATCACTACAATGCATTCCCAAGATTGCACTTAATGTCTGTATTTTTTGTTATTTTGTAACATCATTATGAAGGATAAAACCAGTAGCTGCAACTCTGGGCAAATATGTGGTGAATTCTGTCATTTTGGGGCCAGGCTGCCTCAGGAATCCAGAACTGACCTGGAAGTTATTGAATGCTCAGAACTTTGATGCTACAGGGGCATATATTAAAATCCTTCAAAGTTCAGCTCCTGACTTGAACTTCAGAGTGCACGAAGATAGGTTTCCAGTAAAACAAAAAACCAAAACAAACAAAGAAACCCAACAACTAACATTTCCTCCTCTGGCCGGGCTGGAGGCACACCAAAGGCCAACCTCCAGCTGCTGGGGTTTTGCTCACATTCCCGGCTCAAACCAACAAATGCAGACCTGCACCAGCAGGTCCCGCCAGCAAGAACCGGAAGATGTGGTCAGGCCGCGGAAGGATGAGGCTCAGTCTGGACGGCGGCTGCAAAATCAGGCCAAGAGCTCTCATTTCATGGCAATGAGTTTTCCTGTTGTAGTGGCAGACGTTGAGACTCAGGGCCATGGGAGGGCTTCAGAAACCACTTCCAATGAAGTCTGTTGGAACAGTCCTTGGGGGTGGGGGGTAATTTCGAGCACCAGGGGACAAGGGAGCCTGGGAAACCATGTGGCAGCCTGTTCCAGCCAGGAGACAGCTGGACTTTGTGAACCATGCCCTGCAGAGAGCTGGGTTCGTAGCATTCAACAGAAGCCCTTGGTCCATCTCTCCTGACCCTCCACCTTGGCTGGGGTTTAACCATGTCGTTGGTTCTTAAGGAAGTCAGACCTCCAGATACATACTCTGTTTGGAACTATCGTAGGATCATCAGGTTATCACAAACTTCAGACTTCGATATTCGGTGAGGACTCAGTAGCTTCTCATCATTTCATTGCCTGATAGATGACCATATCTAGTGTGCCCAGGTTATTTTAGGTTTTAATCTTCATTAATAAAATACAAACGCACTGATTGATTTGGAAGCTCAGTCAGTGACTCCTTTCATCTTGGACACTGTGCCTAATGAGTCCAGCTACTCAACTCTTGTGTGAATACCATGGATGACTGGTGAAATGTTATAGAAAGTTCTAGAAAGTTTAGCCAATTCTATCAAGCCTGTTTTCATACCTGCCTGACGTTGTGGAAAAGAAGTCCAAGGGTGTCATTTTCTGTCTGTCAGTGTTTTGTCTACATCTGGTTTCCACCCCACTGCTGACACCTTATCCACAGCTTTGTGTTGCTCACAGTTACATTCTCTTTCCTATTTGGGGGTCTCCCATGTAGGTTACACCTTATTTTCCTTTTAATTCAACATCTTAATGCAGTTAGGCAGTGGCATTTCCTTCATGCAGGTCTTCCTTCCTGCCTTCAGGATTTCCTCTTTCCTGATCTGAGCTGCGTGTTGCTCCATGGCCTGTGGGAGCCGATTCACATGGTACAGTGTGCATACAGGCACAGGCCTGTCCTCATGCCTGGGGGAGGGGACGGTCTCAGCCAATGATTTCTCCTGTCCAGCTCTGTCCCTTCATTTCTAACCTAGAGTGGATAAAAATGGGTCCAGTAGGGCTTTTTGTGAGGATGAAACATGGTGACATCCATATGGCGAACTTGTGGTAGAAGGCTGGTCCCCATTAGCCTGTAAGGTTCATTCTTGACTTGCTGTCCTCCCATCTCCTGCATCCACACTGGTGACATGAAGTTATCCCAGCCCTCTTAGGACTTGGGGACGTAGACCCAGCTTGCAGAATGTCCACATAGATAATTGATCTGCTCCCAGTGTGTCTGCCTCCTCTGCACACTGAGCGGGCATGGCATCCCAACCTCCCCACACCAGGCACTGGCTGGGTGTGGGGCCACACTGCTGATGTCACCTACCTCCGAGTCCCTGCGGTTTGACTCCAACCCTTCCAGTGGTCTGGGGTCCTCTGTGCCTTGGTATCCTCTGGCTGTCCCAACAAATTACCAAGGACTTGGTGGCTCAGATTGGCAGAAATCTATTCTCTTCCGGTCCCAGAGGCTGGTGTCTGAAATCAGGGCTGCTTCCAGTAATCCTTGGTGCTCATTGGCTTACAGTTGCAAAATTTCAGTCCCTGCTTCTATTGTGCATGTCACAAATGTCCCTTTCTTTCTCTTAGGAGGACAGTTGTCCTTGGGCTTAGGGCCCCCTAATTCTAGGATGATCTTCCCTCAAGGCTGCTAACTTAATCATATCCATAAAGGACCTGCCATGGAATAAAGTGGCAGTCACATATGAGGGTACCCAAGTCCCTTCTTTTTCTGATTTCTTGTGTAATAGAGACTTTGGGAGGCAAAATCCACACTGAAGAAGAGGGCCCTGGGGCAGGCAACAAGAAGTGGCAGAGGGGACCTCACCAGGTGCCCACCGCACCTCCAGAGTCCCCTGGCAGGTAAAAGGCTGCTGGGCCACACCTGCTCTCTTCTTTGTCAGGTTCGCCTGCTCTCTGAGTGTCCACGCACATTGGTTTCCACTAAGCTGCTCACCTGACTGCATCCCCCATCATCCACCACTGGGTACCTGCCGGCTGTGGCCCTTGCTCAGAGATGGACTAAAGGATGCCTTTTGGGGTAGATGTTCTTCCAGAATGCTCATGGAACAGGGCCACACTTCTTTTCCTAATAAACATAAATGATTTCGTTTAGGGTGGTGGCTTTCCTTCCCCTTTAATTTTGATTATGAATGTGCATTGGGGAACGCTGGACATCATCCATGGTATCGTCCACTGTGATGGCAGGTGTAGCCCGTCACCACTGCCCTATCTTCCACACCGGGAGGAAAGTCCAGGGACAGGAGGTCAAGTCATTTTCCCTTCAAAATGTTTAACCGGCCAGGTCGACTTTTAGATTACCTTTTCTGTTTTCAGAGCAGCTCAGAATGGCAGAGAATACTTGACAGGCAGTTCTTCAAATCTGTCAGCACCAGAGCAAACGGGCTTTTTTTCGGTTGTTGTTCTGCCCATCTCCCTCCGGGACACTTGGAAGGAGGAGATTGGACTTGGGTGTTTATTCCGCACCCCATCTTGACCAGTCCTTGAGAAAGTAAAATGAAAAAGTGAGATTTTTCAGGGGGAGATAGGTCCTTCACTATTTTAGCAAAAATGTAAGGTGGGATTAGCAATTCTACTTGGGGGAAAATTTTAAGAGCACTGTTTATTTAGATAATCAGCTCAAGTCCTTGAAAAACAATGCATAAGAAGAGGGTACGATTTCCCATTCAGTGAGCTAATTAATAAATATGTAGAGAAGACAAGGCTGCTGGAGCCCATGCCCCTGGGAGAACTTCCCTCAAACAATAAGCTCTTTAAGGAGACACAGAACAATGTGGTGTCACAGAACAGGGGTGTCCTTCTGTGAGTGTGTGTGGGTGTGTCAGACATGAAGGCTGATAGTTGTACATGTTTCCAGCAAGAAAGGAAAGTGAAGTTTTGCCACCAGAGCTCAAAACTGATTTTTAAAAGATCAGTGGCAAATATGGTGTAGGACATGACTGCAAAGCTGAGAAATCAGAGGGCCCGGGAGGACAGGTTGCCCACTGCTCCACTCTTGGGGCATCTGGCTGTCCCCAGGGCATCTTCTCCCACCTGCCATGTGACCCTTCAAAGTTGTGGGATCAGCATCCATGGTCACCCTTTGTAGAGAGAAGCCCAAGGGTAGAGAAGCCAAGCTAGTCGCCATAGTCACCCCCGGTGGGCGATGTCTCCAGACTTCTGGTCCTCGGCTCCTTTCAGCCACAGTACTGAGCTCTGCTCAGAGATGAACCAGTTCCCTGGACATTGCTCAATGACAATGAGACACAAAGTCAAGCACATACAGAATCAAAGCAAACCACGTGAAGACCGAGATGGACAGTGAAAGTAGAATAAGCTGCTCATGGAGGACAACACATTGATGAATCTCAGAAACGCTTTGTGGATGGAGGAGAGTCAGAGACAAAGGAATATACAGGGTATGGTGCCTTTTATAAAAAGCTTAAACTCAGGCAGAACAAACCCATTTTGCTGAAGCGAAAAGAGCAGCCCCTTGCAGGGTGGGTGGTAATGGAACGCAGGAGACATTCCCAGGGGTGCTACATGTCCTGTGCCTTGATCACTGCACCCCACACTTGGGCTTTGCTCACTTTTCTTGCGCAGGTGACCTGCTGGTAAGGTAAAAATGGCAAGGCACAACCATCAGACCAACTGAAGCAAAGTCAAGTCACGGAACTTACCCTATCATTTCTCACACTTTTGAAAGATATCATCATAGGAGAGTTGAATTGGCACCGTGGTAAGGATTTGTTTTTTAATGTACACTTAAAAAAATAAAAACAAAATAACGAGATTCTGGAATGTGAGTTTTGCGCTGCACCGTCTAGGAAGGATACAGCTGTATTTTTTTTTTAATGGAGTCAGTGAAGTTTCAAATAGAATGGATATTCACTGTGAATAAATCATTCTTCAATTCCTTCAATGAAATTAATTTCACATTCCTATTATCGCCCCCAATTCCATAGCTGCTACTGTTAGTCCAGCAGATACGGTTTTGCTAATAAATGCAATCATTAGTGTTGTTTTCATTTTACAGTAAAACCATGATTATTACCTTCTTTCATCTGAATGCATATAAAGTTGCAATAACTTGGTTTCTCTCCCTGTGGAATCCAACTGTTACAACCAGCTCCTGGCACTCAACCCCCCAACCCAGACGTGGTCATCCCCGGGGAGACACATCTGGGGGAAGTTCTTAAGGAAAGCGGTTTTGTTTTTCCCAAGCTGGTCCCTTCACTTTGAGAAACTTTGGGAATAGTGCCTCAATTATCTATTGCATCAACATTTACTATCAAGTGATTTTAAGTATTTAACAAATTGTTTACTATTTCTTCCATGGTATTCCAGAAACAACCTTTACTTGACACCAAGAATATAAGAGGGAAAAAAAAAGACTGCGTTGTCATTTTGTTGAAAACAATCTATGGGGGACCCCTGGGTGACTCAGTGGGTTAAGCATCTGCCTTCAGCTCAGGTGATGATCCCAGGGTTCTGGGATTGAGTCCCGAGTTGGGTTGGGCTCCCCGCTGAGCAGGGAGCCTTCTTCTCTGTCTCCCTCTGCCAGTGCCCCCTCATGCTCTCTGTCTCTTTCTCAAATAAATAAATTTTTTTTCAAAAAAAAAAAAAAGAAAAACTGTAACTGGATGGCTCCTTGTTCTTGGCTTTTTATTGTAGCAATGGGGTTGGCCTTGGACGTGCAGTCCTAGTGCTTTCTTAGAGCCCACACTGAGGATATTTCCAGTTCTTGCCCTATGCTTCCTTTGCCTCTGGAACGGGTGCGGTGCTCCCATAAGGCACATTGAAGCAGAGCAATGCGTAGCTCCCGAGAACCCTTCCAGGCACAAGGCACCAGCTGGGCTTGCTTGGAGAAGTCTTGCCATTTAGAAGCTTCCTTGGGATGAAAGGGGATGCCTGGAACCCCACAGGGACATTTCCCCCAAAGCCACCCACACACTAAGCCTCTGGCTTCCTCTTGAAGCTGGGCCCGTGCATCAGGTTTCCTGACTTCTGCGGGACCGCAGGGCTGGCTGGGGCCTCTGAGGCTCCTGGTTGGCCTGGAGGGGCCTTTCTGGCCTCCCCCCTGCCATGTCTGACTGAGCAGAGCCGGGGGCGCATCCCTCACCCAGGGATGCCCTCCAGACCGGGGTTTGCAGCCGAGTGGCTAACCAACCTAGCAGTGGGCTGCAGCCTCGGAAACGTTCTTCAACAAAGGCAGCGATTGCCTATAGGTCAGATCTGTCCTAATCAAAGACGAGCGAAAAGTTCAGCCACAGGATGCAGAGGCGGCGTATTTGAAGGGAATGCTGAAGGCCGTGGGGACGCCGAGCACGCAGAAACATGAGTAACGTAGCCCAGAGCCCTCTGGAAAGGCTCCTGCCATTCGGGGGCCTCCCCCAGATCACACGGCCTCTGGTTTTCCCAGTCATGGTCACAAGAGAAGACAACACATAAACTAAACCTCAACTCGGAGGTTTTCTGTTCGCCACTAATTGGTGGACTGATTAATTAGGCTTCCTGGGCAGAAACATCCTTGTTGCCAAAGGCACCCGCGCATCATGCGGAGATCTCGGGGAGGGAGGGAGGGAGAAGGGCTTGGGTTGGCCAAAAAGTGACATCCCGGGCAAGCGGAGGAGAAAAGATTCGGTGGGACTGCAGGCTTGTGACCGGGGACAGGCGGGTGACATTGCCACCTTGGCCAGGGGTGGGGGGGGAATTCTCTGGGGCCGGGTTTAAGTAAGACGCATCCTCTGACCCTACGCTGGTGGACCCGGGGCCTCACATGGTGGCCCTCTGATGACTGGGGAGTCCGAAGGGGAACCAGCAGGTGTCCTCGGTGGTCCCGCTTCTTCTCTCAAGGGCCTGCTTAAAATGAAGGAGGGCCTTGCAGGAGGAGGAGTCAGCAGACAGGAACCTGGGGAAGGACCCCAAGTGGGCAGGGCTGGTGCCCACCAGCTCGGGTCCCGCCCGAGATCACCGGACAGGGACGTCCCCAGGAGGAGGTGCCCACAGCAGGGACATTCTGAAGGCCCAAGGGAAGGGAGGGGTCAGAAGCTGGGAGCAGCACGGACAGAAGGGCGACACACCGACGTCCCAGCTGCCAGAGCGACATCTGCCCCGTCCGCGGATAACCCCCTTTGCTGGCCTCGAGCCTGCGTGTCCAGCCAGCCAGGCTGGCCGAGGCTTCGGGATCAAGTCCACCAGTAATTTCTTTTACTTATTGACTAACTCCCGCAATGACAACCAAAATGATGTTTTAAAAAAAGAAAAAAAATTGGGGTGGTGGGGAAGGCTGCCTTTGGGTATCTAGCGGATGAAGGATATTCTGAGTTCCGACATTTCCAGTTCTGAGAATCAAAGACTCCGGCCGGCCGAGCTTGTCTGTGGCTACCCGGTCCTGGAAGCAAAGCGGAGGCTGGAGGCCGTCCGAGGACACTGCTGATTACATTCCCAGACCTCCTGGGCTTTTGTTTTGTTGAAAAGGACAAGTGACTTTGTCTAATTTAACCCCCTCTGGCTTAGAACTTTGCAAACCCCAAATCTGTTCTGGAAGACACTGCATTTTCCCTGACCCACAGTCACCAGACCCTGGAATGGGAAATCTCCTCTCGAAGGAGTCAGAGCTGCTGCTCGTTGTTGGAAAACGATATTCAAGGGAACGGACACAAGAAAAATACGATTATTAGCAAAGTAAATCCTTTGCAATGTTTGTGATGCCTCCGAATACGTCATGTAACTTCATTTACTAGGGAAAAAAATCAGTGATATCAGGAACAACTAAATTATTTCACAGTCTTGAGGTGCAAACATTACCAAAATCCCTTAAAGACCAACCAGTAATGAAACAACATGTCAAATGGTGCTTGCTGCTCTCAAGGGTTCTAGGCTCGTGGGTTCAAGTACGTGTGCGTCTGGAAAAGTACAGTCCTGTCTTGTAAATACAGGAGAAGAAAGGAGCCCTTCTTCTCTTCCTAGTATTTGATGGTCCAGCTGGATTCCTGATGCTGGAAAGCTCTCTACTTCTTTGAGTCTCCGGAAGACCGAAATGGCCATGTGCAAACTCGGCCTTCAGTGAGGACCAGAGCCACGCCGGAGATGTGCCCCTGATGGCCTTTGGGCTCTGTCCCTGCTGCAGGGCTGGCGGGACAAGGCCTCCTCAAAGCCACGTTTCCAGAAGAGAGCAAGGGGGTGAGACCCCGAGACGCTGCTCTTCTGTGTTCAGAATCCACAGCCCACCTGCTTTTTCGGAGTTTGCGATGTTTCCGGAGGTCGAGGAGTCCCTGTCTCTGTCCCTTGTTCCCTCATCCCTGCCCTTTCTGTGCCTGATCTCCACCACGGCCTCCAGGAGCCCTTGTTTGCTGGGTCGTGGGCCCGTCAGACGCTCAGCGTGAACAAGGGGTACAAAGCACCCTTGGTAATGACAGAAAGCCTCCTAGCTCCGCCCGGCTGGAGGTGGTGAGGGCCGGCTCCCCAGCACCTGCACACTCACCGTGGAGCAGGGACCGCATTTGTAAGACTATTTTCATAACCTACAAACCCTGCTCTTCTCAGGCCCTTGCTATGGAGGCCGTGGGTTTTGGGGCTCCGAGGGAAGGGCACACGTACCGGCTAGGGAAACAGACCTTTTTTTGTTTTTCCCCCAGTTTTCACTGGCAAATAGGATTTGTGAGTCGCTAGCAAGCCACGGCTTTTGAAAGACGTGCATTATGGGGAGAAAGAGGATTTACTGGATTCCTTTAGTTGCCACACAAAGGGCCAGCCTGCTGGGCTAGATCGGCAGTTTCACGGTAGCCCTGGGGTGCAGTTGTCTCAGGACATGGGGCTGGAGGTCTCTAACCACCCAGGGATGGAAGGGAAGCGTCCCCTTCTGGGTTGGAGGTGTGGGGAGAGAAGGCAGAGGCAGGTGGGCGAGGGCTTCCGATGCCAGGGCTCTGGCCTTCTCCCCCTCCCTGGGCCTAGCATCCAGGTACGATGGCACTCTGGACCATGGATGGGCACAGTGGCAGTGTTCCAGAGCGTGGGGGCAGGATGACACTCCAACACGGGGTCAGGCATGATACTCTAGAGCACAGGGACAGTGGCCCACCTCACTGGCTATCCCTGCGGAAGGCTTTAGGCCTCTAGAGAAGCTCGGCAGCTCCACCCAAAGCCTCCCAGGACAGGGGAGATGGAGGCCTCTCGGCAGGGTGGGTAGGTGGCTAGAATCAAGAGCAAGAGGCGGGACTCCTGCGCGCATTCCACCTGTGTGGGGTGCACAGGGAACCCCAAACCTCCCAAAGCCCCGGTGGGATGACACCCCAGAGATGCATTGAGAGGTCAGTTGGTCAACAAGAACCTGGGGCTGAGGACGACATGAAGAGCTTGGGGTCTCGAACTTCAGCAAGAAAAGACCTCTGTTGCTTTGACTTTGACCCTTGAACTCTGCCTTGCACTGATGGCTTCAGTCTCAAGAGGCTTGCCTGGTCCGTGGACGGTTCTGGAGAACATCGACCGTCTTCCCATCTTGAGCTGCCGTCGTGGTTGGGTTCTGAAGCTGACTCTCCCCTCAGCCAGACCGCCGCCCATGGTTTAACAGGCAACTTTGCATTCCTCAAATGTACATGAACTCTTGCCCTGAGAAAGGGAGCACCTGCTTCCCTGTGACTCAGTGCTCCCGGCTGGACACCCTGCGGAGGACCTCGGGGATCCCGAGGGGGCCATGGCCGCACAGACTCCAGGGGTCTTCAGCTGCTGGCTCACTTGGGATCTAGGGCCACCGACAGGGGCTTTGATTTCACTTACTCAGCTGACGAAAGATCGAGAAATGGAAACATTTCTCTTCTTAGGCGAAGCATGAGTTTCACAGGAGGTGATGGCCCTGGTAGCCCCGGAGCAGACAGAGAAGAGGGAGGAGAAGGCCTGCCGGACACGAAGGGAGCAGTCTCCAGCCTCGTCTGTGGGGGGCATCCCGTTCTCTCGTGGAGCTGGGGCAGGCGATCCTTCCGAGTGCCTGAATTAGTTTGCTGGGGATTTAAGTGCGGGGGAAGAAAGAGGAGTCTTTGGCTTGTACTTGATAATGTTTTTCGTGTGCAGTGGCCCCAAAAGACAAATGAAATTGAGGATACACGGGACCCAGTGACCCTCTGAGGGGTGGCCACTGCTGAGCATGGGGTCAGGGCAGCGTTGCTACAGATGAGTGACCCAAGATATGGGAAAGGGGAGCCCCCGTGGGAAGCCCGCTGGTCCCCTGCTTCAGAAGGCTCATGGGACAAGCCCTGTGATGGGCATAGAGGTAGAGGGAGGCTAGGGACACAGTGTGATGCTTCCCTGTCCCGTGTGCTCCCACATTGGTGTGGGAACTCCTTCTAAACCCACAGCCTGGGCCACCTGGGGACACGGTCCATGTTTCCATCCTTCAAGCATTAAATGGGAGACTGCTGTTTTAAGGGAAAATGTTGTCTTAGGGGGAAAAAAAGGACCCATTTGAGTAGGCCGATTGTCATGATTATCAGAGTTAGTTACAAATACCACAGTGAGTGGCAGGAGGCTGCACACTTCTAGTTTGAAGGAGGAAGAAACGTAATTGAATCCCCATCTGAGTAGATTCCCGGTGCTGTTTTAACAAAGAACCACACACTGGGCTTCTTCAAACACAGAAATAAGTTTCCTTGTGGTTCTGGAGGCTGGAAGTCCAGAAGCAGGATGGTGGCAAGGTTGAGGAGGCTCAGAGGGAGACTCCTTCCTCCTCTCCTCGATCCTGGCGGCTGCCTGCTCTTGGGGGTGTCCCCTGGCTTGTAGACACATCACTCTAATTCACGCGTATTCTTACAAAGATCCGGGCACCGAATTTAGGGCTCACCTAACCCAGGATGATCTCCTCTTAACTAGTTCCATCTGCAAAGACCCTAAAGAAGGTCCGAGTCTGAGGTTCTGTGTGGACATACATTTTGGGGTCCACTTGTTTCACTGCTCAGTGGGGTATACACAGCCTAGAATTGGTGTCCCTGCTTGCTCATGGGCATGAAGGCTCAGTCTTGAGCCTTGGACCCTGAAATTGGTGCACTCTGGGTTTGGGGTGCAGAATTTATGGTGTGATTTAGGGGCTGCGGTTTGTTGGTCTCCTCTCTTGGGATGCAGGGGTCATGGGTCACCTTCCTTTCACCTCTATGAACCCCATTGCTCAGGCTCCTACCATTGACATTCTTGCCACCTCTGTGCCCTCCGCCTCCCGCTAACCCTGGGGTGAGAGCACTAGAGATCTAGAAGGACAAGCACATCCCCCAATGGTCATCACACTAGCCTGTGTTAAGGCAGATCGACATTCAGGCCACCAAGACATTTTTCTTTCTTTTCTTTTTTCTTTTTCTTTTTCTTTTCTTTTCTTTTTTCTTTTTTTGGTTTGTTTGCTGTTGTTGTTTTTTGGTTTTTTGTTGCTGTTGTTGTTGTTTTATGTTTTTGAGAAATGACCCTGCCTGGGACCTCTCTGCATTCATGGACAATTGAGAAACCCCAGCTTAGTAGCATCTCACCTGTCCACATAGCACCAATTCCTCTTGGGGGGTCAACGCTAACAGGTTCTTCTGGTAAGAAGAAACCTTCCAGGCCATCAGGAGAAAACACGAGAAGGAGAGGCCCCACGTCCTTTGGTCCCTTCCCTTCTCCACCGTCTCCAACACAGCATTTGGCCCTTGTCTTTCTACCTGTGTGTCGAGGAAGAGTGGTTTCGTCTGTCCCTTGAATTCATTATGGGAATGGGTGTTATTTACTGAAAAAGTCTCATGGATTCACAACATCAGTTGATGACTTTATGGTACACAATGGCACATGATTCCTTCTGAAGACTTGCAGGGAGCAGCTTCTCAGGTCAGCCTCAGAAAGGAGGGACAGGTGACCTCCCGGATGGCCCCCAGAAGTCTTCCGGGGGCTCTGCCTGGCCAAAGAGTAGGGTGACCCCTTAGGAGACGGCTGGGAGGCAGCTCTAGGGACGTGGGAAAACCTGACGGTCTCAGTGGGACCCAGGCTGGCCCCGCACACCTGTACACGTGCAAACACAGGGGGCCTGCAGGTGCCCACAAGTCAGCAACTGCTCTCTGGGCTCCTGGCTCCTTCACTCTCCTGAGCCACTGAAAGTTGTGGTTCTCCCTGATGCTGTTGCTTTCAGGTCACCAGCATGCCGACTGAGAAAGTTTCCCCGACACTGACGTCCGCAGCAGGAGATATGACAGATGAGACTATGATGCCGGGGCCTAGATCTTACTGCCAACTCTGCTCTGCCTGCCCCGGCCCCATGCTCCCAACTAGCCTTTGTCTCGTCCTCGTTAGACATGGAAAATAGGTCATGCTCTGTGCTCATCTCTGTGAATCAGCACACATTCTGTTTTGTTTTTTGTTTTTTGTTTTTCTTTATGGGAAACATGGGTCTAAGGAACTGGGATTGTCTAAAACTCCAAAGCCCAGGCATCAAGGGCCTATGGATGGAGCACCACATTTCACAATCTCATGTGTTCCATCGTTAGCGAACCTTCACTCCGACACTGGCCAATGGGCCCTTCAGGCCACCCTCAGAAGTGGAGATCTGTGTCACTCCTGGCAATGTGTGCCCCCAGAGCAAACAGTTAGAAATAAAATGTTAATAGGTCTAAGAAGGAAGACTCACACCTTCTTTTGTTTTCATTTATAGCATTTACTGATTTTTAAAAAATACCATGAATCCCACACCATCTATTTCTATAACACAATTGGTATCAAATTCATCGGTTATCATGGGAATGAGCTTACAGCTCTCCTTTTGGATAAAGCTGGGCAGTGTGGTGTGAACTAAGCAGAGAGAGATCCTAAAAGTCTTACGGGTTCTCACCAGTTTACAAGGCTGGGGACCGGGAATGTCGGGGGCTGGGAAGAAGAGGGGACAATTCTTTGCTCGATTTGCCTTTGTGGTTGTTACCCACCAATAAACATTCCAAGTTGGTTGGGATTCAAGAGCTATTTTGTGACACTGTTTTTGTCCTCTCTGACATTGTTAATCTACGAGAGGAGAGAAATAATCCAGCAGTGATATGATCAGGAATAAGCAGACCCAAACCAAGAGAGCTGAGAAGCTGAGCAAGGTGACAACAAAGACAGTAACAGAAACAACCACATAGCCCGGACAGGGCCCTTCCCTTTCATACAACTTTTCACCAAAAAGGCAGAATTTACCCTCAAACATGATCATAATCACAAACCAAGGACACATTCTCCTGTCATAGTAGAATAAGCCTTAACTTGGAGAACGTGACTCCAAGTGCAAGGCGGTTAAAGAATTTACGGGGAGACTATTAAGATCAAAGTCGTCCACTAGGATTGCCCACGGCCAAGGCCTCCTCCCCAGCTCTCTCCGGCACTGGACCAGCTATCGGTAATAGAAACAGGGGTGAACGGCTGGTTTTCATGGTTTATAAGGGGTGGATTAAAACACTCTCTTGGTTAATAAGAAGGGTGTCAGGGAGTTTGGGCACTGAATATATGCATAAAGAATACAAACAAAGAGAATGCTTTTATTTAAAGAAGAATCTATAGCAATAAAATAACACAAAGCCCATGCAGAATTTTTGCAAAAGACAATATCCCGTTGAATATACACCACATCTTTATCCCATCATCTGCAGTCACTTGGGCTGCTTCTATGTCTTGCCTGTTGTAGGTAATGCTGCAATGAATACAGGGGTGCATAGATGCTTTTAAATTAGTTTTTGTTTTCTTTGGCTAAGTACCCAAGATAGTGGAATTACTGGCTCATGTGGAATATTCTTCAGCCATATGAAAGAATGAGATCCCGCCATTTGCAAAAACAGGGATAGAACTGAGGGATATAAAGCTAAGTGAGATGAGCTAGTCAGAGAAAGACAAATACTGTATGTTTTCACTTACGTGTGGAATTTAAGAAGCAAAACAAGTGAACAAACACAGAAAAAAAGAAACAGGCAAAGAAGCAGACAAATCTCTAAGTATATACAACAACCGGGTGCAGGGGTGTTGGTGGGGGATGGGCGCAGTAGGTGACAGGGACCAATAGCACACTTAGCGTGATGAGCACTGAATAATGTATAGAGTCCTCGAATCATTCTATGGTGCACCCGAAGCTGTTATAACACTGTATGTTAATTATACTTCAATCAATCCATACATAAACAAATAAGAAAAAGACAAGGATGTAACAGGAATTGGAAAGACAAAGAATGTACTTGGAAAGAAGGTATACTTCAATAAATAGAAGAAAACTTAAAATGTTTATGTTTTCTCATTCTCAAGGACATTAACAAAACATCGACCCTGTGAACAGAGATAAAAGGTAACATAACAAGACCTGAAAAGATAATGGGCAGCTGCTTGATCCAGTAAGTAAATTTAAAAAAAAAAAAATTACGGCATAAATTGGAAGCTTAATATAAGCATCAGTGAGCAGAAGCAACAATGTAGAAAGGCAAACTGGTCAAGCAGAGGACGTGGCTGAGAAATGCCCGCCCGCCGCAGAAGGAGCAAGGGATTGCACGCACTTGGGTGCAGACCATAAACACGGAAGGCAGTAAGGCACAGGTCATGAATAATAGGTGTATCTGAAAAAGGACAGCAAATACATTGAAACCGCTGGTTAAAGACACACGCTCGGGCGTCACAGGAGAAATTGGAAAACATAGTGGATTCTGAGACACAGTAAAGTTCATAAACTCAAAGTATGAGAGATTCCCAGGAAACACCTAGAGAGAGAAAAATAAATCAGTTTACCTCCAAAAGAAAGAACAGAAGAAACAATCCCCAAATAAAACACCAAAAGAGCAGTCTGGCCCCTGGACAATAAAGGGACCAACTCAGTCCTTCCAGAAAGAATGGCATCTGGGCCCCAAATGGTAAACCCGGGCACGTAGCTGCTTATGTATGAAAAAAGGTGGGGAAAAGAAGCTTAAATATGCATGAACTCATGAGGTAGATAAATTATTGATTCAATAAATATTTACGGAGTCAACAATTCTGAAAATGTGAGTAGAAGACATAATCTTATTCAATGAATAAAGTCAAAAACTCCTAAATGGAGTTAGTCATGGCGTGAAGGGACCAGTGCGAACAACTGAGTCTCTAAACCATAAAATCCAAAAGAAGGAACTCTCATCGATAGGATCAGAACCCCAATTTAAATAGAGTTATTTGTGAGAGGAACGCTACAGAATGTTAAAAATGATGACCCAGGGGCACAAATGAGGCACAACCAACCACCCCCCCCAGTTGGGGTGGGGGTGCGGCAGGAGCAGGTGTGGCCGCACCTGACCTCCCTTCCCGCACTGAGGACACCCTCCACATTCTTTCCTTCCTGACGTCTAGCAACTGAGAAATACAGCCTTAAGCAAGTTGTTTCAACTGTAAAAGTTATCAAAACTCCAATCAAGGATGGGTCCTGTCACGCACACGCCCCAGGGCAGCAAAGCCGAAAACCAAAGAATCCCTTGACCTTATAACAACAGTGACAACAGTAGTAACAACAAAACAAAACAAGCCTTGGAAAGACCACTTGAAAAGGTGACAAGTAAATGTAAACGATCTAAGTACATCTACTGAAAGAAAACCACCTTCGGTTTGGAACAAAACGAGAATCAGGAGCACACTAAAGAAGTACCCAAAGCAAATGGAGACATTCTTCAGTTTTAAAGCTTTCTGAGTTAAACATATAACAGGTTAACTGTGAGCAAAAAGATAGACAGTCAAGTTGAATCCAACGCTACAGGCATTAATGGTTCTCCTCCTCAGCAAATAGGCAAAATGGAAAGAAGGAAATGTTGCAATTATTAAACATATGTATTGATAAATGCGTGCAACAAACTCTACACTCTGAATGAGAACACATTGCATGGAACACTTGGAAAAATGTCCTTCAATCATTGCCCCCAAGTGGACAAGCGTCAATCAGTGCCGTCCGCCCCTGGAGGACCAGTGTGCCTGAGGAAGTCGACACAAGCAAACAAAGAAACAAAGCAACTGGAAATTTAAACAAACAAACAAACAAACGAACAACAGTATCTCTAAAACATTTCATTGGTTGGGCCCCTGGGTGGCTCAGGTAAGCGCCTGCCTTTGGCTCAGATCATGGTATCTGGGTCTTGGGAATGGAGCCCTAAGTCAGCCTCCTTGCTCAGTGGGGAGTCTGCTTCTCCCCCGTCCCACCCCCTGCTCCTGCATATTCTCTGTCTCTCTCTCTCAAATAAATAAATAAAATCTTAAAAAAAACGACAACAACATCACATTGGTCAAAAAAAGCCAACTGCCGTCACGATTGTAACTCGGAACCAGGTCCTAGGGAACATCAGCTACGCCCAAAGTTACATGTGGGGGGTAAGTCATGCTTTCGTCCCTTCTAGTACTGGATGGAAAAGAATTAAGAATGAATTACTTTGGAATTAACAACTCAAGAAATTGTTATCTGAAGAAAGTAGGAGGATAAAATTAATCATGATAAAGGGAAAAATGAAGGAATCTGAATGTTAGAAAAAAATTAGGGAGCAGGAAGAAAGGAATCAAATTGAGACATTCATCCAGCTAATTCTTTCAAAGAAAAATGGAAAAAAAAAAAAAAAAAAAAAACTAGAGAAATCACTAACGGAAGGAATTGAGAAGGCCATAGTATAGATCCAGACATTGAAGATTGCTGGTTAGATGAGGAACAGTGAGAAGAAATGGAGGACGCTTAGTGTGACCTCAGAGTGGAATGACGCAGCCCCTTAGCAGAGGGCACAGAAAATTTATTTGACGCTGGGTACTTTTATTATGTGAAGAACCCCACGTCATGCAAATCTCCTGTGCTCCCCTAATAAATTATATCATTATCCTGGTGGATAGTATATAAGTATTCACACCCTCTTACACACTCACTCTCACACACTCAGACCAGTGGACAGCTTTGAGCTTAAATGTCAAAAATCTCGAGTTGCATCCCAGGCAGGGAGCTCTGGTGGGCACTTGCCATCCCTCGGGTTCCGCAGCATTGCTCCGGAACGCTTCCTTCGTGCCTGTAGACCAGGTTTCGATTTGGAAAGTCGCTCCAAAGTCTAAGGAACCCCGTAACCGTTGTTGAATTTTACCCTTGTTTCTAGTTCCCTATTATTTGATTGTATTTTGAGGGAGTGAGGGGGGATGGTGAGACTTCTCCATCCTCTGCCAGGAGCTCGATAGAGTCCCCCATCCGGGTGGCCCCAGGGGACTTCCTGTCTCGTTCCAGGACAGTCTCAGTATCCAGAAGAGGGGACTCAGGGGGTTCTGTCTCCTCCCTCAGGACGCTGAGACGGGCTTGCAATGTCTCTGGGGCCCACGAGCCCTATTTCCGTTCTCGGAGCTTCTTCTGCCAGCCTGAATCCAGGCCTCATCACTGCTCTCCTATATTTGACTCGGGTGGTGATGCCCGTCCAAGTTCAGCCTGAATCCAGGCCTCATCACTGCTCTCCTATATTTGACTCGGGTGGTGATGCCCGTCCATGTTCAGCCTGAATCCAACCCTCATCACTGCTCTCCTACATTTGACTCGGGTGGGTGGTTATGCCCGTCCAAGTTCAAGGCAGCAATCCCGCAAGTGCTAAAGCTTTTATCAGCATGGGCTGGGGGTTGTTCGAAAACTCGGAATGGAACTTTGGCCTAATCCTGGAACAGGGTAGTTACAATCAGGCGGGACATGGCATGAAGAGGGAAAAGCATCTCGGGGCACACGCTCGTGTTTGGGCAAGGCCCGCGGGATGGGCCCAAGAGGGTCTTAATGACTCGGGAGGCCCCGAGCTCATTTCAGGCATGTGCACCCCTGGAGAGGCAGAAGGTGGTTGGAAACCTACCCTCGTTTATTATTTCTAGATAGTGGGAGGCAAATCCAGCAGGAGCAAGCACGTCATAGTGCAAACAACACAGGAGTTTCACACTCCATTAACTTGTAGTTGTTGAGAATTTGCAAATGTATAGCATTGTGCTAGATCCTGCTGGAAGCGGATAGAAGATGGGACACAACCCCTTCCTTCTAATTGTTGACAGTTTGGTTGAGGAAATCAAGCCTCCTTCTGTGCCATGTACCTGGGATTGCTTTCACATGCATTACTGTCAAAAGGGCAGTGTAGAGGGTAAGTATTCCTGGGGTGGGAGGTGGCGCTGTCCTCGGGAGAGATGCGATCCCACTGGGCTGGGACTTAGAGAGGAGGAGCAAATGGGGAGGAGTTCAGGTAGGTAAGGTGGAGGGAACGGCGGTGTACAGGTGTGATTGGAGGTCTGCAGAGAGGCCATCGTGGAGAGGATCTTTCCTACAAAGGGGAGGAGCTTGCCTTGGGACAGGGGAGGATGGGGGGGTGGGGAACTGGCTGGAAGGCAGGCCTGGGCAGCCTGTATGTGTGGGCAGAGGGTCAGAGGGGGGAGGCAGAGGAGGCAGGGGGAGGAAGCAGGTGTGGCGATGTTGTTTGTCAAGGATAAAAATCCAGACCTAGTGCTGAGCAAGTGAGCCCTTCCCCAGGGGTGTGGAGTCACCGGGGATGCCAGGAGATAGAGCAGTGGGCATCCAGTGGAGAAGGTAGGGAAGGATCACGTCCTGTGTCCACATTTGCAAAACAATTGAGCAAAAGACTCCAGCAGAGCTGCGCTGGATGGTCCTGCTTCTGGCTGCTTCTTTTCTGCATGTGGAGCAGGGGAGGACTGTGTTCATCCTTGTTGGGGGTAACTGAAATGTGAACAGTTTCATTTACTGGGGAGATCTACAACGTCCGCTGAGAATAATGGCCAAATAAAAAGATATGCTAAAAGGGTTTCCGGAAGAAAAGTACACCCTACACTTTGGGACGTGATTGAATAAAATTGGCCTTTACCACATGGAAAAGCACCTCTCTGTGCTTTTCATGGCACTTCATAAACTATGACGTGTGATAGGAGATGCCCTAAACGCTGGCCAATAAATGATTTTATAGCCATAATTGTGTTTTTCAGGAAAAGGGAGTATTTCATGGAAAACCAAAGAAGCCTCGTGCAGACTAACTGTATAGACTCTGGCCATTTTGGCTCAATTGATCTATTGTGTATATTTCATGTGGTTTCCTTATTGACATTTCTCTCTTCTGCAAGTCTCAGAATCCAGGGGAATTCTACTACCCTTGCTACATGCTGAATATTTTGAAAGAAAAAAAAGCTGACTTTAAGTTGGCAATGATCATATATAACTATCTTTTTGGGGGTAAAACAGGTTGGTGATGCCTAATATGTAGTAAGAGCAGACAAAACCTGTAGCCTGAATTACCTCTGGACATGCGTGTGTCTGTCCCAGCTCCTCCAAGGGGAGGAAGACAGCAGCATTTCCCCCCAGGGAAATGGGCTTATTCCAAATGCACTTTCAGCTCATTCACCTCTACTGGAAGAATCCAGAGCCTCCTCCAGTGTCCGGGCGTGTGGCTGTGTTTCCACAGGAACTTTATTTTCCTCCTTCAAATCTGAGACACGTTAGGATGTTTCTACACTTGGAGGTGGGACCAGAAAGGGGAAGAAGTTGCAGCCAAGGGAGATGGGTTCTGGATGAGAGAACCAGGCCCTCTGGCCGGCCAACCCCTCTGTGGACTCACATGAACTTTGCCATGTATCATTTCCTTTGCTTCTTTTTAACTAAGAAAATGTTTATAAAATACGTATAACATACGATTTCCCATCTTAACCATTTTTAAGTGTGCCATTCTGCGGCATTAAGACACGAACGGTGCTGCGGGACCACCACCCCTACCGAGGACATTCTCCGCATCTCAAACCAGAACTCTGTCCCTGGGAAACACTAACACCCCGTTCTCCCCTCCCCCACCCTTCTGGGGACACCATTCTGCTCTCCGTCCTTGTGAACGTGTCTATTCCAGGTTCCTGGATGGAGTGCGGGCCTGTAGTGTCTGCACCTCTGATTCTAGTGCATTTCACTCAGCATAAGGCTTTCGAGGTTCTGGCTGCATATTACTCCATTGTGCGCACACCCCACAGACTTTTACCCATCCGTGTGTTGGGGGGCACTTGGGTCATTCCCACCCGTGGGCTGCGGAGAGTAATGTAGCCGTGGGCCCTGGGTATAGATCTAAGAGAGGAACTCTTGGGTCGGACGGCAACTCTGGGTTTGACGTTTCAAGGAGCCATGAGATTGTTTTCTACGGTGGCTCCGCCACTTTACATTCCCGCCAGGGACGCCTCGGGGTTCCCGTGTCTGCACATCAACCGTGCTATCTTGTTTCTTAATTTTTATTTTTATCCTTTTCAACTTTCTGATAAGGGTAGTGCAATGGGTGTGAGGAGGCGCATCCTGGGTGTTTTGATTTGCATTCGCCTAGTGACTCGTGATGCTGAGCATCCTTTCGTGTGCCCATTGGACATTTCTTAGGGTTTCTATCTGATTATAAGCAAATGAGAAGCGATCCCCCTGCCCCATGTCCTGACCATCGCCCAGGTTGGTTCCCCCATTCCCTTCTCTCTAGTCTGAGCTTGGGGGTGACAACGTGGTCCCCTCCCTGCCTGTGGAGGGGGGAGCGGAAGGGCGAGTGGGATGGCCTGTGTCTTTCTGAAGAGAAGCCTGTGTGCCTGGTGGAAGGTTCTGGATGGAAGTGCCGTTGGCTCCTCTCCTCCTGCCCCAGTTCTGACCTCCAGCTCCGGCCGCATGGACATGAGCCTTGGTGGCTAATGTCCTGGGAACTTGGGCTGGCACGGCCCCCCGCCGCTCCACTCACTAGCCACTGGCTGGCCCAGTTATTGACATCCACGGCTCCCATCTGTCCAGGAACCAGGACCTGGCACTGAGGCTGGTTTCTTGTTTTCTTTCATTGAAATTAGCCTGGCTTAATCCCACTTTGTCTGTAGGGCGGTGGGTCTGGGTCGGGGGCCGGCTTCTGCAATCAGGGAGAAGGTGGGGCAGATTTCGGGGACGTCCCTAAATTATTAACCATAAAATGTTGACATTGAACTATGAAGTGTTGACATTTAATGCAGAAGAACTTAAACATTCACGTAATTTCGGGCGCACGACTACTGAGCGTGTCTGTTTAACCAAAGAGACATTTTTTTTTTTTAGACAAAATATTTTTCTATGTCTTGTGTCTGCACAAGACCTGTGAGGTCTCTGTTTGTATTTATCAAAACACGTTGCCATGTACCAAAAGGCACATGTTTTAGACTATCCCGTGTCCTCCAACGCGGCCAAGTCCAAGGCCACGTTGAAGGACCTGTATCCAGTCCCACATCCGCTTCCCGAAGGAGAAAACGTCCCCACAGGGCCCGAGGCATGTGCTCAGAACTTCTGACGCCCCCACTCAGGATCTAGTCAGCACGTGGGTAGGACCTCAGTTCATGGAACCGTCCTTCCCACTGATTCATCCGGAAAGAAACATGAAGCCCTAATTTTTTAAGCTGAGGGCTCCATGTGTTTATGCATTTAGCACCTTAAGACAGCAGGAAATAATTAGCGGTTTGAGAACACATTCGCACAAACCAAGAGCTTTTTCAACTTTTGGACTCAGAACGTTCACTGCAAACTAACAAGCATGCCAGAGGGAACAATGGTCTTTTGTGACCGGGAGGTTGCCCTGAGCCCACCTCCCGGTGCCCCTGGGGTCGCCACGGCAGGGCCTTCCTGTCCCTCCAAGGCCATCACGGGACAGGTCATTTCGTGCCGAGGGCCGTGACAACCGTGGACGGCAAGCGGTATGTTTCTTCTCCTGCAGCAGCGGGGAGGGATTCCCATAAAACACCACCTTATTTAATTCAAAGCGATTTTCTGGCAGGCTCTCCTTCTAATTTGGAACCAAATATTTGAACCGCCGTTGCGTGCAGACCCTAAAATACAAGCCAGAGTAAAAATTGTAAGGTGACGACGCGAGCAGAGCAGGTTTGCAAAAAGACAAGAGGTTTGGGTCTGGGTGCACCAGCCCCCGGCTCTCTTCTGGTTATTTATCGATTATGTGTTTGTGCCCAAGGTCAATGAGGGTCGTGGCGACAACAGAGTTTTATGTGGCCTCTTGCGTTCTTCTATTCCTCATCTTTGAGTCGGGAGGAATCAAATATTCCCCTATTAAAACCCTTCTATTTGGCCCAGTGAATTTATGAGAACAGGAATAAAAATGTACAGGAGGATTTCATCTCTTTGCCAAAACAGCCCCCATTGCTTTGCTATTGAGCCGGGCTGTGGGGGGGCCGTGGGCCTGGGGGCGGGGGCACTCCTGTCACAGTACCCGTCTCCTTGGGAGAAGGAGTTTCTGGATGCCAGAGGAAATGGTTTTGTGTGTAGGAAATACTCTGGATGGTCTTAATAGATGAGCAAATATTTTGCAGGACATTTGTCTGTTTACTTTGCATTAACTGCAAAACGCCTGTAGGGGGAGTTTTCTTATTACTCTTTTTGAGTCTCAAAACACAGAGAATAATTTTGGGGTTTTCTGTTTCCTGACTAATCCATATCTGCTGTGTTTTGCTTCAGGCTCCAAATGCGTTGGACCGACAATCACTGCTCCCCATGTCTAAAGGCTGGCCTCGGAGCATCTCAGATTGTGACGAAGGACAAAAACATCTGTGGGCCTCAGAGGATTTGGGGAAACACAGGGAGCTGGGAAGGGAGGGTGATCTTAAAGCAAGCCTTGGACATCAGCAGGGTTGGGGAGAGTACAGAGCTGGTGATGCCAAGGGTACTTGATAGGGGAGCCCTCTCTGCTCGCTGGAGAACCCCTCCACCCAGGCACAGCCGGACCCCAGGTGAGGTCCTGGGGGGGGATGCAGAACAGATGGAAAGAAAGCCCTGGGGGCTCTGCTAGGTCAGAAGGCTCTGCCTGGCCCTCCCTGTGTGGCCTGGAGGAGGAAGCCTGGTGGGGATGATAAGCGGAGGGGTCTGGAGCTAGAAGCCCTCTGTCCACTTAACAAGCTGAGACTTATGACCCGGTGACCATCTCCCCTGCCAGAGGCCAGAAGGATCTCTCTGCCTAATGTCAGAGGATGAAGCAGAGAGAACAAGGCTCCATCTGTTCAAGTGGAAGAATGAGGAACGGGGTGAGCAAGGTGCTCTAGAGAAGGCAGAACGGTCCCAGAGCCTTGGGACTCCCACCGAGGACAGAAACGGCAGGTGGCCCACAGGAGGGACCTGCCCAGAGAGGACGCAGGGGTTCTCTCTGACTTTCATGCACATCAGCACAGCTCCCTCCACAGCACGGGTGGGGGCCTGGGGCCATGTGCCCTGGAGGGCCAGTACCTTTTAAGGCTTGCCCCCGTGGGCCAAAGCAAGTCCAAGTAC
This sequence comes from Procyon lotor, assembly GCA_028646535.1. NCBI lineage: Eukaryota > Metazoa > Chordata > Mammalia > Carnivora > Procyonidae > Procyon > Procyon lotor. The sequence goes on along the minus strand of CM053617.1, from coordinate 67,396,752 downwards.
ACGTCCATGGGGAGAGCTGTTCCTCCTTCAGTGCAAGAACTGTGAAGCCACGTGGTAAAGGACATGGTCCAGGGAAGGTCAAGACTGAGGCCACTGATGGAAATGACCACATCAGTGTTGGTTGGGTTGTGGCAGAAGAGAGATTTTTGTGCTCTGCAGGGAAGAGGGGGGCCTTCAAAACATGGTTTTGGAGGCAGCTGGGCGTGTCCGTCAAAATTTTAAAATGTGTATCTCTTAGAAAATTCATCATGTAGATATATCTGCCCCAAACACCAAGAGATGTGCAGGATGGGGATAATTTCCCCTTGTAGAAGGGGAAAACTAAATCCAAATCAAGAAGCGACCTGAACTTGACCAGGGACTGTTTAAGTAAAAATATAATATATACATAAGATATAGCATGAATGGCCATCAGGGAAAATAAGGTAAATCTGTCTGTAATGATGTGGAGTGATCTTTATGATATTTTATAAAGTGAAACTAAGCTAAAGAACAGTGTTTTATTTTTT
>CM053617.1:67382141-67395743 GCA_028646535.1 Procyon lotor | reverse complement strand
TGCATGGAGCACTGGGTGTGATGCATGAACAATAAATCTTGTAACACTGAAAAAATAAAATAAACATATTTGGGGAAAAAAAAACCAAGAAGACCAAAATTTAATAAGAGACAGAGAAATTCTCAAAAAATAAATTACTGCATATTCATCTTAGCAGATATTAATGTGCAATTGGAAACTTCAAAAATTAATGCAGGTAAGTGCTGACTGAAAAGGAGGCAGTGACATTAAGAGTAGAAATTTTAAAAGGCCAAGTATAAACAAAATACATCTGGGAATTTTAAATGGAATAAAGGCAGAATTTCAAATCCATAAGGATAAGATCAAAGATCAGACATTTGGACTTTCTATCTCTCTTTCTTGACCACAATTATTTCCAGATAAATTATTGATCTAAATGTAAAAATAAAATTATACAACTATTAGAAGAAAAAGAAAACTGAGGGCATTTTTATTTTTAATATTGCTTTGATGTGGGCAAGTCTTTCCTAACAGAACACTAAATCTAAGAAACCGAAAAGGATAGGTTTGATTCGGTTACTCCATATTTAATGATAAAAAAATTAAAATATGGGCGCCTGGGTGGCTCAGTCGTTAAGCGTCTGCCTTCGGCCCAGGTCAGATCCCAGGGTCCTGGGATCGAGCCCCGCATCGGGCTCCCTGCTCCGCCGGAGGCCTGTTTCTCCCGCTACCATTCCCTCTGCTTGTGTTCCCTCTCTGGCTGTGTTTCTCGCTGTCAAATAAATAAAATCTTTAAAAAAAAAAATTAAAATATTATATCATAAACCAAATAAAGGAAGAAAAAATAATCCAAGGAATAGATTTTTAATTAAGAAACACTTTTGTAATGTGGTTGGTAGAGTGCTGTACAATTACAGGACTAAAAGAAGATACTCTATTAGAACAATGAGAGAGGATTCAAATAGAAAAACAAACCAGCAGACAAGGCCAGTAAAATCTAAAAGGTCTCTGTTTACTTGAGACTGAAAGAAACGCAGATTGAAAGAGTGTTGGGAAAACAATTGTTACCCATCCAGGCCGGGAGGGAGAGAGCAAGGAACCAGCTTCACGGATGGGATTACAAGGGTGGAATTATGAAATAAGATTATTATTCTCAAATGAAATTAACCGATCCGTTCCACTTCAGGAATTTATTCTACAGATAAAGTTCACAAAGAGATATATTCATGGATGTTCAAAGCAACAAAAAATTAGGAAAAGGCTGAATGCTGACTACATTGCAACCAATGTATACACTGTCCTCTATAATGTCATAAAAAAAAAAACAAACCAGAGGACACTGGATAAACGGGAATGCAAATATCCTCAAGTTATGACATTAGGGAACAATTCAAGTTTCAAATGATCCTGTGGTTTGATCGCATGCTTTTGTTTCTCCAAAAAGGCCCAAAATGATTCGTGGGTATTTGTTTGTGTAAGAAAATAAAGTTTCAGGGAGTTTATGCAAGAAACGCAACAATGAATAGTGGTTAAATGTGTGGAGTGGGACCAGAGGTTTCATGACAGAGGAGTTTTTATTTTAATCTGGGGGGTTTGCGTTGACTTCTTTAACCAGGTCTTTGTATTACATTTATAATATATAATAATGATGAAACAATTCTAAAACTGGAAGACAGAATAAGAAAAAAAAAAGATTTATTAAAGTCTTGAAAAAAGTAAGCTTGGGAATATCATTTCTCTAATTAAAAGCATACTTTTGTCCCAAACCCTTTAGCATTTCCTGTTCAGCTCTGATTCTTATTTTCAAATGTCTTTCTTTATCTATCTGTGCCTTGAAGTGGACATTCTGCATGCTTCCTTTGGAGCACCCTGCAATAGATTATATTCCATTTCCTGATCCTCTTGAGATAGAGACCCGGGCCACAGAAGGGAAAGCAGGGAGGCAGGGAGGCCTCCGTGAGGACGCTTAGCTGTGGATATCCATCCTCTCCAGGCCTTTGGACGCTTATCAGTGTTTCCAGATACAAGCGTCTCTGGAAAATGTCTGCTCTCACCTTAACATTTCTGTCTTCAGTTTATTGACAGTAACCCAGGATTGGTGCTGGCTTATCCAAAACCCAGACAAATATGTGCAGAGAGACAGAGAGAGCTCCTCAGTGAATTTTCTCAAGAATTTTCAATTAGAAAATTTAGAAAGATGCCAAGTTGATTTGCACCATACACATAAGTTTTGTGTGTTTTGTTTTAGTGCTGTTTTTATTTTGAACTCTACGCCCTTCTGTTATGAAAGTTGGGTACTGGAAGTTTTAAGTCAGACCCAGCCACAATGGAGAAGAGGCTTTTATTTGTAAAGACCATTTGGTCAGGGATGTGTTTGTTTGGTACAAAATTCTTTTGAAAAAGAATATCCCAAAAGTCTGTTTTCAGTTTGACTCTTTTGCAAAGTGATGCTGGAGCTTCTTGCTACAAACAGTGTGTCTGACCTTATATGAGGGCCCTCACATGGATAATGAACATACAAATAATTCAGACTCTCTTGAAAATAATTCAGGTAATAGCACAGGGTAGATGCCAGGGGTCAGATTAAGCTTAGTCCCCAGATAATAAAATGAATGAAGGATTTGTGAGTAGTTCTGAGCATGATAATTTTTTCCCAAGGAAAGCAACAGAACTTTTGTACTTCTCTTTACTAGAATACAGGCAAATGTAGACACAGGCTTGGTTCGAAATACCTGCAAAATAATGTTTTCTAATATCATCATCAAAAGTACAGGTTTGGGATTCTCCAGCATTATTCTTATCTATCCCAAAAGGACTTCACAGTTGCCAAAAGTTGCATTTCCCTTGCAATGAGCCCTTCACGGGCAGCTCTGAAGCTGTCTTTTTTCTTCCTTTTCACAACTATTGCAAGGATTTTATTGTTTTCCCCATTTAGTTAAAAAAAAAAAAAGGAGCAAGAGTGGGAAAGATCAAGCACTCTAAATTTTAGCATAAATGTCAAGGTGAAAAGAATGTCAAACCCTAAGAAACGCCCTGGGAAAGCCTGGGAAGGTGCTGCTTTTATTCAATGACAACCTATGCTCCCAGCCCAAGTTTCAAATCATAAACAATTGATGCTGTCTTAAATGCGGGGCCACTTAAACACATCGCCGGAGAATGAATGGTTGGCAACATTTAATTTGGCCCTCTAAACCCAAACAGCCTTTCTAAAGTTTCCATTTAAGTGCAAGTGCTCTGTTGCCCCTGCCAAGGACAGACACACAGTAAAAGGCATTTTTAATTGATTCCTTGTTCCTTTTTTATTATTATTTCAGAGGCTCCAGGAGGAGCAGAGTCAGGTGATGTGGGAGAGAGAAGACAGAGAAGTCTGGGAAGAAGCCCGGGTACCTGGTGCACTGGGGGCCCACATTCCTACTGGGTCTTCAAATAGCCAGCTGAAAAGGGATGAATTCTATTATGATCTTGAGATTTCTCATAATCTAAATGTTTGAAATCTCCCAGTAGAAATGTCTGGGGGCTTAGCTGATTTGTGGGGTTTCCTCCAGGTCTTAGAAGCCACGTCGATATAATGGAAATTTGAACCGCACGGATATATGGGGGGAGATGGGCAGTGACCCAGACCCTGAACGGGAGGTTTGCATTGATTGAATGTGTCTTGTTTATACTGAAACTTGAACACTGCTCCATCTCATTTTATTCTTTTAGATTTTTAATTAAAATATACACACCCATAATGCCGTATGCAGTAAAATAAATGAAGAAGGAAGGAAATTAATATTACTATAATAAAATCAATAAGGAAGTAAATATCATGCCCATGAAATTTCAAATCACAGAAAAAAATAAAAATTGAAATAAACCTTTCATCTCCCACCAAATTTCCATTCCCCAGAAGCCACTTCTAATAGTTTTGGCATATTTGGTTCTTCTGGAAGTTACCAGGATAACTTTAATCAAGGTAGTCATACTCTTATTTCCACATTTACCCATTTAACACAGTATCTATTAACTGCCCTTTATATAAAATGATGAGTTGAGCTCACTTCCTTTGCTTCCACCTTCCCTTTGTTTCTACCTCCCACAGTCTCTTTCAGAGGATATATTTATAATTTTAATAATATATCTAAATCCTAAAAGTTTAACTTTAGGTGATATCTATTGAACTCTATTGCTAGGAAAATCAGGAAATGATGGTACGGTCATTTTTACCTATTTCTTTTGGTCCCAACCTCTGCCTTCTGTTATTTTGTACACTTTGTCAATAATTTCAATAATGGCACTCTGTCTTGCAACTGTGATTGCTATTCATGACTTACCTATGATTATATTTGTCAAATTCTAGTGTGCACATAAAATAACTTAAGAAACTTATTAAAAGATATGAAGCCAGTTTGCTGGCAGCCATATTGAGTCACGGGTACCAGACCATGAGTCCCGTAGCCATAACCACGAGACTGGACAAAGAACATATGAGGCAATTCTTTACAGGTACAGAAAAACTGAACACATCAGGTCAGCATCCCTGAAAGGAAAAATAAAACAAAACAAAAACAACTCATGATATGAGCCCCACAATTTTCCTGGTTTCCTTCCAAAGACAACTGCCATTCATGACACAGAGTTTAGCAATCCCATTGAATTTAGGAAACAGAACTCAAAGTTCAGGACAGCTCACGTGACTCAAATCTATAAGGCAGGAAATGGTGCCACAGAGGGGGAAGAAGGAAAAGAAGGGACCCCAGCATCAGTGTTGGAAACCCATGTGAGTCTGGGGCTAGGGTTGTGCTAGTGCACTTGTGGACCAAGTTAGCAAATGACACAGGGCTGCACCCAGCACAGAGACATGACAGGTCAAGCAGGGCTTTTCAGAGAAAGGCAGTACTAGCAGCACAGCATTTCCGACCCCACCACAGTGGACAGACCTCACACACACCTCTTTCACACCACGGGCATGCAACTGAGTTATCACAGAGGCCTCACCTTCAGATTAAAGATGGCATCCTAGAGTAAGAGCTTTTCTAGATCACCCTAACAGAGTCAAACCAAACTCAAATATCATCTGCAGAGAGAAAGTGTTTGATATTAAATTCTCTCCGACTGGCTTGGGTAGAACTTTAGGCTCCACCATCCTGCACAAACAAAACATAGAACGTAGCCTACAAAAGTCAACATGATCGGCCTATACTTGAACTTCCTACTGGAACAAGAACCAATTCTCTTCAGGGATAGATAACAGAATCCAAACTCACTAAAACAAATAATTTCTAATGGCCAGTTTTCAATAAAAAGCCATCAGATATATAAATAAATAGGAGCATTTGAATCCAGTCAGTGAAACTAAACGTGAGATGGCCCGTATGTTGATTTTAGGAAACACAATCTTTAAAGTGGCTAGTATAAATATATTCAAAGAATCAAATTTTTTAAAAATGGTCAAATAATTAAAGAAAAATACTATCCTCATGATGGAAAGGATAACTGTCAGCAGATAAATGGAAACTATAAAAAGGAGCCAAATGGAAATTATAGACCTTAAAAGTAAATACTAAAAGTAAAAACTCACTAGCTAGGCCTAACGGCAGATTGGAAATAAAAGAGGAAAGAGTCAGTGAGCATGTAGTCAAATCTGTAGAAATTATGCAATCTGAACAACAGAAAGTGAAAACATATTGAAGAAAAATAAAGAGACTCCTAGAGACCTGTGGCACGATATTAGATGTTCTTGATACCCTTAAGAGAAGACTTGAGGATAAGGCAGAAAAAAAATTTTGAAGATATGATTGGAAATGCCAGAAATTTTCTGGAAAAACCTTCATTTAAGTTCAGTGAACCTCAAGTAGGATAACTACAGAGAAAACTATAATGAGACAAATCAGTTATTCTGTGAAAAACTAAAGACAGAGAGGAAATATTGATAATAACCACAGAGCAAAGGTAGTTTGTATATAGAAGAACAAAGACCAATAACTTAATTCTCACAGGAAACAAAGGAACCCAAAAGACATTGAGATAAAATGACTTAAAGAAATGGGGTGAATACTGTTAACCTCTATGACCTCCACTGAAATTATGCTTCAAAACCTAAAGTGAAATGACAGTATTTTCAGATAAGCAAAAGCTAAATGAATTCATTATCAGAAATCCGTCCTACAATAAACGTCAAGAGGTATTTTTTAGGCCAAAGGAAAGGGATGGAAGGTTGAATCTATAGGAAAGAAACAAAAAGACAAAAATGGTAAATAGACGGGTAAATAATTAAGAATTATACTTTTTTACTTCCTGCAATCTTCTTAAAAGTAAAACGAACATCTAAGTCCAAATAAAATCATTGTAAGGTGAGGCTATAATCAATATTTGAATAAAAAATATGGCAGGAATTTCAAGAAGTGTAAAGGTAGAATAGAATTATACTATTGTGTGGTTCTTCCACTTTTAAACTGTAAAGTATGAAGTTTGTATCAGGAAGTAGGAAGCATCAGGTATCTCATGGGATGATAGAATGTAAAGTGAGAAATGCGAAGTGTCAGATGTTAAGGATGAAATGTGACATGTGAGAAAGTACAGTAGTAAATTCTAAATAGATAAGTTTTGCAGGTATGTTACTAGTAACACCAAAAAAAAAAAAAAAAAAAAAAAAGTATAGGTAAGAAGCCAAGAAGGAAGTATATAGAACAATAAAAAAAATAGTTGATTTACACAAAAGAAGGCAGAAAAGGAGCAAAAAATGAACAACAGCCTTGACAAAAAGAAAACAAAGGATGATGATAGACTTAACCCAACCCACGTTACATTACATTAAAATTAAATGAACTAAAAAACCCTAAATAAAAGACAGAGATTGTAATAACGGATTTAAAAAGAGTGAACTACCGAGAGAGGCTATAAATATAAGGAGAATAGAAGACTGGAGAACGTTAAGTGCTAAAAGCAAGCCTAAAGAGCTCAGATTTGTGAATGTCCAGGTCCGTTTCAAGGCAAAGGGTGCTATGTGTGTCGGATAAAGGAAGGCATTACACAATGAAAAAGAAAAGATGCTCCATTCTTCATCTGGAAGACACAAAAATCCTCAATATGTTGCGACTAATAAAAAGACATCAGGCCGTCTGGGTGGCTCAGTGGGTTAAAGCCTCCGCCTTCAGCTCAGGTCATGATCTCAGGGTCCTGGGATCGAGCCCCACATCGGGCTCTCTGCCCAGCAGGGAGCCTGCTTCCCCCTCTCTCTCTGCCTGCCTCTCTGCCTGCTTGTGATCTCTCTCTGCCTGTGTCAAATAAATAAAGAAAATCTTTTAAAAAAGTCATCAAAATTCATGAACAAAACTGATAGAAATAGAGGGTGAAATAGATCCTATTCATAACCAGAAATCATAGATATCTAAATCCCTACCATTTAAAGAAAACCAAGTCATGGATTATCTTTAACTACTTTTTAGGTGTCTATATTCGTTTTCCTCAACAAACCTCTGCTTCCAGGACTGTGGCACGTGAGATGGAGGTGTTCATTCACGGACTCAGGCCAAACCTTTCTTTCGGTCCACATTTCTGGGAAGAAAGGGTATTGTCTATATCCATCATGTCACTTGAAGGATCTATTGTTGATGAGAATGAAATTGAAATCTGATGACTAATAAATTGGGTTTTGAAGCGTCAGTTTCCTCTAAGCCTTGTTTTTTTGTTTTTGTTTTTTGTGTTTGCTTTTCCTAGAAATGCTTTAAAAAGAGTGGATGAGACGTTTATATGGTAAATGAAGTGCTTGAATGGCTTCATGAAATAGAATGATGGCATTTCTCGAAGCAGCTCCAAAGGGCAGTCTTTGTCAGACACGTTCTCCCTCTGCAATCATGTTCAGCAGCTGGTCATGGTGCCCTTCTGCAAGGTTCTACTCTCTGAAATGTGAATGGTCACAGTAATTAGAATGGGGCCTATACTTTTCCCAACTCACACATCATTCTTCACCTTTCACTGTTTCTCAGGTCCTTTTTAAGGCAACCTTAATTATTACTGTGTCTTATGCTATGAACAGGCATAACACAGGTGACCCAAACATTTCAGCTGCTTATCTTCACCATCCTCATCTCCAAATTTCTCAGTATGATAGAACATTGCAACAGTGAAAAAACTTACAAAACATTTTCCCTTCATCCAACTCTTTCTACTCTATGGTCACCTCTACATGGCACTCATAAACACACAAACATACACTATAAATATGTATGTTAGTTCCCATCAAAATGTTCAGTATATATCTATACACAGAACCAAATAAAGAACATTAAAATTGTTTTTTCAACTTTCTTTTTTCAACCAACACTTATAATTTATACCATTTGGGTTAGTTTACATTTGTTTTACGGTATTAATTTTATCATACTTTGTCCTAAAATCCCCTTGGCTGCTTGCATTTAAAGGTGGAAGAAAATATAATAAAGGCTGACTTTCTAAGGAACTTAAAAGGCAAAATACTTTTTAAATCATGCTATGAGGAGACACACAGAGAAAGGCTCTGATTAAATCTACTTTCAGCTGAAAATTTCTAAGCATTATATTAATGACCTTGAAGATTGTCCAGCAGAAATATCTTGTGGGTATGAATTTCTTCAAAGGTTGAAATATAGGTCAGAACTCTCCAAGGGCCCCTGTGATATCAAATAAAAAGCTTAATCAATTTGTAGAAGCAAAGGGTGGACATGCTTTAGAGCACCAGAAATTGATACTCTGAAATCTACAATTATTGGAACTGAAAATAACTAACTTGTAGTCTGATAAGATTTCTTTCTACCAGTGTCTCCCCTGCTTGAGCAGACATGAAAGGAAAAACAAATTTCAGTGGATTTGAAATCAACAAGCCTTTGCAAATATGTCAGAATTTCCATGCTATAAACACATCGTCTCTTCTGGCTAGAGGTTGAATTCCTTACCCAGATAAGTGCATCGGCATAGAAATACCTTCTGTTATTATCTGCTCTTGACCCCTGCAATGTGACTTTAAAGCTTAGGCCTGAACAGAACTCATCTGGTCTTGGATCTGCAGCCTCAACGTCTACGCACTTAAGGCTGGATGGCAGGCACATGTCCATGCAACTATCTCTGTGAAATGCTAAGTCCATTGTTTACTGTTTTAATTGGCCAGATATTTTCCCAAAGGAAAAAAGTTTCCCAGACTAAAGAAACATCTACACTTGTCTGTGTATTCCTCCTTTTCATTAGGGCAGGAGAGGGCATCACGGGCACACTCCCACCAGGACTGATACGTCCTCTGGCTACCAACTGAGTAATAGGGCACTTGGTGAATTCTACTCCATGGGATTCGACAACGAGGCTCATAAGAATGGGGCATCTATGCCTAATGAGCAGGAAAGAGGAACATAGATCAATGGACTCCTAATGATCTCAAGAGTTTAGAGAATCACTTGAGAAGTATCCCGTCTTACAATGACAGGCTAGGCTTTGTACCTCCCAGGCAGAGCTCCAAATGGAAAGAGTAGAAGTGAATTGGTTTCAAAGTCCTTAGCTGAAAGCATGGTTTTCCTTTGCCTTCTTTTGTTGTCTCCAAAGCCGTGTGAGTATGTCTATCCTGGTAGTGTGTCTTGTTGATTGACTCCCAATTGAAAGTGGCCAGCAGGGGAGCCTAAAGGAGACTGGGAGGGACCTCTGCAGGGACCAGGGTTCCAGGGGCGGTTTTAGGGAGACAGGGCCCTTCCTCTGGAAGAGTCACATTCACGGAACTACAGCAGTTCCGGGAAGACAAAAGCAGCCTCCCAGTAACCCCACGTGGTCCAGGGCAACATCAGCAAGCCCAACTTTCAAGCTCAATCCCACCATCCTCCAAGATGGAAAAACACTGTGACTGCAATGATGATACCCCCACATCACAGCGTCCCTTTGGTATCAACTTAGGTAAAAAACCAAACCAGAGCCGATGTGAGCAGAAAGTGTTCAGTTAGAAAATGATGTATAAAGTAGGATTATTTTACATAAAATTAGGTCCAAGATCATTTTCTAATCAACTGTCAGTTGCCAAAATTGAAAACATTTAAGATCCCTCTAACCAATTTGGTATCTTTAATCACCATTTACATCCACTACTGTTTAAACACTATATATATTTTATATCCACCGGATTTCATGTTTTTAGTATTTTCTTTTAGTTTTAATATGTTTCAAATTTTCCTAATTATTCTTATGCCCCAAGCTGGAATACCAAAAGCACAATTTAAAAAATGTATACAAATAGTTAGATTTTGAAGAAAAATAGTTCAAGTGACTCTCTAGCAAGTTGCCAATAATATGAAGATTCTGAACAATAGTAATGATAATGGAATTTTTATTATTTTTTTTTCCTGATTAACAATTTAAGAAACTATTTTTTTAAACTTACCTCCCAAGAGAGAACTGTCTTAGCTTTGGAGATTAAAGCTGTGAGAAAAATCTGACTCAAAAAAAAAAAAAGAGAAGAAAAGTGGGGCACCTGGATGGCTCAGTGGGTTAGAGCCTTTGCCTTTGGCTCAGGTCATGATCTCAGGGTGCTAGGATTGAGCCCTGCATCAGGCTCTCTGCTCAGCAGGGAGCCTGCTTTCCACCCTCTCTCTGCCTTTCTCTATGCCTACTTGTGATCTCTCTGTCAAATAAATAAATAAAATCTTAAAAAAAAAAAAGAAAAGAAAAATCTGATTCAGTCGAGATATACAGACACTACCAAGATCTGTTGTTGTTGACTCTGTTTCATAGCATACAAAGACGAAAAGAAGCATGTTCCAGAAAGAAGACTCACATTGTGTGGATACAGACATTTTTGAGAAAAAGACATCAAGTTGTAAAGAGTATCATTTGCTTCAGTGAAGCAAAGCTCCTGTTGGCTCACCCACAATTCCTCGGTAGAGGTAGAAATAACCATTGTGTTGAGATCCTTTTGTTTCCGGTAGCTCACCCAAACACTGTTCCTTTCAACTCCAACAATGGTGGATTGGTCAGTAGGATGCTTTATTACAAGAAACTAATGCTTTCAGGCTGTGGTTACTTTTTCATGACATAGATTCAGAAAGAATTAAATGGAATTTGCTTTTCCCCACCCCTTTCCCGAGCCCCCCAGGGAGACCAGCCAGATTTTGTTTTTTAGACACTGTTCTCCAACTCTCCAGTGAAGGAACTCTTGTAGAGTAAACTAAAAATGAATTACTTGATTAAAATTTAAAAAACAAAAATATAGAATATATAAAATCATTTTTAAAAATTAAGTCCACAGGCTTTAAAGACTGGGTTTCCAAACACTGCTTCTGGGGTTTCTGCACTTTCTTCTTTGTGGACCAGAGATAAACATCCCACAATCCACCCCCTATTCTCAGACACTGTTCTGGAGGTCTGGAATCCCTATGGCCAAGATGACAGCCAAAGCTTTTGTGTATTCAGGACCACACTGAAGACAGCCTTCATCCAGGCTCTGATCTGGAAGGCCAAGACCATTGGTGGAAATAATCAGAGATAATTCGATGGGTAAATGATGGGGCCACATTCTCTTTCTAGACAAAATAGTAAGAAAACTTCATTCACCCTTTATTGGCTTTCCCAGAGCCACAAATCAGAGAACAGGGTTTGGGATTTTCAGACCCTGAGCTCCAGAACCTTCCCTGAGAGGTGGAAGAGCCAGTAAGATCCCAGGGGAAGGGGTGGGTGGTGAGGAGGGAAAGGCTTTGCATGTGGGAACGACTCCCACAGAGGGCACTAAAGCTGCCTGCGGGTACTACAGAGCCGAGGCCAGGGCAAGGCCTCACATTTATGAGTGGTGTGGGCTTTCGGGGGGGACAAGCAGCGGGGAGGACATAGGACTGACTGGCATAATGCAGAGCTTCTCCTTGCTTTTCTTGGAGTGTTTTATGCAGCCCATGGCAAAAGGAGATGGCACTATCATTTCCAGATGTCCACTAACATCATGGATGAGATGTAAGCAGGACTGAATATTTACATTAAGAAAAATATTAATGTACCCAAACTAACATTTTCAGCTATTTCATACTCACACATCCATTTTGGACCATGAAAGAGAAGCCGTTTCCATTTGCTGTAGCCTGTCAAAAGCTTTAGATAATTAAAATGCAAAATGACTAACTAGATTCTTTTTACAGACCAGCTTTTAAAGGATTTTTGCTGAGTGATTGAACCGACCCCATACATTTATTGTTCAGATGTTCAAAAGAATATAAAAATGGGAAGAAATCTGTTCATGGCAGAAAATAGGAAAGGATAACATGCAAACCCAAGGGACTTGGAGGAATTTCTGTGAGACGTGGTTCAGGACCTGGGAATGGAGGAAAGAGCACCCCTCCTCTAGCCTGACCCTCTGTTAAGCCCTGGGCTAGCTCAGAGTTTCAGGCTCCGGACACTTGAGATACGGGTGACCTCTAGGCATCAACAACCCACACAATCCCTTGAGGTGACAACAGGGAGATCAGAATCTGTGGTTGCTCCAACTTGCAGTGTAGGGAGTCAAGATCTTTATGAGAAAACTCCATGCCAGGCTGGGCCACACCCATTTCTCCAACACCAGCTACCCAAGAAATGGGAAAAAAAAGACGCCCATCCTGACAAAGGTGAACATCAGTAAATCTGAGAAATTCCCATTACTGTTTATCTGGGCCTAAAATACTTCGCTAGGGCCCAGTACTTCCCAGGATGCCCCTGATGACAATATGCAGTGAGCAATCTCCTGGGTATTTGAAAAGATTACGAATTTCAAAAGAAATGGACCAGTATGAAAGTCCTAAGAAATATTCCCCTAGGAAACTGAGCTCCTCAGGAAATAGCAGGAAAGTGTAAGAACATCATTTTGTTCCTGCTGCGTAACAAATCGCCACAAATTTAGGGCATTAAAATGGTACACATTTATTACCTCTCACTTTCTGTGGGTCTGGAGTCTGAGCATGGCCTCACTGGGTCCTCTACCCAGGGTCTCATAAGGCTGCAAATGCCATGCTGGCCAGGATGTGTTCTCATCGGGAGGCTCAACTGTGGCCGAATCTGCTTCCAACCTCTCCCAGGTTGTTGACAGAGATCATTCCCAATGGCTGAATTGAGGGTTTCAGTTTCTTTTCAGTTCTCACTCCAAGATTGTTTGCAGTTCCCTGTTTTGTATCTTCTTCCCTTGGTTGTTCATCATGTGGCTTCCTGCTTCTCCAGGGCCCCCAGTGAACCTGTCTCTCATGCATACGAATGTGAACAATATGTACACACACTCACACACACTCACTCACATGCACACACACACACACACACACACTCACATGCACACACACACACACACACACACACACTCAGGAACAGCCTCTCCTTGCCTTTACCACATGACATAACCTAATCGGTGGAGTGGCATCCCTTCACCTTTGACATATCCTATAGTTAAGGGCAAGCCATAGCTCCTGCCCTAACCCAAGAGGAGCTGATGGAATGGGGTGTGAATGCGGGGGGGGCCCCTCAGGGTCTGTCCAACACAGAGAGTGTCCAGTTCCCCCTCAACCCTGAAGAGAATGTGTATCTATAAAAAGGGAATGAACAAAGGCAGCTGTGTGTGTGTGCGTGTGTGTGTGTGTCTGTGTGTGTCTGTGTCTGTGTGTCTGTGTGTGTTGTGTTCTTTTAATAAAGAAACTAGCAAAG
>CM053617.1:67354819-67382041 GCA_028646535.1 Procyon lotor | reverse complement strand
TTCCAGAAGCATGCTGAGAAAAACTATGAGTAAAGGATTTTCTCTTTGTTGAAGAACTTTTTCTTTTTCTTCTCCCTAACTGTACGTTTTTATAGGTAAGGTACTCCCCAGCACCAAAATAATAATCACAATAGCAATACACGATCCATGTAGACATACTAATTGCGCAAGTTTCAAATATCCCTGTCTTCCGGGGGGGGGGGGAGCGGGGGAAGAAAATTGCTTACACTGCTACTATTTCTAATAATAAATCAATCTTGTCCTCAAATACACCAAGTGCACACATTTAGAACACAATAGAACATTCTCTACCAAGTTTGAGGGAAATTATATTGGAACCTAAACCATTCTGTGTGTGATTTATCAATTGTACCCCCATGTGCCTATTCTAAAGGAGAATCCCTGAAAGATGAACTTCAGCGAGCCAAAAATTAAAAATCATTATTTCAGGAAAAGGGAATTCATAGTCTAAAAAAATGGTAGAGAGGAAGAAAACCACATTCAAGTGTTGCTATCCAAAATTCATTTTTACATAACAATGAAACGGAATGCAAATGTCAAAAATCTCTAGACGTAGAAAAGCCATGTTCAATAATGTCATAACAATGAAAGAAATAGTTATCTGCATGAAAACGCCCAACTATTTTTTTAAATATTTATTTATTTGAGAGAGAGTGTGTGTGTGAGCAGGGGAGGGGCAGAGGGAGAGAGAATCCCAAGCAGACTCCCCACTGAGCGTGGAGCCCTACGCAGGGCTCAGTCCAAGGACCCTGAGATCATGACCAGAGCGGAAACCAAGAGTCGGATGCTTTACTGACTGCACCACCCAGAAACCCCAGAAAAATCCCACTATTTAACCAAAATGAAAAGGTGGCTAGACAAAAGGAGAAAATGAAAGTATGGAGGAGTTTTTATCCCGTGGGTTGGACAGATGTCTCAACAGGTGCTGTTAGCAGCCAAAGAAATAAAGTAACTAGGAATCAGTTTAGAAATTTCCGTACAGAAGACCCAGAATAATAAATAAGTCAATCCTTTTTCCCAATTAATCTACACATTTAAGGTAATTCCCATAAAATTCCCAACAGGAATATTTTGAAAGTGATGTAACAATCTTCAAGTTCACTTGAAAAAAAAATTCTATTAAAGTACAAAGAGGAATGAGAGGGACTTGCCAACATCAGTAAACATTAACTGACAATGTATCACTCTCACAGAGGTGCAGAGCCACCAAGCGGAATAGAACATCTTAAAACAGGCCAAAGAATACGGTAGTGACGTTTCACATCAAGATTAAATAAGTGGTATTGGAGGAAATGAGTATTCATTTAGGGAAAAAAAATAAATTAGATTCAGGCCTCAGATAAATTCCAAAGGGATTTGAATCATCATAAAATAAAAAATAGAAGAAAGTACATTATAAAAATATCTGTACCATATGAGGATGGGGGAAACCTATCTGAGGACGACACAGAAAGCAAACCTAGATAGGAAAATATCGGTATATTTAACTGTGTAAAAATGTTATACTGCTGGTGGTCGGAAAACGGAGAGAAAAATTAAAATGCTAATAATAAATGGAGAAAATCTGGATGCCTCAACACAGAAGCAGAGCTTTTACAAACTGATACCAAAAAAATATTAAAAGCATCAGGGGAGCCAAGGGCAAATGAACAGGGCATTTACCAAGACGCAACAAAATCCCGAACAAACCCACGATACTAAAAAATGCAAATTTTCACACAATAAAACACCCACCACCACTATCACCTGTGAGCCTACAAATATTCACAGCAGTTAGAAGGATGGGTGAGTGGATGGATGGACAGACAGACACATCCACGTGAGGATGAGCACAAGAACATTATCCTGCACTAGCACAGGCGGGGTGAACAGATACAACCTTTCCGGAAAACATTTTGGCAAGAAAAATGCAAAGCGGTTTCACTTCTGGTAGTTCACCGCATGCAAATAATCATGGACAGACACACACAAGAGCAGATCCAGCCAAAGCGATGTTCCTTAGACGATATTTATAAGAACAAAATGTACCGGTTAAGAAAAATCTTTGATGATCAACAATACAGGGATAGCTAAACTAAAGACACTGAGAGCCCCACATGCGAGATGAAGATCATAAGGCAGCCGTGGAATCCACTTTTTGCAAAACCTAAAAGTGTATTCGTGTAGAAAAACACAAAACAAGTTTATCTTGTTGCGGTGGGCACCCAATATTTTCTCTTGACGGGGCTGTCTGTGTTGAAGTCTCACCAGCATGCTAAGGAAAACAGCTGGAGGTAAGGAAAGCACCAGGCTGTTTCTCTACAGGGCAGAGAAGGCTGATCGGGATTGTGTCTTCGGCAAATATGACCGCCTCTTGCAATCAACATTCTGAACACGTGGGTGAATTTGCAACAAGCAGGAAAGATCCCGGGTGTGCTCAGGAAATCCAGAGTGACCTACCCCTCTAATTCAAGGGAGTGCTGCCGGCAGGTTCATCCAACCTCACTCAGCATATGGCCAAACTCTCACAAAGACGTTGTGACCAAGAAAAAGTACACTTTGTGAAATGCTGCACGATGGGTCATGCTTGGCTAGTAACACCAACTGGCAGAATGAGTGCAATTTTTAAAATATGAAATACAAATTTTTGTCAAAGGAGAAGTAAAACATTATAGCTTTAGGTTCATTAAACCCGGCTCACATTCTGGGATTCCAAAAATAAAGCACCGGCTATTTAAAATTGCAGTTTGACAAAATTACTCCGGACCGAGCCCTGGAGATGTGAGAAGAAGTGAGTGGATGCAAGGCTCTTCCGGCTGCTACGGTTCTAGGGGACCCGGAGGAATGTTCCTTCCTCCTCCCCACCCCAGGGAAGCAGATGGCGACAGGGGAGGTGGAGCCGACCGCTTCCTCTGGTCCTCCTGGGGACCCCCTGCCCACGGTGCAGGACCGTGCCCTGTTCTCTCACGGAGGACTGAGTAATTGGCATGCCCTTGAATGCTAGCCTGCGCGACCTTCCAGTTTAGGGGAGCCCTGTCTTGGGGATTCGCACTTTGGGAAGGGACCCTGCGGGAGGCGTGAGTCCGTGTGCATTCCAAGGGCAGGTGCGCCCCCAGGATGTGGCCCTTGCCAGCTGGGGGTCTGCAGGTGGTGGCGGTCCCTTCTGAACCTCACCACCCTCAGCATTAAGGGGCCATTAGAGCAGTCCCGGCCTCACGGGGCTGCTCGAGTTTGTCACTCAGCCCACGTGCTTGGACCAGAGACAGGAACCATGAGTCTTACAAGTGGCTCTAGACACTGCAGGAGGAAGCTATTGATGCTCAAAGCAGGGCAAGAGCAGAGCCATTCGGGGGCGGGCTCCCTGCGTCCTTCCAGACTCTTGGCTGAGAGGTGGCTTCCTCGGCTCCATCAGCTGTCCCGTCGACTGCTCTACTGTACGTGGTCTGTTCTCCTTCCCCTTCTCCTTTCCCTCCTCTGACGCACACTATGAGGGTCTCCAGCCCAGACTGAATACAGGCTACCATCTTGGCTCTTGATCTTCCTTCACCACCCAAACCCTGGGGCATGGGGCGCTTTTGCCTCAGCCTCCCCACAAGCCACCATCTCTAGATGCCCCCAGAGTCACCTGGACCTCGCTCTCTCAAAGTCTCCAAGGAGCGCCTTCTGGATGTGTCCTCTTTAACTCTGCATTGACAAAAGGAAAATGAAGATCATTCCAGATTCGTTAAAAAAAAAAAAAAAAAAAAGCTATATTTTGCTTTAAGAATAGCGCTTAGCCAGAGATATTGATCACATTCATGGGCCAAATGAACATTATATTTATCCTACTCACGGCGTATTCGTTATTTTTTATTGATCAATAGAATTCAGGTTTCTACGAGATAGAAAATTACATCACCAATAAAATCGGACTAGCAGCATTTGAAATTAGCCCTGTGAATAAATAGAAACGCGTTGCCAAATAATGAAGATTATTTTTATTATTCTGCTCCCCTTTGGGGGGCACTGCTGACAGTGAACTACGCCAGCCTCCCTTTGGATTCGCCAGCCCCCAATCCTTACGCCCCACTCTTTGTTTGAAGTCAGAGGACTGGCTGTTTTTATACCAAGTTTCTTTCCTTTTCTTTTTGGTGGGAGGGTGGTGGCTACAATTAAATAAAAATAAATAAATAAAATGAAATTAGCTGCCGGGGTACAAGGCAAGCTTTGCAACATAGTGTTCTAGTAGCAATAAAAGATTTCTCCACTGAGAACAAGTTCTTATTCACCTAGAACTGATCTTATAATTCAAACACTCTCTGGCTGTGAAATCATGCCAAAAAGTCCTTATGAGCGATATCATCTTAAATGCAGGCAGTGAAAACCGGGAAGATATTGCTAATAACGGCGCCGCATTAATTAATTGCTATAAAATTTGCAAAATAAAAAGAACATTGGGAACAAAGCGATATAATATTTACCAGTGCTGAAAATTAGAAATAAATATTCAACATGCCCTTTTTGAGTCATACAAGCAAGCAGTTTTGAATAATAAGGCAGGACAAAGTCTTTTACTCAGGAAAAGCTAATGATTTCTGCATTTTGCTGCTGGTGAGGAATTGAAGGATGGCTGATTTGAATCTTCCTTCAATCTCCCATCAATAAAACACAGACAAGGCAGAGGCGAAAGCTGATCTGGGGGAGTCATGCTTTTATAATTGCTTTTTACCCTCAGGCATTTGAAATCCAGAGGGTCACGAGTCCTTGGGAGAAAGCGAGTGTAGCTCAGAGCCCAGTCAAAACCCTGAGAAACAAATTAATTTGTTTGTGGGGCTCAGGTCTCATTTGTGGGAAGAGAACGCTGCGTGGCACTTTATAATGTTATAACCTAATTAAAGATGGATCTAGCTAAAATATTTATGCAAACTTTACCAAACCCAAAGATTTTAATCTCATTTGAGAGGTTAGCTGACTTGTGGGACCAGAAACAATTCCTAAAACAAGCTTCTGGACCAGGAATCCAGAAGGCAAACTATGAAAGAAAAAAAAATAGGTATCACGAATTTCAACTCGTTTCAGTACCTATTAGTCCCTTTAATTAGGGAGACCTAATCTCATGCCACTTTTCCTGATTCTGC
Organism: Procyon lotor; assembly: GCA_028646535.1. Classification (NCBI taxonomy): domain Eukaryota; kingdom Metazoa; phylum Chordata; class Mammalia; order Carnivora; family Procyonidae; genus Procyon; species Procyon lotor. The sequence goes on along the minus strand of CM053617.1, from coordinate 67,376,924 downwards.
TTGGTTCCTGGGTGAGTCCAGATTTCTTTATTCAAATGCACTAACAACCTCTTTTTTTTTTTTTTATTCTGCTTTACTCCATGATGGGAAATGGAAGTGAAAATTTGCATTTCTTAGGATTTTGCAATCTGCCATTGTAAGGCTCCCTGGGACTGGGTCAGCCCGGAGCCCCACCACGGAACCCTGTAATAAGCGTAGAGCAGGGTAAGCTGGAAGGAAGCCGCATTGCCGGGAAGAAAGGAGTGAAGCAAACCGAGTGTGACCAGAGCGCTGTGATTCGGGGTCTCGTCCTCACGCCATGTTTTACTATCATATCTCAAATGGATATTTCACTCGGCCTCCAGATAAACCCTTTCCAGGGCTGCCTTCATTCTTGCTATTTTCTCATCAAAGAAATAAAAAGAGATCGGGGCACCTGGGTGGCTCAGTGGGTTAAAGCCTCTGCCTTCGGCTCAGGTCATGGTCTCAGGGTCCTGGGATCGAGCCCCGCATGGGGCTCTCTGCTCATCGGGGAGTCTGCCCCCTCCCCTGCCTGCCTCTGCCTACTCGTGATCTCTCTCTCTCTGTCAAATAAATAAATAAAATCTTTAAAAAAAAAAAAAAAGATCAAAATCTAAGTAAACATGGTGACAATGGAAATGTGCTTTGAAACCCCTCTTCTTTGCTGGACCCGCTCTCACCGAAGTCCTATGTCCCTGGGCCAGGACCTCAGCGCTCATCCTGGGCAAAACTTCTTATGTTTGGGTTTTTTTTCTAATTTGATAAAAATATATATAACATAACACGTGCCATGTTATAAACATTTTAAGTATATGATTCATGGCATTCATCACATTCACAATGTCGTGCAAATATCACTGCTATTTCCAGAACTTTTCCATTGCCCCAAACAGAAATTGTAGCCATTGAGGAATGACTCCAAACATCCCCCCAGCTCAGCCCCCTGCAGCCTCCAATGGACTTCCTGTCTCTGTGACTTTTGGGCACACTCTTTTGATGCCTCCAGTTTCTTCTTCCAGAATCTTCTCGACAAGGAGACAGAGGGAAGGGAGTTGGGACAGAGCCATCATGAAAGGGAGCGTGGAGAAGGGGGATAGAGTGAGCGACACCCAGCATCCAGGAACTTTCTCGGCCACGAAGAAGGGGCTACCCAGGGCTAACATGGCAGACCCAGAAGAACAGAGGTTTCCAGCCTCAAAAGCCAAGGTGGGGACGACCTGGCCAAGGGGGTGAAGGAAATGAAGGAAGAGGCGATTCTCAGAGTCTCATCTTGCTAGGACCATGGAAATAGAAACTTCCAGGAATGCATCCTGCAATTATGCAGCCAAAGCCACCCAGGGGCCACCACCTCGCAGGTGACAGGCAGAGTCTGGATAAGGTAAGAGCTGCCCAAAGCAGGGTGTTCTCCCTCCCAGGCTCCCAGCTCCTGGCCGAAGATGACATTTTCTGGATATCTGGCAAGACTTCCAGGGGCTGAGTCTTTCCGTTGGTTTCCTGGAGATTGAGTTTAACTCTGCTTCGGAGATTAGAGGCCCTGAAAGCAAATGAGGAAAGTTTCCAAATAAAGATGGAATAAATGAATTAATTTCCATTAAGTTCCCACATTTAGAATCCAGGCAGGTAAGTACCCAAGGCCACCTGGGTCTGTGTCCGGCGCTGCACCTGCGTGACCTCTCTTAGCTTTAGAAGCACCTGACCCCTTCCTGCCCGGGAAGTGCCACCCATGAAATTAGGTAACACTTTCCAGGCCAGGTCGACTTTTCTGTTGGGCTCTGTCTCGTGAAGCTGGATGTGTGAGAAAATGGCTATAATACGTCTTGTTTGAGAACCACATCTGACCCATTCTAAGGTTCCCCAGTGCTCCATAAAATGTTCGCCTCCTAAGGAAGAACTTAATGAAAGTCAGCCGTAAATCACCGTATTTAACATTTACATTTGTTTACTCTGCACCTGACTTAAAACTGCAGGTCGACCTTGTTTGACCTGTGCCGACGCCTGGCTGGGCTTTACATGGTGACGCCCAGGACGCCAGCCGATTACCGCCACTCCCATCTTGGAATATCCCCCACCCCCACCCCAGGCCCATTCGGGAGGCAGGAGTGGACTCCCCCAGCGAACTTCTCACCACATGTTCTATTTGCTCTTTTCCCCTGGGACAAATGGAATGAAGTCCAAGGAGCCAAATTTAGATCTCTGCCTTATTTTTCTAATAGCAACCCAAAGCAAGAAACCAAAGAAAGACAAATAAGGGAGCGCCTGGGGGGCTTAGTCAGTGGTGAAGTGTCTGCCTTCGGCTCAGGTAGTGATCCCAGGGCCCTGGGATCGAGACCCACGTCAGGATCCTGGCTCAGTGGGGAGTCTGCTTCTCCCTCTCCCTCTGCCCCTCAACCTGGGCTCATGCTCTCTTTCTCTCTTATATAAATAAATAAAATCTTGGAAAAAAAAAAAGAAAGAAAAGCAAATAAGAATAAACATTCTAAGCTTTTCCCTGTATGTTCTTAAGTGGGGGAACAAACCCCTTGAGTTTTAATTCTCCAGGATGGTTTTTCTGAGACGGTCCTTTCCATGTGACAACAGAGCAAGATGGCATTAGAAGGAAAGGAGTGAACATTGGTGGCCATGCTGATGGCAACTTGCTCTGTCAGTTTTCAGGGAGGCCCCCGAGGGCGCCCCACAAGGGGGGGTGCATTGGGACCAGCTCCTGAGCAGCACTGCGGACAGGGGCGGTGAGATCTCCGGGTAGATCAATATCAAAACAATTCCCTTCCTGCCTTGAAGGAAGCACTTCTTGAAAGACTTCGGATTTCCCAGTTCTGGGTCCAAAACGAGCTGATGTTCATGAGGGGTTTCAGGTGTAGCCTTCATGTGAATCTGGAAGACTACGTCTTGAACACTGCTTGAAGGGAAAAGCAGGAGGCCGGGCAGCCCGGAGGCACAGGCGGCGGAGGGCGCGGGCTGGAAAGAGGCTCATGGACCACGCCCCGGACCCCACGGCCTCCACTATTTCCCACACAAAGATGAGGCCATTGTGGGCTGTTTTCATTTCTCATCACTGTAACGTGCCTTTCCCCCGAACCACCGTCCACACTAACAGACAACAGCTGTGAGTATGACCCTGTGTGTGGAGCATCCCTGACCTGGGCGGATGGACATGCTCCCCCCATTCCAAGTGACCCACCTTGGGTCCCTCTGGCTGGAAAGTGCAGGAATAAAGAAAGCTTCCCCTGGGGAGGGGGCCCTGGGACTCCACGGGGCTTGCCCCCCCCATTGGTGGAGCCCTGGGCCCAGGGGGCGCGGGCAGGCTTTTTCAGACCACACGCGGACCCAGACGGACCCTCTGTGGGGAGCTTCCCCCGCCTCTGAAATCGGGGTATCCACATGGAGGAATGTCAGAGGGCACTTCTCTGAGCAGTAAAGTGTCACCATTCTTCTTGCCAGAAAGTGTTAGACCACGGTCTCTGTAGTAAGAGCAAGCCCACCAGTAAATGCACGCTTGGCTTCCATCAGCACCAAACGCCCGCCCCCCACCACCCCCCCTGCCAATTTTCACACTTCTCCGCTATTAAAGATGTGCTCTGGGGCAGAAGTTAGAACATGATACAGATCCTCAAAGACGCACTATCAGCAACTGATAAAGTTCTCTGGGTTTATCAGTGTGGTGGGAGGGGAGGGGGGGGAGATTCTGTTCAAACAAATGTATATTCAGGATCCTGGAATAAATTACTCCAAACTGTGTTTACATTCAACTTAGGGACTCACTCTCAGACTCAAGGTGCGAGCAGAGAAGAAAACAATCAAAATTCAGAGAAGAGGCCAGAAGGAGGGGTGAGAAGGAAATGGAGAAACGCATAAACAAGGGAAGTTGGGGCGCCCCAGGAAAAGAGCTGTTTTCAAGAAAAGCTTTTTAACTCAAAGTAATGTTAGGTACACTACTGTTTTCAAATGAGAAGCACAATATAGGAATCAAGGATTTTTGCTGCTGTGTCCGCTTGGGAGAGTATTTTCAATAGTGCTGTGTCTGAGGTTCTATTTTAAAAATCCGAATGTGTAAGAATTCCACGCTGTTCATTAAAAAACAAATCACAGCCAGCTGCTAATCGGTACCCCATCAGGTCCGGCAAAACTTTACACGAGACCTCGAGAAAAAAAAAAAAGAAAACAACTAACCAAACCAAACAAAAACAAAAAACTTATTGATGCATTGATAAGATCCACAGAATAGATAAAGTTCACTTAAAGCCGTCTTGTACTACTCTAAAAACTTAAATCTCTAAGAAAGGAACTCATCAATGCCGGTATGAAGACTGGCATTAGATGTAGGGAACAGAGATGAATACTCTAAAAAATAATGAAAACTAAACAGAAATTCCTAGAGGAGAGATGCCTATTTCCTGACTATTCAGACACAATGAGATTTTGGAAAAATAGGACCTTTCACAAGTGATTAGTACACCAGGGCCGTAACATTTTACTAACACAAATTCATAAGGTGACCCTGGAGATCAACAATAAAACAGAATTTTATAATGGGCTTAAATAGCCAGAAAGTTTCAGCGTCTGTGTTGTCTAGCCAAATAGCTTCCCCTTGGCTCCATCTCCCTGGATGGTCTCAGTTCGGAGCCCCTGAAAGACGAAATGTCACCCGAGCTTCTTCAGCCCATGTCTCCTCCGGATGGAGGAGACAAGGCACCTGCCCTTTTGCAAGGGTGTGGTTTGCACGCGGGCCCTCTCGGCCGCCCTCCGGGTCTGTGAGAGGGAGGGAAGTGACTCCGGGTATGAACTATGCAGGAGTTGAAACACTTGGCCAAGCCCGAGTGCCAGCTTCCCGAGGCTTCGCCCGCCTCCTTCCCGAGGTGGGCTACCGGCTCGCCGTCTCCTCCCGCTGCCCTCTGCTTCCGCTGCCCTCTGCTTCGGAGTGTGTCTGGAAACAGCTTTGCAGATGGCCGCGTAGGTTTTACAGGAAATATTACTTAAACACTGAAAAGGATCGCATTTCTCCTGTTAGGAATCACAAATCTGGATTTCATTTTCTCTCCCGCATTTTTCCCCCAGCAAACCCTGGGAAAAAATGTAACTTTTATATACGACATGCACAAAGCATTTGGGAATTTTTTTTAACACACCCTTAGCCCCAGCTCGTTTGCCTAGCCCTCCTGTAGCTTTTTGCACATGTCTATAAAAGTCATTTACATACAGAATATACGAACACACAGATTTGCAATCATATTGTTTCTTGTATTAACACAACTGCCCAGGAGGAAGAAACTCGTGAAAATGCAAGAGTGGGTCTCTTCTCTTTTATTCCTTATTTTAAGAATTTTCTATGGTGAAGAAAAAGAAATTCAGCTCTCAACTCACTTGGATAACTAACCATGAGCTGCTTCTCTCCTTCGCCGGCTCCTCTTTCGGCGTTTTATGGAGCTTCATAAAGACAGGGGGATTCCTATTGTTGGCGAAGTGATTAGCATCAATAAACAATTAAAAGAGTAGTGAGGGATGTGAGTTGGACAGAAGCTTTCACGGGGGTTTTCCACACTGCTCTTGATCTGTGAACGAGGAGATGGTGAAATAAACAATCGGCAGGGAAAGTCTGTCTGAAGCACTTTATTATCTGTCGGCCTCCGAACGCTGGAAACATTTCCGCAGAAGAGAAGCTTGTGGACTTGGATCCAGCTCTGGCTAAGCCGGAAATGGCAAGGGAGCATCAGGGGCCAAGGCTGTGCATCCTCCCTGTGTGCACAGGGGCCGCCGGAGTTCCCCCCCAAAAACACAGTCTCCAGACCCCCTCTGACTCCTGCCACCCACTGCAGGCGGCCTCAGAGGGACCCCACCGTCACCTGCACTCGGAAATCTGCAGTGATGGTTTGCATTTTAATATCTCTCACATGAACCCCGGCAGAGAAAGTCAGCCGGCCCCACAGCAACGTGGTCCCTTTATCACAAGATCTGGGGGCATCCCTAAATCGGCTCTAATCTACGCAGCGGCAATTCTCGATGCCCAGCTGTGAATCCAGGGAGGAGGAAGGCAAGGTCAATGTCGGGCTTTCGTTAGACTTGCAGCCTTTCCCTGCAACTTCCAGAGTGCGGCTCCAAAGGTGCCAGGCACCTCGCCGTGCCCGGGTCTGGGGTGCGTTTGCACTGCTTGGTGGGAGGGCTTTACCGCTAGGTTGAAACACATAAACAAGGCCCCCAGCAGCCTCCCGGTGATGTCCAGGCTTCCTGACCTCCAGCCCCTTGTCCCGAGGGACCCGAGGCCGCTCCTCCTGCCCCAGCCGAGCCCCCGCCAGGCCTCCGGCCCCGCCGCTGACAGCCCCGCCGCCTCTCACCTCGGCGGCACAGAGCCTCTCCAACCATCTGGAACCGCCTTCCTGTGTCTCCACCTCATTAATTCCCCATCTCATTTCATACTTCCTCAGAAAATGTCTCTTTTCTCCTCTGTCTCTGTGCACCCTGGCCCTAAAATACCTGTTTGCCTTAGCAAGTACACAGGATCCCAAATCCCAGGGGCGCTGGAGGGCCCAGAACACAGGAGATGGTCTTCCTGGGGGGTCAGAGGCCAGGGCACCCCCACTTTGCTGCCTCTGCCCTTCTCTCTGCTCGGGGTGGCCCCAGCTCCCTCAGACCACGGGGGCTCCTCCTGCAGAGAGAGGCAGGTGGGATCATGGAGGGAACGCGGCCGAGCCCTGGCAGGCAGCTGCCCGGAAGGTGAGCAGCCACCCCCGGGGGGCATCGCTTCCGTTGCGGGGGGAGCCCCTCCCAGCCCCCACTCCCTGCCCTGTTAGAGAGACAGATGGCGATCCCAGTGACATTCTCAGAGAGAGCTCCCCGAGGGTCGAGACCACTCCTGCGCCAGCCTGGCTCTCCATCTAGATGCCGCAGCCATAATCACAAGAAAAGAAGTTTGACCCAGATGCCCCGGAGGCGGGGGGAGGGGGAGCCCGGCCCCCAGGGGAGGGCTGGGGAGGCCAAGTCAGAGCCCCCGTGCTGTGGGACCCCTGCCCCGTAGGCCAGGCCCTTGGGTTGACTGTCCCACCTTGTGCAGTGGCTATGTCTCGGGAAACCTGTTCCAAGCTAACGTGTGTAAGCCAGCCCCTCCCAGAATCACGCAGCACAGACACTGACATGGGGAACACCGGGACCCTTGCTCGAGTGACGAAGGGGACAGAACAGCATGGTGACGGCAAGAGAGGGGGCGCCTCACTCAGACCAGCACCCACGGTGTTGGCATTGACACCCTAGCTCCCTCCCAAAGCAAAGCCCTGGACGCCTCCCCTGTGGAAGTGACGGGCCCTGGGGAAGCCATGGCCAACTCCCGGGGCTGCAGGATGGACCGGCCCCCCTAGTGGGGGAGCCCATGTTCCCGCATGGCACTCATGAGCCTCTATGGGACCTGCGGGAAAGGAGGGTGAGCCCACAACTCAGCCTTGTCAAGAAGCTCCTGGCACCCAAGAAAGAAACACATTTAGAAGCCAGATCCTAAAGTATAAAGCAATTAGAAGGGTCAAGGGAAAGGTCACACTGTTAGAAAGAAAATATCTGGGGCACCTGGGTGTCTCAGTAAGTTAAGCATCTGACTCTTGGTTTCTGCTCAGGTCATGATCTCAAGGTCTTGAGGTCAAGCCTCGTGTCCTGCTCCCTGCTCAGCGGGGCATCTGCTTCTCTCCCCCTCCCTCCGCGCCTCTCCCTGCTTGGGCATGCGCATGCTCACTCTCTCGCTAAAATAAATAAATAAATCCTAAAAAAAAAAAAAATAGAACTAAAATATTTGGGACTCTTTTTAACGAAAACTACAAGTATTGCGATGATCCTAAATGCGAGAGCGCTCCATATTTTACACACGCCTTTATTCATCCACCAAAATGACAGATTTGGAGAAACGAGCCGTGTTTGCCCCTAAACATAACATATGCTAAAGGAAAATCCTCCAAGGACCACTGTGCATGCAATAATTTCCATCATATGTATTTAAACATGTTTATCCGTCTATCTGGCACATGGTAGATGCTAAATAAATATTTCTTGAATGAATGATAACAGAATGAATGAACATCTGTGTGTGAAGCAGTCAGACTGGGCTGAATGCGGAGCTCCCCTAACCTGCGTCCGCCCCCGTACCTGCCTGACCAGCAGCCACAGTCCTCCGTGCCCTCCTCCTCCTCCTGTTCTTGAGAACGTCTCTTTGGGACTCACATGTTCATGACACGTTGGTAGAATGAAAGCAGCGCCAGGCTGGGTTCTCCCCAGAGTGGGGCTTCTCTGGTTTGGGGGTGTGGAGGAGTCCCCGGAAAGAGAAATGAGCCCCCCCGGATGGCCGGCTACAGCCTGCATTTCACAGGGCTCCTTGCGTGAACATGCAACCAGCTGCATGTGTGTGTCTTGAGAGGAAGGGCAGCAGCAGGGGCCCCGCAGATGGTGAGCTCATGCACCCTTAACTGCAGCCACCCTTGATTCTGTCTCTGCTGAAACCTCAGCATTGCTTCTGGAACTTAATAGTAAATGCAGGGAGGGGCAGTGGACCACGCAGGCACACATGCATGGCCCCATCAGCAGTCAGGATGTGGGGGTGCTCCGGAAAAAAGGCCTCTGGAAACCTCAAGGGATCTCAGAGACCCAGCCTCTGGCATAAATTGTCCAGCCCCTGAGGACCCTCGCCACGCAAATTTAGGGTCAGCCCAGAGGTTCTGCACCAGCGGCTGCAGAATATTTCCATCCAGAAAGCAGAATATCCCCCCAAAGGTGAAAACACGTCTGGGTGCTACTAAGTGTGGATGTGTCCTGAGATCAGGCAAAGGATGAAGAGAGCAGTCCTGCTCTAAGTAGAAATGTGAAGCCCACCACACTCTCCCCAGAAAAGAGGTGCCCAAGACCCCAGAGCCTGCCTGTCCTCAGACAGCACCAAAACCAGGAATTTTACACAAAGACAGCGAGACTTGGCTCTAGGGGATGCAGCCAAGAGGTGAGGAGGACAGGGATCAGCCTGGGCGCAAAATCGAATTCAGAAGGACCGAAAAGCCTGGGAAAGGAGGCAGCCTACTGCCAACCTACTAGATCGTTTCCCATTGCTCATCCTAACAGGTCCGAGAATCCAGCTCTGAGATTCTTGTTTGTGGGGTTTCCAACTGCATTCACCCCCCTAACTAGAGTTCTCTGTCATTCCAGGCACATTCGGCACTGGATCTGAGACAGGATGTGTCCCCAACGCCCACTAGGTCCCCCCATCTCCCATCCCCGCGTTCCAAGGGCACGGCCCTCCGGGGCTCGGCAGACTCTGCTCCGTGGAGGCTGAGACATACCAGGCCGGGCCTCTCCCACATACCCGCACGTGGAAATGGACTGGAGGCGGGCCTGCCGCCGAGCAGCAGACTTGTCTTCTCCGAGGCTCACATCCCCTCCCAACGGCGCGGCCTTTTCTGGGAGGCTGCAGCTCTGTTCTGCCTTGGCCCATTCGCCTCCAGGAGACGTGAAACCTTAAGCTGTGAAGAAGGAATTCTCCCATAAAAACCGAGAAAGGCATTCAGAGCGTGAGCCCTTCCTGGTCTTCTGCAGGTGCTGGTGACGAGTTCATGGGATTTGTCTAGACTTCTGGCTGGCGGCAAACAAGGCTCCCACCAGCTACTCCAAGGCATTCCCGGTGGGTGCCCAGCAGGTGCGTGCGGGGGAGACGGCCCCCGGCCCCCAGAGGCCACAAGGGCAAGGGCGCTGCCAGGAAAATCTCAGTGGGCCCGTCCCGGGGCGGCAGCGGATCAGAACGCAGGTAGCATGTGCTCCGAAAGGTTCACATGAAGAGAAAAAGAGGACTTGATAATAAATTGGAAATAGGTCCGCCTGGATCTGCGAGGGCCTCTCTCCCGACAAGGAGCACTCCTTGGGCCATTTGATCAACATCGTCATTTCTCCGCAAGCGTTTGGATGGGAAATTCCACCATAGAAGAGAATTTATTGAAAAGAATGCAAACACTATTATTCACTGTAGAATGTTTGTCTTTGGGAAGAAAAAAAAAATCTATTTTGGTTTCATCATTTTTACAACCTTCCCAAGCTCCACGAATTCTTTTAAATACCAAAAAAAAAAAAAAAAAGCTAATTCTGCCTCATTAATAATAACAGGCTCCAATTGCAGAATATTCTCTAATAATGATCATTAGCTCCTCTGTGGTTTTTGTCACTCGGATATTAATGTGGGATTGGGATCAGCAAGGTTTTCAATTTTTAAATAAGCCGAACGAATTTGAAAAAAAAAAAAAAACTTTAAAAAAAAACTGGGAGCGAGCATATTTCACGCTGCAGGGGCAGGGGGAGACGGGCGGGGAGAGGGAGTGGGCCGCGGAGCCAGGTGGGCGGCTTTGTGGGGCTTGTCTTTGTGCCTGCAACACGCTCCTGGCGCCCGCCCTGGCAGGCGCGGCGGGCGGGCCCACCTGGGGGACAGCAAGGTGGCCCAACCCCGGGCAGCTCACAAAAGGGACGCTACCCCCTCACTCCTCCCTGAAGCCTGCCTCCTCTGTGCCCCGCAATATTTTTGTTCCTCAGCAGAGCCCCATGGTCCCGGCTTCCTGTGGAAGAATGCAGCCGCTCGGCCCCTCCCCGCACTCCGCTATCTGCTTGGCACAGGCCGCGCTCAGCTGGGACGTCGCTAAGGATCTCGCTTTCCTGGGCAAACACAGCTTCACCTGCCCTCCAAATCCCTCTCTCCTCCTCCTTCGCCAGCCCTCCCAGCTGAGCTATGTTAATCAGGTGGGGGACACAAGGTAACATTGAAGTAATTCAGCCAATTAGGCCCTGAATTGTTTGCATCCAACAGCATTTTGTATTTCTGCAAATGTGTGAAATGCAAAATGTGCCCTCCAGCAAAAACGACAGCAGCCATGTACTGGCGGCGAGTCAACAGAGCCTGGGAGCAGGCGGCCCTGACGGCTAATAGCGACGCCCGCATATGCTTGCGGAGGCCGGCCTTCTTTATGTGTGCGCCTCTCTGCGAGGGGAGGCAGAGCTGGGGGTCTTGGTGGCAGATGGGCAAGGGTAACGGGGATTGGCTAATCCCAGATCTGCATTCTCTTCTCCGCGTAGCAACTGGGGAAAGATGGGGCCAGCTGTCAAATGGAAGACTTTCATGGTCCCTTGCACACAACAGCTGCACACGCCCTGCCTGCTTGGTTCTAAATTATTAAACATCTTTTTAGTTTGTTCCAGCTGCAGGCATCAGTGTGTTTATGCAGCCTTTGTGCATTTTACATATGATTCCTTCTCCCCTCCTCTCATCAAAATGCTGTTTGTAAAAGTCATTATCCCATCTGTGCCCCAGTTTGGCCAAACAGCCTAAGACAAATCCGATGCCATTCTCCTTCCAGGACAATTTGGGAGTTGAAGATGATCGCTGTGACTTGAGACTTCAGGGGTTTGCCGCACGCTCTCTGCCACCTGTAAGAGGTGGTGGCATCTGAGCGGCTTCGGGGTCCCGAGGCGTCCTGGGGGCTCTGCAAGCAAGATTTCGTTGCGGTGCATGTATGGCTTTAGAGAAAACACACACGCAGAGAAAACAAAATGAGGCCTCTTCCATCTGCAGAGGGTGCGCGGGAGAAGGGATGCTCGGAGTCTTCTTTAAATCCCTGCTCCCCGGCAGCTCCTGTCCCCGAAGGTTTCAACAACGATAAAACTGTCCTTATTTTCCGGCGGCGTGAATATTCACCCGTAGGTATACAGGGCCGCTGCTGCCCCTGGGCTGGCTGGGCACAGACGTGCCCGACACCGTCCTCTCCGACCGCCCCGCGCTGTCTGGGAGGTGATAATGTCATAAACACGCCCCGGCAGGACGGAGCCTGACCTGATGTGTTAATTCTATTCCCTCCCGAACCCAAAAAATGATTTGTTGGAAGTGGTGGCTTCCTGCAGGGTGTCGTGGCGGCGGCCAGCTTCCAGCTCAGAGCGAAAGTCCCCAGCAACAGTTGCTCTGTTGGTAGCCAACAACACCCCCTTCGCCCAAAGGCCCCTGCGATCGATCGGGCGGTTGGTCGGTCAGTCAGGGTGTGGGCGGCAGGCTGGGCTGCTCCGTCCTCAGCCTCTGCTGCCCCGGGAGCCCCGAGCCACAGACACGGGCGCTGAGGCCACCGGCCTCTGGCTGTGGGGCTGCTCCTTCCCCGCCCAGGTCCGGGTGCTTCTTTGCCCCCCGCCCACCTGCAGCCTCGCTCCTTGGCACTCGCTCCTTGCCACTGTTTTATTTTTAATGTAATGACACACGCTTCGAAAGGGTTTCATAACGGCGTCTGAATATTGGATTTCCCAGAGAGTCGCTCTCAGTAATTGCCTACAGCCTGCTTCCCCTGCTAGATCCTGGGTACAACCCGAAAAGTGCCAAGCACAGCTCTCCTTTCTGGGCCAATAGGTAGCTTCCCCAGAGCCTCCAAATGGCTGTCAGACACACCTCCAAATTGGGGAGTGGGGAGAGACCCGCCAGAGCTGGAACCTTCCCAGACTCAGGCAATGGATGCTAAAAAAGATGCCAGGAACGCTAAAGAGAGGCCAGAGGGAAAAGCCCCTGCGGCACAGGGCTGGGCGCCTGCCGAGGGGTAGGGCTGCCTCTCCCGAGCCCAGGGACACGCGGCGGAGAATGACCATGGGAGCCCCCAGCAATGCAGTCATAAACGGGATGAAGGATTTCAGGGTCTCCGAGAGTCCCTGGAAACCCCATCTCTCCCTGCCTCCAGAAAATAGCCAGCCGCCAGGGCTGCCCCAGAAGGCACAGTGCCCACAGTCCCTGGGCAGCGCTGCCCTCTCCCTGGAGGAGAGAACTCACTCAAACACAGTGCGGACTGGAGTTGGAGTTCTGTGTTCCTCAAAGGCAAGTCGTCCCCTTGGCCTTTATGGGGACAGGGCCGGACTCCAAGGACAGAGCCACCATCCGTGACTCTAAAGCATCACTTAGTGGGACTGGGATTTGCTCAGATATGTCTTAATGAAGTCCTGAGCGTTTCCCGAACTTCACTTACTTCAGCTGCAGCTGGTGAAAGTCTCCAAGGACAACGAGGAAACCAAAATTTCCTGGGAATGTAAGTTCTGGCTTTGCCTAATTTTGAGGATGATGGTTCCTCTCCTTTATGGGTGCGTCCTGGGGCTGCCCACCGCCTCGGCCAAGCCAGGAGAGCAGGGGGTGGGGGCAAAGAGGTGCCCCATCCCCAGGACTGCAGACCCAGAGGAGCTGGCTTCACACGACACAAATGACTCTTCCGTTTTCCTTCATTTTTAATCCGTCTCCCTTTTAATGACCTAAGTTAATAAGCATCAAAAGGTGCAAAACACAGCATGGATTTATTTTTAAAGGAGGAACTCTCCTCTGATCTCTGAGACCCTGGGTGAGTCTGAGCCCCAGAGGCTGCGGCTCCGATGGACTTCAGCACCCCAGGCCAGAGTCCCGTGCACTCTGCCCGCCAGCACCGTGGGCAGCAAGGAGCCACTTGGTGGGTCGTCTGGGGTCCCAAGGCTTCCAGGGCTGTGGACATCCAGGCACCATCCAGGCCAAGCTCCCCTTGCCCCACACCTCCTGCCAGCTCTCTCTGGAAAGCAGGCAACAGTCAAAGGAGTGTTGGACAGCTTTGCCCCAAGGGCCCCAGGAGCCCGGCATGGTCACACATGGCCAGGCGACACACACAGGCCGACCTGCAGCGTGGACTGACGGCAGAGTCGTCCCTGCTCTGCTGTTCCATTGTCTCCTGGCTCATCCCCTGTCCACCACTTCTTTTGTCCCTCCACCAGCCTCAAGGTGCAGGAGGGCCCTGGAATCACTGAGAGGTGAAGGGCAGAGAGGGGAGGGCAATTTCAGGCACCAACACTTCGTGGTGTGTCTGCCTGGAGGCGAGAACTGCATAAGGGTGTGCACCTTATCCGTGAGTCTGTGTGTGTGTGTGTGTGTGTGCGTGCGTGCACAAGCACACGTGTTCCCAGCTCTGGTTGCTGGTGGGGCCCTAAAGACACGCTCTACTTTGCATACCTATGAGCCCCACTCCATTAGGCTGCTGTAGCAAAAAGCTACCTCCAAGGGGGCAGGAAAGCTCTCTGGAGATCAATGCAACCAGGGCTCACCCTGCGTTCTCTGGGACTCAGACACCGCAGGTGTGGGCGAGGCCGCTACCGTTCGGGGTGGGCCAGGTTGCCCCACCAGGGGAGCAGGGGTATTAATTTTGTGGCATCTGTAAATACGCCCCAGGGGTCGGACTCCAACCGCAGTGCTCACATCCATGTATGATCAAAGGAAGTGGATAAGCAGGAGCGGGCGGAGGTGGGAGCTGATAGAAAGGCTGAGACCACAAAACCACTTGATGGAAATGTACCATCCATCACAAGCCCACGTTCAATATTCCTTTCCCGCTATGATAAAATCATACCAATGCTAAATGTTGGACGAGTCTACACTGACCTAGTTATTCCATCCCTCAGCAATGTTTGGGAAAACCCCAAGGCCACTGAGGCTGTGTGATTGCAGGGCCCAGATGGAATGGGCAAGCTGATCCCCGAGGTCGTCGGTAACGACAGAGCAGAGGACCAAGGTTCTACCTCCGCAGAGCATCTGGCAAACTCCTGAATCGGTAGGTGCTCAGATGCATCCCAGTTTTTATTTAAAAAGTCAAGATGAGAAGTTTTGAATGGCCCATAGGATTCCATTGTGATGGGTTTGGGGTAGACATATCAAAATGCATTTCTAAGTATATATCCATAAATAAAAATGGGTTTGAGGCTTAGGTTGGTTTGCACAGGTAATTTCCATAAAAATTAATATTCCTGACTTTACTGGAACTAAATAATTAAGGAAGAAAGTATATTACAATAATAAAATTACCAACGGAGTTTTGACAAGCAGTCATGTGCTTGTAAATGAAATTTATTTAGGTGCCACTCAAAACATTGTAATTAAGAGGTACGGAATGCTTTACCAGATGGTTCCTGTTTAGTATCTATTTCCTTTAGAGAACAAGGGGATTAGAATAAGCACTAACTAGCACCCGAAATACCCAATCACCCCAAGCTGCCGAAATGGCACCCCCTTCTGACATTTCTGTGCTCTCATGCCTATGCTGTGAAAACTGGTCGCTAAAAATGTATATAATATACACTCAAGCGATCACTAGCTGGAAATAAATAAGAGAATGGAGAGATACTGGTTGTGAAAATACCAGGGTTTTAGAACTAGAAGAAGAAATAAGTTGATAAAAACTCAATTTGATGTCACTGACAGTCGCTACATTTTTCCACTCTCCCTCAGAGTCACTGAGCAGCTCAACCTAGCGAATGAAATAGCAGGTAGCTGGTCAAGACACTGATCTCTTGGTTCCTTTGCTGTAATGACAATGACCAGCTTATTTTCCTGGGATTCCTATTGTGAAAGTGCTTATTCTCAGAGGCGTAAGATAGGAAAGCCAGAAGGATCTAACCTTCTTGCACACTTAACCTCTCTGAAGCTCGGAGACATTGAGTGAGTCACCCAAGGTCACACAGGAGTTGGGTGATACATTGGTTTGCCCAAGCTGCCTTAACAAAGCATCATAGGCCAGATGGCTTAAATAACAGAAATTTATTTTCTCATAGTTCTGGAGGCCAGAAGTCTGAGATCAAGGTATAGACAGGGTTGGTTTCTTTCCTTGGCTGCAGATGGCTGCCTTCTCCCTTGGTCCTTTCCAGGTCTTCCCTCTGTATGTTCCTGTGCCTTCATCTCCTCCTTTTACAAGGGCATCAGTCACATTGGATTAGAACCCAGCCAAATGACCTCAATTTACCTTAATTGCCTTCTTAAAGTTGTCTCTAAATACAATCACGTTCTGAGGTGCTGGGCATTAGTACCCAGATTTGGGGGGAAATACATTTCAGTCCAGATGTGGCACCCTAGGCTCCTGGGCCACCCAAACTTTTGCTTTGTCTCCTTTATCATTTGATTTGAAGGATGCCCAGAAGGCCCCAAACTCAAAAGATCTCCAGCAAAAGTCTGTTCTTATGGTGGGCAAATCTATATAAACACATACATCGTACAGGACAGAGCCCCGGTAGCCACTTGTGATTCAATTAACTCTTTCCCTGCCTTGGTGGGATGGGGAGAGGTGGGGAGGGATATGGAGACTGTGGTTTGGCTAGAGCTTAGTGCTCCTGGGGGGAGGTAACTGGAGTTCAGCGTACTGAGTACTGGGGCAGCAGGTAGGAGGTCTGGGAAGAGGGAGAATAGCCTCCCCGGGCAGGTGAGAGGGAGGCGTGGTCACTGGAAGTGGCCAGGGGCCATTTTAGCAGTGGCCAACTAGGACAGCAGTCCATCAAGGTGAAGAAATTAGCTTTCATTGAGATGATTGAGCAAATAAGAAAATTTATTGAAGATAATGGGAGCCAGGTTTTCACTGTCTAAAGAAGAAACAATTATAAAAAGGGGAAACCTGAAGTGAACCCTGAGGCTGGATTAGAATTGGAGGTATCAGTGTAAACATGTGGTTTTCATAGAAATGGATGAAAATAAATACAGATGTCAGCGTGTGTGCCTGTGTGTATGTGCACATGTTCCCTAGCTCTGCCCCCTGGGGGCTGGAAGCAGAATCGTCCCCACAACAGTGAGCACACCGAGTGCCAGATCTTGGTTTCTAAATACCATTCTCTCATAAAAGGAACCTGGATCTTTTGAAAAACTGGCTGGTTCCAGGGCTGGCTTGGGAAAGAATAAGATTACCCTACAACATCTTTTAGTGCCAAAAAAAGAAAGAAGAGCTTACAGAACGAGGAAGGTGTGCCTAAAGATCAAAAGAGCAACTCCAAGGACCCACAAGGTCCAACTCTCAGACAATTTGAGCATCAAAATAAATAAATACTAACAGTGATGGATTATAACTCATGGAAGGAAATAGTAATCAATGAGCCCACACTGAAACCATCAAACAGATAAGTAAGGAAAAAAGAAAACAGTCCTTACATTTCAATGTCAATAGCTAAATGTAGAAGGAGAGATGGAGGCAGAAATCATCATTTGGAAAACGTCATATACTGATTCATGTAGGTGGAAAACATGAATGGATGCTATGTAAGCAAAAATCGGGTAAGGAAAGGTGCTTCACATAGTCTCAGAACATCTCTGAATATTTATCCATGAGGAAGGTAGAGAAGTAACTTTATAGAGGAGAAGCCAAACACGTGCCATCTCAGCCAAGTAACAAAGTGGACACCACTAGAAATGACACACGTTGACATGGTGCCCCACGGTGGTCAGAACTTAGTACTGCTTCTGGAGCATTCCGGAAAAAAACAACAAAAAAAACCCACAAACAAACAAAAAATATGGATGTAATCATGAGAAAACACTGAGTTAACATATTGAAGGATATGCTGCAAAATGACTGGCCCATAATTTTCTAAATCTTCAAGGTTGTGAAGGTCAAAGATGGAGGACATGTTCAAGACGGAAGGAGGTTACACAGGCGTAACTACAAGACCCAGTGTGTCCTGGACTGGACCATTTGGCCCTAAAGGACCCCATTCAAGAGGAACTGTGAAAGTCAGAAGGATCTGAGGGAGTCTTTTGTGCTATTCTTGCAAACTCTGGGTATTTCAAAGTGTTTTCAAATGAAAAAATGTATTAAAAAGCTGCAAAATGAAGTTCTTTGGCATCTAAATGATAGAAATAAACCATTATCCAAACATTCAAAAAGATGAAATGAATTCAATGAAAGGCAATGAAAAAGACGCTCCTATCTAACAGCACACAGAGGGGTAGGGAGAATGAACATTCCAGATACAAAAGGATGTTAAGTAATATTCTTTCTTACAAGCCAGAGATGATAGATAGATAGATAGATAGATAGATAGATAGATAGATAGATAGATAGATAGATAGATAGAGGGGGAGATTTTTTTTCAAGAGCATATCTGTAGACTTAGACTACTTTTTCCCTTTGACCTTACAATTCCATTTTTAGGAATCTGTCTTATGGAAATTATCTGAAATTCAGAAAAAAAGGTTTATGTCCAGATGCACTCATTGTAGAGTTATTTATAAAAGCAAAAGTTTGGAATCAGCCTAACCATTCAACCATAGGGGAATGGATTCATAAATTTGGGATATCTATCCAGTGGAATGATACGAAGCTACTAAAAGCAATGCTTATAAGGAGTTAATGATGTGGGAAAAAAATCTAACATTTGTTAAAAGGAAAAGGAAAAGGAAAAGGAAAAGGAAAAGGAAAAGAAAGGAAAGGAAAGGAAAGGAAAGGAAAGGAAAGGAAAGGAAAGGAAAGGAAAGGAAAGGAAAGGAAAGGAAAGGAAAGGAAAGGAAAGGAAAGGAAAAGAAATACAACCACAGATAGAAAATTATTGAATTCATGCCATATATAAAAATTTGTATTTTTTAAAAAAAATCTAACCTTTAAAGACAAGAAAAAAAAATAAGGTAAAATTACAAGAAGAGTAAAAATATTAGTAATTTTTTTCTCTTCTTTCCAATTTTTTTGTACTTCCCCCAACCCGCCAATGTGTGTTCTTTACCTTTAATATCAGGCAAGCAAGATTTTTTTTCCAAAAGAATTGAACTATTGAATTGTCTAAATGCCGGGAGGTACAAAGAGTAAAAATTCAAACTGAAGCAACTTCAGAGAGGACGGAATGGAGACCTCATTCTACTCATGGTGAGATGAGGGCTGCAAGCCTGGGCTAGGGCTGAGAATATTTGTGTGAAAGAGGGGAAACTGAGGCTGGATGTTGTGTGGGTGTGGGTGTGTGTGAGGATCAGGGTGGGCAGCAGAGGGGGGGTGGGCCTGGCAGGGGAGGAAGGGAGGGAGGTCAGGCCGCAGAGAGGAGAGCCGGAAACCCCAGCTCTGCCTTCAGGCCTCCAGCCAGGCTGGCTCTTCCTTGGCTTCTCAGAAGCTTTCAAAGGCCCCTCCCTGGCTGGCAGATAAACATGAAGTTGGAGCTAATGGGAAGGGGATGCGGGGCTGGGGCGCTGATGGGAAAAGGAGCCCCAGAGGCCGCAGAAAGAGGAACTCGGCAAGTGCAGGGAGAGGCAGCAAAGGGTCCCCGGGAGAGGGAAGCAGGTCCCTGGGGACAAGAAGGGGACCGGCTGGGCTGGGGAGGAACGGAATTCGGAGAAGTCGGGCCCGTCCTGCCTGCCAGAGGACAGGGGCTCCTGGGCGGGGCCTTTCCTAGTGCATTTGGTCTTGAAAGAGTCATTTCAGAAATCAGACCTCAAGGTTGATCTGAACACAGTTAACAACCTTATGGGAGGGGAGCCGCAATATCATGATTTGTGGGAAATCCACATTTGTTTATCCAGTTGACCCCAATATATTTCTCTGACCCGTTTGATCCTCATGCGCAGTTCTTGAAAACACTTCGAATCATAAAGATGTGATGGATGTCTTGTTTCCAAAAAAGATGCCTGTTGGAATCCCAGGGGACCAACTATGTGCTTGGAGGGTTGGAAATTTCAGTCGCTGCAGTCTGACCTCCAGGGAGGGGGGAGGGGCTGGAGGTTGAATCATCCAAGGGGTAATGACAATGACTCTTCCATGAAGGTTCCATGAAAACCCAGAGGGCAGCTTTTTAGCCTTTCTTTTCAGAGGGCTTCCATGCTTGAGAAAGCAAGACACCTCCACTTGCTGGGGAGCTGAGCCCCAAGCCCTACAGGCCCAACCCTCCTCTGTTTGGCACTTGATTCTATGTATCTCTTCATCTGCCTTTAATATACGATTTAATGAACTTGTAAACCTCAGTAAGTGTTTCTCTGTGCTCTCCGAGCTGCTCTAGCAGATGAATTGAACCAAAGAAGGTTGTAGGAACATTCCAAGCCATAGTTGATCAGAAAAGTAGCCTGGGGCTTTTGACTGGTGTCGGAAATGGGGGCTGGGGCGGTGGTCTTGTAGCTCTGAGCCCCGGGCCCACGGCCTCAGAGGCTCTCTCCAGGGAGACAGGGCCCAGCTGGGGTAGAATTGACTTGAATTCCTGTACGCCCTGCTGGTGGCGGAAAATTGCTCGGTATTATGTTGGGGAGAACCACTCCCCACACTGGAACTGGATCCGGGAGCCCTACAAGAGAACCTAAGCTTTGCCTATTGCCAAAGGGGACAGACATCACTCTCAATCAAAAGTTTTGACTTTGTTTTCTCATTTTTATAAGTGAGTACTAGAATGAGGATCAACCGACTTATCAGAATGACTAAAATATCAGTGGCATCTATGAAACCTCCCCGAAGAAAGGGATAACAGAAAAGAAAGAACTAGAAACTACTAAGCATTGCGTGTATTTGTGACGGAGTGATTTGAATACTCTGTGTGCAGTAACCCTTACTGGGCTGCCTGCTCTGTCCGCGTCAGTGTAGCGACGGTTACCACCTAGGATACAACACCGGCAAGGATTGCACTATTTAGACCAGAAATTACATTGCTAGATGTCCAATTGTCAATGACATCATTTGTTCTGGAAGACAAGCATGCATGGCCTGGGTGTGAGGGTGTAGGGCTGCGGGTGAGACTGTTTGAGGAGACCACTCCGGGGGAAATCTCTAGTAGTTGGGTTACCTCGCCTTGCAGTAATCCCCGGGGGGGCGGGGAGGGGCCGGGGAGGGGGGATATGGCCAAGCTCCGTGTCAAGACAAATTTTAGAAGCTTCCACTCTCCTTTAAGATAACTTTGTTTAGGAATTGTCTCTCTATTCACCCAGTACTGCAAGAGGGTAACTACTTCTCACCCATTTCTAAAATGACCTTTACTGTTCTCTGTGAACACATTCTAAAGGTCTTCACGGCACGGTGCTCAGGTCGAAATGGGACCCCAAAACTCACCGACTAACTTCTCACCCCAGACCCTATCCCTTGCGGAGCACCAACCTTTGAGGTCCTTTCGGAGTGTGTAGGCAAACTCCCACCGCCACAGAAGCACAGTCACCTGCTCAAGGGGCCCCTCAGGTGTGGGGCAGCTCCTTCGTGTCCCCATTGCGGCGAGAGCGCCGTGCTGGCCTCCTCGACATGCACCCTAGCCCCCCTATCCCCGCCTCCCGCCCCAGCCTGCGTCCTCTTCCTCCTTGGACGCCCTTCCATTGCGTGTGCTGAAAGCTTGGGACATTTTTGGAAATGCTCCCTTGTCACTTTTCAAGTCCCAGCAAATTCCCCTTTGTTGCCCTCATTCCATCAAATTCTATCCGGTACAGACATGTCAGCCAATGTCATAACTTTCTTCTCTCTACACTCAATGTAATTTACTCACAGCTTCATTTGAGACTAATTATTCACATATTAATCTTTCTCCACTAAGGATGCGGCAGTCCTGAGCCTCCCGGGGAAGGCTCTGTGCACATGTCCGGGAGCTCCCGGCGGGATGACCATGGGCTGATGCCTGCCTTTTCCGACTGAGCCGTCTGCTCTGCCGTCCCTACATTTTGTGGGTCTGGGAAAGCACCTCGAGGAGGGCACGCGTGACATTGTGGTCAGCAGAGACGTGGGCTTCCCCAGGACACACAAGGGGGCTTTGAATGACCTGATTGACCGGCCTGTCCCTGGAATTGACCAAGGAGCCCTCTGTGCTCCCAGCACCTCCCTCCAAGAATTCTTTCTGTAGATGGTCCATCCAGAATCTTGTCCATCCACGTCTGCCCCCCAGTCATGGGCCCCTCCAGCTCGTGGCCATGAAACACCCTGGCCAACACCGCCACATCTCGGTAAACAAGTGAAGAAAGATGTTTCCAGAAGCCCCAGTGTGAACTCCTTCCTGGAAATCCGTTCTTAGCTGCAGGCTTCTGTTTCCTTCACCCGCCGCTCACTTTAAAGCCCGCCGCTGCCGACACAATGACGACGAGGTCAGAGAGCGCCAGTTGTGCATGAAAGATGTGAAAATTTACTGCAAATGAGACAAGAGCAGTAAATTCATTTTTATTCAAATTACTGTCATCACACATTACCACGTCCCCTGTAAACATTGTGCTTCAGACAGGCTGACAGCATATTATTATTGGTGAGATTATACCATTATTAAGCTATTACCATGTCACCCCCTGCTTGAAACAATGACTCAGCTCCGCTCTGCATAATAGGACAAGTGAGGGAGACAAGCGGAGGTGACAGAAAGGTTAGTTTTCAGAAGGCAGGCCCCGTGGAGAGTGACAGCCGGC
>CM053617.1:67316922-67354319 GCA_028646535.1 Procyon lotor | reverse complement strand
CGGGGGCAGGGGAGGCCCCGTGTCCCGACCCCTCGCCTATTTGGGACGGTGCTAGCAATAGATTAACATGGGCAATTTTACTTCCCCGTTGCTTAGGGCAGAGTCCGAACCTAGAGGTTACTGCTGTCAACGTAGGACCTTTTTCCTCCTGTCACTTCTTTCAGAGATGAAGGGAAAGATTTCCCTGAGCCTACAACACTTAGCGTGCAAACCCTCCACCGCCACGTTGGGAAGGCACAGAAATCACGAAGCCTGCCTGCGACCTTCCAGCTCTGTGACAGGGCAGGAATCCCTTGAGCAGTGGACGCCTCCTCTGATATTTGGAAAAGTGTCATGTTTTCTTTGCAGAGAAAACTGTCAGGTTGCTGTTGGCATAAAATACAACACTTCCTGGATTGCCATTTGCTTGTTTGCTACAAAATGTCACCTGGGCACATGACATGTTTTTGTTGGGCTCACAGCAACTCTGCACTTAAGATATTTAAATGGAGCCCAGAGAAAGGCAGCCTCTGGGCTCCGGTCAGCCCTCCTCGAAATTACAGAGTCTCTACTCCTTGCAAACAGAGTGAGGCTTGCAGATCAAGAGGGTTCATCCTTGGGCTTCACTCCCTCCGGAACAAAGACATGCAGTCACCCGCCATGGTTAGTTGTGCTGTTTTAAACGAAATAGAGGAAATGTGAGTAATTTAACGAGGTCACCAGCAGCTGGCCCATTGGGTTCCTGCAAGGGCAAGGCTGCCCAGGTTAGCCACTTCCCTCTGCACCTCACCCACCAAGAGCCAATGTCATTGTGCCGTTGTACCGAGGTCAGCCTTAATCTCCCCTCCTGGATAATACTTATTTGTAAATTCCTTTTCGTCTTTCTCCAGTCCTGGATCCTACCCTTAGAAGCACACAGCAGGATTTATACTTAATAAATAATGGTGAGTGATTTAGGTGACTTGAGAAAAAAGCTTGAGGAAATACAGTATCCACGTTATTTTTTTTTCCTTTTTGCTCCTTTGAAGACCTAAACCAGGGAAAATCTGTCCCTCTTTAAGTCTTATGTCTCTACAGACAGAAGGGCAGACATTTAAATAATGCTTTTTTTTTTTCAGTTGTGAATTTAGCACATAAAAGGAAAGCAATCTAAAGAAGGGATCCTGCAAAATTCAATTGCCTATCTAGAAGTGGGATTGTGGGTAAACAGAATTCTCTTGGAGGAGTTTCTCTCCAGCCCTAAGAGGCACTGAACTATTTGGTGAAAGGAGAAAGTAGAATCCTATTCTTTGGGATGACAAATGCAAGAAAAATCCAGCTCAGGTGACGCTCTGGTTCCCAGGATCTTCGGCACCACGGGTTGGAGTCAAGTAAAAAATAGAAAAACAAAACAAAACAATAGCACAACCACAGGGAGGGTTTATCTCTTAGCGATACCATCCGGGAGTGTTTCTGGCCACGGTGAAAAATACAATCTCATCTGCTGCAGAGAATGCCAGTCCTTTAGCTCTTAGGATGTAGATTTAAGGGAGGAAGCAAAAGCAGGGGACCGGACAACACTGATGGCAAAGGTGTTTTGTTTGTTTGTTTAAAGGTTTGTGTGACTTGCCAAATAGCTAGTGCGAACCAAGAGGATTCCTTAATTGCCACCAAGCACACCCCTGTCTGCTGGGAAGGCAACTGGAAGACTCTAGGACTCTGGGGCCAAACGCGAGGCATCCTCTCCTTTCCCAAAACACTGTGCCAAATGCACTCTGAGAGCGAAGAAGGCAGAACCTGTTATCGTGCCTTTCCCAGGGACGGGAAATTAATTTCTTGCAGTTAGGCGCGTGCAGACTGCAGCTCTGGATGGCTGTCCTTCAAGATTCTGCCTCTGGACTCTGCTAACCAGCCACACTTTGGCCAGATTTTCAGGGAATCTGAATTAGGAAATGTGGCCATAGTTCATCAGGACTTGCCTTCAGTGGTCGTTGCTACTCTTTTAGTTTTGAGTTGCTTTTACTCCGTGGGAGCCCTAGTAAGACTGCTCTATCCTGCAACCTCACGCTCACTAGGGCCGGATACTGGCTGCGTCTTCAGAAGTGGCTGGGGGAGCCACAACCGGACCCGCAGGGGAAGAAGCCAGCGTGGCGCCCCACCCCCCAAGCCCCAAGCTCCTAGGACAATGCAGTGGGCAACTTCTTAATTCCACTTGGGAGAAAGCAGTCCGAGTGATTCCCGCCAGGCATCTGCTGATGGCCTTCATGGTTGTCAAAGGGGCGCCCTTTATTGTGACTGCCTGGAAGGTACACTTGACACAGTGCAAGGAGTGGGCCACTGGACACAGATACTGTTTCAGGGATGGAGTGCATGTTTAATCTGTTTCCTAAAGTGGGAGGTGATTATCAGAGGAAAGCTAAAAAAGGAACTGTGTGAATGGAGTGCTCAGAGTGGAAAGGCTTTCCCGGGAAAAATCCCCTTCCCCGGGCATCGTGCTCGGACTTGATCCGTGGACAGCCACAGGCAGCTTTGTCCGGGAAGGTTCATGTCTCGTCCTGGGGGACACTGTCCTTGATCAGTGGTGCTCACAGCCCAGATACACCGGGCTCAGGGTCCTGCCGGGAAGACAGGCTGAAATAAAATAGTATCTTCACAAGGATAAAAATACACATTAACCAAATTAGGTGTTTTCACTTAAAAATAAGAGTAACTCTTCTCTATTGCCTTAGAGCAACCTGAACATTTCAGCCTGAAGCTAGGACAGTGTTTCCTAGATGTGTTTACATTATGCCTAGCTTGCTGTTGCACTCATGGAATTCATTCATACTTTCAAAAAAAAAAGAACTGCAGGGAAAAAAAATTAACGTCTTTTTTTCCCCTTGAACATTTTAAGGCAAGCACCTACCTTCTAATGGTAGAACTTTATTTTCTTCCTCATAGTAATATATAGTACTGAAATTCCAAAGGTTTCTGGTGCATTTCAGCTGTCACCTCAAGTCAAAACCATAGAGTTCAGCTATAAAAGAATATAATAAATTTAACCTGACCTAACTGGGGATTTGTAAGCAGCTTTTTTTTTTTTTTAATTGTGTATCTGTGAGCTCCCTACGCCCACATATATATATTTTTTTTTTCCTCGCCTGCTTCTTTCTTGGGTTCAAACTTGTATACATATGTGACATTCCCTCTGTTTACATGAAACTGCTGTCAAAGATTTTTAAGGGAGAGATGCCACTTTGGAAAAAAAAAAATGCAATTCTAAGAGAAACTTTCAACGGAGTGTTTTTACCCTGGCCTTCTATCGCCTGAATTTTTGGTGGTGTCTTTTCCTGGGTGACTCTTGTAGGAGGCAGCCAGGGTGGGGTAATCCCTCTCTTCCAGAAATGTCGGTGGATCTAGCCCAGGGGGAGTAGCATCCCCCTGTCCTCCCCCTCACCTTCCTCCAGCCCTGGCCAGCTCACTCCTTAGCACTCCTGGGGCTGGTATTTTATGCACGGAGTAAACTTCCGCACTCCAGTTCAAATGTAATCAATGTTTTTGTTTTGCAGCCTTTGTAGATGGAGTCTTTGTTAGGCGAGCGCTTGTTTCCCCAACACCCGAAGAAATCCCCGGCATCAGAGTGCCCCCAAAAGGCAGCCCGGGAAATGAGCAGGGGCGCGCTGACCTTTAGCGAGCCGGCTAAGGTTATGCACATAACATTTGCTTGTTTACTTTGCAAAATAAGCAACGAGTTGGAAACTCCGAGCTTCCTAGGCGCCTCTGCGCAGTTGAAAAACAACAACAGCACCGAGGCCTCGGCTCGGGCGCTCCCGCGCGCAGAGCCCCGTTATCTGCTTTGCTCTGTATCTATCGTGATGCAACTTTAATAACGTTAGCCAAGACTGCTTGGAAAATCACAGCTGTAGCTGGAGGCGAAGGGAAAGGAAAAAAAAAAAAAAAAAGAGGAAAAGAAATGCGCTAAAACGAGGTGCTTGTCCCCAGCCTCGCCCAGGAGCCTGGTGGCGCGGCCTGAGCAGGGGGTGGGGGGGAGGGCAGGGGCCACCGGATCGATGGCCGCAGCGGGCTGATGGCCACTGGTCGTTTTGATGGATATGACTGTAAAAAAAAGTCCAGATTGGTTCACAGTGGACCTCAAACCATGTCAGCTAAAACCAGAGAGACAAAAAAGTGACAGCTGTGGAGAGCGCACTGCAGGCAGTCGCGGCGCCTGTGATTTATTGTTCCATCTGCCTCGCCGCTGTGAGGACAAGTTCCCCCTGATTTGGTTAAAATGAAAAGGACCTCAGAGAGCGCAACGTGGGTTTTGAAAATGTGCAGAAACTTTTTTTTTTTTTTATTTCCTGATTTATGTCCCTTTCCCCCTCCAGAAAGTCGACCAGCTCTGAGCTGTGCGGGCGGGCCCCCGCCCCCAGGGCCCACCCCTGCATCTCTGTCCGGCCCTGGCGCCCCATCCCTGCCTGCAGGAGCTCGGCGCAGGGGTTGTGGGAGTGCAGGGGGGGTCGCGGGGGTTGCGGGAGTGCAGGGGGCGTCGGAGGGCTGGAGACAAAGGGGCGTGGGGTGGGCTCCCCCCACCCTCCCCCGGGGCAGAAGGCGCCCCCCACCCCCACAGCTGAACCCCAAAGATGGAGCCCGGGCCGCCCGTGGAGGGCCCCAACCAGGCTGCGCCCTCCCTAAACCGCCATCCCCTGGAAGTTCGGCCTCCTGTCCTCGGCTCCAATAAAAGTTTTATGCCGGTCAGCACATTTTCAGCCAATTTCCCATGAAGAGGCCTGTTGGTTTCGGTGGTGCATGGAAAGTTCTGCTCTCTCTGCCTGAGCGCGGGGCCCCTGGAGCCCTGACCCGGTGGCCAGCACTTCCTGGCTGGAGGTTTTAGGCCTCACAGGTCCAACCTGGTGTCAAAAGCTGGCCTGTCTTCTGTCTCAGAATGTTGGTTTTACCTCTCAAGTGTTTCCTGAATTTGTGAAAATTCTTTTTCTAGCCGCTTGTCCGTAGTGGCTTAATGCTCAAAAAAATGTTTACTTTTTTTTTTTTTTTTTTTGGGAGGGGGGGTGGGGGGGGAGGGGACTGACAAAGTGGCAGAAAGAGGGAGGAAGAGGAGGCTTGGCAGCTACTGTGGGGCAGGGGCGGCCCCCAGGGGGCCCGTTCTACTTTTGGAACATGTTCCTGTCAGGCAGGGGTCAACATCTTTTACCTCTTTTTTCCATTATTCAAAATAAGTATTGATGTGATGTTTTAGCTATTTAAAAGCCAGCTGCCTTGCTCATTTCAGATACTTTTCCTGGTCTGATTATATGTGGTAATAGCGGGTCTGCGTATCGTCTTTCACAAAATCTAGCCTTTCAGAGCCTCGGTCTTCAAATGATATCAATCAAAATTTATGCAATTCAAAATCCATATGTATAGAGTCCCAGTTCACCTCATTTCATGATAATGGTAAACCACATGTTGTGTACATGTCTAAAACACTTTTCTCGCTCTTGACTGTGTTAACCCTAGGGGCACCCTGTTCTGTACAGCCTGCCCCACTGAGCAGCATCATACATTGATTAATACTTGGCAACCGCGGAAATCTTGAATAATAAAATGGTGCACGAGGTAAATGCAAACTAATAATACAAGGAGAATGTCAATAATATTTGAAGATGCGTGTTAACATGAACAAGCCAGGAAGACCTGAGAGGTGGTGGAGGCCAGTTCATCTGGATACACAGAATGGTCTCTTATTAACCGTCTTAGAGTCAATCTGCACCCAGAATAATGTTGTGGCATGGCGGCAGTAAGCCCTTGGGTCTGGCCAGGTCCTTCCTCGAGCTAGGGGGAGGAGACCCCTGGCCCTCACCCCAACCAGCCAGGCTCCTGGGCTCCCAAGGTGGGCTTGTTGCTCCTACACTTGTGTGTGGAGCAGAGGGTGGGGAAGAACTTTCCCCGCATGAAAGCAGCCCATCATTAGAATGCCTGAATCCTACATGGGAAAAATGACAGTGGGATTTTTGAGAGTTCATTTGCATGAGCTTTCAGATCTGGTCAGTGTAATGCCTGAGGGGTGTTTTTGTTTTTTTTGTTTTTTTCAAGAAAGAGCTGATAAGCAGGTGGTTCAAAAAGGCATTAATTCCTGTACTTGGGGGTTACGTCCTGACGGGTGGGTCAGATCCACGTACAGACTGTTTATTCACCAAGCGGATGTATGTGCTCTTTAAGTGACGCAACCCTTCATAGGATCTATTTTTATCAAAAGCAAAACTGGTAGGCGTGGGTCCGTGGTTGCAGGATAGCATTTGCCTCTGACAGGATGCATTATTTACTTCAGGTGTAATATACATTACAAATAAGATTTGCTTTCATGGAAAAGCGTTAAAACATTTGGCAAGAGGAGAGCTGAACATTTTCCTTAATTTGTTTTGGCAACTCTGAAAAATAGAGGTCATTACACATACTTCTCCATTCCAGAAGCGTAACAAGGAACAAATATTTTTAGAAAATCGAGATATAATTAAAAAATACCACAGTGTCTTTGGAGCCGAAGAGGCGTGAGCTGGTGAGTGTGCCTCTCGCCACGGCCGAGGTGGGGGGGAGGGAATGGGGGAGGCACCGAGTGGCTTTTACAAGGAACAGAACATTAGAGGTGAAGACTCTGAAAGCATTTCTTTTGGAAATCTTTAAAAACACAGCCTAACATCAATTATTCAGCATCAAACTCGATTGGTTTCATTTTCCTCCCTGAAAACAAGGCTTTTTGAAACATCTACACGTATATTCACATTCCTGTCGTGGGATAGCCAACGTTCATATGAAAATTAATGCTGAAAAATTAAGCACATTTTTGTTTTGATTAACTGCAATCCGTTCCTAAAACCACAAGGTGAAAAAGCAGGGAGCGCTACCAACGTGCCTTCCTTCTCTGCCCTCCAAATGAGCCAAGCCGAAGCAGGAAAGCTGTTGACAAATTAATACTTTAAGAAAATAAACTATGGTCATGTTCAACACAGAGCAACTTTATCCTGATTAATTTGTGTTGGAGGCTCTCCAGCCCCCATTTACAAAGCCCTGCAGTTTGTACAAATGTAATTTCCTAATATTTACATGAGGAAAGCCTTAGCAGTTAAGCTTTGCCTCCAGTGTGAGTTTTGTGGTTTGTAAAAAGACAATAAAAATACAGAGAGGTAATTGTAAGCACATTTGAAAAAGAAAGGAAAAAAGAAAGGATTTTTTCTCTCCTCCTCCTTGTAGAGCCCTATAAAAATGGGCTGTGTGTGCAGACACTCAGAAAGGGAAGCCGGCGATCAGCCAGCGAGTTTTAAGTAATGTAACACCTAATACTTAATAATGTAACCATGCAACTGAATACAGCTAACGAGCCCAGAGAACACCCACCGCCGCGCTCTTAACGTGGATCTTTTCCACCCTGACATAATTCATCTTTGTCCATCTACATGGTCTTGTCATTTTCCGCCTTTATTTATATTGAATGGTGGGTGCTCGTAGGACTGTCTGATTTAATAAATAGGAAAAAAAGAAAAATGCAGTTGTAATGTGTTGCTTTGTTCTAAGAATATTAAAAAAATAACCTTTAGTTTTAATGAGATTTTCCCCATCAGTTTACACAATTTTCCAGATGCAGAATGAGCTTTTGGCTGTAAAATATTTTATCACATTGTCTTACACAATAAAGATTAGATGTTTTCTCTCTCTCAACTGCACTGCAATTATTTTTTAGTGTTTGCAAATCATAATATCATTTAAAAACCATATTTTATACCTCATCTAAAATACTTTTATAGCAGTGTGATGAAAAAAAATAACATCTATTTAACTACTCTTTTTAAGTGGTTGTTATGTGCTTTAGTCTAATTTCCCAGGAAAAGGCATAGCTAAAAAGCTTAGCTTTCCTTGAAAACATATCTCTCAAGCAACATCTTTGCAAAAATCCCCAGAATTTAATTCCCCCAACTGGAAAGCCCAGAGTGCCTGAGTGTAAAAATAGTAGCCCTTGTCATTTCACATTCATTAAGTGTGAAACCCAGAAATTAATAATGTAAAAATATGCTTTTTAATTAGTCTTACATTCTGCCCAATGTACTTAAATGGGATCAGCGGCTCCCTAATGATTTTTTTCTTAATAAAGTATTAGCCTGTGATGCACGGAGGTTGACAGGTATGATAAACTGGAAAGTAGTTTTGGAGGCGTATGAATGATACCAAAATAGTGCTCACCCATTTAAATGTAATTAACATCAGGGAGCAATATTCCAAGAAGAGAAGCCTGCAAGATTTTTATTTCAGGGTTTTTTTTTTTCATTTCTTATTTTATGAGTAGTTTGATGATTGCAGCAGTGATTTTATAATTTAATTACCTTTGCTGAAAGCTAAGCTTCCCCTAAAAGCAGGTCAATAGGATCATAAAGCAATCTTCAAAAATATTAAAAAGAAAGTAAATCCCTTTAGACAGGCTCTTCAAGTATGATGTGTGTGTGTATTTATTTATATGTGTGTACACGTGTGGATGTATATGTGTGTGTCTACGCGTGCATACTTATATAAGAGAGGGATGAAGAGATAGATAGATGTAGGCGTGTGGAGTGTCTACTTGGCTCTAGAAGGGAAGTATTTCACTCGTGGTGATGAAGACCATTGGGAAGAAATTGTGGTTACTTGTCCTTTGAACAGAATTGATGTCAGGAATTCTTAAGTGCTTCGGTTTCGGAAAAAGCAAAAGAAGACCCCAAAAGAGTGTATTTGATCAACACAAAAAAATTAAAAGTGACTGCTGAATAAGAGACTCAAGTCAGTTGTCACCTGATCAACCTCTGATGAGCAGCTTCCAAAACACAGCTGGGACTTTGAGTGGGTCTACTATTTTAAGTCACCGGGAATAAACGCAAAATAGATTTCTTAACACATTAGCATGCTGACTGTCAGTGTTGTTTACTCAAGGTCTTCCCCTCAGATCTCTGAGTTTCTGAGTCCCAAATGATGGTCCCTTTCAACTCAGTTGACAAGAGAACACTGACATGACATGTAAAATATACGACAGAATCCAGAACGTCTTGAGTTTACCCTTTAACCGAAGAGGGTCGGCTTGCAGACCAGGCTTTATGCCCATTCTGGGAGGATCCCCAAAAGCCCACTGGACACTGGGAGCTTGTGTGACAATGGCTGATAGCTATCCATGGGTGACCACAGCCTAGACACAGCAGCTGAAGACCAGCAAAGAGGACCACAGAACCCAAACTCATGACCCACATCGCATCTGCCCATGGAATTGACAGAGCCTCGGGGAGTTTCTTTCTTAAATTGCCTCAAGAACAAAAGAGGAAACAGAGTCACGAATTGTCATTTACCCAACAACCAGCCTTGGTTGAGCACTGACAGTTACCTCTATTTCCATTTGTCCAAGAAGCAAAGTAGACTATAAAGGCAAGGGCAGTCACTCGGCCACTCCTATGGAATTGAGCTCAACGGTCAGAAAGCCTATCCCCTCTTGCCACCAAGGTGCGCTCTGCCTAATTTCTCTAAATTATCTTGGAACCTTCCTCACTGATATAATCCTTTCCATACACTGACATCAGTGTTCAATATTTATTGGAAACGCTTAAAGAGAAGATCTAGCAGCTGTGGTAGGGAGGTGTTTGAATCTTTGTCAGTGGGATGTGTTTTCTGTTTACACAATAAACAGTTTACACAACTTTATTATCGATCATTTCACTATTTTATTTTTAGAAGCAAAAGTGGGGAGGCTTGCTTAAAGGGCACTCATTTTCATATTTCCTTAAAATTCAGGTGAGCAAATTCCAACTAGAAGCTTTGTGAGGACAGTATAGGGGATTTTCTTACTCAGGGCAGAATTCCCAACTCTCGGGGATGAGCCAACCCCACATATGTAGGATGAATGGCGGGTGAGTGAATAAAAATGTCAGATAGGAAGTTTTCCCTGTGTTACCTCAGATCTAGCCAATGCCTTGGTAGATACGATTTTCTTGATATTTTTTTGACATAAACTAGAAATGCATTATTCAGCTTCCCAGCCTATTGTACTAAGTACCTAAAAAGTCACAGCCAAGGAAAATTGCAGAGTTAGTAGATGAATAAGTTGTGAGGCTGTAAGTTGCAGTGTAGTGATTCCAGCTAACAACCCTGCGTTATATACTGGGAAGTTACTAAGGGGCTAGTTAAATGTTAATTTAACTTAAATGTTCCCACCACAAAAAATGAAAGGATAATTATGTAACATGATACAGGTTCTAGGCCTGGTGATCATATTGCAAGATACAAATGTATCAAATCAACACACTGTACACTCTAAGCTTACATAATGTTATATGTCAGTTACATGTCAATAGAAACAAACTACAGAAAGCCAAGTGTCTGAGGCACCATGGAACCGGAACTGGTCTTTCTAGCCCTTAAGCACTCAGACATCATCCGTTCTTAAATCAGCCCGTGGACCCTGAGTCTTCACTTCTGATGTTGTCTGCTGGGAGTTTCATCATCAAGATGTGTCTGCAGATCGGCGATAAATTTACCTAAAATCATGAATTATAGCTAATACCACAGATTTCTCTTACTGTAAAACAGATGTGTTTTTTCTCTTACTGTGTTAGAGAAGCTCATCCTTGCAGGTGATTCACTCCCATTTTGTCGGAGGAACACTAAGATGTTAAATAACCTTTTGACCAGGGGTCATTTTAATTATATTCACTGTTTTATGAAGGATCATGTCAAAATGAGTTCATTCGTTTGTTTGTATGTTTTTGCATCACATAGAATAAATCACTAAAAGTGTTTTAATAAACTGGAAGTTGAGGGCGCCTGGGTGGCTCAGTCAGTTAAGCATCAGAGTCTAGATTTCAGCTCAGGTCTTGGTATCAGGGTCGAGAGTTCAAGCCCTGTGTTGGGTTCCCTGTGGGCGAGGAGACAACTTTGAAAAAAAGTTTTTAAATAATAATCTGGAAGTCAGACAATGGAAATTATATCAAGTTCATCCCACATTATTCCTATTGACTTAATTTCAAATTTCATGAAGGCAGGATTACAAATCCAAGAAGTAGTGATCATTACTTAAAAATGGTATTAACAAAAGTAACAAAATATAAAATATTAATTTATCTCCAGTGAGTTTCCTTAGTTCATTTGTCTCCCCTCCCCCTTTTCCCTCCCTTCCTTCTTTCCTTCCTTTCTGACTTTTAAATCCAGCATCGAGGCTGATCTATCTTCCTTTAATCTGACTTCATTCTTGGAAAATGTGACTTAGACCATTCCCTTCAGAGGAATTTAATTTCTTTCTTGAATGAAGGGAACTACTTGAGAAGTTCAACCTCCGAGAAGAGAAGCAGAGCTTCTCACACTGTCTGGACAGTCCTGGGACCTGACTAGTATTTTCTGGAAACTCTTTAGCATCAGGTTGGTCACCAGACGGTCCAGGTGTCTCAGAGGGCTGCTGATTCATCCGTCTCCCCCTGTGACGGACTGGGTGGCCGTCCCCTGCTCCCAGAGCCACGAGACAGTACCTCTAGGCAGACGGGACCTGCCTCCCACCAGCCTGGCCTCCAAGGCCGCTCTAGTTACCAAGATGTGATGGTCCCAAAGTGCGCCCACTTCTTTTTGTGGATCCACAAAGGATTCCAGTTTGCTTAAGTGTGAAATGAAATCAGAGGCATTGATGGAAACTAAAGACAAATCACTGAGCGCACACGGATGAAGCGAGAGCACACATCACTAAAATCAAAAGACCTGCTTCTAAGGGACACATGAGTCCTAACCCTGGGATGGGGGAGCAGGGGACATCCTACTGGGGATGTGCTTCCTGCCCAGAAGGATGGCAACAGCTCCCATAACAGGTTTCCTTAATGGCCAATCCATGCTCTGGCATTTGTGCAGGAACCCGAGGGACCCCTTGTTTACCGACTGCCTGAAAGTACACGCGGCCGGGTTAGGAACACAGAACCAGAAGAGACCTGGGAAATCCAATGGACATGAGTAAAATACAAACCACTGCAAATGGCCCAGGTACATAAATTCCAAGGATCCAATTACCCTGAAGTTTTTTGGCCATCTCAAGAAGAGTGCAGAGACACAGGATGAAGACGCACCCCAGCCACCTTGGATCTTTCTCCAGAGTTGCCCTGGGTCCAGTCAAAGGGAGACCCGGTGGCCCCACTGCCCACCCCTGCATTGCCCCGTTCCATCCCACCCTTGACAAAACAAGGGAGAGCTCTCTTTGGTCCCAGATGCAGAAACAAACCCACACTTCAAGTGGAATGTCAGTGGAATGCAAGATGACATTTAATGGAGAAAAGAAAACACATTCATTATTAGTTTTCATAACTGTCTAAACAGTGCGGTAATGAACAGGAGTCGCACAGTTGGTTCAGCGAGGGCACGTTTAGGAAGCCTTGTAAACAGATCCTGTGCGTGTGAAGACGAGATTTGCCGTTCCTCAACCATTGACACAGGTGTGATGAAATGATTCTCCCAGAGCTGCGATTGGTGGTCAGTGTTCCTAGTCTCAGCGAGCCATCCTCTATGCCCCAAGTCTGTCCCCACTTCAAGCATGAAGAGCATGGCTTAAAGAATCTCTCCTAATCCCCAAGACGCAGAGCAGGCAGAGTTTCAGCGGAGGTCTGCTCTGAACTGCCATCGGTCCTTGCAATGATGGCCCATACGGGAGAGAAAACAGCAAGCTTCATGCCAACGTCTACACATACCCTGTCGGGACAATTCCACCGTCTTCCAGCTCAAGAAAAGCTATCGTGATGCCAGCTGATGTTAAAAAGCAGGATCCCAGCTCTGCAGGAGAAACACGAAGTTATCAGGTTCTGGGATGTGACGGGGAAGTCACCTGCTTGGAGGAAGTGCGGCTGTTTGGCAAGGGCAGCATGAGGTGGGCTGGGAACGAGAGGACCAGGAGGAAGGAGGCTTTCCAAGGGATGCCAATCTGAAGCAGAGCCCATTGAAACACTGCCAGAGGGAGACCCCCTCGACGATTCAGGCTGAACAATCCTGACTCAGTTGCTGGCCAAACCGGGGTTCTGCTTTCTTTGATCATCGGCATGACGGGCCTGGCAATCCATCACACTCTTGGAAGGGCTCCTGACTGACAATAGCAGGTGGTGATGGAGACCGCCAACGGGTGGGGGCCTGGAGCTTTCTGGGGTTCACCTTCCGGAGCCCCCCACCCCGGGATAGGCCCAAATATTGAACCGAGAGCTGATTCCCTCTCGTGAGGATCACTGAGGCAAGCTGGCCAGGGCTGGTCTTTGCGTGGGGAAGGCAAGCATTATTTCCTATCCAAATAACCTCTAAGATTAATCCAGGATAAAGGATGTCTTTGTGGACTCAGAAATTCATCCTGGTGTCACGGCCGCCAATTGAAAGAAGTGTCAGCCACAGGACCCACAGCCTGAGACCAAGAAGGGCTCACATACTTGCTGAGCGGTACCAAATCTTTGGAAGGCTTGGGTCACGTCTGAGTTTCCCCTTCTTAAAGGCAGGCCTACCATCACAGTTGCCTGTAGTTCAGTCCTCAACAGACATAGTCACTGATTTCTCTAGGTATGGATCTTCAAGAGACAAATCCTAAATACTACTGGAAAGCAGGGGAAAAAAATTACAGGCTTTTGATAATCCCTAACACTTCCACTAATGAACAGCAGATGGCGCTACAAAAATCACTGGCGTGAAGACTTGGGGGAGCAAAGGAACCTTTTAACCTGAAAACCGATTCACTCAGAACCATTTCAAAATATAAACAGGACTGTTCTTTGTGGTTTAAAATGTCAACGAGTCTGTTTCATGCTGGAACGTGGGCGGAATCATCCCAATATCCCCCTGAGTTAAAATTCACTAGCTGTTTTACCCTGGTAGTATCATTTTGTTTTGTTTTTTAAATAACTCCTCCTCCCACCGTACAATTTGCCAGAAGACAAAATAATTATCTGCAGTTCACTGAATCACAGCAACCCCACCCCCAGGATCGCGGGACAGGGACGAGCCGTGTCTGGCCCTTCCTTGGCGGTCACGCACACGCCTCACGCTCCCTGAGTTTATGCGCACAAGTTCTTCCCATTGCTTTTCCCCTGGATTTAATCCCCTGCACCAGCACAGGCTGAAGACACCCGCCTATCAACCTGCAGACCGCGCCCAGACTTGTGAAAACAAGGCACGAGGACCAGGGTCGAGTAAGCGTCTTGTTGCAAAAGGGCACAAATTGAACCAGGAGGCTAATGCCTCTCACTAGACTCTGCAAGTCAGGACAAGGGGCCCTGGGATTTCCCTGGAGAGAGAGAAAGGGAGAGAGAGAGAGCCGGTCCTGAGCAGGGGCTGCAGCCTGAGCCTGGCCAAGGTTCTCCCAGGCTCACCTGGTTCCAAGACATTTTCTTAGCTGCCAGCCGAGTCCTTTGGGGAAAGAGATGAGCAAGGAGCAGATGGATAGATGCCACTTCTGGACAAATCCGGTCCACGAGTGTGTCAGCGAATCGAAGGCTGCCAGATACAGCTGTGCCTTGGGGCCCACTCTTACCCCGAGAAAGAGCAAGAAGGCTCCCGCCTCTGGCGAAGAGGAGCCCCACGAAAGCTGTGATTTTCTGCTTGTGATATAGATTGGAGCAATTAACAAGTATAAGTTGTTTCAAAATAAGCTTAAATCTGCATTTTATGTGTGCAAGTTTCCAGCTGTAATGGGATTATGATGTCAGTGGAGGGAGGGGAGTCCGCAGCTGCCGCCGGCGACCGAGGTGGCAGGCAGCTGTTAAAATCGAGAACTAATGGTGATTAATTCTTATTATGTGTTTGAAGATTTCACAAAGAGTTCAAGACCCAACTCTTCCCACGGGGGATGAAGTGAAGGAGGAGAATTTCTGGGGAAAGAGACTCAGAGGAGAGTATGTGCGTTCACGGGTGCTGCCCAGACCGTCACGTGGCCAACCGGGTCATTTTGTTGTTCGGTTTTTAATTCGATTCAGTGTTTTGAGCAGCCCGGACATCCCTGGGGTCTGCCAGGTCCCACCCAGAGAAGCTGGCGCAGACTGATGTCCCGCTCTGTCTCCCACTGTGGCCGCGACAATACTTGGGAAGCGTTGGTGGCCATCAGGTATGGGGACACGGGCCCGGCCCCGGCGAGCGTGATGCCCCAGGCTGGGCTCACCCCATCCTGGCAGGCGGCAGCTGCCTATGTGGAAGCTGAGACTCTAACAGGACCTCAGAAAACTCCGGAAAAAAAAAAAAAATCCATGTTAACTTTGAACTCTAACCGAGAGTATCTGGGGCAGTATGAGGGTGGTAAGACAGTCAGTCATTCATTTCTGAGGTCTTATGTAACTTGCATTTCGTAAAGGTAAAAGGTGGTCTTTTCCCCTGCAGCTTTGAAGACAAAATCGGATATTACATTTTCAAGGGAGAAAATTAAACAAAAACAAAAACAAATTTAAAAAAAACCCCTCAGATGCCACAGCAAAAGATAGTTACATAAAATACAGCTAAAAATAATGTCTAAAGTAACAGGATAATTTTACAATAAAAAACAATCAACAGAAGAGAAGAAATATCTCATAAACTTCTATGTAAAATATCTCTGGCCAGGCTTTCGTTCGTAAAGATATAAATTCAAGTTCAGAAGCAAGTAGCTCAAAAGTCCGAATCCTCCTTCCTTCGGCTAGGTCAGCAATTAACCAGCTAGAAGGCACTAGAAAAGTCAGCTTCTTCATTTGTAAAACCTTTTTATCACGGAGAGGACTTCCAGCTTTAAAATACCTTCACTGCAAAGGGAGAAGAATGACCTGGCAATGATCCCCCTGGATCCTGGGCTCAGAAACCCCCCAGATCAGGCCCGAGAGCTCACCGGTCCCTAGGGCAGGACTCCACGTTCTTGTGGAGGCTTCCAGACCCCTTTTCCCGCACTCGGTGGAAGTCAGCATTTTTTTTTTCTTAAGTGTACATTGATCTACTGAATGGGAAGGAGGTGGCTCGATTGCAGGGAAACAAGGAGCAGAGGCTGGAAGCACTCTTGGACAGAGCCGGACGAATGCTGCAGGAGGGGATGGCGAGGACCCAGCCCAGCGCGTCTGCTCTCTGGCAGGGTCTAGGACGACATCTTTTCTGCGCACGGGCATTTTCTGCAGACCGGTGCATTCCTCCACACAGGTCAGAATGCAGCCGGGCTGAAATGCAGATGGTGCAGAATAATGACGGCCTCCTTCTCAGCCGGGCCTTCTGGCATCGACATAGTCCTCGGGCAGCGG
Organism: Procyon lotor; assembly: GCA_028646535.1. Classification (NCBI taxonomy): domain Eukaryota; kingdom Metazoa; phylum Chordata; class Mammalia; order Carnivora; family Procyonidae; genus Procyon; species Procyon lotor. The sequence goes on along the minus strand of CM053617.1, from coordinate 67,338,129 downwards.
GGATGGGGATGCAAACAAAGAGCCCTTGTCTCCCCGCTTCCTATCTGGGGGAAGGTCAAACTGCTCGGTCCTTATGCCCCCTTCGATTTCAAAAATAAATAAATAAGAGGAGGATTACAGAGTAGAAACCAGAAAAGAAGTTTGAAGCTTGCTAACGGCACCTTAGGCTCTGCAGGGTCGGGAGCAGGCACGAGGGGCGGAGGATTTAATTTCAGGGGTGATGCCGTTGACCCCTAGCCCATCGGACTCCCCAGAACTCACGAGCTTCTGGACTTGGGGCCATTCCTGCTCGGTGTCCCTGCGAAAACGTTGGAGCTCGCCTAATTTTCCTTATGGCTTCGCCTTGATAACGCCATGACCACAACGGGCCGCCAGCGGTGGGCTTTAGCCTCTTTTATCTTCAAATCGAAGGCAGAGTGATGGAGCGCTGTCCCCTCTTCCATGTCCCCCTTCACCCTCCCCTCCGGGCAGCTGAGGCCACCGTCCCCCGGGTGCCGGGGCAACGTCTGCGGGGTGCCTTTCACTTGAAGGTTACAACTTGGCCAAAGTTAACCAGAGGGGAAAACAACAACCTGAGACACACTTAACCTTCAGTTTGACTTGTGCGGGACCTTGGTCTTTGGAGGCGGTGGTGACTTTGGTGAGTGGCCACGAGGCAGGCTTCTGTGTCCTCGTGAAGGACACCTTCCCGCCGCAGGCCAGGGGTGCAGCTGGGTGGCCGGGAGCTCCCCAGCCCAGCACACGCAGCCCTCCCCACTGCACTGGGAGCCGGAGCATATGAGCTTTCCGTTCAGCCCTGTGGCAGGGCCCAGCAGAGAAGCGGTCACAGCTGCTGTGCTCTGCGCACTCTAACAGCCAGAGGTAGGGGGTCCTGGAGGGGTGCCAGGAACTGCCTGAGAGGTCAGAGGAGGGGGAGGCGGTGGGGCTGGAAGGGGGGAGTGCGGAAGGAGGCTGTGATGGGATGGCACGATGCCCGGGATTCATGGGGCATAGAGACGGGAGGCGGCTGGGGCCGTGGAGGATCGTGGGACGCAGGGACGCGGAAACTGGGGTGCGTCGCAGAAGACAGGTCAGGTGGGAGGGACCGGAGGCCGAGGACGCCTTCTGATCTGGGTCCTAGGATCAGCCGAGCCCTGGCAGCACATCTTAACTAATCAATTGCAAACATGTTAATCGGATCCTTTCTTTGGATCCGATGTACCTTTCTTTGCGTGAGGGCGAGCGTTCCCGAAAGGTTCACACCCTTAATCGATGAAAATCTGCAGATTAAGGCAAGGCTATGTTGGAAGGTATGAAGATAGTTCACAGAATTGTGTGTAATGTGTTTTAACAAAATCTGCTCCCATCTCTGACTTGTATTGTGTGTGTATATACCCGTGATATATATATATATTTATACAGATGTATATATATTTCTATATGCATACACACCCATATTATATGTGTGTGTGTATATTATATATGTATATATGTGTGTATATCCACATTATATATACACATATATATTTATAAAGCCAATTATTTCAAATTTTTTTCCTGTTTTATTTCAGTTGCCACCCCCTTGAAAATAAATAAATAGCACAGCACCATTAGGTTTGTTCAGAACATGCTAAGGCTCCCTGGACAAGAAACAGCCTAAAATCCAAGAGCCAAGAAGCAAAGGCCGGCCGCAGAAGGGCCTGCAGTGGGTGTCCAGGGACCAGAGAACGAGAGAGGAAGAAGCAGGACAGTGAGGAAGGCCTCCGAGGGGGAGAAGAGCGGTGAGCAGAGCACAGGGGGAAGAGAAGCAGGAGACAAGCAGGTTAGGACGGAGAGTGGTACAAGTGTCCGGGGGCTGATGCTCTTTGGGAAAGTGAAATGACGTGCCCAGGAGGGAAACGAGCAAGGAAAACGGACAGAGGACCTGTCCAGAGGCCACTACCCTGTTCTTCTGTTCTTGCTTCTGTCTACCCTTCTCCCCTCCTAGTAGACCATACATTGGCTTCCTTACTCATCACATTTATTCTGTTTTATCCGGCTGAGCCCATTAGGAGGGAAGCACTGTGAAGGCAGGAATCAGTCTGTTTTGTTCATTGATGACTCCCCAGGGCCTACGACGGCACCTACGATGGCAGACGCTCCCTACACAGAACAGCGATTTGCCCCAAGTAAAGGAAGCAAAACACGGGGTCCTCCTCACCTCTGAAAACACTACCCTGCTTTTGTTTCACGAGAAAAACAGAGCACGTAAACCTGAGAGAGGTCAGGAGTGGTTCCATCCACCCAGAAACATCAAGTAGCGGCTCGAGACGACTTCGGAAATTTGAGCCGGTCACGTTTATCGAATATCGCCAGCAAGTACCTTTTGGGACCAAGGGAATTAGCAAACAAATTCCACGAACCACCGGCAGTTATTTTTAGCGAGGTAGTGGGAAATGAGAGCCTAGAGGAGAAACGGCAGGAATGGATGTAAGAGTGATTTTTTAACTCAAAACGAAGATTGATCCTGATTCTTACCATCTGGGAGCTAACCCAAATCCCTAGGAAAATAAGGCTCCCTCAAGCCAAGGTAAAATTAAAGAGACACAGCAATCCATACTCATTAATGGTCCCATAAAGCATCAGGAATGGCTCACTCTTATCCCGGCTTCTTGGCTGGTTATAGACACTCGTCTTGTACAGGAATCTAGTAAATATATTTACATTGTTTATGAACATGTCTTGATTGCAGTTAAACAATTGATGGAAGTTAATCCCATTTGGTTTGTGTAAAAAATGGTTGTTCAGAGCCTGAAAACATATCTGAGTGATGACAAATTGGATTTACTGATTTGGGGAGATAGCCTGTAGGGATGGGAACAGATGAAAAATACACAGGCAGTTGGGATATTGAAGTAGGTAAATGATTGAAAGCAGCTTTGGAAGTAGTTTGTTATAAGTGAGTTGCCAGGAGAATTTCCCACCCTACTTGCCGGGTGTCTCCTCCCTGTGGTACCCGTCGGGAGCGAGCGTGCCCACCACCTCCCCCTTCCCACTGCCCCTCAGCATCCTCCTCCGCCTCTGCTCCTGACTGTCTCTGCTTGTTCCGGACTTGGGATGGAGTGCGACCAACTTGCTAGTGATCACGTCTTTGGTTCTACCAGCAGTGTCCCTCAGACCACCGTGCCCAGGGCAGGAAGGCCCCCGAGAACCCCCACAGATCGCTGCTGTCTTCGGCTACAGGGACGTGGGCTGGACTCCCTCGACTTACACATGAGAATCAAGTCCGAGAGAGAGAGAGAGAGAGAGAGAGAGAGAGAGAGAGAGTGAGAGAGCACAGGGCGTGCCCCGGCTCATGGCCGATGGAGACAAAACCCAAACGTGTTTCCCTGACCACCCATGCTGTCTGCTCTTCTCCTCAAGCCTCTTTCCTCCAAAGAGAATGGGGTCCCCTCTGATCCACCGGGTTCCCTCCCTGGATATCAGAAAGACAAGTTTTCATCCATCACTTATTTTTAGCCTGCCTTGGAAAGTTTCCAGTAGCCAAAGGCATAGTGGTGACCCGTTATTTTGTTTCTACGGTTATACAACATTCGGAGAAAAGGAAAAAAAAAGCAGAAAAAAAAACCAGTCCACTGACCCAGAGGTAATCTATAAGAGGAACACATCGTATCACACATTTCACTGTAAAGTACAGCTAGGATGGGTAGATCGATGACACCGATAGATGAGGGATGATTGACAGGTGGATGGATGACGGATGGAGGTAGACACAGAGACAGATAGATGTGTCAGGGTATTGTCTGAAGATAGGACAGGCCCAGCCATGCTGCTCCTCCTGGGTCACAATCCTGGTTGGCCAGTGGGACCCAGACGCAGCTCAGTGCTGTGGAAAGAATTTCGAGCTGTGGTCTGGGACCCTGAGGCCCTCCCTCTGCCTTTCCAGCCTGAACCAGCATCCGTCCTGCTTCAACTTCTCCCCCTACTTGGGTAACAAGGTATTTCACAAGTGGGGTCAGGTTGAGCAGAGGAGATCATTCAAAGAATAATGCTAATCAAAATAGTAATGATAGTGACAGGGATTTCAGGACATTCTGAATCTTCATAGCGCCCCTCTTCTCAAGTGTCCAGGCTTCCTGTTGGGTTCATGGCATCCTTCTTATCAAAGAAAGTAGAGCTAGTGGTCCACTCTGACCATCAGTTCATCAGACACAGGGGCAAGAATTTAAAAGCAGAGTGCTGGGTGCCAGGAGGACCCTCAAGGGGCTTGTGAATTGCTACATTCTTCACATAGCTTTCTGTCTGGGGGAGATAGGAACACAAGCACATGGGCTATGGTGGGAACACCACTAGGTCCTACCCCCAGCACCATCTAGCCCCATCTCAGTTTCCAAGTCTACTTGACCTTCAAAATGCAGCTCCAAACATCAACTGCTCTCATGGGATCAGTTCTTTCCTTTGTGCCAAGGACCCTGTCCCATGCTTTATGTCGTTACTGCCTTTTATCCTCACTTTGTCTATGGATTTTCATTTTTAGCCTTCCCTTTCTTGTAAGAAATCGGAGGAACAGAGAAGATTGGCAACCCGCCCAATGGCCCACCGGCAATGTGGTACCTGCCACGCGGTAGACCTCAGTAAGTACCGTTGAGTGGTTCAGTGAGAGTGTTGGGATTAGAACCCAGCTCCCCCTCCCCCCGGCAGTCAAGATGCAGCAGGGGCCAGAGGGAGGGGTCAGGGTGGACCTGCAGTAGGGGGATAGCAGTGGTAGGACCTGGTGAATGGAGCCCTCCTCGCCAAGAGCAGATAAAGATGGGATAAGAGTCCAGTGGCTCCAGGGCTGGCTGGTTGGGACACAAAGTGGTTTTTCAACACTGTAGACTCTTCTCAAAATGCTTTAAAACCAAGCATACTTGCTCAGCGGTCGTCTCCTGCAGGCCCCTTGCTGAGCTCCGCCTGCTTTGATTTGTCTCTCCTTCCACTTTCAGAACTCCTCATCTCATTAATTATAAGACATCTTTTGGTGACATAGGAAACTTCTGGAACCCCAAGACTTGCACGTGGGGATAGCTGCACCCTCCAGGTTCTGTGGGTTTTGTGCGATAAATGCACACTCTGGGAACTCCCATTTCCAGTCGATGGCCTCTCTAGTTTCTTCAAACTGGAAAAGCCATGTTTCCCTGGGCTAGGCTTTGCTGCAGCGAAGAAGAACGGAGCACCTAGCTCACGCTCTTAGCCCCAGGGAGGACCCTGTGCTTTGCCGTGGCCAAAGGGACCCAGACATTGAGGGCAACCTGGTTCCCTTGGAGAGAGCCAGACTGGATCAGAGCCCAGGATATCTGCCTCCTCATACTCAGAGCCCATATACTAAGGGTGTCAGGGATGAGCAGGGGTAGTTATTCCTTTCTCCACATGCTGACACCCCCTCTTGCTTCTCGCCCACGTGCCCCTAGGAAGTGGCCCTTGCTGAGACAGACTTCCCACGTGGCCTTCAAAGGAAGACAACACTCCTAGAGTAATAGGCGGTGAGAGGAGTGTCTCACGAATGTACAGAAAACGTGTCATGCTTGACAACCATCAGGAACCAAACAACCAAGGGCCCAGGCTGCCATCTTAGGGAGCCAAGGGCCCCCAGGCACTTCCCCCCAGGCTGTTTCAAGTCAGGCTTTTTTTTTTTTTTTAATAAACCTGTGGTTGCTAAATAACAAAGTCAAACATAAAACTCAAGTAGGAGACCAGAATTGCAAGGAGCTGTATTCTTGACTTCAGATAAAAAAGAGAGGGTGCTTGGCCGTGCTGAAGGTGTCCTTCCGAGCCCCACTCTGGGCTGAACCCTGTGGGCAGGAAAGTCTCCCACTGGCACTGGTACTCGGGCCCTGCATCTGCAGGTGACCTGGAGGCGGGTCTCTGGACGCAGTGGGACACACAAGGCATATCTGAGACGTTGGGCTGGAGGAGAAGCAGATGCGTGAATGCACCCAACTCGCCATGTCTATCTGGGAGCTGGCTTTGGAAGAAACAAACAAAGAAATAAATAAACGACAGCTCTATTCTGCTGGGGAGGAGCTTTTAAAACAATCCCTTAAAATTATTTTAAGATGAAAGTGTCATTTCTCTTCTGCAGAAATAAAAAAGGACCTTCTCATCCCCCATAGGCTAGGATAGAGGATATTTCTCTGCGTGAAGTAGATCAAGCTGCTCTCAGCAGAGAAAGTAGAGGCCATGGCCACTGGGTAGGCTGCTAATGTTACATGGGCAGGCGTGGCTGGGGGACATCCATGGAGGCGGCGTCTGGCAGGGCACTGCTCATCCTGCGGTGGAGCCCCGGCCCGGAGGTGGCACGGAGCACAGTGCCCGTGGGCGGGTGATGGCAGAGAGAGCGGAGTTTGCCACACAGAAACTGTTTACAGAGACAGCGATGCCCCAGAGAAGGCTGGCACACCCAGAAGATCAGTCAGACCCTGAATTCACTGGTGATGCTCAGAGACAGCTCAGGTGACCTAGAGGGCTGTCCTTTTGGTGATGGAAACAATGGATGCTGCCCATCAGTCTTGTCTTTTAACTGTGACGCCCTCTGTGTGAGGGGCGTCCTTCACTGTTGCTGTGATGTGGCCCCAGTTCCCTGGAGAAGACGCGTAGTGTAGACGCCACTGGTTCCCCGAATCCACACCGTTGGGCTGGGTGGAAGCCCCATGGGGTGGGGCTGGTACCCGGGGTGACGGGGGCGCTGCAGGGAAAGAGGGGTCTGGAGGCTGGACTCACGTGATCTCCTGGTCGGCCCCTGGATGGCTGAGAAACAAAACCAAATGCAAGGGGACAGGGAGCAGAGGCGAGGTTGTGTTCAAGCAGAGGAAGGGGGAGAAAAGTCAGTCGCTCCTGTGATCTCGAGAGCAGGGCCTCCAGCGCTGGAACTGATGGGCGGTGTGCCGGTCCACCTGCTGGGTCACCCTCATGGTATCAAAGGACGTCCTCTGTGCCACCAGAGGGATGTCCAGCCTCCGCGTCCACGTGTCCATTCTTCCCTCCCGTCTCCATGGCTGGGACAAGGACACCGCTAACTGCCACCCTTGCCCACATCGAGAATGGTTTCCTTGGTCAGATGATCTTTAAAGAAATAGCAAATTTTCACTCAACATTAACTTTTTTTTCCCACTCACCATTGGAAGCCGTTGTACTGAGAAATTCCTTGAAAATACAGCTTGAAATCTGATGACGTGGATCCTACTCCTTCGTGTCCTGTTAGGTGCAGAGCAGGATTGGGGATTATGCCCACGAGGATTCTAAATGCCAGACAGAAGCTGAGCCTCATTGGAGCAGATCTGGATACTCCAATGTGCTGATCCTTCTTGAACCAAATCTGTGGGCCACGCGGCCCCAGCAGCGAGAGGCCCGGGCACCCACGTAATCTGGGAGGGCACCCTGGAGGAGGCAGTGGGGTATGTGTTGGGAGTGGATGGCACAGGGGGCTCACGGCAAGAGGCTGAGAAAGTGGCTCTGAAAACAGGCACCCCACCCTCACCCAGGATGACTCTCCCAGCTCGAGGCCCCTACGCCCTCTGGTTTGCATCATCGTCAAATATCAAAAGCAGCCAGGAGCTCATGGGGGGCCTGGGAAGGGAGCATTCTGCCTGCCAACACTCCCCAGATGGCTCCAGCCACCACAGGTCTCTCTCCGGTGACTTTTTTACCAAAACGAGATCATCTTGTCTCGGGCTGCCTCTGCCTGTGTTTTGTTATTGTTCATATTCTCCTTGAGAGCGAAAGTGTGAGGCAGCTAAAAGCATTCCTTTGGAGATGCTATCTCATCAGCCAGGGACTTGCAGGGCCCCCGAAGCAGAGCGGGGCCCTCCGCGCAGGGGGTGCACCCCTGCGTGGGGCCCCCACCCCCCACCTCCATGCTGGGGCCTGGCAGGTAGCAGGGAAGTCTCTGGGTTTTGGCAATGTGGTGCTTTACAGGCATCGGTCCTGAATGCGTGACAGCGTTGCATTTTTAATTAAGATGATCTTAAATGAACTTAATGGGTGACTCTCTCCCGATTCACAGAGCATTTTTATAACATTTATTAAAAAAGGCCAAAGTTTATTTTACAATCAGTAATAAATGGGAACACAAAAATGCAGCCGTGGGCACAATGGCCCTAACCCGTTCCTTTGGTCCACAAACTGCATATTATTTCGAGCTAGATAAGTGACGAGGAAAACAAAATTGAAGTCCTATGCAACGTTTGATCACCTTCCTTAATAGCAACAGATGCTCTGAGCAGCGGCATTTTGAAAGGCGCTCTGTCTGCGGCTGGTTATGAAATGGCAGGACATTTGGCTTCCTCGCGCATCACACCATTTGAAAACCGTAGAGTCACATAAACGGCCAATGAGAGGTAGGAAAATGTAGCTCCTCTCTGCACAGTACGAGTCATTTCATTCCAGTGATGCAAAACAGCAGAGCCGCCTTTCAAAAGAAAAGTCTGTAAAAACTTGCCGGCCTCCATCGTGTTTAGCCAAAGAGGAAGCGCAGCCGGCACCACCAAACGCTGGTGAAAAACAGACTTAATAAAGTGGTTTTAATAAAGAAATGCTATTTTCCCATCGAGTGTTGTGTCATGACTTGAGCATTATTAAAAGGGAGTAGATCTACATCCCCGAGCAGAGCAAGGCTGGACCGGCCCCTGGAGGAAAGGCCTTCTCCCCAGCAGAGCTCATGCGCTGACCTTCGACGACGGAGCAGGACAGAGGGAGAAGCAGGGGTCCCGTGAGGCGCGGCTCTGTTTGTATCCAGAGCCACTAGATGGTTTGACTGTCCCCACAGCCCAAGGAGTGGCCCGTCTCCCTTAGGAAGGCATAAGCATCACCAAATGGCTGACCCCAGTTGCTTCCCTTTGTTAAGATCTGGGATGTCTCTTCAAGGTCAATGCTTCGAGATGCCTAAACCTCCCCCCAGAACCCCGCCCCTTCTTGCCCATGGGACTTACTACACACGAGCCTGATGGAAGTGTCCCAGCCTCCCCGATCCGGTCCTCTCCCTTACTGTCCTCTCCGAGACGAAAAAAGACGAAAGCTAAGGTAGATATCTGTTCTCCGTTTCTCCAGGAAAAACGCCGAGGAGACGGGCTTACTTAGGTCATCCAAGCTCGAAACTGCTAGAACTCCAGCTGCTTATATGCTGGAGACGACGGATTAGATAGAACAAGACTCACGGGCCCTTCGAACTGCTCCTGCACATTTCGGGCAAGCCAGCCGGCCTCCCCCGCTTGCTCGTTCCCTTCTTCCTGCGTCTGTAAGGGGGCCGTGTGGAACCAATCCGCAGCAGGGCGTTCAGGCTTTGGGGCCGTTGGAGGCTTTCGGTTCTCCTGGGGCGCTGGGGATGCTTTGAGCGGAATATGAAAGAAACCAGAATCAAAACCCTGAAGGAAAGAATGTTCGTTAGCTTTGGGAAAAAGAAGTGAAAGGTCCTGCTCAAAGTCACGGGAAAAGACCGCTTGCAGACTGGAGAGGTTTCGAATTGATTACACCTGTTGACAGCCCCCCGGCCTAACGTGGGCTCCTGATGACCAGGTAAGGCCGTCGCAATTGTGGGTCACACATCATGGCCATCGTGACCAGCGCACGGGGTGGGCCCAGCAAGGCCCAGCCAACTGGGCCAGAACCCGCCGCGACATGGGTAAGGCTCTCAACAATTTAAGAGTTTTGGCCTTGAATGAAGGAAAAATACAAGCATTGCCAGGTGCCTCTGGCTACTGGAGCTCCAGGAGCCCACGACCAAGAGAAAACGCGCCGATATCTGAGTGAGGGTCTCCCGACTCTACAACCACTACCCTGGATGGGGCCCAGGGTCCAGCTTCCCGGTGCCTCTCTCCCCCAGTGGACATGGCCCGTGTGGGCAGTGAGGACCGCCACCCGCCCAGCCAGGGCGCCCCGGTCCTGGTGGAGCCCGCTGTCGCCCCTTGCTGGGTGGACAGTTTTCTCTGCAGTTCACCACAAAACCCCACTCAATATGTGATTCCGCGAATCTGAGGAAAGAGAGTTTGCAGCCAAAACTTGGGGTAATCGCCACATGTTTTTTTCGAGTGTCATTGAACATAAACCTTCCTGGCTAAGAGCTGATTGGTTGGGTTTTATTTCAGCCCAGAGTGATTTTTTAAATGACTAATTTATAAAATCTTTGAAAATAAGAGTTTCTGATGGAAGTGCTTACACAACCATAGCTCTGGCGATGTAAATGGCACCATTGTCGTTAAGGGTGTGTTGTTGTTTGTTTTATGCTAATCTGCCTTCAGTGTGACAGACTGTCACCTGCACGGGGGGTACCGTTCAGCGCTCTATTAGCCCATATGGCACAAGCTAAATTGTATCGAAGCTACGGGCTAATTACGGATGAGTTAATAAAGCCAGGCGGAGTGAGTCTGGCCAGCCCCCCCAGCCCTGCGAGGACTGCCCCCCCCCCCACTCCCCAAAGTGAATGAGCCCAGTTTGAGCTTTTCAATTCCTCACAGTTTGGTCTCCAAGAACAAACCATAGCTCCATTTTAAACACACGTTTCACCCTTCCGCGTTCCCAGGATTGTGATGTCAGACTTGAAGACAACTTTGGAAACACCTGATACTTTTCTCGAACGGCCGATTTCCTCACGAACGAGGGCAGACCGATTTCATCACGACAGGACTAAATGCGGCCGGAGGCAGACCCAGGAGTTGCTCCAGTTACTTGGGTTTTGATAAAGGAAAATTAAATATGTTTTACACATTAAGGCTGTAAGTAAACCCTCCAAGTAGAGATGCTTCGGAGCCATTAATTATAGTTTCAAAGTGGCAGGAACCACGTAATTACGGTAACACGTCCATCAGGTTTTTAATCAGAAGAAGCAAACATTTAATTTAGATGGAATTAATTATCTAGTTTGAAAACATTTCCTTTAAAACCTATTTTGGGTTTCTGGCAAGCTCCTCTGGAGCTCTTCCCCCAAGAACTGGCAGGCTGTGCCTTCCGACATGGGGACGGTCACGTGTCATCTGCCGCTTCTCGGGGCTCCACCCCTCCACCGGCCAGGGGAGCATGTCTCCCGCGAACCAGGGGGCGGGGGGGACCCTGCAGGCCTCTCCTCGGAGACCCACACCGATGCCGCTCTGTTAATCAACTGGCACCAGGAACGCGGGACACATTTGGTGTCTCCCTCCCAGTGAAGCCCCGGCTGCTTGTGATATGTCAGCCCAGGGAGTCGGATTTCTTGGGTGACACCCTCGGCTTCTCCCTGTGCAGTCTTTAGATGCCTCGATTAACTGGGACAGTGACTCGCGAAACATGACAATCTGCCACTTTACTAATATTTGCCAATAACGGCACTGAGCATCCCCTGGAAAATTTCGGACTACGAGGGGGCCAGCCAGCAAGACTTCCAGCCCATCTCGCATCACCTGGAACTCATTTCGGAGCTCCGGAAAAATCTCTCTCTCTCTCTGATATTTTTACTAAAACACATTTACTTTCATTCTCTTTCGATAGTCTCACTTAGGTCATTGGCATCTAAACTGAAAAACCATCAAGGTCAGGAAGAAAAAAAAGCAAGAAGCAAGAGTATCAGTGTGGTTTGCTCTCGAGAGAGGCGGTAGGTGCCATGGAGCCGATGGCGTCGGGCAGCCTAGTTTCCTCCCTGTGCCTCCGCTTCCCCATCTCTCAAAGGGGGACAGGGGCAGGCAGGACCCACTCCATCACTTTTATGAAGCCCAACCGAGTGGTACCCTCTGAGGCCATTAGGGCAGCTACTGCGGCGGCCTAAGAGACCAACAAAGAGTAGGAAAAGCACAGAGACCACATTGTCACCGTCACCAGACCAGTGGCCTTCCCTCCACAGGATCCTAGACAAAGGACTAGACCTGGAGCAGAAACAGCACATTTTTTCTTGCAGAGGCTACTCCCCCACCTGCCGTCTAAGGCTCCCACAGGCAGGAGAAGGAGGTCCTATTCTGCTCAGAAGCCTGAACAGGAGCCTTTTCTGGCCTAAAGAAGGTGCCTGCTGACCGGCATTCTTGTCGCTGGGAGCCAGGCCCCGATCCTGAGGATAAGGCCCTGAGAACGCACAAGAGGCTTTGCCCCCCGAGCGGCCATGGGGCTCCGTGCTCCGTGTGGGTGGCTGCCATGTCTGTGCCTGGTGGGGCCGGCCAAGGAGCACATAGGACAGGCGGCCCACGAGGGGGGACGGCCGAGCTGGGGCCCACAGGTCAGACAGGAACCAGGTGCCCCCTCGCCACGCCTCGGCCCCCAGCCTTGCTGCTGGGAGTGGCGCTAGGGGAAAAGCAGGGGAGCGCCCTCCTCATGGCCCGGCCGCCCCCTGGGCCCAGGGCTGGGAAGCAGAACAGAAGACTCAGCATGATCTAGGGGAGGTCTGGGTCCATGGCAGCTAAGTGACGGGCACGTAGGCTCCAGGGGCACCTGGCGCCCCCACCGACTCCAGGCTCCTCACTCACTGGCCACTCCCAGCTGCCCGGAGCCTCTCCGAGGTCACGGCAGCCCAGCAGGCTGCAGGAAAGGGGACGCTAGCCCAACCCACCCAAACCCTCCCCAGTGGCAGCAAGAATGAGGGCCTGGACCACGGCTGAATTTGATTTGACCACCCAATCTCTCCATTTACACAGGAGCAAATGTTGTGAGAGTTGGTCAGATGTCTGTGCTGAGCACTGCCTCTGGGTCACACGTGCCCGTGGCCCCTGTCCTCGGCCTGCAGGGCGGCCGCTTCCTTGGGTGCAAAGGGGCTTCTGAGGGACAGAGCAGAGCTCGGCTGGGGGTGCGTCCCGGGCACTGGGGGGGTCCTTGCACCCAAGCATGAACTGCATGGTCAGCCAGTTCCAAAAGAAACAGAGACACACCTGGGTGACAGCACTGAACTGGTTTCACTTGAAGAATGAAAAGACCTCTTCCTCTCTCTTTTCCGTGAGGAGGGCCTGCGCCTTGTTCACTCGGGGTCCCCGAATCTCCAGCTGCATCAGCCAGCCATGGAACGCTGCACCCCTGGGTCCGGCACCCCCGCTTCTGAGTTCACACTAACACTGGTGTTTTTCATTCTCCCCCTGGAGGAAACTGCCCTGTCCTAGCCTCCCATCCTTGGCCCACCACCAGCACCCGTGCCTCCTTGTGACCCCTTCCATCGGGGCACAGCCAACCACCCCCGAGGAGCCGGGCTCCAGGAGCCAGGCCAGGCCACAACGCTCAGGGAGGGATTCACAAGGGCAAGGCCATGAAGACCCCTTCCATTTCAATATCTGCAGGAAGGACATCCAGTCCCCGCAGTCAGCAGAGCAGGAGCCAGGACTCGGTGGTGCAACTTAGAGGGGCCCCCCCGGGCACCTCATGGGCAGTGGCCATGGGTGTTGCTGAACATCCCACAGAGTGCAGGATGGCCACACAATGGAGTCCTACCCATGACCATGAACACTGAGGTTGAGGAGCCCCAGCCTAGGGGGAGAAGTCAGTCTCTCCACCTCCTTTCAAGTCTTTACTTTCCCAGCCAAGCGCCCGTCACACCCTCCTGAAAAGGCACTGTAGGTGCTCAAGGTGGAAGGGAGGTCAGTTTGCAAGTTGTTTAAAAAAAAAAAAAAAAAGCATGGACTATTTTAAGAGAGTGGCTCACAAAACAGAAGGAAGCCAACAAAAGGAAAGGGGACAACTCTCCCTGTCTCTCCCAGGTATCCGGAGAGGTTGAGCAAAACTCACTATCCTGTCTTCTAGTCCTGTCTTCTAGGGAAGTGAGGATTCACGACTGCCCCGCCAGCCGCTTCTGCCCGCAGAGGTGGCGCCGTCTTGCATGGGGACCAGTGTGGAAATGCAGGGGCCACCTGCGCCATGAGTCTCGAGCCCCACAAAACCTGCAAGACAGGGACACACAGCCGGTGAGAGAGGCAGCACCGGGTGGCAGCGCTCCGAAGGGCACCGGCCCTCGGCAGCTGGTACCTAACCGAAACCAGGCCAGCACACGCCCAGCAGGAGGAAGAAACCAGATTTATGGCCGGGCAAGACGATCAGAGGCCCGGATCTTGCAGGGGTCTCTGAAAGCTTACCGGTGGCTCCCCTAAAGAATGCCTGGCTGCCTCTAGCTCTCCCCCTGGCCAGCTGCCAGTCACCCAAGGCCTCCACAAAGATGGTTCCAGGACCTCTGGCAGCATGACCCTGTGGACTGGATCCAAGGCAAATGCCCGCCCTGGCTGGTGGCACCACGGTGGGGACGCCCATCAGTGATCCGCCTGGCCCGGCAGCAGCAAACCCACAAAGTGAGAGCTCACACGGACCTCGTCCTTCCCACGCGGGCACTTGCTCTGCATTTCCCAGATACCGTTTCACTTACTCCTGTGGTCATCCCTGATTGACCCATGAGGACACAGAGCCATGGAGAGATTAAGGTGACTTCTTAAAGGCCACACGGCTAGTACATGGCAGTCTGGATTCAAGCTCAGGGAGCCTGACTTCTGAGTCCCTGCGTTTAGCTAAGAGACCAGCCCAGAAGGTCTGCCGCTGGCAAGAGACAGCTGGGCACCCTGATTTCTAAGGCTTTGTTTTCTCATTGGCAGAATGGCTTTGACACTCCTGTGGCACCCAGCAGTGCTCGGGGGTCACTCCTCAAATGTGGCGGAACCCAGTGAGCTCTAGAACTATCCTTCAAGTTAATGCCAGCCCGTCAGCCCTGCCCAGCGGGGCCCCGAGTCCCGACAGGAGCCTGAGAGCGTCATGCCGGAAGTCTCCACCTCTGTCCCTGTCCACACCTGGAATGTGAGATTCTGGACCGTGGTCCCGAGATTGGTTCTACCCACAGTGCTCACTGGGGGCAGGTCCATTGGATGAAAAGGGTACATCTTCTAAATGAGAGATTCCCTTACGCTCATCTCAATGGGATGTCAGCTAGAGCAGCAAATGCTTTGTAACTTCCTTCAGAGACCCTTGTTCCTATAGGTAAGAGTTCCCACTGGTTACTTTTGGTTAGTTATTCCCACGACTTCCCCCTTCTTCAAAGACCTCTGAAGACTGGACCATTTAACAGCATACTGTGTTTGCGATGCATTTATTGATTGTCTGTTTTTAGACCGTTTTCTCACACAGCCTCCTGTTGCGAGTTGAGAATGGACTTCCACTAGTAAAGTGCACCCTTTTCTCAAGTTCAACCACCAAAACACATCTGTGTTACAAGACCTATAGGATGTTCTTACCTTTATTTGATTTCTTCCTGCTAGTCAGGGCAGAAGTAGATGCCTGGCTTTGTTTGCTTATGTTTTTTTACAGTGTGCCAAGGGGCCCAGGCGACGGTGGGAATTTCATGCTTCCTAAATGCAGGATGGACTTGACCTATTATGAAATAGGGATCCAGGAATGGACAAATCACACTCGCTGTTCCCTATCATGAAAGCGATTCTACTGACCTGATGGCTGGCAGTAGTCGTAGGACAAATGTGTGCTTGGGTTTTGAAAATTCTCACAAACATCTTTTAATGTCCTGAGCTGAGACAGAGAATTTCCCAGGGGGCTCATCAGTGACAACAGATTGATTTATATTTGCAATTGTAAAGGTAAAAAGGAGGGTAAGCGTTAACGTCTAGGTTCAACACCAGGAGAGCGTTTGGGGACGGTGTGGGGGGCCTTGGGGGGTGGGTCGGAGGCAATAATGTGCTGGGGGATGAAGGCCATGGTTGTATTTTGCCAAGCATTTGGGAGTTTACAAACAGCCAGATGTTTTGAGTCATAAAGTTAGTTTAATGCCCCACAGCCACCCTGAAGTTGGCCATTGTCTCTAGAAGTTGGGGGTCCTGCAGCCCCCGCCTGAGCCATAGCTGTCTGACATGAGCGTATCTGCGTGGGATTTCTGGGTATCGCTGCCTAATTTAATTTTACCGTGAACTGTTATCGTACCAAAAACATTACGGCTGGTGTTTTGCAAAGAAAAATAATATTTTAAAATATATTGGCTTTCCTGAGGTGGCATGTCGATCAAATCCCTTCAACTGTTTCACAACCGACTAATTAGATCAAGCCAATTTAATGACTCAGGCATATAAAATGCCTGACCTTACCTCTCCCTCCTTCACTAATGCATACGTCGACAGAGAATCAGGTGGGATAATTTTAAGGCCAGACCCATATAAGCTGGGAGATTCAAATTAAGGTTTAATTAACCTGCTTAGCACAGGAATCTCTAAACAGCGGGAGATTTTACACACTGTTCCGTGTGATCTGTAAGAACCAGGCACAACAGGCTTCCCCACAACCATTATGTGTACCAGGAGATCCGCCTTGGCCTAGGTACTCGATCGCATGTCCAGAGGCTGCCGAAGCCAAAAGGAAGATATTGGGAGACGTACTCACAGATCATCCTGAGGCTGTGCGCACCTCCACAGAAGAGTGTGGGGAAAGAAGGTGGCATTCAGTCAAGCTACCTGTGATGTTGCAAACAGCCAGATGGATTCATCAAACGACAGACTGGGAAGTACATGAGTTACTGATTGCCTGCTCGGACCGTTGCCCACATAACTGCCCACAGCGAGTAGCGAGCAAAGTTAAATCTGGAACCTGTACCCTTTATCGCAGTTTAACCAGTCGGATACTCACGGGGGAAGCCGGGTCATTCATTTGCTTCGATCTCTGGGTT
Organism: Procyon lotor; assembly: GCA_028646535.1. Lineage (NCBI taxonomy): Eukaryota > Metazoa > Chordata > Mammalia > Carnivora > Procyonidae > Procyon > Procyon lotor. The sequence continues at coordinate 67,321,556 of CM053617.1, read as the reverse complement.
AGGAAAAAATACCTGGTTGGGCTCAGACATTGGTGTCTATGTGGATGAGCACATTACCCCGTTTTGGGAGCAGAAAGGCATGTTGGAGAGCGACTTCTGCTACAAACTGTTGGACTATTCCCACCTTAGGTCAACCATATTCCGTATTAATAAGATAACGAAAGTCAGGATCAATTGATAGTCAAGACATTTTCCCCTCTTATGGCCAACACGTCACTTCCCTTGCCTCGATGGTCAACTTCCGGATGCTAAGTTTTATGATAAAATTATGGGATGAGGGACATGCCATCTAAGACACGGTATCACGTCATACCCAAAAGACTCCCCTGCCTGGGCCCACACGGTCAGCCCTCATGCTAGTGAGAACTTCGTCCTTCCCAGAGAGCCACGCTGGTGGGCGCAGCAAGGCATCAAGCCGCTGAGCTTCCTTTGGGCACAGCCTCTGTCTGAGAGCACCCTTGAGAAAGTCCCAGCTTGCCTCAGAAACACCAGCGGAGGACAATAATATTGCAAGGTCAGTTCAATTATGAATTTAATTTTAAAATAGCATACAGAAATTGCTTTCCTTCCATACCGGCCGGTCTCAATTTCAAACCCTAAGAAATATCTGAAAGAGGGAGAAACTTGCCAAAATGGTGGATGTTTTGATAACTATAGAATGAACACTTTTCAAGTATATGAACTATCAGTGGGCTATGAAATCAACTTAAAATGTCATGAGCAGCATTTAAAACAACAGCAATAACAAGCTGGGACAGAATAGATAAGACTCAACATGCATTTCACAGAAGCGTTGTCTTCCCAAAATTTTGTTTCAACTATGTGAACATCAGTGCAGGGTCATGATGTAAACTCTGTTTCTTACTTACTCTCAGGACTGCCCTTAAAATGTTTGATAAACATGTTTCTTGGAATAAGCCTGGTTTTTTTGTGGACATTCCTTTCATATAATTTACCCTTTTAACTTCAAAGGGAACGTATCGTGCTTATTCATTATTAAACATCATTTCCAAAAACTGTGCAAGGTTTGAATAAATTAAGGGAAAATCTATAACACAACACTGGATTTCCTTGAAATTATGGTCACCTGTTCTGATTTGGGCATCTGGAATGAATTACTGTCCCTGTCAGATGTAATCGAGAGGAACAAGAAAATTTAGTGCCATACAGGCAAGAAAGTAGAGTTTAAAATATTTGGCATTTCTTCAGCGAACACTCGGCAACCCCTCACAGCAGTGCAATAAAGCATATGCCCAAACCGTGGGCCTGAGCGCTGCCCTGGAAGAGTCTGCCTCAGGAGAGAAGTCAGCAAGCTCAGAATGGACACAAGAGCATTTCTTTTGATTAGCCCTTGGGTGCCAGGTCACCATGCACTTTTATGACCTCTGGAACTTTCCACCAGACTCCCTGGCTTTCACCAACTTCAGCCATCTTGAGGACCTCCTTAGCTGACGGTCCTAGGAGAGCAAAATCAAGGTGTGGGTCCCTTGGTGTTCAAACTCTATCACTCGCTGCCCGTCTGGCAAGAGAAGACTCAGCCGTCTGTTTCCAGAGGCCGACCTTAGACACTGCGGCATTTCTGCCAGAGAGCAAGAGAGGGCCTAGAAGAGCAGTGGCAAATCTCACAGTCACAAGGCGTCTCTCCAGTCTCCGTGGAATCCCACTCTGCCACCTCAGTTTTAACCCTTATTTTTTGCCCATGCACCACGATGAATAGGGTGTCCCCAAAATGCATCCACCAGAAACCTGTAGGCGTTGGAAAGAGGGTATTTACAGGTGTAATCAAGGTACGATGAGGTCATACTAAACCAGGGTGGGCCCTAAATCCAAGACTGGCGTCCTTCTAAGAAGAGAGAGATTGGGACTCAAAGAGAGACACGGGGACAAGGCCACCTGAAGGTGGGGGCGGAGCTTAGAGCGGTGACTCTGCCAGCCGAGGGTCGGAGAGATGCCAGGAGTCACCGGCGGTCACCAGACGCTAGGACAAGGCAAGGAGAGGCCCTCTCCCGGAGCCTTCAGAGAGAGCACGGTCCTGCTTTATTGGCAGACATTGGGTCTTCAAAATCTGAGAAAATAAACCCTGATCCAGCCAGTCTGTGTCACCAGTCTGCGGCCCTCAGTTGTGGCAGCCCGAGGAAACACACAAGCTCCAGACGGATTCTAGATTGAGGAAGACAGGGTCAGTCAAGCTCTCTAACGAGGGCATGCGACCCCAAACGGCACTTCTGGGTATTACACCTGCTGAAGAATGCCCACGCTCGTGTTGCCCTCACTTCCTTAGAGGCCCTTAATCCCACGAACCCCTCTAGTCCTATGCACCGGGGAGGCTAGGGAGGACCGAGTGTTTTGATACCTGGGGAAGGACCCAGTCCAAACTCGGTGGGTATACTGGAAAAAGGTGGAAAGGAATTTCATGGAGACCCAGAAACAGGACACGAGCAGGGGCCAAAGCCCACCAGAGCTTTTGGATTTCTAGTGATTTTTAAAATGACAGCAGGAATTCCAGCTCCTGGTTTTGGTCTCCACCAACAGGCCCACGCGCAGACCATAAAAGAAGATGCCAGGGGCAGCAGGACAGAAAGTGCGAGCCACAGGGAAAATATCAAAGTGAGGATTTCTAAGGGAACAATCCCATTATCTCAACTCATCAAACCAGAGTCACAGATCAGTAGAAGAACTAGGTATCTTTGAGTTCAGCATCTACCCCAAGAAAACCAGCGATGGGCAGAGTGTCAGGCTCCACCGCTTGGTCAGGCTGCAGGTAAGGTCTGCTCTGGAGCAGCTCGAGGGCAGGCAGGCCGCCTACAGATGTGCGGCTAATGCAGGTGTGAGATTAGGCTAAGCCTCAGCCTGCCGCTCACATAGTAAATCATTTCCCCGAGGCTGCAGGTGCGCACAGGGGAGCACTCCCACGGCACCACAGACCCCGGGCTCACACCGAGGCACACACCCCACAATACTACAGACATGCACGCGTTTCCCTGCAGAGACAGAAGTGCACACACACAGCGGCCTGGACACGTCTGTCCTTCCATGAAGGGGGCTGCCAACGAATCCTGAAACTTCCAGATGCGATCACTAGCGAGGACGCACACGGGCGGGGGGGAAACGGCGGGAGATTTCATTAGTTGGTGTATCTTTCCCCTCTCCCCACAGGTAGCTCTGCCTGGAAGATACTGGGCTGGGAAGCCAGCTCCTGAGCCTTGTGGGCACAGGAAGCCCGAGTTCACTATTGATTTCTGCCTTTCACTCGGCTTGAGGACGGGCTCATCAGAGAGTGAGCCGGCACGGTCTGTCGGGGGTCCTGAACGCAGGAAGCCCCGGGCCCACAGATGGAGAGAGAACAGAGCTTGCTCAAAACAAGGGGCTGTAAGAGGCACAGAAGGCCCTGCAGCCAGAGTCCTGCCCTGGCGGGGTGCGGGGCCGAGCGGGCGAGGCGCACAGCCAGGGGACAAGCCTCTGCCTAGGAGCCGTGGGAGGCGGCGACCTGCCGGGTCCCCAGTTGGCTCTGGACTGACCGCCTGCTCTGAGTTGGGATCCGCCCTCCCCTTCATCGCGGGGGTCTGTCCTTCACCAGGCGGCCCGCGCCTCTGCCCACCTTGGAGAAGTGGGGAGCACTTTCTGAGAATGAGTGCAGGCGCCGCAGCGCCCAGGGCGGAGCGAGGGGCGCCGGCGGCTGGGGTCCCCCCGCGAGGCGCCCTGATCGGCCGCCGGCCCCGGCCCCCCGCTTCCAATCTGAGAGTGGCTCGCACTTCCAAATGGAATTTTTAAAAGTGAGAATCAATGCGCCCTCACAGAAAGCACAAATGTTCAATTACGAACTAAATGGAGCATTAAAGATCCCATTACGTACCCGCACGGCTAATTGTGCAGGCGTCAGACCTCTAGAGCCGCCCGCGGACCTCGGGCCGGGCCCCCGCCCCGCGCCGCAGACCCAGGCGGGCTCGCCCCCCAGCGGCCCCAGGACCTGCGGGAACCAGCCCTGCTGGAGCGAGCGGAGGGCGACGAGCCCCGCTGCCCTAGCGGGGATTCCCGGGGGCTCTCACTCGCGCCCGCTTCCGCAGTCCGCGGTCCCCGGGTTACAGGGAGGGTCCGGGTCTCCGCGGAGCCGGTGCAGGTGCGGGGCTCGGGGCTCAGACCCGCGAGGTCCGCGTGAAAGGTGGGAAGGGTGCGGCTCCAGCCAAGACAGCGCCCCCTCAGATGGCACCCCGACCTTGGCGCACCCCTTCTTCGTCCTCTGCTCTGGGGGCTCGTTGGTGAGAGAAATCCGCGCCCTGCCCGTCGCCCTGCTCAGCGCGGGTTCTGCAAGCCCCCCAGGTCCCGGGGCCTTTCTGAATGATTGAGTTTGCACCGAGCTCTGCCCGTCCCCGGATTACCTACAACACGGCGTTCTTCCCCCGACCGCCCCGGCCTCCCCCCAGTTACACGCGGAGGGTAAAGAGGCTGACCTCCAGGGGTGTTGTGAAGATTCAAGAGGATCAAGTACAAGAGAGGGACCGGGAGGGACAAGGCCTGTGTGTCAGCCGGGAGGGGGCGCTGTTCTGGGAGCCTGTCTCCCCTCCCTCCAGGGAAGGACAAGACCTGTGTGTGTCAGCCGGGAGGGGGCGCTGTTCTGGGAGCCTGTCTCCGCTCCC
>CM053617.1:67286507-67316422 GCA_028646535.1 Procyon lotor | reverse complement strand
GGCGCTGTTCTGGGAGCCTGTCTCCGCCCCCTCCGGGGAAGGACAAGACCTGTGTGTGTCAGCCGGGAGGGGGCGCTGTTCTGGGAGCCTGTCTCCACTCCCTCCAGGGAGGGACAAGGCCTGTGCGTCAGCCGGGAGGGGGCGCTGTTCTGGGAGCCTGTCTCCACTCCCTCCCCAGAGGGCATAAAGCCTGTGCCTGGTGGGCAGGTGGGCAGCATGGCCCTGGCTTCACGTTCATCCAAACCCTGAAGCTTGGGTCATAGGACAAAAGGCCTTTAAATGCCTTTGACGTCACCATCCAGCATCAGTTTTACTAGGACATAGGCTTGTCTTGAAAAGCAAAATTTACTTTTCATTCATTCAACATATATTTGTAGGGTGCCTATAATATACCAGATTATATTCGAAGCAATGGGAATACGACATTGGATGAAATAGAAAAATTCCTATCACCAGGGTGTCTGTGTCTTAGAGGGGTTGCTGTGGACTGAAATGTATCCCCCAAGTTCATAAGTTAGAACCTAAATCCTGAAGGCGACTGTTGGAAATGGGGCCTTTAAGGAGGTGATTAAGGTTAAATGTGATCCTAAGGGAAGAGACCTGATTCTAGAGAGCTGGTGTCCTTATAAATAAGGAAACAAAACACGAGATTTCTCTCTCTCTGTCGGCCATATGAGGACACGGCCAGAGGTGGTCATCTCCAAGTTCTTGTCAGAAAGGAGTCTTGCTCGAACTTTTATCTTGGACTATCCAGCCCCTAGAACTGTGAGAGCATTAATTCCTGTTATTTAAACCGCTTGTTTTGGGGTATTTTGCTAAGGTGGCCTGAGCAGACGAAGCCTGATGAGGGGAGCTGGTGTCAGACAATAGTTAAATAAATAAGTAATACGTCAGGGGGCGTGAATGCTGCACAAACATCACAGTAGAGAGGGTAGGAAGCCCCGCCCACTCCAGAAGGACCCAGCGGCCAGGCGGACCACTCTCGACTCCAAAAAGCAGCTCATACTTGGGCATCTGGACAGAGCTGGCCAGGACCTCACCCCCGGGAGCCCCAAGTCTGCCCCATGCTGACAATTCTATAATGATCCTTTCGTGTCATCAGTCATTAACGGTTAGTTTATCTGAATTATATCTTCTACTTATAAATGGGAGAGTTAGGTTTAGACATTGCCAGTCACTGTCAATTTAGGAAGGCAGCTATGATAAATGCAGATTAATGGGGGAGATTTACTTAACCTACTTAGTGCTGGGCAGCCTTGCAGCGGCCGATTTACGTAGAGAAGTAGGAAGAGTTGTGTTTGTGCAGAAGGAAGCATTGAACTTCGAGGCCCAAGGGGCAGATAAAGAGCCTCGGTGGCCATGAGGCCACAATAATGTTGTGGCACGAGAGGAACTATTCTGACACCTCCAATGACAGGTGTGGGGGACAGATTCAGAGATGTGGAATTATGGGGCCCAAACACACACTGAGACAGATGCCCGGAGCTCCCCGGGCACAGCCCGCAGGGAAGCCATGACTCCTTGCCTTTCTGCTCTCCAGATCCAGTGCTGGCTTTTTCATGTGTTCTCGGTCCTCATGCTGTGACTTCTCTCTATAGCAAAGGAGAGGGAAACCACGAACCTGGAAGAGCCTCTCCCTATGCTTCCAGCCCTCGGCCTCTTTGTGCACAGAGCGGCCCACAGGAGGCTGGTTCCTCTCGAATCTGAAAGAAGATCTAGAACCCAAGTGTGTCCCAGGTAGTTTCTGGAAAAGGCAACATCTGCTCTCCCCAGGAGGCTGACCCCGTGGAGACCTCAGGTCCCACGCTGGGCAAGAAGCTGAAGCCTTCTTCCTTGTAATGAGGACATCACTGGTTCTAGCCGCCAATGGAAAGACGGCTTCTATTGGCCTACTGTGTTTTGATGGGTTTTTCGGCAGAACCTACAAAGTTTCTAATCCAACAGGCGAGCTGGTGCTAATGTGGTCGGACAGCCTGGGGCTGGGGGTTCACGAGGGTCTGCAAACACTGGCCTATTGCCCCCATGAAATTCCTCTCCTGGAATGCTGTGGGATTATCGCCCTCGGGAAAGCACAGCCGGGTATAAAAGATGGCCTAGCAAGCCATGCCCCAGTGCTGCCCGCTACAGACCAAGTCCATATTGAAGGGGAGCCAGAAAAACCTGATCTGGTTCACTTCCATGAACTGATCCAGAAGTTTCTGATTTAAAAAATCTAAAATAGCATTTTCCCAAAATATCAGTAATTTTTGTATCAGAGATCTAACATTGCTCATATTTTAATGACACAGGGGGAGAGGGAGCCATTCCAGGGCTCTGGCACTCTAAAACCCCCCTCATGCCCCACAGAGAGCTTTTTTGTTGTTGTTGTTGGCATCACTTCTCCCCATCTACTCTTTTAGTCCATGTCTTGGGTTGAGTGTGATGCCTTGAGTCTGTGGGATAATGAGTCAGAACCCTCATCTTTTGGTTTTTCGGAGTTATCCCAACTTTCCCCTCAGAACCTGCCACTTCCTTTGGCCTCATGAATTGCGTGGCTGACTTCCTCTCTCCCTGAAGGACACACTTAATGGTTTCTTCCTCCGTGGACTTCCTGGGCCCCGGCTGCCTAGACCAGGTTCTCTGGGCTCTTATCACCCCCCAACCTGTCCCTCTTTGCACCACTTAGAACATGGGTGATTTTTTGCTCATTGGCTTCATCCACAGATGCTGAGCTCCATGAGGGCAGGGACCCCGTGTTACTGGTGTGCGGCATGGTGTCACCACCTAGAAAGCTCTGGTAAATATTTCTTCAGCCAACAAATATATGTTCAAATTAAAGCCATTAATCCAGTGTGATGATGCCAATAGCCCCCACTTAATAATCTATCTGAAAGCTTTTCCTTGGGTATTTTCCGAGAGGGAAATGTAAAGAGCCCTGAGGCTCTCAGGGAGGCCACAGCCACACGCATGACAAGGTTTGTTAAGGAGGCCACAACTTACAAAACAACCCATTCTGGTGTTATCATTTTTCGTTTTCCTCCACAGAACAAAAGTCGTGTGGAATGAGGTCCCTGGGCCTCCTCTATAAACATGTTTGGATGTTTCTCACTTAGGTCAACATTGACAGTCATCGAAAGTGGCACATTTAAACACAAAAAGCACGAGGCATGAAGAGATCCAGCCACTAAGGGCCCTGCACCCTTTACAGGAAAAGTCCTTAAATAAACACAACAGGCCCAAATTGTGTAAATGTCAGGGCTTTCGAAGTCACTCACTCCCATGCCCTTGATGGGTCTTTCTCCAGCGTTCTGTCTGCCTAGCCACAGAGGACACAGGCTGGGTTGGCAGGAAGGGGGCCTCCTGGCTCTTGGGATGCAGGCATCCCGGGGAAGCCGGGGGGGACCAGGCACAGAACCGCAAACCACACTTCTGGGTATTACATCTGCTAAAAGGATGCCCACACACTTGTCGCCCTCTACCCAGTGAAGGGGGGGTCACAGTAGATGTGTTCCCTGCCCATTTGGGTGTTTTTTTCCTGGAAAAGGGGATGTTCTACACTGCAGCGCCCTCTGGGTGTGTGTGCATAACTCCCTGCAGCCCACTGGCCTTTCTCTCATCCCAAAGCTCTTTGGGATGCAGTGCCTTGTTGTGACCCCTCTTGGCACATGCGCAGGGAGATTAGACAAGTAGGGGCCCCATGTACTCATGGAGACATTGAGCCATAGACTGACCAGGGCTCCCAGGCCAGGAGCTCCCCTCCAGACAGCATGCACCCCTCCATTTCCATCTGCACAGGGATCAGTCCCCTCTGTCAATGAAGGTCCCACTCCACTGCTCTACCTGGGCCACTATTAAGACCTTAGGATCTTGGTAGAGCATCATTTCTCAATGACCCAGCTCATGGCTGAGAGATGCTGGCATATGGAGTCATTCAGGGTCTGGACTTGAATGTGAGCCACGCCAGCCCTGAGCACCCCTGGGGGCCCCTGCTACCTGGGCCTGGGGCTATTCCCTCCAGGCACTGCTCTGGGAGGATGGACACATTGAGTGAGGTTTGACACAGTGAGGTGTCTTGCAAGACAAAGAGCTTTGATTTTGCAACCACCATCCTGAAGCTAAGAGTGACTTTCCTCTGGGCACCTTCTCTGGTGCAGAAGAGAAAGGGCATTTTTACAGGCTCGGGGTCAATCCCCCAGACAGCAATGGCATCACGTGGAACAATAATCATGGGGATTACTATGCCATTAGGACCATGTGTACATGTTGGGTGGGGACAAAGGCGATGGAGTCATCCTCTTCAAAGCCTTTGGCAACCAGAACAGGAATGTCTCCTCTCCACCATCTTCTGCTCTTTGGCATCTCCCAGCTTCCCTGCCATCTGCTCCTCTTGGAACCTGGCCGCGATTTTTCCCAACAAGGAAAGCTAGAGAGGGTGCAGCCAAGGTGGGCATGATTTGACTCTCCTAGGCCAATGGGGGTATTTGGGGGGGTGAAGGTCACCCCATGAGTCACCATGATGAATTGAGAAGCCCCAGGAGACATAGTGTCATCAGCCTGCACTGGGCTGGATAATGTCTCCCCAAATCCACATCCAACTGGAGCCTGTGTATGGGGCCTTATTTGGAATCAGGGTCTTTGCAGAGGGAATCAAGTGATGACAAGGTCATACTACAATAGTGTGGGTCCTTAGTCCTTATAAGAAGAGGGAAATTTGGACACAGAGACATGGAGAGGAGGATGCAATCCGAGGGCAGAGGACACTGCAGTGACACACCTGTAGGCAGGAGGGACCAAGGGAGCCACCCAGGGAGCCACCCAGACAGGAAGAGGCCAGGAAGCCCCCTCCCCTGGAGCCATCAGAGGGAGTAGAGCCCTACTAGCCTGAATTTCAGACTCCTGACTTCCAGATCTGTGAGAGGCTAAAACGTCTGTTGTTTTTAACCAAGCAATTTGTGATCTTTTGTTATGGCAGCTGCTGGAAACTCATACAGACTCCTGGGGACCTCACCCACATTCAGGACCAAGAATGGGGCACTGTCCAGGAACGCACGATGGAGGATCATATGTGTGTTGGAGCAGGGGGTGAGTGTGTGAGTTTGTGCACATTCAGGCCACAGGATCACCCAGAAGATCACCAAGGCTGGTGGCCTGGTGCACATTTTTGTCCAGGTCAATGCTTGTCCTGCCCTCCCCCCAGGGGCTGAGCAGGCAGGTCCCAGAGAGAGGCACTGTCATCTTGAGAGTGGCTCTTCCACGTGCTTGGGTTCAGGCAGCCGGCTTGCGAGCTGCTCTCCGGAGGGACCCATGGAGCTCGGCTCCTGCAGCTGGCTCAGCGGTGCGGTGGTGAAGGGGAACCGCATGTAGCTTCTAACCAGCCTGCGCCTGCACTTTGTTCCCAGACGTGCTACGGGGGGGCTGAGAACGAGGTCCCATCCACTGGAAGTTTGCATTCAGCAAACTCCCGGGTCCTTCTCCTGTTTCCCAAGACCAGTGCCACTAGAGACAGAGGTTTAATAAAAGCTGGGAGAGTGGTCTTCCAAAGACTCTGATTCCAGTGGCAATTCCCCCTTGCTTCTCCTTTTAGGGATGGGACATGACTAGGGACAGAAGGGGTCATGAAGTGGGGCCCCTATTGTGGGAGTGGTGTCCTTACAGAAAAAAACACCAAGGAAGCTCTCTCTCTCACTCCATTTCTCTCTCTACTATTCCCTGCCCCCAACCCCACCATGCACACGTGTGCATGCATACACACACACACACACACACACATTGAGGGAAAGACATAGAAGGATGGTGACCACCTACCACCTGTCCCCAACCCCACCCTGTGCACACACACATACACACAAACACACACACACACACACACACACACACATTGAGGGAAAGACACAGAAGGATGGTGGCCACCTACCACCCAGAAGAGGCCTCAGAATGAAGCCCTACCTTGCTGGCCCTTGATCTTGGACTCCCAGCCTCGGGAACTGTGGGAAATCAAAGCCGGCTGTACATGCTCCTCGCTCTGCCCCCCACCCCCAGTCTGTGGGACCGTGTCAAGGCACCGAGCTGACCCAGGAGAGGCCCTCTCTTGGATGCTGGTCCCCAAGCCACTCAATCCACTGCACCCCTTTCCAGGTCTGCGCGATCCTCAACCCGACTCTGAGCAGTGGGAAGCCAGGTCCAACCTGGAGTTCTTGGGCCCTTACGGCTCCTTCAGGCCCGGGCAGCTCCTATGGGTGAGCGCAGCCCACCTCCCACATCTCCCCATGTTCCCAGGTGGCGCCAGCCCGTGGGGGCCTCCCTCACTCCTGCAGCCTTGTCTCCGGGGCCTTAGGCGCGGCCAGCCAAGCCCAGGGCCCCTGCAGCAGCACCCTCGGCGGCCGCCCCATAACACACCCGCTGGTCGGGGAGGCTGGGGTGCATTAGCGCAGGCAGCGGGCTCGCCACACCCCTGGTATGAGCTCGGGTTCCAGCCGCAGCCGCGGCTACTGTCATCAGACATCCTGAAGTGGACGTGCGCCGGGAGCCAGGAGGCCTGGGCAGCTCGCTGCTCTCCTCCCCCACCCCCCCACCACGCCCAGAGCCCCGGGCCCAGCCTCCAGCCACACAGGTGCGCGCGGCTATCTGCGCGTCCTGGGAGAGGCCTCCGAGGGAGAGCAGATGAAAAGAACAAAGGAGGTTAGGCCTCTGCTTGACAAGCTCATTGATAACAGTTTAGGGGACCAGGTCTGCCTGGTGACAACAAATGGCTCCTAATGGCTTCTGCTGCCTACGGGCGCCGCGGTCAGGAGAATGAGCTGTCTGCCTGGTCCAAGGGAGGCAATGTCCCCCTGGGTGGAGGGACCCCTGCCCACTCCCCCCTGTGGCCCTCACGGGGTCAGAATGGTACCAGGGAGCCGGCGCCAGGCGGGCGACCGCACCGAGAACAGCCGGCGGGTAGCACGTTCCAAACATGGCACCTGCCTGGGCACACTGGGGGGTCAAGGTCAGCCCCACGCAGGTCGGGCGGGCAGATGTGGTTTTTCTAAAACCCCATGTTGCCTGTGTCGGAACTTGCCTGTGTCGGAAGTGAGGAAGGTCCGTTGTTGCCAGGGTCACCTCAAGGGAGGACGTGACCGAGCCCAGATCCAAATCCACATGGTCCAGCTCCAAACCCTAAGCCTCTGTCACTGGGCAGCTCCGCCCCACATGCAGGAACGGTCCGGGCCCCTCCCCTGCCTCGCCCAGACACGGCGCAGGAGCCGTGGACGAGGCGTCCTCAGGGGATGCCACCAAAAGTCTTCTTTAAGGGAAATGACGAGGCAAAGCCAAACACACCCAAAGGCAGCTATGGCCACTTCCCGGAGGCCGCTCTGAGCATCGTGCCGGCCGGAAGCGAGGGCCCGGGTGCTGCTCGGGGGTTTGCTCCAAGGAACGTCTGCATGGACTCCTGTCCTCGTGCCAGAAGAAAGTTCAGAATAGAGCTGTGTCCACAGAACCGATGCCCCGATCTCTCAGTTGGGAGTGTGGGTCAGCAGCTGTGATTGTCCAATGAGCAATGCAGGAAGTTTTGTCTGCCCTGTGGGCAGGGAGGCATTTCTTTGTGGGCAGCAGCAGGGATGGGGTGGGAGGGGGAGGCGCCCAGCGGCTCTATCCCCAAACCAGCAGGTGCTGGAGGCAGAAGGGCCCTCATTAGGCCACCATCCCTTTCAGAGGCCTCCTGTCTCCCCCCCTCGACTGACTACCTCGGGCTGGGACGGAGGGGGCACGAGACAGCGCCTGCAGGGGCCTGAAGCATCAGCGACTTCTTTGGCTCCAGCTCAGATGAGACAGGACCGGTGGGGAGGCCGTGGCTGCGGGGCCGTGTCCCTGACCAGTCAGGCTGTTTGCCTCTCTGGAAACAAGTACGTGTGTTGAGAATCCACCCACGATTGCTGTAGGAGGCTGACGGGGTACCACGTGGGTGAGAATAAAAACGGAGCCCCTCCTTTGTGATGTAATCACAATGCACTCATTCATCCGGGTGCCTGCCACGATGTCCCCCCCGGTGAATAACCCCCTGTTCAGGGGCGTCTAGGGCCCTCCCAGATAATCCCGTGAAATCTCCCCAACTCAAGACCCTTAATTTAATCACGGCTACAAGTCTTTGCTACATAAGGTAATGCACAGGTTCTGGGAATTAGGGCCTGATGTCTCTGGGACCGTATTTGGTCTGTTCCCCCGTGGAGTGCAGGGCTGCCGAATGGTTGGTGCGGAGGGAACAGGAGGAGACGAACCTCTCCGGTGTGGTGCTTCTGAAGATCAGGTTGTGCGTGTTTCCCAACGCCCAAGGATCAGGGAGGTCGGGGGAGGACGAAGGGAGGCAGAGTCTACGTCCGGGGAAATTTACTGACACCTGAGCTGGGAATGCCTCTGGGTGCTAGGGTAGCAGACGCGTTTATTCTCCTGTTCGCTCTTTTCTGTTTTCCAAAGTTTCACTCAAGGAGGGTGTTAGGCTTATCTGTTTGTTGTGGTCGGGTCACCTTCTATCCCGGCTCCCGCGCCAGGCCACGCCCACAGCACGCTGCCCGCGCCTTCGTCGTGCATATGGACCTTTGTGATCAGGGAAGGATGAACTCTGGCGAACGGTGATGAGATCCCGTGTCTGGCTCCCCTCAGAGTCTCCCGGCCACACACCGACCCTGCTGCCGAGCCCTGTCGGCAACCCCCACGGATCCGGGGACTCTCCTGCGCCCCTTCTCCCCTCCCCCGCCCCCTTCAGGCAGGTGCTATGGAGTCGCTGTGGGCTGGGGTCCGGAGCTCGGCCGTGGCACCCTGGGCTCCCCCGGAGCTCCCGAGATTTGCAGTCAGAATGACAGCTGCAGCAAAGTCACACCCTTGGTGGCAGCCGCTGTGTATTGCAGGTGGCCCGTAACCCAGCTCTCGTCACCATGCCCCTAAGACTTGCATACCTAGGATGGGGGCTGTTCTGTTCCCCTTTTGCCCCTGAAAAAAGGAGGCTGGGAGAATTGGGTGACTTGCCCGAGGTCACTTAGCTGGTAAGTGGCCAGGCCGTGATTTGAACCCAGAGCCGTGTGGCTTCTAAGCCCGGAGTTTAGCAGAAAACCAAGGCAGACAGAGTGGGCTGTGAATCACATTTTCTTGAAGTTTCTTTTCCACTCTTTTTGTGTAAAACAATCAAACCAAGGAAAGAAAGAAAGACGTCTGTTACAAACGGCACCAATGCGCCCCTGGGCTCTTCTCAGCGCGGCTTCTCAAGACCCTAAGCTGAGAACATTCCAGTCTGAGCCGTGGCGCCCACCACACGGCAGGGCGGCCTACCCTGTCTCAGTCACCTTCGGGGGCTTCTAGATTTACCTGCCAGCTCCTTCATTGAAACTGACGCCAGTTCTTCGGTTCCAGCCGCATCTGGGCTCTGAAAAGTCCCAATCAGGACAAGGGCTTGGAGTCTGCTTGCTGCCCGGGCGGGTGATGGCGGACGCACCCTTCCCGGGCCTCCACGGCCTCCAACAGTGGCGGTCCGGCAGCCCAGCCCCTCCTGGCCCAGCCTATCCCAGATTCCGCCATTTGGTCCCCACGACAAAGCTCCCGAGTGCGGCGAGTGGAATGTCGCCTTGCCGGCCTGTGCCAAGCAGGATAGGGCATGAGCCCAAACGCCCTGGCGCGGCCCCGACTTCTGGTTGGAAGCCGAATATTGCCCTTTGATGTTCTTTCACTCACACCCTTTAAGAGCACTTAATTCACCCCGAACGTGAAGTGCGTTATTTACGACCCCGGCGGTCGCGCGGCGGCAAGGGTGCCAACACACAGATGACGGTTCTGGCACCGTTGTTCCCCGGTGATGTTTGCTCAACAGCATTAAGCTGAAATATCGTTTGCAGGGGATCACTGCCCATCAGGCACTTAATTACATACAAAATTAGATTTCCTTGTGGGTTCACTGAAAGCCCAGGGTGTTAGGATAATTACTAAGAGAAAAGATAAAAATGCAAGTTTACCCCCCAGACTGTCCCCCCAAATAGCAATGAGCAGAAGCGCGAACTGGCATACCTTGGAGATCTGTCTTTTCCCCAGTCAAGGCATCTGCTGGCTGGCCCCTCACTCCAGCCCTCCCAGGGGGACGGGTCTCGGTGCCACGAGGAACTCTGCCCTCCCCAAAGCCCAGTGCTGCCCCTCCTTCCTGGGAGTTTCTAAAGGAGGCCACTGTAGCTCTCTAATTTTTTTTTTTTTTTTTTGATGGGTGAAAAGAGATTAAGCAGAGACCATATTTCCAGAATTTGGAAGCAGAAAAGACCTGGATCCGAGTCCTGGTTCTACTGGCTAAGTGACCCTGGGCAAGCGTCTCTGAGACTTAGCTGGCTCTGCTGGAAGATAGGGGGTGGGCTCACCAGCTAGGACTGCCGCAAAGCTTCCCCTAGACCGTCTCTCAGTGACGAGGAATGTCTTTGCAGGATGTTTTGCTGGAATGTTTTCTGGGAGTGAAGGACACGGTGCCTTCCATCAGGTCCGGACATTCGTACCCGATGGGGAGTGCAGTGCCTGGATTCCTTGCTTGTTCCACGAGAGGGGGCTGGGCTTTGGCTCACGCCCCCTTCCACGAAATGGGAGGGAGATGGAGGTTTGGAAGGGTTTTCCAGCTTTGAGATTCCAGCTCATGGCTCCTCTGCTCCCACCTGCAGCAGCCTCCCCGATACGTAGCCATCCACTGGCGAAGGGTGCCACGGGGTAGGGGCTGGAAGTGCTCAATGTGAAGCACCGGGGCACGCCCCCTTGCCCCTAGTCCTGGTTTTCTAGCGCTGTCCATTACCTCCTAGAAGTTTCCCCAGACAGAGCCAGGCTCCTCCGCACAGAGACCCTCCCGCCCTGCCCTGTTCGGTCCCCAGGGCCCACTGAAGGTCTGTGCTGGCGGGCAGCTGATTTTCGGGGTACAGGGCTGGGTTCCCAAGGTGCATACATCCTTCACTGTTGGCTGAGGCCAGATGAAGCCGTTCGCTGTTTAAGGGCCAATCTGGGTAAGCAAGAGCCCGTAAAAACATGATACCTCTGGAAGGCTGGAGGCAAGATTCATTTAAACAGTTTCCACTGTCATCCGTGTCACCAAGCTGAAGCTTGTCTTGTTTACCGGATGAAGGTTTCACACTGTGTCAACGTTCTGCCAGAACCCGGCATTAAAATGAGCAGTTAGTACAAGTCAGTCATAAACACGGCAGATCTGCGAGACGGGCAGAAGCCACTCGGAGATCCCCCCGGTGCGGCTTTTAAGCACTTGGCATGCCGCTCGCTCAAACTGGAGAGGGGGCCGCGTGCATCATTTGGGCCCGAGTGCAATGCACTTGAAATAATTACTTTAATCAGCAAAAGTTAATTACTTTAAATCATAAATTAATGGCAGAGCATTTGGCAGGGCCTGACGTGTGTGGCGAGGCTGTCAGCGAGAAAGCCAGGTGAACCGGCGACCCTGCCCCAACACCGCGGGCAGGAGCCGAAGCCCACCTACTGTGCGTGCCGCTTCTGCTCCATTAGGAAGAACTCTTTGTAACCGGAGAAGAGCCACCTTAAACTGTCACCTATAAAAAAAGGGGCCATAAACAAGCAGACTGCGCTAAGCAGGTGCTGCCGGGGAAGCCGGCCCTTGACAATAATAAGATCTTAAAATGGCATCTGCCTTTATTTTATAGTACAATTGGAAAGATGGTTAAAAGTAATAAACCCAGCTGATATGTTTTATGAGTTGGTAGTTAGCGGTGTTTACTGGGGATGAAGATTTTGGAGAAGATACTGTCGCCCCCAGACGCACCCCGTCCCTCCCCAGCATCGAGATCCCCGAGCAGCTGGAAGGTGGAGGGTCCCCCGCACAGAGGCAGGCAGCCGCCATATCCATCGTTCCTTCCTCTCCTCCCCGCGCTGCCATTTCAAAGAAGCCAGAGCGCGTCTGAGAAGAAAGAGGAGGCTCTTTCGAAGAAAATAGGGAAGGCTTTATGAACACATCCTCCGGCGGAGTGAGCCCAGGGTGACTGCGCGCTGGGGGTTTGGACGCCTTTCAGAGCCCCAGAGACGTTCGGGAGCCCGGCGGGCCAGCCCACGACCTCCTTCGAATATTGAGAGACATTTGTAAGATTTACATGAGGGGAGGAAGATCCTGCTGGGGAAGCGGGCGCATCATGTGGCTCCTGAGAGCCGCATCTGAGGAAGAGGAGGGAGGAGAGCAGCCTGGGGCCCAGTGGGGGTCCGAAGAGGGGCAGAGATTCTGCACAGAACCTTGACCCGTGGGGGCCAAGCAGATCATGCTGAGGGCTGGTCTCCCCAGCGCTCATCAGAGATGGGGAGCAAGCACCCTATGTGCAGGCTCATTCTAGGCACAGAAAGTAGAATTGAGAGCAAGCCAGACCCTGCGCCGGCCCTGGTGACCCTTACGGTCCAACGGAGGAAGCCACCAGAGACAAGGAAAGTGTCACCGGGCCCTGATAGAGAAGTACACAGCTTGGGTCACACGCACATGCGCGTGTGAATCTGATTTGGGAGGGGCCGCAAGGAAAACCCCCAGCCTCCTTCTTGGAGGGAAGTGAGGACCATATTTGCTTGTAACTGCAGTTTCCATAGATCGTCGGCAATGGTTTGATTTAACTATTTGCCCGTTTCTAGGACTGGGTAAGAGGCTTAGAACCCTACATGGAACACAGTGCTCTTCTCTGCGTGTAATCCCGAATGAAGCTAGAAGGTAAAGCACAAGACGTGCGCACCGGGGCTGAACTGAAAACAGCTATTTCAAGGTTTTCCCAGGAGTAAAAGCAGAGCCCTGAGCCACTGCAGAGCCCGTCACGAGATGATCCAATGCTCCCAAGGGATGACATGACAAACCCACCCTCGTCCTCCGTGCAGACCCCTCACCCCTGCAGGTGTCACCCAACAAGGCCCTGCCATTCACTCTCCCATGACCATTGCCTCCTGAGTGAGGCCGGCACTCAGGCCTCCCGCTCTCCAATGTGAGGTCCACAGAAGGGGCTGGGATGGCCATTCTGGGAGGCCTTGGCTCCCAAGGAGACCCCAGCAGGCTCGGAGGTGTTCACTGCAGATTAGAAGTGTGTAGTCTGGGCCCTGGGGCTGGACCACGCCTGGGCTCTCAGGTGGGGGTGACGGAAGCAGCCTAGACTTCACTTCTGGCTCTGACTTCAGCCAGGCTTGTCTTTGCTGGTCGCAGGGCTCCCGGTCTTGGATATAAAGACTGGCTCTCCATCCCAGAAAGAAGCAGCCCCTCTTCATGCACCGAGATGAGCCCAGGATTGCTTGCTCCATTTTCTGAAAACACACAATACAATCCCATTGGATGGTCTCCGCCATTCCTCCCAGGTCTTAGGAAAGCCCAGTCCTCGGGATTTGCCAGATAACCAACGTGCAGATGGCATGCCACCACCGTGTGGGACTTGGCTTTGGCCTTAAGAAGATTTGGCTTTAGGTCTGAACACCATCGGTTCTGTGCAATGTGACCCAGGACTAGTTTGTCACCCACCAGCTTCCATACCGTCATCTGCGTGCTGGAGATAATAGTACTAATGCCAAGGCTGCTTGTGATCACTGGAAGTTATGAACTCAAGGAGGCACCTCGCACACTTCCAGGAATATGGCAGGCGCTCACTATTAGCCAACAAAAAAGTGATCATCAAGACCCAGCTGCTCTCCCCCGAGTGTTTCCACACCATACTCATGACAATGCACAGGGCTTACCCCACCCAGTGGCACCCACACCATCATTGCTTGGCCGTCACTTAGCTGGGCGGGGCTGGGCATGCGCCGACAGTAGGGAGAAGTCTGGCCTGGCCTCTGTGTAACCTGCTTGAGGACGGTGACCAGAAGAGAGCAGTCTCTAGAGGCTTAAACCACTGGGAAAACCATCATGGCAAGGAAAATGCAGACCCTGGACCTGGCTTGTAATAGACCCTCCATCAAGTTCATTGGCTTCTCAGGGAGCTGGGCATTGCCGCTTTGTGTTGGTTGCAATGAATACAAAGTAACCTCTCAGCACAGACCCCATGACTTGAAAGTGTTGACCACTGGAAATAAAGCATTCTCCTGGGTGAGCACGAAGATGAGAGGCTGTCAAGGGTGAGCTTGGAGGGCCCATCCCCCAGCCTCAGCGTGAGGGTCCTGGAAACCTGCGGAGGGATGCTTCCCTAAATGCAAGGCATCTGAAGGTTACTAAATAAAAGAAATGTTGCAGAAAATGAAAAACATTTCTCCTGTGTCATTAACATCAGTGACTTGACTACTTGGGATATGGTAATGGCTCAGAATTCTGGTCTGATGCTATCCGTCACAAATATTTTAGCAGAACCATCGTTACTCAAGCTCATCTTCAAAATATTCTGGATCAGATTTACTCTTCGTTCCCACGTGGGAAATTTCTACTCTTATCAAAGTTTGTCAAGAGCTCACAGATTCACTCTCACGCAGCAGGGTTTCAATTAAAGGTGGCCTGGGATGAGAGTCCATCTCTCTCCTGATTTTCTTAGGATCATGATAAAGCTCAAACCCTAACAGGAGCTTCTGCCATGATAGAAATGCTGTGATGTGAACTCCGGTTCGATGGTCACCTGAATATTTGGCACGTGCGAAGTGTGATGGAGGAACAGGATTTTAAATTTTGTTTCATTTTTTTAATCCAAATTTGAAGAGCCACATGTGGCTAGTGACTACAGCATTGCATAAATGACACCATAATCCACATTAGGAGTGGTGACCGGAGTCTTGGATTTTGATGCAGTACTCGGGGTGGGGGTGGGGTGGAGACAAGTGTCCAACCGACTGGATGGTCGCCATCATAGGTAACTACATACAACAAGGGCAGACACTATGGTTCATCTCACACGCAGCGTTTCAGTGGGCTCCAGAGAGGACTTCTGATGACCGGGAAAATGCCTTTAATTCCAACACCTGAGCACACCTTGTCCATCCTGTCAAGAAATGGGATTTATCTCAGACATACTCCACCGGTACAAGTAAGTGTGTGTTCCACATCCTCAGACCTTTAAAACCAGAACAGAGGCCCACTGAGCTATCCTCAGATGAAAAGCAACGCGTACAACAAAATTCCATCCCAAATTAAATGCACGAAAACAATTTTCATGATTTTGAAGAAGATCAGAGGAAATGAAATATGAATTTTGCATATAAAAAAGGCAACATTTGCAATCCCACAAAAACATGTCAAAATGAATGTGTGGCTCCCAGCAGTGCCCAACCTCCCAAGGGTTAGGTCCATTTCCTCCCATTGAAAATCCCATAATAGCTTTGGATGAATAAACGTTCGGAGATGCTGGGTGAGACCTACCAACTTTTTTTTTTTCTCCCTGACATCAAAGGTTGGGGGAAACGCTGGCATACAAGTAGAAGCAAAAGGCCCAATCTACCTTGTCCAGTCAGTCTCAGAGAAGTTAGATAGAAAAAGCACCAGTGGCCCATTAGCCCAATGGTAAGAACAGGAAATGGGAGGGGGCTTTGTAGGGAGCTGTGCTGGAAAGATCATCCAATTAACTTCCCTCTTCTTGGTGGCACTCTGAACTCCTTAATCCTGGGGAATCCTCTTAAGAATGTGGCCTGGGGGCTGGGGAGCTGGGGAGAGGTAAAGGGCTGCAGCTGACCCAGCGTGACCCCACCCCTGTGGGGGAAGACCAATCCCACGCCAGCTCAGAGCACATAGGGCTGAGCCAAAGGAGGGCATCCCTGGGGATGAAGAAGGGAAGCCCAGTACCCCACTGTTACTCCAGCCGCAAGCACAGGATCCAAGCAGAGAAGCCCCAAAACCAATCCTACCAGAACATTCTCACACAAAGTACAAGTTCTGCCTTGCACCAAACTTTAATCTTTTCCCCCAGGCATCTACTCAGGGAGCATTATTTTATTTAATTTTTTTTTTTTTTACTATTAATATTCTGCTCTCGATGTTCCTGCAAAGCAACTTCCTGAAAGAAAGAATGGACTTACCAGGAGGACTCATTTGTCTTCAGCACCTGGGCTGTTTTAAATTAGAGAGCACCCAGCATGGGGAGCCGGTGCTATTTTAATCATTCCAATGTGTCCAGTGCTGGAGATGAACTCAAAAGGTGAGTATTAAAAGTAGTTGTGGAATTCAGTCATTTCACGAATGAGCACGTAATAGCCAAAGGCAAAACCGGAAGGCAGCTTCACTTCCAATCAGTGTTCCCATTTTATTGAAACCAGATTGGAATTCCTGGAAGGAAGCCTACAGATCACATCTTTAATACTCATTTTCATATACTCCAGTAAAACTGTCAGGGAGAATCAGTTGTTGAGGAGGGCTTCCTGTATAATTTACAGATGTGCCTCCCGCAGCCCATTATTTAGACCCGAAACAGAAATATGTTTTTGATCAGGCTCAGAGACATCCTCCCACCTGCCCAGGTGTCTGTGGCTTTAATTTGTCGATTAATACCGGCCTTTGCACACTGCGCTGACCCGCCACACCAGGGGCATGAATCCCCACACACGCGGCAGCAGAGATGCTGGCCACCGCCCGGGTTTCCCCAGGGGCAGATGGTGCAGCATGCAGGACGACCGAGCGCAAATCCGGCTGCTCGGCGGCTCCTCGATGGAGGGAGCTGCCCTTGGGAAGTCCCGGGTGCCCAGGGCTGGTGCAAGAGGCCGCGGCTCCCGCTCTGGGAGACGCCTCGCCCTCCCCTGCTTCCTTACAAACAGGTCAAGACAAGCTGCTGTTGGCACCCGTCATTCCTACTCTTCCCTTGTTTCCTTTTGAATTCCCGGAGAGTCCAGTCCCTCCCGTGGGCTCTCCGGCCAGCAGTCTGCCGAGGCCACCCACAGAAATGCTCGGCACTCCTGTTTCTCACTCCTTTCAAGCCTCCTTCCCATCTCCGATGCCCACCTTGGAAGACACGTTTTGGAGAGTGCGGATCTCAGGTGCATGGACAGAGAAGTGGGGCTCCAGGGGGTCCCTGAGTTCTCTGCCTACTGCTGTGGGTGGGAACCGTGGGACAACGGTGTCCTGGCCCTGTGCCAGCTCAGGGTACCTGCCCCATGACCCTCCTTTGGAGCAAGGGAGGTCTAGACTATTGACCAAGCGATTTGCTCAGCTGAAGGATATTGGCTTCCAAACAGCAGAGGCCTTGTCCCTGTTCCCAAACCATGGCTTTAAAAATCTACATTTTGAAAGGAGGGAAAAGACCTCATATTAAATGCAAATGAGTCTAAAAGAAATGAATACAACGTCTAAGACCAGGCCTCCCTCCTTCTGAGACAGCCCAGCGAGCCTGGGAGCCAGCCCAGCTCTGTGACGCACAGCTGTGCCACCCGGGACAAGGACTTTCCGCAGATGCCTTGGTTTACTGATCTGTCCAATGGGAGTGAATACGGAGCCCCCTTACAAGCCGACCATGGAGACACACCCAGGCAGGGGACTGGCCTGCTCTGTACCTGAGAGATAAATGGCCATTGTCACCGCTGCAATTGTCCCACAGAGTCCCCCACCGGGGCTGAGCCAGGCAGGTCAGTGGCTCATCATCAGGTTAGTTGGACTTGGTCACAACCAGTGAGAAGCCCCCAAGTCCACGGTTTCTGGGGGTAGAAAAAGGCCATGAGATTGTCCATGGAATCCTATAGGAAGGAACCTTAACGGAAGGTAGGAAGACATGAGTCTGGTCTTGGCCCGGCCTCTGAGGCTCTAGATCGTCACTGTGGATTTTGTCATGTTTTGTTTGTTTTGTTATGTTACGTTTGTTACCGTCACGTGGAATTTGTTACGACTCCTCCCCACCCGGATGCTGTCATTGACATGAGAACGTGTGTGAGTGTGCAGAGAACGGCCTCACGGGCTGGACACATGGAAGGCAGAGGGGAAGGGAGGCCCGATGGGGGCCGACGGGGGCTTGGTTTCCCTGCGTCATCTTCACACAGGGCTGGGGTTTTCCCATTACAACTTTAAGAATCCACATACACAGGGGTGCCTGGGTGGCTCAGTGGGTTAAAACCTCTGCCTTCAGCTCAGGTCATGATCTCAGGGTCTTGGGATCGAGCCCCAACATCGGGCTCTCTGCTCAGCAGGGAGCCTGCTTCCCCCCTCTCTCCGCCTGCCTCCCTGCCTACTTGTGATCTCTCTCTCGCTGTCAGATAAATAAATAAAATCTTTAAAAAAAAAAAAAGAATCCACATACATACACGCACACATGCACACACGCATACCAACATGTTAAGGCAGGAAAACAGCTAATGTTAGAGCAACCCCTAAAAGATAAGATCCCATCTCTAAATGAAAATGAGCTGACTTCGTTATCAGCATCAGAAAACCGGAGCGGAGTTTGATGGCACACCTGTTAGTGGGACCCAAGCCCCTAACCAGGGCACTGTCCCTGTGACCGAAGCCTAGAAAAGCCAGTCAAGTCCCTGCATCCAGCTGGGCCCCGCACAGAACATGGGGGAACATCACTCACATCAGATGTGTTGAAGTTTGGTCTTAAGAAGAAAAGTCCAGAAGGTTCTATTCACTCATGGGCTGTACCTTCCTTGCCTGCCTCCTAGAGAGCAGGTTTTGCGCTCAGAGTGAGGAAAGCCCCCCTAAGTGTTCGCTGAAAGAGGATGGTGTACACAAAGATATGCTCCTGATTGTCAATGACAAGGAGTGGTTTGTATATCGCGTTCGTACCAACACAGTTGGAGGAGTTAGACATGCGTGTGCCAAGTCAGGGTTTCCAAGGACAAGTCCCATGTCCTCACATCTAAATAGCCAGTGGCTTGTTGTGGGATCAAAGTTCTGTTTGCCTTTTACCTTCCTCATCTCCACGCAGAGCTCAGGGCCCAGGGCAAGAATACATCTCGTGGAGAAATCTACTGATGCTGCATGCTTCACCTTAGGCCAAGGTGGTCCTGTGTATCCTCGCCGCCTCTGGCAGTCACCCCTTCCCCAAATCATCACTCACTTCCCCATATGGTGCCTCCGTGAGCTGAATGCTCTATGACCAGGACCGGGAGAATGGAAACGCCTTGCTCAGAGAGCACAACAACGGAGCAAGAGCAGGGAGGGGAGGATGCTCTTTCTTCACCTACTTGACAAGGCTCCTGGGAAGTCAGAGGGGCTGTAGCCATCGGGGGGAAAACAGCCTTTGAGTCTTCACACTGCTCTGTCTTAGACAGTGTGGGGTGCACGCACTCATGGGACCCAGCGGTCAGGACAACGGCTGTCATCCAACGATTTACCTACTGAGTTTCCAACAGTCACAGAGTCTCACTCTTCGAGTATTTCTCATGTTTTCCATGTCAGAACAGGAAATGAGAAATCAATTATTGGAACACACAATGCTGGGGACCGAGAGGAGGCGGTCACCTGGACACTGTGTGTGCAGAGCTCAGAAGGAAGCCTGGAGCCACTGGACGATTAGAGTGGACACCGGAAACTGCTCCCTTAAAGGTTACTCATGCTGAGAGCCTCTTCCTGCAAGTTCCCCTGTCACCACCCAGACATCAAGGTTCCCTTTAAGCTCTGGGCACGCTCAACATGCATCGAAACCCCAGCCCGAGAGGTAGAGTGTGACCTTCCAGAAAGTCCCCTGCCCAGCCACCTACTCCCCTCCATCTCAGAAGGTTAATACTTCAAGGTCGCAGACAGAATAATCTTGTTCTGCTAATTAGCTAAAGCACTCAGAAACTTCAAATTCCCCTTAAGGATACGATTCCCTTTAAATTCATACTAAAGTGTAAATGACTGATATGGGGATACTTTCCTGAGAACAGACCTAATAAACAGAGACAACTTTCTCTTAAAGGAACGGAGAAGAGTGGCTATTTATTGAACATCTATTATGTCCTTTAGTTTCAGTGATTTTGTTAAATCTTCACAAGATTTAACACAAGGAAGGTAATGGTGTCTCCATCTGTAGATGCAGGAACTGAAGCCCCGTGAAGTGACTCACCCAAGGATTCACAGCCAGGAAAGCAAGTCAGTCAGTGGGGGTCTGCCAACTCCCAAACGCAGGCTCCCTCCTCGGCCTGATCAGGAAGGCCTGATGTCAACCGTGCCTCTCACCACCGAGCTCCCAAGTCTGGCTGCAAGACACAGCCCTGACCTCCAAGAAGATGCAGGGCGCTTGGGGACCAATACAGAGGTGCCCGAGAAGGACAGCTATGGCTATGGACAGACCACAGTCCTGCTGGACTAAAGCCCAGGTGGGAAACGTGGTCACTACAGGGCCTGCCGAGAAAGGGGGGAGCGCCCCTCCCCTGAGCCATTTGCTAACAGTGGCTTTCCCAAGAGGGAGCTTGGTTCCCCTTGAATGGCCAGAATATTCCTTCTTTCTGGGTCCCCAAAGTCTCACCCTCCCAGACGGGAGCTGGACTTCTTCCCTCCGGGGGCATTTTGGGGAAACCAAGGACGGTTTCCAGAGGCATCAGAAAGGATCCCAGCTGCTCAGCTCCCAGCCAGAGCCGAGGTGGGCCAGCGCAGCAAGCAGAAATCCAAATACGCAATGATAAACTTCTCCCAAGCTGGGCATTTTCTGGCTCACCGATTGGCCAAGGCACAAAAATTCTTCAAGGAGAAGGAAAAAATAGATGTGTGTGTGTGTGTGTGTGTGTGTGTGTGTGTGTGGTTTTGAGGTTACCACACAGATGGGCAGAAACAAACCAAAGAAGCCCAAAGGGCCCCCACAATGCTATTTTATGGGTTGTGAAGTCAGTGGGTCCCTCCCCCGGGAGCCAAGGCCAAGGCTGGCCAGGCCAGTCTCTGTCTCACGATGTTGGCCTTTGTCTAGAAACCGTGAATCTCCCCTGAGCTGCAGGGACAGCTTGTGTGCCCAGAAAGAAAAGAGATCCCAGGGTGCTCACAGCCACAAACCAGCCTTTTACCTCCCCTTCCCAAGAAGTCCTGAGAAAATGCGTTATCCACGCAGGGTGACGTGGGGAGGGACAATGAATATTTCACAACGCCATCTTCATTGTCAAAAAAGTTCCTTTCCGAGGCGAAGTTATTTTTTTAATCTTCATTTTTAAGCCCTTAACATAATGACTGAATGGCTAATATGCAACGGATGCATTTTTAAAAGGCTCCTTTGAAAAGCCATTCAAAGCCGAACTTGAGCGGAGGACCACAGGGAGGGAAAGGGGGCTCGGGCGGCACTGGCAGAAGGCTGCTCCCGCCCGTGCCAGCTCCACACTCTGACAGAACAAGTGTTGCATGAGATGTGAAGGATGACTATGGTGGCCAGCGAGCCCTGGAGCAGGTGCGGCTCGTCGTCGTTTGCAGCGGAGCGTGGCCCCCGGCTCAGCGAGCCGCGCCAGCGCCTGACAGCCCCCCACGTCCCTGCGTGCAGAGAGGCACTAATGATAATGGATGTGGGCCGATTAGCCAGCCCATTTGGAATGGCACACCGTGGCCTGGCTCGGGGCGAGAGTAGGCAGTCCTCGTCATGGGGGAGAGCGGGGACGCTGGGGTCCCCCAGGGCTTTGGGCTGTCCCCAGCGTCCCCACGCCCAGGGCTTGGTTGGGTCAGGGCTGTCCCAGACTGAAAGGTGTCCTGGATTCTCAGTCTCCTCCGGGCCCACCAGTGCCTGCAAGTGACATTAGTCCTGATTTCCTAAATAAAAGGACAAGGGGCCAGCTGCCCACTCTTGTCCTCAAGAAGCCCCCCACCCCGGCCAAGGCAGTCTTGCTGGTGGGCCACTGGGGGAGTCTCCTTGTCACTGCACTCCTGGCTGGCCCAGGACTGCCTGGTGGTGTGTCTCCATCTTCTCATCCTTGGGCTCGCGGGTCCTCCCCACCTACGGGGTCCTCACAGTGACTGAGGACACCGCATAGCCGGGAGCCGGCCTGCCTTGGGTCATATTCCGGCCCCTTCCCTTCCTAGCCGTGCCTCCTTGGTGCGATCCCTGAGCTCTCTGTGAAGGCCACACCAGCCCAAAGTGACTGTGGGGCTGGGATTGCAGGAGGTACGGCAGGTGGAATTCTTCACACAGTGCCTGGCACTCCTGTGATTGACGGACATCAATCTGAACATGCTAGTGACATAATACGGTGTTGCCATTGCTGTCAGGCCACCGGCAGTCAGGCCGAGGGGATGCACGAAGGAACAAGACACATGGGGTCCTGTCCTTCCAGAAACCCCTTCCCAAGGGTGGAGAAGGTCCCATAGCTGATCCGGTGCTCCCCGAGGGGTCCCCGAGAGGCACAAGGCAGCAGGAACAGAGGGCAGAGCCTCGGGAGTCTGGGAAGCCTTCAAAAAGGAGGGTCCTTGGAAAAGCATCCCAGGGTCCAGGCAGCTCTGACTCCAAGAGGAAGGAGCTGGTGTTTCAGGCAATGACGTAGCTTCGTGGAGACCTCTGCCAATCCTGGACAGCTCGGCCCATGTGGACCAAAGACAGGGCAGTAGGAGAGCGTCCAAACAGGTGAGCCAGGCAGGGAGGGTACCTCTCGCCAGAGGATGGAACAATCCTGATGAAACAAATCTTTTCCCTCTCCCGGGGCCAAGAGACTCCCCAGCCCAGGCGGCCAAGTGGGGGTGTTCCCCTTAGGGACACCCTGGGCCATCCGCTGTGTGTCCCGGGCCTCTGGGGGCTCAGCTTCCTCCCCCATGGAGGAGAAGGGCCCCTTCTAAGCCAGAACCGATGGTCAGTGACTGGGAAAGAAAACAGCAGCAGCATTTTCCAAGAGATGGTCAGTTACCTCTTACGTGCCCACGACACTAATGGTGGGGCCACCCTGACTTATCAGAGACGGCCCAGTGGGGGGCCTTGAAGGAGGCCTTATAAACGTGATTCAGGTTACTCACAAACCCTTGCCTCCAACTAATTTCAAGAAGCCGACCGGTCATCTGTCTTCTTAGTAGTGTGATTTTGGTTTACCGAGTTTGGTTTTGCTTGAAAGAACTGGTCTGGACAAATGGACCCGCTCTGAGAGTTTTCCAGAAACAACACTGTGTGTGGGCAAAGTCTTTACCACTTTCAGAATGCTCCTCAGCTCATCACTATTTCACCTGAAGTTGCCCTGGAAGGGGGGAGGGAGGGAGGGAGGGAGGCACAGCCAAATCACGGTGCCGTCTAGAAGGCTGCTTTACTCAGAGCTGGGTGAGTTCTGTGAGCAACACCCCCAGACGGGCGGCGGGAGGTTCGCCCTGATCTGGAAGCTGCTTTCGTGGGTTGAGGCTCTACTTGGCCACTGGCCACTCCTACGCCCTGGGAAATACTCATTTTCCTCTAGGTTCCTTAGGAAGGCGGCTTCCTGCTTCGTACACGTTCTTGCTTCTCACTCAGGGATACGTTGCTCAGGATGTCAGAAGTTCAGGAGGAGTGAAATTTAAAGCGTGTTGGAAGTCAACCAGAAAAGCCATCAAGCAGCTCAGAAGATGCTGGAAAGAGTCTCGGGGTCCAGGAGCCAGCCTGGCCCGGGCCCTGTGGGGGCGAGGCTGGCCTAGAGATCTGGGTGCACAGGGCGCCCCCGCCAGAGGACCACGGCCCCCTCTCTAAGCCAGGTGCCTGGAGCAGGAGCCTTTGCAGACCACACTTGTAACCAGCCAGAGGTCCCTCTTCCCCCCATTCCTGCCTTCTCCGGGCCCCAAGCCCAGCGCAGTCCTCAGCCCTGGCTCACCCCCCACTGTCCTCAGTGGTCACAGGCGTGGCACCTTGCCCACCCGCCGTGCACAGCGTGCTTCCGAGGAACGTGTCCACCACGCGTAGTGCATCCGTAGCCAACATGGGGCGACCCCACTTCTTCATCTATAGCGGCAGCAACATTCTCAGACTGGTCCCAAATTACCCCTCCCCCACCGCTCAGGGCCCCGCGTTGTGCCCTGGCACCAGGAGACCCTCTAAGGGAACAATGTTGACGCGGTACAAGTTGGGCGGCCAGAGGAAAGGAGAGGGGAGTAGGGAAGCGACTAAACTCCAAATAGAGAAACGCATCTGTCCTCCTCTCTGTGCCGGACAAGCGGACAAATAACAGGGTTATCATCCCTGTAATTGTCCCGTGGCCTTGTTCGTAGAAGAGGTACAGCATTATGGTGACCGAAAGCAAGAGTGTAATTACACCTGACCACGCAGAAGCTCGCCCAGCAGCGCCTCACCAGGCTGGAATGTTCCAGAGCCTGTTGTCAGATCCACAGTGAGTCGCCCACCCCCGAACCCCCGCCTGGGCCATCCCTCTTGGTCCCTTGGAGCCCTCCAGCCCAAGCCCAAGGGGACAGCAGATGCCCAGCTCCCTGGGGGCCCCTGGGTCGGCCCCACGACCCAGCTTGGAAATGGGCTTATCCCTGAGGCAAGAAACCAGTCCCCACTCTCGGCTGGGGCGCATCCCCCCTCAGATTCAGAAGCAATGTCAGCACGCACGCAGAGGGCAAGGTGCCCGTGGTCCTCTGCCCTGCCAGAAAGGCCCCCGGCTTCCTGCAGCCTTGTCCCTTCACGCCCTGCTCCGTGCAAGGCTGTGACTCTCACCCCGACTGGCGGGATGCTGAGCCTTGCCCGTCTGCTGGGTTCATCCTGACCGACATGAGGTTCATCCACAGCAGCGCGTGGGACAAGGATGTCGGGCATCACTGGACCCGACCCCTCACCTTGAGAAGCTTAAGCATTAACCCAGGGACATACGGCATGAAAGACGGCCCCACTAAAAATGACAGCACTCTTAGCTCAGCAGACAAGAAGGCATTTCTGTAGCTGACTTATTCTTTCCAAAGAAGTCAGGAAGAAAGGTGAATTAGGGCCGAAAGCTCCAGTCGTCCATGAGGGTGACTGAAGAGCAAATACCGTGAAGAACAAAGAGACTTCTCAGGAAATAGAGTTCCTGGTGCAGGCTGAAGATGTCCAGCCCAGAGAAGCCAGCCGTGTCCCTTTTGCAGGCAGAGACTGGGGTGGGGGGAACAACTCGTCATATTTCGGCTCCAAGCCAGAGGCAGATCTGGGTGGGAAATGTCTGGGGGGAGGTTCCCCTGGACAGCCGGGGAGGGACGGAGGCTCCCAGGTCAGCCAGGATCTAGGGGACCCGGACGATCCCAGCTCAGGCTGGTACCCCAGCCCTGGGAGGTTTCCTCAATGAAGAACAAAAGGACTGTCCCAGTGAGGAGGCCACATGCAGCCACAACACCTGCAGGGACCCGGCTGGGATGCTGGACACGGCAGCGGGACCGGAACCCGCCAGGCCCCAGAGGGGTGCCCCGGGGGACCGGCGGGGGGGCAAGAAGAAATCCTTCCCTTGTGCAGGTGACCTTCCCTGGTCAGCAAGGTTCTTGCCCCTTCCTGGGGACTGAGAAGCAGGCGGAAGGCTGCAAGGAGAGGGGCATCTTTGTCTGGGTACTGAGCGCAGTGTCTCCTCCGGGGGCCGGGACTCCGGCAGATGCAACTGTTGGGAGGACCGGTCCCGCCACGTCCCGGTGCAGCCCCGGGCGAGGCATTTCACGTCTGGGACACAACAGTCCTCGTCGGCAAGATAGGTCTGACCCCCACGAACGCCCTCGCAGGACGGTGGAGAAGACGTGAATGTGCCAGAGAAACGTTCACTATCACTAGTCTCACCTTCGTAATCACTCGCCATGACTGTGGAAATGTGCTTTACAGCCCTGCAGATGGTATTTTCCAGTCTGATTAAAATAAACACCTGTGTAATTTTCAATCCAAGTCTCGACGTGGACTTTTCCCTACGGTCGGGACTTCTGCGTGAACGACCTTGAGAAGTCAACCCGAAGACTCTCTGTCAGGCGGTCTGTCGGCCGGCATTCGGTCGTCATTTGCTGGCTGTGGGCACAGCACCGTCCGTGGCCCCGGGCGTATAGGTGGAGAAGACAGCGACTGCCCCCAGGTGCTTACGCACTCGGGAAAGTTCCTGCAAAGGAGGAGCCCTCTGTGCACGTGTCATGACCGAGCCGAGTTGTTCAGAGAGAGAATTCCCATCAGCCGTCGGAGCACGGGTCGCCTGATCCTGTGTCCCCCACAGTCTGGGAGGAAGAGGTCTGGAGAAGAATGAGGACACACCCCCGTGGGAAGGGGACTGGGAGCACAGACCGGGCAGAGCCACGGAAACCTCAGAGGCGACCCCGGGTGCTACACCCACCAGCCCCCACCCCTCACCATCCTCCCCCCTCGGCGGCCACGTGACTGCACGGTCTTCGTTAGCACAAGAGAGCCCTTTTTAAAGCCACCAATGTGTCACCGCAGAAGGTTTGATTTCCTCCAGCTCTGACTGCCGTTTGCCGTCAGCTACCAATTAGGTGGTGGTGAGTGAGGACAGGCAGGTGCTAATGAGGAGGAAGAAGGGGGAGATGGGAGGAGGAAGGAGCAGGGGAGAGAGAGGGAGAGGGGGACAGATCAGGTGGGAGGCCCACAAAGAACCGGGGCATGTCCGTTCCACGGCTAAGATCACCTCCCTCCTGCTCCCCAGTGACCAGTCCCGCGGTCAGCCTGCTCCCAAAAGTCCCCTTGATTCCCTGGGACTGTGGCCGAGGCTTTCAGTCATGGCCTCGGGGAATGAACTAGAATAGTTTTTAAGATTTTATCTATTTATTTTGAGAGAGAGAGAGAGAGACGGCTCAGATGAGAAGGGGCAGGGCAGAGGGAGAAAGAGAGTCCGAGCAGACTCCGTGCCAAGCGTGGCTCGAACTCACGCCCCTGAGATCAGGACCTGAGCTGAAGTCAAGACGCAGACACTTAACCATCCAAGCCACCCATGTGTCCCTGAGCTAGACATGACACCGTGGGCATCAGCGTCCCTCCAACTGGAAGGAGAGGGCAGATGAGGCGACAGGACAAGACTTGGCCGCACCCCCTCCCACCAGGTTCACTTGTTTGCACCGGAGACCCCCCGATGTGTGAGTCCAGAGTTCGCCCACGGTGACTTTATAAGCACAGAGAGGGAGTGATGGGCCCCACTTTCCCGAGGGGCTGAGCCCTGCGCTGCCCGGCTCCCCGGCCTCCCCGCCTGGCCTGCTGTGCCTGGGGAGGCAACGCCCTCCCCGCCCGGACGCCCCACGGCTGAAGGGGGGCTTCACCAGGGCCAAGAGAAGCCTCTCCCGTCCCCGAACCCAGCGATGTGCTGGCCCTGCTTGTGGGAAGCCCGGAAGGAACCCTGTGTCCTTTCCCGCTGGCCCATCCTCCCCACTCAGGCCGCCGCCCCTCCCGACCGGCCGAGTGTGCTGGTCCCCAGGCCCCCAGTGCTCCCTAGTACCTACTGGTACATTCCGCCTAATTATTATTTTGTGCAGCCTTTCACAGCGGAAGGAGAGAAGATTAGGGGAAGGGAAGAGAAAGCTGAAATCTCTATAATGAAATTTTTAAATCACAGAGCTCCTGCTGTTAATATTTTCCCAGCCTCCAAAAGCATCAAATATTGTTTTATCCCACAACCAATCTCCGATGTATAGATATATTACAATATTTGGACACGTTAACTCGGGGCTGAGTCCTGAGATGACAGTAGCCACAGCTGAGCGCGGTGGCCCCACCACCAGGCTCGACGGAGCTAATTGGTCACTTTGTCCAGCTGAGCAATGGGGGGTTCCGGTCCGTTCCCGTCATTAGGAGCCTGCCAAAGTCTCTCCCACTTTGAATCAGCGGATACCCTCCTGTTCCACGCGGCTTTTAAGCACCTGTCTGCCCAGCACCCTCCCTCTGACTGAAAGCTTCTGCTTCTTTGATGAGGGTTTGGGATAATTTAATCAAGTTTCTGTGGTCCTCCCCATCGGGAAGAAGTGTGCGGCTCACTTTGGGGAGACTCTCGTAGCCACACACGTACTCTTTCTAGCCCTTAATAAGCCTCCCCAATGGGTCCGCACGATGGGGTGTTTATTTCAGTTAATGTACTAATAGCTCCACCAAATTGCCAGGAAAATCTGACACCGACTCCTGAGAACAGGGTCCCAGATGAGAAAGAAGCTGACCACGGGGCAGTCGCTAAAGGTATCATCCGAACCACATTTTGAACCACGGACTCACCGGTAGTTTTGCTTTCTTTTGTATTTTAATTTTGGTTGATCACACACACACACACACACACACACACAGGCCTTGGAACGTAAATCACTTGAGAGCTTGGTAAGACAGAGCAAGGGGAGTGCCCAGAGCAGGACAAAGGTTGGGGTCCCCACGAACGGGGTCCACGCGCCCCCTCCCCAGCCGGTCCCTGGAGCAGTCCTTCTGGAGGTGACACAGGGGGGATCAGGATCCCAGGGCACTCATGGAGGGACCGGGGACCCCGAGCGTCTCCCCCGTCCCTCCACGTGCACGCCCCCTCCCAGTGGCACGCACTCAGAACCCTGCCAGCAGCATTTCTAGTGTTGCTACGTAATCAAGACGCAGAGAACATGCTTTTTTGTGCTTTGCAAGACTTTCTGTCGTGGGCCTCGTGCTCCGACACCCCCCTCAGGGATCACGGTGGCTGGTGGCTACAGGATGAGAAGGGGAAATTTCCATTTCTAAGCTCACAGTCCCGGGCTTTGGCGGGTGGCAGAGATGTCTTTCTGCATAATAGACACAAATAGGCCCTGAAATCTCAGTCTTTATATAAAAGAAAAACAACAAGTCTTTAGGCCCCAGGTAGGCCCCGGAGTCCCCAGGGACAGGTTTTGAGGTGGCGGCCTCAAAAAGAAGCAATTTCTAGCCCACAGCTAAGAAAAACAATGTCTAGGACTCGCACATCCCAGGAAAAGTTACAATCATTCTCCCGTTTGCTTCCGACAAAGGCCTTGGCAGAAGCCCTGTCTCCCTTGTGACATTTGCTACCCCCTGGAAATGAACTGATGTCATGCCTAGTTCCAACTATGACCTTGAACCCAGTGGCATGGAGGCTAATTCGTCTTCTTTGCTGTCCCTTTCGCCTTGCTTGCTGGTGTGGACGTGGGGCAGAAGCTTCTGGGGGGAGGTTAGTATATAGCCCATACCTGGCCTGGGGCCGCCTTGGCACCTGGGAAAGAGCCACCTGGACGCTCGATGTCACCTGCTTGTGTGTGACGATCTTTGCTCCCCGGTGCAACCCATGCAGGGTGACATGAAGTTGATGTGCAGGCTGGACAAGGGGGGGCTGGCGGCAGGAGAGAGGACCCCCCAGAAGAAAGGCACAGAAGCAGAGGCAGGAAAGGACCGTGTTCCCGGAGGGAAGAAGGGAAAGTAGGAGACCTCGGGGAGGAAACTAGTCTGTGGGGACCATAGCCTGTGGCCAGCAGACCCCGGTGCCAGAATCCCAGTCCCTGGTGTCCAGAAGTCTCTGGGACAACAAGCAAGGGTCTAAGTCTATGTTCCATCACCAAGGCAAGGCTTGACCCACTGATTTTGAGCCACACCCCAGAGAATATGATGACAACGAGGATGACCACAATGGCATGACAATGACAAGCACGGCCCTAACCAGCAGGCACCACACACGGTGCTGGGACCCTGTCCTAAACATTTCACGTCAATCATACTTCTTCTTCTTCTCAATAATCTTCTCAACAGGCCAAGCTCTTGGCGTTGCTGATACTTCACTCTCCCAGGGCGACTCTTAGGTCCAGAGAAGGTGAGCAGCTGGGACCCGGCCCCCCCAGCCCCCGGCCTCAGTCTCCACTCAAGGAACTTTTCTGTCCCACTTAACTTTTTTTTTTTAAGATTTTATTTATCTATTTGAGAGTAAGAGCGAGCACAAGCAGGCAGAGGGAGAAGGAGAAGCAGACTCCCCAGTGAGCAGGGACCCCGACACAGGGCTCCATCCCAGGACCCTGAGATCATGACCTGAGCCGAAGTCTGAACAGACTGAACCCCCAGGCACCTCCCAGCCCACTATTTTTTTTTTATTAATTTTTATTAACATATAATGTATTATTTGCCCCAGGGTACATGTCTGTGAATCTTCGGGCTTACACATTTCACAGCACTTAATAGCACATACCCTCCCCATTGTCCACAACCCAGCCACCCTATCCCTACCCCACCACCGCCCCCGGCCACCCTTAGTTCATTTCTTGAGTCTAGGAGTCTCTTATGGTTTGTCTC